>CM077215.1:3874865-5074865 GCA_039654625.1 Rhinogobio ventralis
AAGAAAGACACAAACATCTTGGATGAGATGGGGGTGAGGAAATTATCAGGAAATTTTCATTTTAAAGTGAACTAATCCTTTAACTTTACTACATTATTTAATGCAAAAAAATCAATACTTGCAAAAGTTACAATTTGTTAATGCCTCTAAAACATGAAGGAAACCCCCTGAAGGTAATTTCGGGATCTGTGGACCCCTGCTTGAAAACCCAGGGAAAATTTAAGAAAAAAATACACGTTTTATGTATCTTCTCCACGGCCCCCGTAGAGAACCTTCAGGGACCTCCCTTTAAAAAAACCTGAGTACTGATGGATTAGAAATGCTTCAGTGTGTTGCAAACGAGAATTTCACAGCCAACGAAACCGGCATGAGGGATTAAATACGCTGTTGATATTTATGCAGTCGGTCTTCTTTCACCCCACTTATAATGTGCACACTGGGGAATTTCTCTCACTTTAGAGTAATTTACCCCAGTGAAGGGATTCATTTGTATGTAGCGTCAAATTGCCCTTTGCATCTAAATTCATTATTTCCAGCATTTCTCAGCAGATGTCACCAGGCCGTATCCATTTATTGCACAGCCCACCTAAGGATTCCTGATGGCATCTTGTTTTGTGATTCTGGAAAACTGTTGTAGAACTGCCCTGTGCTGGAGAGGATGTCGTTGCAGGGCATGTTGTTCATCATTCGGTGCAATCCAAAGGGAGACGGAGAGGGACAGAGTGCTCCGAGACCGTGTCCCTGCAGACCATACTGAAAAATGCCACTTTGAGACCTCAAGGAAATCACACAACACCTAAAGCCATGATCGTATGTGAATGGTTGGACATTGCCATTTTGTCTGTGCGAGATAAATGAGCGAGCATAGGCCTTTTATTACTAGCGAACATCTGTGCTGTTTAGACTTCCTCAAGGGAATTCCTGCTCATAAAATATGCAGGAAGAGCAGTTCTGCTTCTCTACTGCAACTTCCCCTATTGTAACAGTTCATGGATCTTCACATTCATTCACTCATTTATTTATTGTGTATATTTTAATATTTGCTTGGCAGACCGACTTCAATATTAAGACTGAACATAAAGCACATCCTGTTATTCAGAATGATGCAACAGCATTGTAATACTGTCAATGTGATTGCTGATTTCTTGATTTATGTTAAGTAACGAATCTTTGAATACAATATAATGAGAAAATATATCTCCATAAATAAATTTTGCATCCAGGGAGCATATCTTTGCAAAGCTGGAAGGTTTGCAAAGTAATAATATCAGGCATATGATTATGAAAACATTTTGTGGCCTGCAGATATATGTGCTGCATAAGGTATCTGCTACTCACGCCATGACTGACCGAAAAAAAGCAGGATGCTATTAGGAAAATGGAAATACGCTCAGAATGAAAAATGTGAAATTACTGGAGCCTTGAAATTAATGTAAATCAATCAGGATGAATTAAAACATGTTTCCGGCAGAGAGTTTTCAAGTTTTCAAGAGTGGTAGGTTGCACATGGCTCAAAATTGGCATGCAGGACTGTTAATGCAATATACTGTAGACAATGGAATTAAATTTAAAATTTCAAAGTGACAATCAATAGATTTTTATCCAAATTTTGGACAGGACAAATGTTGGTTAATTACGTTTGAGGGAGATATCTTCCAAAAAGCTTACACGCATAAATGAAATTTCACTCTGTGATTTTACTATGCATATTCACACTGCTCGGCAAGACCCTGACAGGAATATTAATCAGCCACTGTATAAGAACATGACTTTTTTCCCAGTACAAGTAACTCTAAAAGCAGCAAAAAATTATTTAACTGGGAATTGTTTTAGTGCCATTGGGCGATATGCATTAAATTATGAAAACTGCAATATGTGCAGATGTAAAAGCTTGGTTTGGTACAATATGCTTTCAGCATTTCAGATTTGAGTAGCTATTGAGTATGCATTTTTTAAAGTAGGCATATTAAACGAAATACAGAGCATAAATGTCCTAAAAGTTTATAGCTGGGGTAAAATATAGGGTAAAAACCTTTCAAACACTTGACCTACGCTACGACTGTAATATTATGTATGTGGTCATTTACATAGTCATTTGCCTATAAAAGAATGTGCTTTATGCCCAGTGCAAAATGGCATTTAGACAGTAGGACCTTTCCTTCATAATAACCGTAGACCCAGTGTAGTCGGAGAACTGAATTCAATCCCAAAGAGACCCAAAGCGCCTCTACACTTTGACATTTTTTCGTTTAATTTTGTACTCGTTTTTTTTCCTTTCATATTTTTCGTACCCAAAACTTTTCATTTAAGCTTGTGGAACTCATCAAAATCTGCTGTCCTGGAGAATAACATCAATCACAGTCCCCAGCTTCTCCTGCAGGGCGGAGGAAATTGCTCCAACATCACTCTGTGGGGAGAGCACAACTTTAAGTGTGTCTCTGGGTGGGTTACTGACAGAATCTACGGTTCTCATGCCAAGTGTCAGAAGCTCAAAAGTTCCATGCTGTGCACACTAAACTGGATTAGAGAAAGAAACCATGGCTTTGTTTAAGGTTATTTTACTTATTGACGGGAGAACTCAAAGTTGGCAGACCTTCAGTGAGGAACCATTTAGCAACACAATAGCAATACAAAACACCATAACAACAACCCAGAATTTCGCTAGCAACTACAAAGAACACCACAGCAGCCACCTAACAACACCTTAGCAACACAGAAGCATAATAATAACAACACTAACTGTCTAGCAAAGCCATAGTGACTATCAAACAGCACCTTTACAACCACAAAAGAACACTGTCGCAACTACTCAAAATACCTAACCAAGACCCTAGCAATGCCCTAGCAACCACCCAAAACACACAACCACCAAGTGATGTGCTTTCAACCACAAAGAACACCCTACGGTAGCAACCACCTAACAACGCCCTAGCAACAACAGAGTGCCATAGTAACAGTCTAGAAACCACCTAACAGTGCCCTAGTGACCACCCCTAACACACTAGCAACCACCAACGATACCCTGGCAAAGAACACTCCTAGCAACAACAACAAAGAATGCCAAAGCAAAACATTCTAGCAACCGGCTAAAATAACCCTAGTGACCACGCTTAACACCCTAGTAACTGCCTAAATGTGCCCTAATAACCACCCTTAACACCCTAGGAACATCACAGCAGTCACCTAACAACATCTTAGAAACAAAGAACCATAATACAAC
Organism: Rhinogobio ventralis; assembly: GCA_039654625.1. NCBI lineage: Eukaryota > Metazoa > Chordata > Actinopteri > Cypriniformes > Gobionidae > Rhinogobio > Rhinogobio ventralis. The sequence continues at coordinate 3,878,086 of CM077215.1, forward strand.
TAACAACCGTCTAACAACGCCATAGTGACCACCAAGCGGCACCCTTAAAACCACAAAGAACACCGTAGCAACTACTCAAAACACCTTACCAAGTGCCTAGCAATTCCCTAGCAACCACCCAAAACAAACTACCACCAAGTGACATGCTTTCAACCACAAAGAACACCCTACAGTAGCAACAACCTAACAACACCCTAGCAACAGACTGCCATAACACTCTAGCCTAAAAGTGCCCTAATAACCACTCTTAACACCCTAGGAACCACCAAGTGATACCCAAGTAACCCCCAATCAACTAGTTAACAATGCCCTAGTAACAACAAAGACAATGCTCTAGCAACTGCGTAACAGTCTCGGAACACCCTAGCAACCCAGCATCTATCTTTGTCTATTTTACTTTTAATTTCCAGTAGTTAAATGACTAATGTGAGTTGCTGACTCATCAAAACATAGCTGGAGTAAAAGGAATATTTAATTAAACAGTACAGAAACAGAATTACTTTTTTTTTTATGCAACCGACTGGTATTTTCAAAACCTCAAATTTCTATTTGCATAGGATTCACAAACCCAACTCAGCAATTATCCTGCTTCAAATGTGACACAAGAAAAGCTGTTGTTCCCATTCATGTGAATAACTAAATCCTTGAATTTACATGAGGTCTGTGATTGGATAAATCCCATGACTAACAGCACTGTTGTGACTGCTCAGAGGTGGAAATATTTGCTAACACATTTAATCATTCCTGTGATGGAGCTTGTTATAACCGGCTGTTATCTCTGAGAGGATGCTAATGAGATCTGCGAATTATTCGGGTGATCACAAAACATTGCATTTATCCAACAATGTCTAGTGATTTGTGAAAACGATGATAGACAGATAAGACTAGTACGTGGGGGGGGGGGGGGGGGGGGGGAATAATGAGATGAACCTCAAAGAATCCAAAGTCCTGTCTATCTCTGACAGTCTGACAGCAAGTTTCAAAGGTCCTTTTAATGTTTCATATTAGAGTTGAAAAGCAATCCTGTTTTGTCTCATTGCTGTTCTGGCATTGCATGTCTGTTGAGTGGTCTAATTACGCTCTAATAATGCTAATTATAGTGTTGCTCCTGAAAATTATGCAATTAACTGAGTATCCTGCTATTCGCTTTCCAATCGGAAAGCCACAAAATGAGGCTTGCTTGCTGTACTTAAAAGATAACTTTGAACATTTTTTGATTCTCCAGAATTCCCGGAATATCAAGGACCGAGTCACAGTTTTCGTTCCAGGGGATTTTAAAATGTATAATTGACTTCAAGTTAAAAAGCAAAATACAGTACTTTGAAGTGCTTTGGCAGAGACATCTTAATTATTTACAACTTAAAGAAAGTTCAGTATGCTCCATAAGTCAAAGTCTTCACATGCTGACAAAGTGCCAACCTCCATTTCAGCTTTAAAGTATTAGTACTCTAGGGATGCAAACGTGAGTATGCTACAAGCTGGGGAAAAAGAAAAATGTATGTCGCTGATAAAACTTATCCAACTATAATGCCCTGAACAATGTAAAGTAACCACCAAGAAATGCTTAACAACCACCAAATGAATTCCTTGCAACCACAACAAACACCCTAGCAACCGCCTACAAATTCCCTAGCAACCAAGTACACCACAGCAATGCTCTGGCAACAAACTAAAACACTCTACCAACTACATAGCAACGCTCTAGCAACCACCCAATTAGAATTAAATATTAATTTAATTTTAGATGGTTAGATAAATCGATAGAAGGATAGAATGACGGACGGATGGGCGGACAGACGGATGGATGGAACGATCGATGGATGGATACTGTACATTCATACACACATGGGTATGCTACAGAAATATGTGTTGGTGATATAACACATCCATAAAATGCCCAGAACAATGATCTTACAGTACTGTTACGGAGTTATGAACCATAATATGACTTTGATTCATTACATTATAATTTGGTATTCCATATAGTGATACAAACCAGACATCCTCTTATGAAAGGGCACAGAATGTCACACAGTTCTCAAATCCCCTCTAAGGCAAAGCTATTATCCAATAGAGGAAAACAGCTCCTTAGTGACATTTCTCTCTGAATGAGAAAAACGGCCTGGCTTTTTCTAACTTGTTTGTAAGTGTTGAGTCTAATAATGTACTTCTTGACTCCCTAGCCGATGTGTGCAGTCACAGGTAACTGTGTGTGAGGACTAGGACAGTCTCTTTATTATCAGCTTGTCGGTACTCACCAACAAAGCCACCCACAATAGGAGCTGCAATTTCAATCTCCAAGGCGTTTCAGGCGCTGTAACTATGAAAGCAAACAAAGTGAGCGAATTTGCCAGGGAATCAATGGTAATCAGGCAGGCCACTGCTTTCTGGGCCATTAGTGGGGCTTGCTATGAAAGCCCCGCTCCGCTTGGTCTAATGAACGATTGGATCTGAGTGGGAAGAGTGAGCCGCCATAATACGGACAGCTGCTGGAATAATCTTGAAATTCATTTCCCAAGGGCCTCAGTCTGAACCGCATGTAAACATGTAATTTAGAAAGCTTGACTTTGCTTAGGAAGACCTTGGACTTCGGCATCCTAATTATGTCAAAAAAAAAAGTCACTAAACTTATTCCAACCAGCCTTTTTAGACCGATGACACTGTGATGACCTAGACTCTAAGGGCCCTATTTTAACGATCTGAGCGCATCCACTTTTGCTAGATTAACGACAGAAAAACAGTCGTTGCGCCCGGCGCATTGTCTAAAAGGGTTGTACCTAGTCTCTTAATGAGTCATGGCCATGGGTGTGTTTTGGGCTTAATGTGCAAATCTCGCATTCCCTTTAAAAGCCAGTTGTGCTTGCACCATGGCGGATTTGCTATTTACATGGCGGAATTTGCGAGCAGAAAGACTGAACGCTTCTCCAGAGGAACTAAATTGAGTATTTAAAAATGTGTGTGTGCTGCTGCAAGTCCCTGTGTGTGTAATAAGCAGAGTGTACGCGCGTTGTGCACCACCTATAGGCGCATATTACTAACACAGCCTTTAAATAACACAAAAAATACTGCGCTATTGACTTTAGAACAGGTTTTTGTTGGTCAATGGCGCAGTCGTTTTCAGTCGTTTTCATTTTCAATGAGTTGGTTTCCAAAAATACAATACGGAGAGAGTGGTTCTTGAGATTTCTACATCTGCTTTAATCTTTAAAGTGAAGTGTCATTCTTAGAGAGGCTCCACGAAAAATGAAACGTTCTTCTCATATCCGATATCTCAGACAACCAGAACTATCTACAGAAGGAGATCTTATTTTTTTATTTGTATTTTAATTTTTTTAAAGGAATCAGTCCCTGCTTCAGTGCTTTGGTGAAATGTATGCTCTCCCTAAACAGATTATTAGAAAATAGCAAAGCATGAAAGTGCTGAAAAATGAGACCAGTTCTGCTTTATTTCATAGTCAACAGCGGCACCAGGCTTATTCTCATGCCTTTTGAAATAGAAAATCACAAAGCATACAGTGTGTTCCACTGCGGTTTGACAAGCATGCAGAAGAATCGACAAGCATAATATTAGCTTCGCAAACAGTACAGAAAATGAAGATTATTAATAATGAATGGAACTGCAGTGACAAGAGTGATACTTGCTTCACAATATCACAAATAACTATTAAAAGAACCCCAGATTCCACAGGTGGGTTTAAAGTCACCATGCAATAAAAATTGACTTATGATTATGGAATATTTCTATATTCATTACGAATTAATTATCCATGCACAGCATTCATGTGCCCTCATAATATTAAATCACAATAACTTCCCCTGCCTCATGCACCAACATCTCTTCTCTGATGATGTGTTTACTGCCGCGAGGACAGGGCAACCTGTCACTCACATGACATCACAGCAATAGCAAACCACGACCAACCAATGATATAATCAATTCCAGATGGACAAAATCAAGTCCAGCCCTACATTTGTTCTTGTTCGAGAAGCAATTTCACTTGGATATACGTCACAATAGGGAAGAAAATATCACAACTTTAACAGTAACAGCTTCTGATGCATGCATATCATAAATATTAGAAAAGTATTGTGGACTAAAGAGAGTAAAGATTCCTTCCATTGATGGAAAATTAATCAATTCTTTAGCCTTTTCTATCCTCCAATCATACTATGGCTCAGCTGAAGGATTGAGGTCAATGCCATCATATTCCAGCTGAACCGCTCTCTCAATCGCTCTTGACCTTTTCCAGATCTTAATACACTGAAACAGCCATGACAGACGTGTTCAAAGACCAACGCATACAATCCATCTACCTGGGAAATGAGGTTAACTGTAGCTGAGCAAGGAAATATGTAGTAGAATGGACATTTTTCAAGACATTGTGTTCATAAACCTTTTTGATTCTAGATCAAAGATTCCTAACCTGAGGTGCTTTTGCAGGTAACAAGCAGTTCCAAAAACTGTATGCATTCCTTTCTTCTGTGGAACACAAAGGGTTTATGTATATGCTTGCCACTCTTTTCATTATAATGAAGTTAAATCTATAGGCTATCAAGAAGGTTAACAGCTCATTGGAGTGGATGATTATTAGTGAATAACTTACATTTCAGTCTGTTTCTTAAACAAAGCTACTGTATGACTTCAGGAGATGTATCTAAAATAATTTTAACCATTTTTATAGTGCTTTTTGTCCTTTTTAAAGCTCATTTTGACTGTATAAAATCCTAATTTTGTGTTCCAATTCACACGTTTGTAATGACATGAGGGTGAATAAATGTCAGACTTTTCATTTCTTGGCTGAACTATTCCTTTAACGTTTAGATAAAGCAGAGATGTTTAACTACATTTGGGCCTCTGAGGCCTGGTTTCACAGACAAGGCTTACAGTCAGCGTACAGTGCGCGACGCGAATTTTGTCAACAGAAAAGTATGCGCGCACCGCTAGATTTTTGTAACTGTTGCACATTTAATTTTTTTGCAGTATTTACATGGGTTGTAACTCATGGCGCATGTGTAGAACGCCTGTGTACGCACATGAGTCAAAAGTAGTATACTTTGCAAGGCTGTGCGCATACACTCGCGTACACGTAAAAAAACCAAGTATAGGCTACTTTCGGCTTTAGTTCAATTAGGACATCTAAGTAGCTCTTAAAAAAACGAAAAAAACATTACTGGTGTGCATCTTGAGACAAAACAATGACACTGACATATTTTAAGATATGCAAGTTGCTTTCAGTTAAGCATGCATTTTAGTCTGGGACTAGCTTAAGCCTTGTCTATGAAACCAGGTGTAAATATAATAAATGCATTTCATTAGTAGAGACTGGATCCTTACAGCACATTTGGAGGATGGAAGGGAAAGACAGCAGATCATGGACTATACATCTTCACAAGCCGAATATTAATGATGCTTAGAACCCTCAAGCTTGTAATGATGATTCATGAATTTAATACACCGCCACGCGCTTCTAAAGCCACTGGGACTGAAAGAAAGGGAAAGGCGATGTGTTATTACAATACATTCTACAAAGCAGTGTTCTTCATCTCACAAACCCTTGCTAAATGCAAATTGCACTTAGAAAGAAAAATCAACTAAAGCCAGGACAGTAACATTTGAAATAGAGAGAAGGATCTACAGAGAAAGTATGTTGTAATAAAGGTTTGGATAGTTTTTACCATTAATTCAGCATTGTTTCAGATACCAACTTTGATATGTACACTGCCGTTCAAAAGTCTGAGATTTTTTTTAATGTTTTTGAACATAATTGGCTGCATTTACTTTATCTTTTTTTAATATATTGTAAAATCTCATTTATTCCTGTGATGGTAAAGCTGAATTTTCAGCATCATTACTCCAGTCTTCAGGTGTCACATGATCCTTCAGTGTCACATGATTTTTACCACTGCGCCATGTATGTGTTGTTACATGTGAAATTCAAATTATATGTCCAGGTTATATGCGTCAACCCTTAGGTCCTACTCGCTCGAGTTGCATCAGTCTGTGCAGGCCTCGAACCCGGGTCGCCGGAATAGGAGGTGGGCGCGTTAAAGAACACTAAAGACCGCCATCTGTAGTTCGCCTCGAGATCAGTGGAGTGAGGTTTACCTGCACAGCTCTCACTAGCTGGCCTCCGTTACATACAGTATTTACAGGATTTATGTAAAGTATATGTATAGTTTTTAGATTATGTATAGTTAGATTAAGTTGTGTAGTTAGTATTTATATATGTATAGTAAGATTATATATAGCATATGTATAGTTAGATTACTTCTTTCAGTAGGTTAGCTATATGTGTAGGTTTATACAAAGCGGTAACATTCCAGTCTCTCTCTTGAATCTGGAAGTGACTTAAACTGCAATTCATCAACCGGTCGTTAGAAAAAGGCTCTAAAAGGGAGTCAATCCCATAGACCCCCCCCCCCCATGTTAAAATGCCCAATTTTACAGCAGAAAAAAAAAAAAAATGTTTACAGCCTGGTACAAAAAGTGGTTTTGGTCTATACAGCTAATTCTGCCCTTCATGACAACTGTGAGGGGGTGAATTATTATAACTCATCCTTTTAAATTATATTAAGCCTTAAAGTTCTGCATAATTAAGGGCGTGGCCACTTGAGTGACAGGTGGATTGCCGCTGCTGGTTTCTGCAACCAGGCACCTCAGCACCACCCACGTCCCGCCACTTTGCCCATTTTCGGTTATCCAGGAGTGCCGCGCAGTGAAGCACAGACAAGATGGCGACAGCCAGCTCCGCCCACTTTGGGCTTCAAAAATGCTTTTTTTAAAAGAAACATTTGCAACATTTTTGTGGAAAACTTTTTGTTTTTCAGGGTTCTTTGATGAATAGAAAGCTCAAAAGAACAGCACTTATCTGAAATACTTATCTTAGTTTGTAACATTATAAATGCATTTATTGTCACTCTGATCAATTTAATGTGTCCTCCTTGTTGAAAAAAGTATTTATTTAAAAAAAAAAACTTAAAGACCCCAAACTTTTGAATGGTAGTGTAAGTCTTTTGTTACATAAAAAAAGGTTTGACAGGTTTGATGCCATTACTATACCATTAAGTTGGATAAATCGTTTTCCATTAAACGATTCTGAGAAAATCATATTCTTATAAATCCTCCACAAGCATTTTTCAACATAATGATTCTGCCACCTGCTAAGCACACTTTATCTGGCTAAAAGGCTTCATGTTCAAAAAGCTGTTTTTTTTTTATTTAAGTAAAAGTGAGAGGAATGCATAAACATTCAAACAGCTTGATAAATATGCACTATTCAAATGAACAAAGTGACAGTAAGTATGTATTTGACCTGGATATTACTATAAAGTTCCATGCCTTGTTCTAGGAAATACATCTTGAGTAATATCCTGTCCCGGCCCAGTAGGGGACGGCAGAACTTTAGCACAGATGTGTAACCGATGGGTCGCTGTCCGGACTTTCATCAATGATTCACGTGCACCTATCACTCTGGAGGGCCTGCAATACAAATGGATTGTGAAATATGAATTTATTGAACATGAACCTGGAGCGAACGCCTGATTCACAACCAATCAAATGATTTGACAGAGGCTGCTTTTAATATCCTGACGGGAAACGTCAACACAATGCGCATTTAGATGCGAAAAATCATTTGCAAACCTCTGACTAACACAGAAGCTGCTGGACATAATGACCGATAATTCACGATCCCCATCTCTCAGAAGATTTATTTAGGAGAGTGTGTCGTGCCCTGTGGTGCGGTGACGCCTCTAAACGCTTCTTTCCCTCTCTTTTCACAGTCGATACCAAATGCAGGCTCTGTTTTGAAGGCACATCAAGCATAATTTCACTTCATGGGGATGTGCTGTCAAGAGCAGACAAGCCATCACAAATCCTCATGGACAAAAAAAAAAAGAGATTATACTGTGACAGGGCAATTCTATACAGGTCCTTCCAAAACATTTGTGGCATTTTATGGGGCATAATCAAAATAATCTGTGTATATATACGCCACATCTTCGACCCATGCATGATCGTTACAAACAGACAGACAGAATCCATCAAAGTGCGTCTTGTAGAGAACAGCATGTTCAAAATCTAACGCAATGATGCCGTTGTTCCATACGGCATTACACTCATGTCAAAGCTCTGGGCTGAAATATAGCACAACCTGCCCATGCAATATGGGATGAGACTGTTTGTCACCAAGTTCCTCCACCCACAGATATAATTACACTTCATGTGGGACACTGATGTATCATTTTATTTTCGGGAGAAGAGATAAGGAGAAAGGAAAGGAGTCATGGGTCGGGTAAAAGCATTCATTTATCTTGTCTGCGCTTCAGTCTAAAGCACTATTTTGTTAGGTCAATCACACAATGCACATTGTTGCATGATGATGTACAATTATTCTGCAGTTTTGTGATTTAATATCTCAAAAGGTAGGCAGTGATTTCAGACAATAACTGAATTTATTGTAGTGTTATGAAATAGAGGAGTTAGACAATGTACTTACAATTGTTTCTTTTGTTCCCTTGTGTCTCAGCACCTTGTTAAACTACAACATACTTTCAGTCCTCTCACTTCAGATATTTTATTGCAAAGGTTAAAAGGAATCAACATTTGGACCCATGCTCTAGCGGTTAGCACATGAGATCCAAATATGTTTAGACTTGTGAGAAACACAGGGAGAGTTCTAGCTTCCATTGTATCCCATTTTATTCTCCCTGTGGTGAAAATCAAGTTTTTAATGTTGTTTGTGTGTCTATGTGGTGTTTTTTATATGCTTTAAGACAAACCATGTGTAAATTCATCAGTCAACACCATTGCTGATTTTTTTCTTCCTAAAACTGTGGTGTACCAAAGGCAGTTTGGCTGTTTCCTACGTCACAAACATGAAACCAATCCCATTAACATGAGGGGCGGGGCTTTTCTCCACTGACATTCTATAATGTTCAAGAATGTTGAGTGGAGGTGGAGACCAATTTGCATATACAAGGATCTGTGTATATTTAGGGCCCTATTTTAACGATCTGAGCACATGGCCTGAATCCACTTTTGCTAGTTTAATGACAGAAAAAACGGTTGGTGTGCCAGGCACATGGTCTAAAAGGGTTGTACCCAGTCTCTTAATGAGTCATGGGTGTATTTTTGGGCATAACGTACAATAAACCAATCAGAGTCTTATCTCCCATTCCCTTTAAAAGCCAGTTGTGCTTGCATTTGCGAGAAGAAAGACTAAACGCTTCTCCAGAAAGGAATCCTTTTATTTTGATATTTCGAAATGTTTGTGTGCTGCTGCAAGTCCCTGTGTGTGTGTAATAAGAAGAGTGTATGCGCGTTGTGCACCCGCCTATAGGCGCATATTACTAACGCTCCCTTTAAATAACTAAAGTTAGACCAGGTGTTTGTTGGTCAATGGCGCAGTCGTTTTCAGTTCCTCAAAATAGCAACGCGCCAACAATGCTCCTGAACACACCTGGTTTTCAGACCCAGCACGCCCATGGGCGAACAGATGGGCGCGAGTGCATTTGCCATTTAAACAACGTGGCGCAGGATGTTAAAATGATAACTGCGGCGGGCTGAAAGAAACTAGCAAAAAACACTTGTGTCGAGCCTGGTGTCGCGTTGTACTAGGGTGTGTGATAGAGCCCTAAATGAAGCAAGGGTGTAGACTTACATTCAAGCTATTTGAAGGAAAATAAATTATTTTCAAATTTCAAATTTTCATTTTGAAAATGGACTTTGGTTGTTTTTCAGCATTATTTACTTGCAAGAATATTTTTGCACTATGTCTAACATAATAAAACAGCATTGCATAATATGATATAAAATTCTCTGAAATAAAAGACATGATTTCCACTAACTATTCACTAACCCCACAAGGTATAAATATTACAGCTATACTTTTTTTTGCATTAGTTATTGTTTTTCCCAGAGAGCAGGCAGTAAAGAAAGTGTCTCCACCTACTAATTTATCCCTAGAGAGCACAGAGATGATGATGTTTACTGTAAAAGAGCAACAACATTTCATGTCAGCAAAAAAAGTAACACTGGGGCTGATGCAGTTACACATGTACAATAACATTTGTTTTATCGGATTTAAGCAATTTTGTAATTAAAGGAAATCTTCATTGACCGAATGTGTTGCATAAATGAATCACAATTTCACTTAGCTCAATCTGTTTACAATCACATCATTCTCTATAGGGCACAGCTGATTGGTTCCTGCTGTATCAGTAGCCAATGAGCTCGCTGCTCAACCTTTAAATACTTGATTATCATTTGCTGTAGCAGTGCAGCACACTTTCAGAAACCCTCCACCTTCCCCAGCTCCACCTGTATATCTGCTATGGGTAATTTATGTATGCTATATTGTACAGCAGCAGCACGTCTTACTTGCTCACAGCAGCGTGTTGTGTATGTATTGGCAGTAGCAAGTCCAATACTTGCTCTGCAGCTGCAGCAACATAGCAGATCTATTACGTCAAGACCAAATATATCAACTTTGTCTTACCCATTACCATGCCAAATACGCAGAGAGTTGTCATGACAGAAATACATTTAAAGGCCCACTGAAGTGCCTTGAAATGTGCAGCATTATTCAACATGTTGACGTAATTTCCACTGAAACTGGAAGACAGGGTGGGACATATCAAACAGCTCCTCCCTTTTTTTAAAGTAGCCAGTAGCGTTTTGTTTATATCACAGCTCGGCCAGGACGGGAGCGGTGGCGGTTCGCATGACACTAAAGTGAAACCACACTTCATTAGCCTCAATGGAAAGCATAGTCACACTGTCTGAATCGTTTTCTATCCCATATATAGTGCCATTCACCATGTAGAAAATTACCGATTTAGCTGCAGCTTCAGAGTCTGTTTATAATGTAGGGGGCGGGGCTTCAGATTCTAGAAAGCATTTGATTGGGCAGAAAATCTGATGAGAAGCTGAAGTGCAGAGTGATGTCATCAAAATCATTGATCCATATTGGCGGAAGTGAGAGACTAAGTTTTGTTAAGCATTCTTCTAAATGCAAATTTTGCCATTGTTTTGGAGAACACTAGCTTATAGATCAGTAAGGCTATCATATTCATACTAAAAGCCAAAAAAACATTCATTTTGATTTCATGAGGACTTTAAAGAATCTTATGAATCACTACTATATCTCAAGGCTGAGCTGAAAAAAGATTTTTCCTGACCATGATCGCTATTTGGACAATAAATAAATAAATACATACATAAATAAATAAATAAATACTAAAGGAAATGTGCATCATTCAGTTTAACAATGGCAGTATAACCGGTACAACAGTTAAAGAAAGCTGTTAATTATATTATGTGCCATAATAATTGAATTTAAAGTCTGTCTTGATGTATTTTTTCTGTGGTTACTGTTAGTCAGCGATGGCTCTCATACAATTGGCCAAACAATCTACTTTTGTGAGCTCTGAAATTGCTTTCGTTTCCTGCGGTGCCCTGTTTCTTTACATGATCTGAGCCCAGTGTGCAGTCGAAGCAAAATGCAGCTGAGCTTTCATGTCAAAACTGTGCTGAAGGTTTACCTATAAATATCAATTCACAGAAAAGTATTTGGATGAAAATTTGAAAGGAGGAGAGGGAGAACAACAGAAGAGATGTCAAGCTTAAGGTAATTAGATTCAGATGCTATTGCCCAAAAGCATTCACCGAGATGTTCGCCGGAATATCTTTTGTGTTCTGTCGTTGTTTGGAAAATTGTGTCATCATTTGATTACCCTGACGTCATTCATTAGACAACTTTTATGGTAATTTAAGGTTTGACAGGTTAGAGAGAGAGAGAGAGAGAGAGAGAGAGAGAGAGAGCACATGTGTCCGGTGCTGTGTTCGCCCCCTATACCCTAATTCCCTATTCCCTACATTACTCCACTAATATAGTCCACTTGAAGGAGTGAATGAAAACGAGTGAGTGAATTTGGACACTAAGTGTGCCGGAATAGCAACCTGGCAACTCCAGAAGTAATGAAGAGATTTATCTTGAACTCTGCCATGGAAACTAGCATGTATAAACCGTAATTAAACTATTTAACCAATTAAAAGAGAATTTATACCTATATTACGCTGTACCCACATTGGACCAGCGGTTCGGAAAATGGATGGATGGATGATTCTGTGGGCACCACCTTCTGGTCAGATGCGGGAATTTATTCATACATTGCATTATGGGTATTCTCTAGTCTAGCCGTTGGGCATACATCAGTTGTACACTCGTTATTGCGGTGCATTGTGGGATTGAATGAGTGCACTCAATCACGTCCACTATGGTTTCAGACACCACTACAAATGTCTGTCCCCTCAAATAGTGCCTTATTTAAGGGGTGATTTCGGACATAGCCCTAGATTTTAAAATGGCTCCTTTCAGGTGACGTCAATTAACCCGTTGATTTCTGGTGAGCTACCGAGTAACTGCAACAAACCACAGGTTAGAACACTCCTGCATAACACTCCCACCCTTAAAAAGACAGAAACGCTTCCATTGGACAAGAGAACTCTGGAAAATCTGCTTATTTACATCTTATTTTGAGTTTCATAGGAGAAAGTTATACAGCTTTAGAACAGCATGAGGATGAGTAAATGACCTTCTGTTGAACTAACTCTTAAAATGCATGTTTATGATTGGCCCCAATTTGATGCCCCAAATTCCTTCACTATATAAGCTTGTATTAAACAGCACCAAAAAAAACAATGAACAGAACCCTTGAGGAATTACAGTACAATGGCTTTTAATCTCTCTAAAGCCCTTTGTTCTGTGCTGTTCTAATTGAACTAGGTGAATAGGCAAACAAACAGCCATTGTCTCTTCATTTATATTTCAGTATGATAATCAGTGTACATGGCTATATTCCCACAGCACTCAGCCTTACTTTTGACATACTAATTCATTCAACACGAGATCTTAATCTCCTTACCCGACACATGGGATGACTTTCTGTTTTGTACTACACATACACTTGTTTATATCAAGGTGGCAGAAATTCTATGATATGAACCCTTACAGAAACCTTTCTGCAATTTATGTTTACATTTAGACATTATTTGGTACATTTATTAAGCCGTTCCCCTCCTGGAATCTGCCGGGTAACCCCCACAATACAGCTGATTTAACAGCTCCGTTCCAAAACCTAAACATTTCTGAGACGGAAAGCGCATCCTGTTAGTTTTTCTTTATTTTAAAAAAGCACAGCGTTTTCTTGTTAATGTGAGTTCACACAAATACAAGTAGACAGTTTAGTTTTAAATGATGTATTACTCTTATCTGTATGGCCATAAATGGAGTATTTTAACCCTCATCCTTCCCTCGGGTCATTTTGACCCATTTTTTTTAAATGTTAAAAATTGAGTGTTCATCGCAGACCCTTGGACTTCTGTCGCACTTGAACCACGAATACACAATTTTTTTTTACTGGACTCAAGGAGTTTTGCGGTTGAAAATTTTAAAAAGTAACAAATCCTTCCCTCGCGGGTCAATTTGACCCCAATAGGGGTCATGCTCAAAATTCTAACTAAAAGTGCTAAAACTTTACCAAAAAATTATTTTATAATGTATACATGTATATCTGAATGCATACTGAAGAGAAACTGCCTTTAGGACCCAGCGGAACAGCTCGTTTGCTCCATATAGAGCTATAAGGCCATCTAAGGGCAAGAGTCATGAGTTATATTATTTTTTCCACAAGAGGTCGGCAAAGACACCCAATGTAAGATATTTGGAGCTGAATTAACAGGATTATGCATGAAATTGTGTTATTTTGAATTTAAGTTGGAAGAATGTGCTTAAATTATTATTTATTTATTATTTATTAGAAAAAATATTAGAAAAATGAAATGAAATAAGCTTTCTGGACAAAAAGTATAATTTCGGGTCTTCAGGTCATTTTGACTCGCGAGGGAAGGATGTGTTACAAAGTGTGAGGAAAGGATGAGTGCCGATCGCGCCGGTGCCTCCATGTCGTGTAGTACGAGCACTCCACACACCGCACAAACACTTGGATATGCACCTAATAATAGCACACATTTATCTAGGTTTACGTTAGAGAAAGCAGCCATGCCAGACGAATAAGTCCTCTTCATGTTTAACAAATCAAATCATGCATTTTCTACCTACCGCGAGTAAGCACTGCGCCAGTTTAAAAAATGCGGCTGAGGTGAGAAGACGAAAGCATAACCAGCGTAACGAGAGAGAGGACCCCATCAAGGGGGATGCAGAGATGTTGCTGTGTGTTTATATTAACATTTCTGATTGTTTAAATGATGAGCCCTCGGGGGGCCCCCTTAAAATGCGGGGCCCCAGGCAATCGCCTGCCCTATTGCTATGCCTCTGGCCTCCAGTTTTCAGAGGCGGTGTGGGTGCACTTTGGTTTTAAAAATAAGTCAGGGAGTAATAAATTAGATAAAACAAATGCTGTTTGTCAGCTTTGCCAGGCTACACTAAAATATTCAGGAAACACAACCAACTTGTGTTATCACTTAAGACACCACGCAGATGAAACGGTGGCACTGCAACCTCAGTCGAAACCCGTTGATTCAAGGCAAACTACACTGGATACACCACCAACAAGCTTCCGTCTACCTCAGCTCATGCAAAGAAGATAACAGAGTGCATTTCATTTGTAAGGATTTGCGGCCGTGCAGTGTGTTTGAAAACCTGGCATATATTGAACACTATGGAGCGCGCTATGTGATCCCGAGTCACAGATGAGTTATCAAAATATATTAGACACTTGAAAACAACTTTTGAGTTGACTACAGTATGTTATTGTTTACAGCAAACTAAATTCATATTTGTATATGATTTTTGTGGCATTTACAGTTTTAGTTAAAAGCGTTCAGTGACTGCACTTCATACACTTCAGTGTATTCACTGTTCAGTGGCATGTAATGCAAATGCCTTGGCTAATAAATTGGAATGGAAATTTGTTTTTGTCTGCTGAGTTGAGATATCAATATAATGTGATACACATAGAATACCCTAGTCGGTACACAGCAAGTTTTATTTTCAGCTTGATTATAAAAAAGTATTGCATTATATGATGATATGTACCATACTGCAAGAACCTGATTTGTAACTAATTTGTAACTTTCTGGACTTTGTAACTTTGTACACAGCTAATCGCTCTGCATGAGAGACTCGTTTCGCAATTGATATAAATACAGCTGTTAGCATGTTGCTAAGCTATCAGTGCAATACTCTAATAAAAATACAAAGCACACAGGGCTGCACAATATATTGAAATAATATTAATGAATCGAGCCACTCTGAGATTCCGAAACACCATATTATGAGCTATATGCATGTAAATGAACACAGTCCCCTGCTTCACTCTGAAACATGCAGCACATATATTTATTTGCTGGAAAACTACCAAAAACCTTGAAACCTTGAAAATGAAGATGTCAATATTAGCATTGTAATTCTACACTTCATTGTTTTATTATTTTTCTTTTTTTATTTTACAGTACAATTATTAAAGCCTTAATGTATAATGCAATATAAAGGTATTCATAATGTATGTTATAATATATAACACTAACTATCTCTTCATCACGGCACCTGTTAGTGGGTGGGATATATTAGGCAGCAAGTGAACATTTTGTCCTCAAAGTTGATGTGTTAGAAGCAGGAAAAATGGGCAAGTGTGAGGATTTGAGCGAGTTTGACAAGGGCCAAATTGTGATGGCTAGATGACTGGGTCAGAGCATCTCCAAAACTTGTGGGGTGTTCCCAGTCTGCAGTGGTCAGTATCTATCAAAAGTGCTCCAAGGAAGGAACAGTGGTGAACCGGCGACAGGGTCATGGGCGGCCAAGGCTCATTGATGCACGTGGGGAGCGAAGGCTGGCCTGTGTGGTCCGATCAAACAGACGAGCTACTGGAGCTCATATTGCTCAAGAAGTTAATGCTGGTTCTGATAGAAAGGTTTCAGAATACACAGTGCAGTTTATTGCTTATGGGGCTGCATAGCCGCAGACCAGTCAGGGTGCCCATGCTGACCCCTGTCCACCGCCAAAAGCACTCACGTGGGCACGTGAGCATCAGAACTGGACCACAGAGCAATGGAAGAAGGTGGCCTGGTCTGATGAATCACGTTTTCTTTTACATCACGTGGATGGCCGAGTGCGTGTGCGTCAATTACCTGGGGAACACATGGCACCAGGATGCACTATGGGAAGAAGGCAAGCCGGCGGAGGCAGTGTGATGCTTTGGGCAATGTTCTGCTGGGAAACCTTGGGTCCTGCCATCCATGTGGATGTTACTTTGACACGTACCACCTACCTTTGCATTGTTGCAGACCATGTACACCCTTTCATGGAAACGGTATTCCCTGGTGGCTGTGGCTCTTTCAGCAGGATAATGCACCCTGCCACAAAGCAAAAATGGTTCAGGAATGGTTTGAGGAGCACAACAACGAGTTTGACTCCAAATTCCCCAGATCTCAATCCAATTGAGCATCTGTGGGATGTGCTGAACAAACAAGTCTGATCTATGGAGGCTCCACCTCGCAACTTGTAGGACTTAAAGGATCTGCTGCTATCATCTTGGTGCCAGACACCACAGCACACCTTCAGGGGTCTAGTGGAGTCCATGCCTCGACCGGTCAGGGCTGTTTTGGCAGCAAAAGGGGGACCAACACAATATTAGGTCATAATGTTATGCCTGATCGGTGTATGTATGTGTGTATGTATGTGTGTGTGTATGTATATATATATATATATAGTTAAAATGCATTATAATATTTCACAGATTCTTGTTATATCTGAAATTGGTTGTTTGCCGAGTTTTCACCCTTTCCAAATATCTGGTGAAAATTCCTGTATTCTTTATAATCACAGAAAAACAAAATATTGCAATGTCAGCTTTTTCCAATATCGTGCAGCTCTAAGCGCAACTTCAAATCTATACTTTTCAGCACTAAATGAAACCGCTTTGTTGACGAGGCAAGAAACGTGTTGATTATAATCAATGTTTGCTGCAAATAAATAAACAGACATCTGGTTTGCTGTCTGGCCAAGCTGGCGTTTAGCTGTTTAAGATGAGTGTCCTGTTGGTTTACCAGCCTGACCAGCTGAGAAGGGTCCCAAATCCCTCTAAAACAGACTAGTCTGATCAGGTTGGAAGTCCAGCAAAAAAGCTTAGGCTGGTTTATGAGGTTTTTATTTCACCAGGAATGAGTTTGTCGGAATACATTCTGGGATCACTTTCATTGCAAACAGTATATGTGATGCTAAAACAAAGTACCTGAGGAGGCAGCATAATTAAGTTACACACCATCTGGAACATCCTTTGTGCCTATGATGCCTTAAAAGCTGCAGGCAGCTCGCTAGATTTTAGAACAGATCACAGGTTTTAGAATCCTTGTGGGGACATCTGGTCTCAACAACGCAGGCAAAACCTGACGTTATTACCTCTTATCTTATATCAAACAGCATACTCAACAGAAAAACTTCTAGCTGCTGAATGTGTCATTTCAGAAGGTCACAGCTTTTTCCTGTCGAAAGCCACAACGTTTGAGGCGAGACAGTAGAGACAACACGAAATGACTGCTCATTCACATGAGACTGGGCACGGAGTATAAAAAATTGCCCATGGTGTACAGCCAGCAAATGACAGAATCAGCAGAGAGAGATGATATGCAGGGAGGGTGACCGAAGACGAGAGGTCTCCAGAGGGCCCGGACACCAATTTCCACAAGGTCAACTGCAGAGCGGAGAAGTGCCGGTTCACACACACAAGGAGCTGTGGCGGCTGTTCTAGAACAAGAGGCAGACCTCATCCCAGTGTAGCAGCTTTATCTCACTTCAATGAACAGGTGATCCTCTGCCGGCGTTCACTCCGAACCAAAGAATACAGAGGGCAAGGCCAAAGATGAAGAAAACACGTACATAATAATACATAATTCAGTGATTCTCCTCAAATTTGGCTCAAAAAAAAAAAGTTAACGCTGTTGATTTCGTCTCAAACCTGACCTCTTAGTGCTAACATAATTTGCTAACGTGTGTATCTTAATTTTTTTTTTATATTTGACCCAATTTTTTTTAACTTTAATAATAATAATAATATTTTTTTATTATTATTAAAATCATTGAAGCAGTTAAAAAAATTCTGATAAAAAAAGTTCATAATTAAATGTATATTATTATTATTATTCATAATAATAATAGTTGATGTTGTTATGAATAATAATAATTAAATCGTTGAAGCGGTTTAAGAAATAATGAAAAAAATTTATTACCCAAAGCAGCAAATAATAATAATGAATATGATGATGATATAAAATGATGATGATGATTATTATTATTATTATTATTATTATTATTCATAAAAATCATTGAAGCAGTTTTAAAAAAATGATAAAATTGTTGATAAAAGTATTATTATTATTATTATTATTATTATTATTATTATTATTAATAATAATAATAATAATAATAATAGTAGTAGTTGTTTATGAATAATAATAAAATTGTTGAAGCAATTTAAGAAATTATGATAAAAATTGTATTGCCTAATAAAGCTAATTATTATTATTATTATTATTATTATTAATAAAAAATGTTAAAGCAGTTCTAGAAATAAGACAAATTTCTAAAGTTTAAAAAAATATTTTCAACATAACTTCATTATAATATCACAACCGTTGTACTATCCTGACAGTCAATCAATCATTGACTCTTAAAACAAAACCAAACAATTCAACCCGATTTAGACTCAAACCACTTTCTGCTAACATAATTTCAATTGCAGGTCCAGGTAAAGGCCTGATTTTTTCAGAGCTCTTCCCAAGAGAGCACTTTTCCCAAAATGGATTTCCTGACTCGGAAGCATCTCTTCTCTCAGTACTCACTCTTAATGCACCCACAGCCTCATCCCTGACACCTCTCCGCACCTCCATGACCCCTGATTGGCAGTCGCTGATTCTTAACTCTACGCCAAGCCCCTGTCCCAGAACCACTAGACATCTGAGGCACTCTCCTCTACATTTAGCCTGTCAGACTCGATGCATCTGGGTAATAAGGTAATATCATTTTGGTGTGACTCAGCCAGCAGCCCAGTTTGGCTCATTCTGCATGGTAATTTGGCAGAGGCACTCCTGCCTTTAGGCTTCTCTCCTGTCTTTTAGACAACATCCTCCGTTTTTGGTAACACCCTTCGAATAAACATCTTGACGCACATGGGGCTCTGGGCTCGGGTTACATGTCGGGATCGGGCAGAGAGGCCAGTTGCTATGCTGGAAATCAATAGATAAATGCAAGGAAAGTGTAAATGTGCGTTTATCATTCCTAAAGAAACACGAGTGATCAGAGCGAGACACTTAATGCATTTGTTTTATTCAGGTGTTTATTTTACAAATGTTGATGTTCCTTGCGCCTGCATGCCAAATTGCCTTTCGCTGCAATCCTTCCTCATCCTCATGCAGCTTATTTATGTAGTTATGAGTTTTATGA
The DNA here is from genome assembly GCA_039654625.1 of Rhinogobio ventralis. Taxonomy (NCBI): domain Eukaryota; kingdom Metazoa; phylum Chordata; class Actinopteri; order Cypriniformes; family Gobionidae; genus Rhinogobio; species Rhinogobio ventralis. The sequence continues at coordinate 3,897,546 of CM077215.1, forward strand.
GGAGGCAAACACTCCACGAACTACATAGCGTGAATAAACAATCCATACAGTCTATTGGACAAATGGGAAAAATGTCTCGCAGTGCACTAGTGCATGATGTAGTTTGCTCAGATTAATATTTTCTAGAATTTGCTAGGGTCAGTGACAAATACGAATATGCAAAATAAATAAAAAGATAGATATTTTAAATAAGTATAAAATAGATGTACCGACTTCTCTGAAATGTACTTGTACTCAAGTTGGTCTCAAAAACTTTTGGACACCTTGGATACATGTGTGTTAGTTTCTGAATTTTTTTTCATGTTTTATGTTTATAATATTTTACAACAACAACAATTATTATTATTATAATAATAATAATAATAATAATTATTATTATTATTATAAATTGTTGAAGCTGTTTAAGAAATAACATTACAAATAAAATTACTCAATAAGGCTAAATTGTTCATAAAATGTTTATAACAGTTTTTTTGTTTATAATTTTAGTTTTGTTTATAATATTTTACCAAAACAATAATTTATTAACTATTATTATTATTATTATTATTATTACAAATTGTTGAAGCTGTTTAAGAAATAACATTACACATAAAATAATTCAATAAGGCCAAATTGTTTATAAAATGTTTATAATATACTTCCATAATATTGCTGTATTAAAAAAACTATTATAATTAGTTGTGGTAGTAGTAGTAGTATTAAAAAAAAAATAGAGCAGTTTTAAAAACAAGCCAAATTATTAAAGTTAAATTATAAATTAATATAACCTGACAAAAAAATATATATTTCACTGACTCTTAAAGGTGTGCATGGAGCTAGTGGTCAAAATAGGTACTGCAGTCCAAATTCAAAATGTTGGAGATGGTTGTTTCCCCCGCCCCCTCCTCCTCAGACTTGACGCTCACACGGGTTGCCAGCTTGAGGACACGCAACAGGAGCGAGTGCAATTGACAGTGAAAGCCACACTAAGTTGTTGAGTTGATTTATCCGTGTTTTAATAATCTCTCGTTCATAGAGATTTTTAGATGGATACAGAGACTTTTTAGGTCGGGTAGAATCTGCAATCTCTGACCTAGTTTGTTTGCTGGCTTCCATGGCAGCAGTACTCTGTGTTTTCCGCCAAATGGCAACCTGGGGTGTCAAAATACTATTGGGTAAACTGGCAGTGGGCGGAGTCACACTGACCAAAACAAAAACAGACATTCCGACACAGAACACACATATTTTAAAGTAGAATAACTGGCTGTAGCATTGTTTTTCTGAGAAACAAGTAGGTGAATTTAGCATGTTTCCTAAATATCTCAAAATCACAATTAAATGAAGAGAGCATGTTCTACAGTGATTAACAAGAAAATATCAACATGGTACTTCATGTCAGAAAGGTTGCCAAACCCCTGCCATCAATTCTTCCCAGTAATAAGTATTTCTGCAAAACATCATGCTTTTTCACTCTGCAAAGTGTTGCTGCTAATGTGTTCTGAAAAGAGCTTGGCTGATTTACAGTACGTAGATGAATAGTTAATGAGCAAATGCATTGAGGGCAAAACCCAATATCAACAATGGCTGCTTTCATTTAGAGGAGGGGAAACAAGGGCATTGTCCATCAAAAGTCTGCACACAACACATCCCCAATAAAATGGGTGATCACGACTCTCAACCACCAGACAAGCTGAAGCATTTTGTGCTGATAGCGCAGCAGCTGTCAACGCATAGTCTAGCTCACCCATGTCTTTATAAACCTGCAAGTAATTCACAATACTCAGAGAGACACCACTACAAGTAAAATATCACTTAAAGGATTAGTATGATCAGGACTGTCCGAATGGTGGACGTTTTGAACAATACGTTTTATTTTGATGCATGAAGAGCATAGGGTTGGTTCTAATATTGTTATTTTATATATATTTATTCACAAGTTAGTACTTGCCATTACCCTTTGTACAGTAATCATAATAAAACAATTCATTAAATAAATAATAATAAAAATACCAAATAATGAAAACAAAGCAATACAATGAATTCTATAAAAATAATATTAAATAAAGACTTTAACAATGAATAGCTGAAACAAATGTATTACTATATTATTATATAATAATAAATGTATAATATAATATAATATAATATAGGATTTTAGTGCTTAAAGAGACGAGGCTTTTCTCTATAGTTGCAATACATCTCAATAAATTAATTGTAAATAGTTACAAATAGTCACAGAATTTTTGTTTGGATGCATAATAATGTAATGTAATATATATAATAATACAATACAATACAATACAATACAATACAATATAATATAATATAATATAATATAATATAATATAATATAACATAATATAATATATAACATAATATAATATAATATAATATAATATAATATAATATAATATAATATAATATAATATAATATAATATAATATAATAATTCATCCAAACTAAAATGATGTCACTATTTGTAACTATTCACAATTAATTTACATTTAAATGTATTGCAACTGTCACAATTGTCTCTTTAAGAGAGTAGTGGCATTTCAGTAAAAGCACTATAAAATCCATTATAGCTGTAAGGAGTGACTTTTTGGCACTATAATCATTTTGTTAAATGTCTACAATATGCACAAAGCAAACAATAACAAATATGAAATCAATAAATTGAATGGCTCAAGCTCTACTTTTCCTTCAACTGAATTATCTTGAGAAAATGTCTTGTTTTTCTAGTCCATTCAAAAAAGCTTAACTGGTAAACACGGTAGAGTAACACTCAATCCAGCACAGCAATGATGCAGTGTGTGTCGCTTATGCTCTCTCTCACGCATACGCACAAATAGTCTCACAGCAACAGCCCAGAGTGATACCGTGCATGACAATTAACCCAGAATTATTTTGTTAATGTGTTTACTTGGCAGTTGTAGCTTCCCATGTCTGCCAACAGGCGGGCCGTTTGGTGAAAACGCAAAAGGCTAATGTACAGGTCCAGCGGGATGGTTAACTCCCACAGAGCAACGGCTCAGTTTGTTTGGCCACTCTAGAGATGCTACTAAATGAAATTAACATTTCCAGGGTTGTAAAGGATTAATGAGGAGTTTTTGTCTATAATTGCCCTTTACTAATGGTTAGATAGATAACAAAGCTCCATGATCTTATGCAGCTTGGTGATTTAAGACCATCCAGCATTATGATATTTTATTAACTCTGTTTATGAGTAAAGTATTCAGGGGGAAATCACTAAGAATAGGACTGGGCATTATGACAGACTAAAAGGTCCCAAATACTAAACAGCAACACAAATCATTTCTATTCTCTGCAAAACTGGTCTGATCCATGAGATGATCACAAAGACAAAAGGCTGATTTTTAGATAATAATTTAATCGTTTTGACAATGTCGCAGATTTTTAGCTAATGAGAATCCCTGACATAATTACATATATTCTGAGACAAAACGTTGGCCAGAAAACTGCTATAATTAGGGAATAAATTAACTCTACAAATTGGGCAGACAATGGCTGCTCCCCCAATCACAATGGGGATTCATTTGTAAGAAAAAAGCCTGTACTAATATTGCTGCTGCACTCACAGTAAATGACAACACAAACTGCACTAAAAGCAAGATAATAGAGGAGTTATAAAAAAAAAAAAAAAAAGGTTATGAAATAGAAAATTGGTACAGTTCCTGGAGTAGTTGTTTTGAATAAGCATGTACTTAAATGTTACTGAATATTTTGTGTTCCGTCCAAAAAATTGCATATCATCACAGTCGGGTGAGAACCTTGTATCTCCATATTTTGCCATTTGTATTATTATTTTTATAAATCATGGTAACCCTTTACATCCGTCTGTGGGTTTTGCAAATAATTTAACCAATCAAAAGTATTAAAAAAGCTTGTGACTAACCCTCATATCTCCAATGGATCCTCGAACTGTCGGTAAAACCTCATAAATCCACCTTGCCTCAATCTTGAATGAAGTGCCGCACACATTTTGGAACGTCACTATATATATATATATATATATATATATATATATATATATATATATATATATATATATATATATATATATATATATATATATATATATATATATATATATATATATATATATATATATATATATATATATATATATATATATATATATATATATAGGCTAATGTTTGATGTATTTGAGGAGTGGAGAAGAGTGTGTTGGGGCCATTCATTCACACAAAACGTGTTTCCACTGGGCTACTTTTCCATTGTTTTTCAATGTAAACATGCTAGACAGACGCCTTTAACCACTGTTCTCAAGCATGACACGACATTCTAAAAATGCGGCGCTCAAGTATCTAGCCGTTTTTTATCGTTCCAATGACCTGTGTGTCACGTTTTTTAACGTTAAATTTTATTATTTAGATAATTTAATTTATATATATATATATATACACACACACACACTCACCTAAAGGATTATTAGGAACACCTGTTCAATTTCTCATTAATGCAATTATCTAATCAACCAATCACATGGCAGTTGCTTCAATGCATTTAGGGGTGTGGTCCTGGTCAAGACAATCTCCTGAACTCCAAACTGAATGTCAGAATGGGAAAGAAAGGTGATTTAAGCAATTTTGAGCGTGGCATGGTTGTTGGTGCCAGACGGGCCGGTCTGAGTATTTCACAATCTGCTCAGTTACTGGGATTTTCACGCACAACCATTTCTAGAGTTTACAAAGAATGGTGTGAAAAGGGAAAAACATCCAGTATGCGGCAGTCCTGTGGGCGAAAATACCTTGTTGGTGCTAGAGGTCAGAGGAGAATGGGCGACTGATTCAAGCTGATAGAAGAGCAACTTTGACTGAAATAACCACTCGTTACAACCGAGGTATGCAGCAAAGCATTTGTGAAGCCACAACACGCACAACCTTGAGGTGGATGGGCTACAACAGCAGAAGACCCCACCGGGTATCACTCATCTCCACTACAAATAGGAAAAAGAGGCTACAATTTGCACGAGCTCACCAAAATTGGACAGTTGAAGACTGGAAAAATGTTGCCTGGTCTGATGAGTCTCGATTTCTGTTGAGACATTCAGATGGTAGAGTCCGAATTTGGCGTAAACAGAATGAGAACATGGATCCATCATGCCTTGTTACCACTGTGCAGGCTGGTGGTGGTGGTGTAATGGTGTGGGGGATGTTTTCTTGGCACACTTTAGGCCCCTTAGTGCCAATTGGGCATCGTTTAAATGCCACGGCCTACCTGAGCATTGTTTCTGACCATGTCCATCCCTTTATGACCACCATGTACCCATCCTCTGATGGCTACTTCCAGCAGGATAATGCACCATGTCACAAAGCTCGAATCATTTCAAATTGGTTTCTTGAACATGACAATGAGTTCACTGTACTAAAATGGCCCCCACAGTCACCAGATCTCAACCCAATAAAGCATCTTTGGGATGTGGTGGAACGGGAGCTTTGTGCCCTGGATGTGCATCCCACAAATCTCCATCAACTGCAAGATGCTATCCTATCAATATGGGCCAACATTTCTAAAGAATGCTTTGAGCACCTTGTTGAATCAATGCCATGTAGAATTAAGGCAGTTCTGAAGGCGAAAGGGGGTCAAACACAGTATTAGTATGGTGTCCCTAATAATCCTTTAGGTGAGTGTGTATATATATATATATATAATTAATTGGTTATCTTTGCAACAAACACAGAAAAGACCAGCATTGTTTCTGGCATTTCATCTGTAGCCCCAATATCATTGCAATAACACACCTGCTTTTTAGACCATGGGTGAACAGATGGGCGTGAATGCATTTGCCATTTAAACAACGTGGCACTGGACGTGAAAATGATAACTGCGTTGGGATGAAACTAGCAAAAAACACTTGCGTCGCACCTGGTGTCATATTGCGCCGGGTGTATGATAGGGCCTGTAGTATAAATAGACACTGTTCTTTTTTTCCTGTTATCGCTATAAAGCTGCTCTGAAACGTATAAAACGTTATATAAATAAAGGTGACTTGACATGCAAGTGTCCGACCATAAAGCCACGATGTCAACTTTGACAACGCAGTGTTTAATTATTTAAAAAAAGATAGCGTTTTTTCCATTTCCTGAAAAGTAGAGGTTTTGGACATATGGGGCTTTTGCCTCAGTTTATAAATATAAAACCTCTCCAATAAATAAAATAAATCACACACTTCACAGTGACAATCAGTCTACAGTGCTCATTTTGAAAGTCTACTCAAGCTTGTCAAAAAATGTATAAGATAATGTTTCTGTACATGCCGCAGCGCTAGTTAGAGGACACCTGCGGTGCCACCTTGCTAAACGTTTCTCCACAACACAACAACATTTATCACATCATGCATGGCAGTGTTTCACCATTACTCAGTTACTTGTGTATTCAAACTGTGTGAAAAAGCACCGTCCAAAAAACAACACTGCAGCTTGACTGAAGCTGAACTTGAGCCAGTTTCTATCAATAGAGGCGGGAATAGTTGACTAAATTAGGGCTTCATTCTGTGTATACAATAGTATGATCTAATCCGCATTACTAAAACGATTACCGACATGGCACTCTGTGAAAGCACAGGCTTCATGAGTCACAAATACAGTACAGCAGTTATTATTATTATTGTAAATCTAGCTCAAGCATATGCTTTCACTGAAAAAAAAGAAACATGTGCTTGGGGAAATTTTTTTTAGGGAGCTCAGTGTGATTTAGACACCTTGCCTCTAATGCTGTGGAGACCGACGTTGTGTTGTCATCAGGCATGTCGTAGCCTCAGCAACCATTAGCACAACCTCCTCTGATCAAAGTCTGTCTGCCAAACTGATCTAACGTCTCGCTCTGTTCTTTAAATAACACTTGACTCTTCGGGGACTGCATGTGGCATCTGAGAGAACCGCTCACGGGGAAGGAGGCACACATGAAAAGGTTAAAAGGAAAATGATTTGTATAAAGGTGAACGCATAATTATGGGCTTCATAAATGCTTCGATTCAGTTGAGAAAGAGCACATAGATGTGCCTAGAAATATTTTGTTGTCTCCTACACTGTAAAAAAAAAATCTGTTAAATTTACGGTAAACAACTGGCAGCTGTGGTTGCCAGAAATTTACCATAAAAAAAATACAGAAGCAACAGTTTAGGTTTTACAAGTTTAAGTTAAATTTACAGTTAAAAAAAACAAAAAAACATTTCATTAACTGAAATAATGTTAAAATCACCAACCTATTAAAAATACTAATATCTGTTATGTACCTTTGATATATACTGACAACCACCAAACACAGTGGTGATGAGAGTCACATGATGAATCAAAGCTTTTAGGAGAACAATACTAATATATAGAAGGTGCACAGTCTCATCCACACTAACACTAAACACCATTATGGTAACACACATAAAAATTTTAAAATGCAATAAACATTAATTTAACAACATTAGATGTAACAAACACTAATGTACATAACTGATTCGAAAAAACTAAGAAACCACGGTTATTTCAACAAAAATACATCAAATGTGAAGTGTCACGCAGGGAATTCTGGGAATGTCAATTTACGATTTTTTTAAAATGTAACTATTTTACTGTAAAATGACATTAAATGTAAGGTTATTTACCGTATATAGTACAGAAACTTTGTTAACCAATTAACTGTTTTTCACCATAGCATTTTTACAGTCTTTTACCGTTAAAATCACGATTATTTTTTACAGTGTACAATAGCGTTTGCGAAAGGAAAAGTTCATCCAAAAAATGAAGAACTATCATTTACCCTATGACTGTCATGAAAATTCAGTTATTTGGATCTTCATTTGATCTTCACAGGTGTTTATCATTTTACCCTCATTTGCATTGTAAGTTACAGTTTTTTCAGTGTTTCCGTTTTCAGAATTTGTCCGTTCACGTTAATGCTTTGGTTGTGCTTCTTCGTCTTTGTTATTTGGATTTACCCTCTTGAGTGTGTTATTAAAGACTTTTAACCTGATCTTCATCTTCATCGTCTGTTTGCTGCAACCCAGGTTGACAATAATGCCGTCCCAAACCTGATTTTCCTGGTTCAGAAAAATTCAGAATAATGTCCAGGCAGCTTCAAAACTGATGTACCATAAAAGTAGTTCATATGACGTTTTCAATTAATCATTTGATCCAAACCTGTCAGGATCAAACTATACTATGTTACTTTTCTCAACTAGCAAGGGCATATTTCATATCATATACAGAATGACGACTTAAATGTTGGTCTGTTTCTCTCAAAAGGCTATCAGAGTCATATGGACCACTTTTAAGCAGTGTTATTTTAGTGTATTTTAGTATTTTACTGCAACATTTTCTAATACATTATTATAATCAAAATATTTGTATTTGTTAACATTAGTTAATGCAGTGTGAACTAACAGACAAACACTGAACAGCTGTATTTTTATTAACTAACATTAACAAAGATAAATAAACACAATGTAACAAATGTTTTGTTCATTGTTAGTTCATGTTATTTAATACTTTACAATAAGGTTTCATTAGTTAGCATTCGTTAAAGTGTTACCATTTATACTATTAAGGACTTTTATTAGCAATTTTATTAGTGCTTTTTTTATTAGTTTATATATTCTTATTTTTATATATATTTTTAAATAGTTTTAATTGTATATTTTAGTTTTAGTAATTTTAGTTTTTAAAACTAGAAACGTTGCCTTGGCAATTAACTAATATAAGTTTAACTTAAAGTTTTTCATCTAATTAGTATATTTTAATTCATAATCATTCCATTCAAAATACCCAGAAACAGTTTTTAATAGTTTTAGTTTACAATAACAACATTGCTTTTATAGTGCTTTGTCTTTTTTTTTTTTTTTACCTATTTATTGTATTTTTACTGATTAAAATTGTATCTTTTGTGTTCCAAGGCAGAAAAAAAGGAGGGATTTTTTTCTTTCTTTTTTTTTTCTTTTGAGATTTGGAACAAAATGAGGGAGGTAATTGATTTCAGTTTTTTGGGTAACCTATTCATATTAAGATATTGAATATTATTGGGTTATATTGACCCTACATGACCAATCACAGCTGAAGAGTCATAATTTGCTGTGTTTGTGACCAAAAGTGCATGAGAAATGTAGCTGTGTGTCCATTTAAAGTTGCAAATTTAACTTGTGTGCAAAACTGGAATATCGCATAAAACATTTGTGAATGCAGTAGCGTTTCCATCCCATGTGTTCAAGAGAAAGAAAAAAAAACTCACTGGGAAATTGCCACAAAATATCTGTAATAAAAACGGAAGTTGCTGCAATCGGGGAAGCCACTGTGGTTCTTTTTTCCTCCATAAATGACTCGTTTCACCAGAAACGAAAGGCAATAAACACTGTCATGTTATCTTGAGTTCGGATGCCTGGTGTTTGGGAACACAATCATGTGAGACGCTTCTGGGAGGTCATTATACCAAATCATTCTGATGACAGACTTTAGTTTCTGTGCATTTTAAGAATTTATGCACATCTATAAAAGTAGGTTGGAAAGATAGCTAGTGCAAGCATTTTATATAACCTTGTTCAAATCACGTCGGTGAGTCAAGTTTCAGACTGAAAAGATTGAGTTAAATTTGCGTGTAAAGTGAGGTCAAAATGCACAGAAGGGTTTGATGTGATGTGTCCTACTGAAAAACGTTCTGTTACTGATATAAGTTGATATGTTAGGAGTGTCCTCTCCAAGACAAATAAAACGGACCCATAATCCAGCTATTCGTTTGCTATTATCAGAGCCTCCGAGGGATTTTCCTAATACTCGGATCCTGAATAATTGAAGACATTCGTGCTGACTATTGAGATGAACATGAGATATAAAGAACAAGAAAACATTTGACAAAAAGGCCTCTCACTTATCAGAAGTTCGGAAGGCATTATGCAAATTAGGGGTTTCCAGAAAATGGCGTTTCAGGTACAAACAGGGCATCGCCGAACAGACAAAGAGCACATTATAAGAAAGTGTCTGGTATCCGTAACGCCCAACAGGCCATTTCTAAGATGTCTTGGAAAAATCATTCAATAAAGTGAGATCAGGTTGAGCTATCTGAGGATTAAGGGAGAAAGCCAGACCATCATCTCTGACTTTATCTTGCTGTAATGTGAAGTATTGCGAGCACAAGGTTTGTCCTCTGCACCGCCCGTCCCCTTCCCTGCACTGACCTTTACATTAATATCAGGCTCTTAGAGGAGGCAGGCCTACTCCTATCACAGAGGCTGTGTGCTTTAAAGAACAGCACCTTTTACAGCGCTGAAGATGAGAGCCGTCTGAGTGAGAAAATTAGCCCTTCTTCAGAAGTGCTCCCAAAATACAGATTGGGAGGGAGGGAGAGGGGGAGAGAGAGAGAAAATGGTAACTGGAAAAAGGCATAGCAGGGTCAAACCACAGGGGCTGGACTGATGTTCTGTTCACTTTATTTAATACATTAAAAGAGAGAGTGAAAGAGAGCAAGCTTACATTTAATGCTCACAATATTTCAGTTCACAAAGCACTGGACACATTTTCTCATTCCACATTATTAACACAATATTAAATGTGCATTATTAAATGCCCAATATATCAGGATCACAACCTGTACGTATGAATAATTATTGATTATATATATTTTTTACCGGGTGATCAAAATATGCAGTTTTGTGTTTTATATTGTGTACGTTTCCGGCTAACTCACGTTATTACTGTCTTACTGAAATACTTCTGCTCATCAGCTGTGGGCCACTATTACCTTGAACTGAGTCTATTAATGCAGATTGTCTGTCGTTCTTACTACTTTGAGATAAAGGATGGAGCAAGATTTGTTTTACACACTTTAATGTTCTATCAGTCATTCACGCTAGTGCTGGGCTAACGTATGCGCTGTTATTGATACAGTTCCCGCATGTGCACCGCAATAAATCAGAAATACACACATGGGTTTGTTGATGGACACACACTTGTTAATGCTGATGGTGAGGAATTACAGCTGCAACATCTCATAATGAACCTCAAGATGAGTAGCGTATCAACCTGACCAATTTGCTGCCCTAGGAAAGATTTTACCTGGTGCCCCTTGTATCAAGGTTTAGCACTACATGTTATCAGTCTAAGTTATGGAAACACTGGTACAGTTTTATTGTTGTTGTTTTATATGTTGGTTGCGTTTTAAAAATTGTACCCTGAGTCCAGTCCATTCTACCCAGTCACTGTGTTCATGATATATATTTTTCTGATGATAGTTAAACTATACAAAAATAGCACCTATGCCACATTACAGCCTAAACACAAATAGTAAGAGTAATTGCATCTAACATTCATGCACAAACTATTCATTGAGAACTAGCAAAAGTGTTTGTTTTCCAGTAGATGGCAGCAATCTTCCACTAAACTATGCACATTCATGTTTTCACCATGAATTAAACTGAGAAATTTAGATATTTAATGTGAATTTTGCACAAAAAAAAAGGTTGCCATTTTAAATAAACCTGTATATAAATATCATTAGCCTACTAATTTCGGCAAATACATTTTAAAAATGCAATATATCCCCTTAAAACTGCACAACTGTAGAGTAAAAACATTATTAAAAAAGTGTTTATACGCGTTTATAAAAAAACTGACATGATTTTTTACAAAATCACACTGAGAACCCAGAACAGCTGCTTGCATAAAGTTTAAGGTAAAAATAACTGGAATTAATTAGCGAACGTTAGTATTTTACTACTATGCAATTAGATAAACTGTTCATTCATTACATCACTTTACCTCTGTCTTTATCCCTTATCCCAATCTTCCCTGCATCAGAGGGCTTCAGTCTTTTTGACACTGAATTCGGCCATCCGTCATAAATAGTCAGGCAACTTTCACTGTCTGGCGCGAGCGGCCAAGCACCTTAAAACACGAAAGCAATCCTGTCTACATGCGGCAAAAGGCGACGCGCGACAACAAATTCCTGACGCACTTCAAGCACTCAGTGGTCGGGGGACTGAGTTAAGTTTTTTTGCTTTACTTGGTAATATTTTGAAATAATATTAATAAAATAGTATCAGCAATAAAATGGGAAGAAAAAGAAAAAAAATCACAAATTTGTTTGCCCCTATGATATGGATGAGTGGCGCCCCTAGCATTTGCCTATTCCGCCTATGCCGCGGGCTGGCCCTGTGCATCACTGAGAAACGTCCTGCTCAAGTCTTCCTTGGGTTGAATAACTAGTTCTTCCAATGTTTCATCATCAGACTTGCGCTCAGATTGATATGGTAAAATCGACGCCATCGTTACTGTCTTTACAGTGTGTGCAATCGCTGAGGACTGAGGAGGCCTCCGGACGGAGCTGAAGTTCAGTTATGGTAATGGGTGTTTGTTTCTGACGTGCGCTGTAAGCGGTAGACCAATCACAACAGACTGGGCCATCTGGCCAATCAGAGCAGAGTAGCTCGCGGAAAGGAGGGATTTAGAGAGACTGATTTATCCAACGAGCCATTTGAAAATTATTGAAAAATGTGGTGATGTACAAGGTTACGGAAGCCCTTAACGGCCATGGATAATATTTTTTTTCGGTCTTGTTTTCTCGTAATCATGACTTAATTTTCTCGTGATCTCGAGATAACAAAAGTTGTTTTCTCTCGTGATCACGACTTAATCTTCTCTAAGTTGCACAACTGCGCCAACAGGTGGCAGTATAGAACCAAATAACTGATGGGGTGCGGTATAGCCAAGCAGCAACCTCCCGCAGTTTCTCTTGAAGCCAATAAGGAAGTGACTTAAACTGCAATACATCGACTGGCCACAGGCTCCAGAAGGGAGCAGAATCTCATTGAGCCCCATATTAAAATGCCCAACTTTACAGCAGAAAAAAACATGTTTACAGCCTGGTACAAACTGTGGTTTTGGTCTATATAGCAAATTTTGCCCTTCATGACAACTGTGAGGGGGGAGAATTGTTTTATAACTCATCCGTTTACATTATATAAAGCCTTAAAGTTCTGCATAAAGGGCGTGGCCACTTTGAGTGACAGGTGGACAGGCATTTATCGGCTGTCTGTTAGGCATCGCGTCACCTCAGCTCCACCCACGTGCCGCCTCTTTGCCCATTTTCTGTTATCCGGGAGTGATGCATGATGACGCGCTGCCAAGATGGCAACAGCCAGCTCATCCCTACCTTTACGCTTCAAATCTGCTCTTCAGAATCCTATGGGTGACGTCACGGACACTATGTCCATATTTTTTTTACAGTCTATGGGTATAGCCCATCCACCGTACTGTGTTAGACAGTTCATATTGGCCCAGACTGAATGCATTGAAGACCTTTCGTGATCGCTATAATTTGTGCAGTATTGTGTGCATTAAGTAATTAATTTAACTAATGTTAAATGGTTGAATGTGATTGGTTTGCTTGAAAGTGTATCTGTATTATTATTACGTTCTACTGCAATAGATGCACGACTCATCACAGCTTCACTACCACAATAGCGTTCGGTGTGATACTAAACTTACTGTTTAACTAATTTTGATGTCACTGTATTCTGTTTGCACTTTATTGCGCATCTTTAAGATGCCATTTTAATCATCAGTCTAAGTAACTGTTAGTTTACCACATTGTGTCACTCAGTGTATAGCCTATTGATAAGAAATTATTTATAGCCTATGTAAAGATGTGTAGCAGCCTACAATTTAATTCAGTGATACTGTGTAACTAAAACTATTGTATTTTGTACATTTCTTTGTAGCAAACCACACACATATACATAAACACTCTTCTCAAACAGCATCCTAAGATTGTATTTAGTCTATATCAACTGGATTGAACGTTTGTTTTTTAGAAATCTGGAGTATTGCACCTCTTTTTACTGGAATAGCATGGCTCGAAGGAACGCACATGATACCAGTCACAGCCTATCCTACATGATAGTAGGAAACTATAATAACAAACAAATTATGTAATGTAATTTTATTTCAAACGAATGAGGAAAATAAAGTGGGTTTAATCTAAGCAGTTCTAAACGATTTTTAGAATAGTTACAGAATAATCTGCCATCCTTCTGAAGGCACTCCGCCTGCGCTTGAGCTGTTGAATGCTCTGGTTATAATTTAAACATGTTAATTACACAAATAAAATGTTTATTAAGCAAAGCAAAGATTTTGCTGAAAGATCCACAACATATAAGAGCGCACGGTTTATCCGTTGATCAGATGCGCGTGAAAGTTGTGTTCGTTGCTATAGCAACAGTAGACTTTGGGTGCAGTGCATTTTCAGAATGAAACAATCATGAAAAAAGTAAGTCGTGATCACAAGAAAACTTACTTTTTTCATGATTGTTTCATTCTGAAAATGCAGAATGCATATATGCATATATGCATATATGCATATATATATATATATATATATATATATATGCATATATATATATATATATATATATATATATGCATATATATATATATATATATATATATATATATGCATATATATATATATATATATATATATATATATATATATATATATATATATATATATATATATATATATATATATATATATATATATATATATATATATATATATATATATATATATATATATACACAAACACACTCACCTAAAGGATTATTAGGAACACCTGTTCAATTTCTCATTAATGCAATTATCTAATCAACCAATCACATGGCAGTTGCTTCAATGCATTTAGGGGTGTGGTCCTGGTCAAGACAATCTCCTGAACTCCAAACTGAATGTCAGAATGGGAAAGAAAGGTGATTTAAGCAATTTTGAGCGTGGCATGGTTGTTGGTGCCAGACGGGCCGGTCTGAGTATTTCACAATCTGCTCAGTTACTGGGATTTTCACGCACAACCATTTCTAGAGTTTACAAAGAATGGTGTGAAAAGGGAAAAACATCCAGTATGCGGCAGTCCTGTGGGCGAAAATGCCTTGTTGATGCTAGAGGTCAGAGGAGAATGGGCCGACTGATTGAAGCCGATAGAAGAGCAACTTTGACTGAAATAACCACTCGTTACAACCGAGGTATGGAGCAAAGCATTTGTGAAGCCACAACACGCACAACCTTGAGGCGGATGGGCTACAACAGCAGAAGACCCCACCGGGTACCACTCATCTCCACTACTAATAGGAAAAAGAGGCTACAATTTGCACGAGCTCAACAAAATTGGACAGTTGAAGACTGGAAAAATGTTGCCTTGTCTGATGAGTCTCGATTTCTGTTGAGACATTCAGATGGTAGAGTCAGAATTTGGCATAAACAGAATGAGAACATGGATCCATCATGCCTTGTTACCACTGTGCAGGCTGGTGGTGGTGATGTGATGGTGTGGGGGATGTTTTCTTGGCACACTTTAGGCCCCTTAGTGCCAATTGGGCATCGTTTAAATGCCACGGCATACCTGAGCATTGTTTCTGACCATGTCCATCCCTTTATGACCACCATGTACCCATCCTCTGATGGCTACTTCCAGCAGGATAATGCACCATGTCACAAAGCTCGAATCATTTCAAATTGGTTTTCTTGAACATGACAATGAGTTCACTGTACTAAAATGGCCCCACAGTCACCAGATCTCAACCCAATAGAGCATCTTTGGGATGTGGTGGAACGGGAGCTTCGTGCCCTGGATGTGCATCCCACAAATCTCCATCAACTGCAAGATGCTATCCTATCAATATGGGCCAACATTTCTAAAGAATGCTTTCAGCACCTTGTTGAATCAATGCCACGTAGAATTAAGGCAGTTCTGAAGGCGAAAGGGGGTCAAACACAGTATTAGTATGGTGTTCCTAATAATCCTTTAGGTGAGTGTGTGTATATATATGACGTACATTATGAGAAAATTGCTGCGTCCCAATTCGCCTACTTATACTACGACCTAAAAGTATGTACTCTTTTTGTGAAGAAAAAGTACATACTTTTGAGTGTGTAGCAGAAGAGTATGCAAGCTTTGGGACATACTACTTCGTCATCTATAACGGACTCTGTCGCTTAGTTATGTGCATCCCTTCACTGTTTAAACTGCCCTGTCAATCATCGTCACAGTTAAAATCCTCCACATTCAATTTAATTTCCTACCGTATCGGAGAGAAATGTAGTTAGTAGCATTTGTAGGTCTTTAATGCAGAGACTCTCCTCATGTGTTTGCAGTTTAAATATAATGCATTTAAAAGTTAATGGCCAAACGTATCATTACAAAAGTTCACAAAGCAGCTGCAGGTGAAATATAATGTGGATAACATTAAATAAATATCTTTTTGTCAGGTTAAATACTGATAATTTGTCACTCAAGCCCCTTTATCTAAACCTCTCTACTTAACCGTCGGACTCGCACATCCATCATGTTTGTAGTTTAACACTTTTTATCCATGTTTGTAGTTCTAATCGAATCCTCGTCCAACTCGCAATGGTTTGTGGGCAATATCAGCCATTAGAGTGTGCGTCGATCTGCACTTCAAATTCTGACCGGAAATAGTAGCCCATCCGGGTATCTTTGGAATACTCTTTTCAACATACTACGATTTGGGACATACTAATTCTATTTTCGAATACTATTTAGGACGGATAGTATGCAAATTGGGACGCACCGAATTAAATGTTTTTTTACCTTTGACGCATGTAAACCTGTTGTAGGAGACGCCAAAACAAAATCAGGAGCCTTTAAAATGGCATAAATGGCTTTATTTCTTAATTTAGATAAATAAATATTATACATTTGAATATCAGCTACATGAAAATAATCATATCAACCAAAATATTGTGCATCCCCATTTTTTTAAAGGAGCAATTTAAAACTTATTTATATGATTTCTGTGTTCCTTAGGTCTTAAAATATTTACATTTATGCATTTAGCAGACGCTTAATATATGTAATATACAATGCAAAGTTTATTTGACAACTAGATTAGGAATCACGCTAGAGAAGATGATATATACACTATTGATTAAAAGTTTGGGTCAGTTGTTTTTTTGTTTTTGATTTTCCTGCATTTATTATATCAAAAATACAATAAAACAGTAATATAGGCAAATATTTGTACAATTTAAAATAACCTATAATAATCTATTTTAAAATGTAATTTATTTCTATGGTGGAGGTTTGAGGTTTCACTTGAATAAAAACCAATATTTAACATTTCATTAAACGATTCAGCATTTCTAGTATGCTTTATCCAGAACATTTTTTAAAGTGGGCCGCATGCTTGTGTGCTGATCTCCAATGTCTTTAAACGTTAGGTCATTAAAACAGCTAACAGCTGTCCTTGTGCTGAAGCACTGCTGCAGAATACAGGAGCAAATGGTCACACATTCATAGGAAAAAAAGGATTGAGAATTATCCATTACACGAGTTTTTGAGTGTAGTCAAATCTCAAATAAAATATCTGACATTTGCAAAGTGAACAGCTCAGTTCTTTTATATGCAAAACAGTTCCATATACAGTGCAAAAGGCCATTTCAAGTCAATCTTGTATAAGGCCATTTAATATAAAGAAGAATTTAACCGCCAGTTACATCTACATAATATGTATGTGATGTTCAATTACCTCAGATTTTAGACATCCAATGTAAAAGGCACGTCACCTCAACAGTTCAATTAATTTAGAAATCTGAAATGGCTTTAAATAGCCCATTGTGCAGCTATGATGACAGATCTTTCAGTGAAGGTCTCTTGCTCTCCTAGTCGAGTCGTATTTTCTTTTGAATCTCACAAACAAACAAACACCTTAAACAAGGCTGCAACATGGCCTCAACCTTGATGATAATTTGGCTACTTATTAAACAGACCCTTTAAAATTTAAAAAAAAAATAAATAAATAAATAAATAAATAGAAATGAAATGAAATAAAAAATGAAATTAAAACTCTCACCAAGACCAAAAATAAATAAATAAAATAAAATAAAATAAAAAAATAAAATAAAATAAAATAAAATAAAATAAAATAAAATAAAATAAAATAAAATAAAATAAAATAAAATAAAATAAAATAAAATAAAATTTCTCACCAGGACCAAAAAGCAAACTTTACAATAAGTGGCAGCAAGCGACATCAAGAAAAACCCTATTTAGAAAAACCCTGACAGCTACACACGGCATGACGCACTTCACTCCCCAGAACAACTTGTAACAGGTCCTGGAATGAGACACTCATAACTACGAGTGGAATTCTTAGGGTAAAATCACTGTTGATGACGCCAACCTGAACTCAGTAGGAAAGAGGACATCCATTATACATACAACTGAACTCCTGATGATTCAGAAATGCACGATAAGTGGGGGCTCTTGCCCTTTGTGAATACTGGGAGATCATCGAGGTTTATGTAAAATTAGCATGACGAGCCATGGGTGACAGGAAACAATCAAGGCTGCCGAGAGGGTTTATAATCATTTCTGCATTCTGAAAAAGAAAGCATTAAGCTATTCTAATTATGTAAAAGTAAACATTAAGCTATGCCAATAAAGTCAGAGCAAAGTTTTCAGTAATAAATTGGTATCCTGTTGAGCACAGAATAGTAATCACAATAAAATCAAGGCGCACAATTTGAAAGCAATTTCTGCATATTCGCAGAGAGACTGAAATCAAACAACGATGCTTTGACTTAAATTGGATCTGACAGGAATGGTGCAATACACTTATGTGAATGATAAAGTTTTTACTGTCACTATGGCTTTGTTGCAGATCGTTTGATATGTACATGTCTAACCAAAATCCAGTGACCAGTGATTTCTGATGTAATGATCCATGTGCGGTCAGATGTTCTTTGTCTCAAAATCGTTTATTGCTGTTTATGTGTCAGTATATCAAACCAGTGACTACGCTCAACTTGACATCGTTTCTTTTAGTAGGACGAAAATAATCTGTTATTTAAACTGTGATTAAATTATAGAAAGCGATCAAAGAACGCTCCATTTCAACAAATCTCTTATTGACATTGTGTTTGCACTGTTAGTTATGATGAAAGCATTCGTTAGTGTGCAGAAATCGAGTTGCAATGACGAAATCGCCTGTGATCGGCTACAATGCTTATCACTCCAACCTTTCATGCCACAATCTGAATATAATGCCATAGATCTAATTTGAATATGATAATTTAGTGCTTTAGAGCATTTCTTAATATTTCTGTGGAAGGCATGATCAAATTTTTCAGAATTTAATTGACTTTAAACCCATACACACACACACACATATACATTTTATATATAACTTTGTATATATATATTATTATTATTATTATTATTATTATTGTGTAATAAGTATTTATAATAATTTAAAAAAAAACATTTTTAAAGCTACTATTTAATAACTTAAAGTTAAAGATAACCTAAACGGCCAAATCAAAGTGCTGGATTTAACCATCCTGTTATGTTTAAATTTCAGAAATGTTTTTTTCAAGATGTGCATGTTTACGATTACTTTTAATAAATGAGAGATGAGTTGCTTTGGGGTCAATTTGACCCTGGACATTACAGGAGGGTTGGGTGTTGAAACCCCTGCTCTAATGAACTCAAAAACAAACCGTGAAATTCAAAAAACATCCAAAACATCCTTGCAATGATCTAAAGGTGCCGTTACATGTGAGCTCAGAATATGTGCCCTTCAGATATTCTAAAAGAGATCAAGTAAGAAACAATGAATGGATTTACCAACAGGCCGTTCCCCTATCTGCCATGTGTGCTGAAGCACATTTGGGAAGGTGAACGCCATGACGTAGCAGAGCAGAATACTGATTTCCAGTTTGGCAGACAGAAGCTCCTTGGCCAGGCTGATCTAGGCACCACCATGTGCAACAGCATGGAGCCAGGTAATCATAAACCTTTCTCCTTTCTCTGAGGAGGTGGAACCAGAAACCTACTGCTCAACCTCAACCTCTCCATTTCCCCATACAGAAACCAAAACAATACTCTCCGAATTCATTCCCCACAGAGGTACACAAAAATGTATTTAGGACATCCTTCAAAAGGGCCAGGTGTTCAGCTGAAAACAGGGGAGAGGAATGTGTGCTGCTCTTTCTCTGTCGACAATGGTTTAATCACTGTTACTTTCAAGACCAACAAATCCCCAACATGGCCGGTTTAAACAGCGATGAGCCCTGAGGTTCACCATAATCATGATGATCAAAGAATTGTCTTATGAGAAGGCTGAATCTTTCATGTACCACCAAACAACAATATATCATCTCAGTGGTCTGAACACATTAACTGAGCAGGTTAAAAAAAAGTTGTAAAAGATTCAATTCAAATCTCAGATCAGATTTTTCTCAAGAGGTCTCATAGTGCTCCATTTGTCAAACTCAAACGTCAAAGTTGCACTGGTAAAAGAGTAAATGAGCCATAGCTGTTAATTCTACATGACTGAATTCAAAGCTTCATTTTGTCCCCACTTTGCCTTTTCCAAATTTTTTTAAAATGTTTTATCAAAAAAATAGACTAGAATAGAAAAAATATATATATTCTGTTGGGTTTAAATGATGATTAGAGAACAAAATTTTATTTTTATTAAGCTATACATTGAATATCGTCAAAAGGCTAAAAAATAGCTATAGTATATTATATTTTTCATGGAAGGATTAAATTGACGACGGGCCAAATTATTAGAAAATAGTGCACACCTAGTAATGAGGCCACGAAGCAAATGTATTTTCTAATAAGAGTCAATTATTCCGCTTATACTACGGTTACCACACCTTAATACATTGTTCAGATGATTTATTTCAAGACATTTGTCAGGTTTTTGCCCTTAAAACACATCTCATCCCAAGCCTCCGTTGCAAATTCCAAAACGTCCTTTTAGAGCTTGAGCCATTTATAGCAGACTAATGCAGTTATTAATGCAGTTATGAAAGAGAGAGATAAGCGTGTGTGAATTTTCAGTTTAATCAAGAATAGTGCCTTTATTACCTCGCTAGTGAGAAATATCATGTAGCTTTTACATTTCTAAACTGTTTTACTGATAAAAATCGCCAGAGCAGTTCTGATTAAACATTTCTGTGCAAGTGTGCTTGCGTGGAAATAAAAATGTAATTTTGTGGCAAAACATGGAAATAATTTGTCATTTTTATCTTTACTTTTTTATCTTTAATTACTGAAATCATTTGGCGGAGTGATATGGAATTGTAATGCGTTCAAGACCTGCCTGGAATTACTTAGAACAGCCAATCAGATTCAAGCATTCAAACGCCCCGTAGAATAAAAATTGAAAAATGTGGCATATAGACCAACCATAAGCTGTATAGTGTATGTTTATAATTTTATATTTGGGACTTAATTTTAATGTACATTGTACAATGTACAGAAATTACTTAGCAAGGATGTATTAAATTAAATTGTTAAACTGTTACAAAAGATTTCTATTTTAAATAAATGCTTTTCGTACTTTGTTTATCAAAGAATCCTGAAAAAAATGGATTAGAGTTTCCATAAAAACATTAAGCAGCACAAAATTATAAATATTAATAATAATAATAATAATAATAATAATGAATGTTTTTTGAGCACAAAATCATCATATTAGAGTGATTTCTGAAGCATCATGTGACACTGAAGACTGGCGTAATGATGCTGAAAATTCAGCTTTGCAATCACAGGAATAAATTACATTAAAATATATTAAAATAGAAAATGGTTACTTTAAATTTCATAATATTACTGTTTTTATTAATGTTTTTTTGTAATAAGTTGTATTTAACCTAGAATATGTGTTTAATGAATGCAAGCCAATTATTCACAGGTTTTCTTTACATCAACTAATTCACACTAGACGTTGGTTGCTAAAATGCTCACATTATCCTAGGTAAATATTCTGCTCATATCCTAAATGTTCATGTAATCAGTTTTCCCCATGCAAAATTTGATTTCTTCATCTTGAGAATGTGATGTGTTGGCCATCAGGAGAGTTCTCCACTTTAATGACCAGAGTAGCTTTGAGATTGTGAGAACCTAATTGGCCTACTACTTTGTGCAGTGTGTATCAGATATCATCATATGTAGGAGAGCAACCAGAGATATTTGTACTCCTTCTACACAGCAGATGCTGAACTAATTCACTCAGATGTTGTAGATGAGCTGTAATATTCTCTAAACGCTTGATAGATGGATAAACAAGATTCTCCGTCTTTCTCGCCTACTGAAAGATACTACACTCCCCTCGGACCCAGAAGACTTTTCACACAAACCACTTAGTCAAGAAGGCCATGACATTATAT
Organism: Rhinogobio ventralis; assembly: GCA_039654625.1. NCBI lineage: Eukaryota > Metazoa > Chordata > Actinopteri > Cypriniformes > Gobionidae > Rhinogobio > Rhinogobio ventralis. The sequence continues at coordinate 3,919,746 of CM077215.1, forward strand.
ACACACTACTGTTCAAAAGAGTTTGGGGTCGGTAAGGTTATTTATATTTATGAAAGGAGTGTTTTATGCTCATCAAGGCTGCATTTATTTGATCAAAATAGCATCTATACGCTTATAGTGGAAGCTTATGTAGTAGGGTATTCCAGGTTCACCATTAAACTGAAGTTGCGATTGTCCTTTCTTCCCTATTGTGATATACACTCTATTGCCAAAAGTATTGGGACACCCCTCCAAATCATTGAATTCAGGTGTTCCAATCACTTCCATGGCCACAAGTGTATAAAATCAAGCACTAGGCATGCAGACGCTTCTACAAACATTTGTGAAAGAATGGGTCGCTCTCAGGAGCTCAGTGGATTCAAGCGTGGTACCGTGATAGGTTGCCACCTGTGCAATAAGTCCACTCATGAAATGTCCTCACTACTAAATATTCCACGGTCAACTGTTAGTGGTATTATAACAAAGTGAATGCAATTGGAAACAACAGCAACAGCCAGTTGTAGTGGTAGGCCACATAAAATCACAGAGCAGGGTCAGCGCATGCTGAGGCACACAGTACGCAGAAGTCGCCAACTTTCTGCAGAGAGTCAATAGCTACAGACCTCCAAACTTTGTGTGGCCTTCAGATTAGCTCAAGAACAGTGCATAGAGAGCTTTATGGAATGGGTTTCCATGGCCGAGAAGCTGCATCCAAGCCTTACATCACCAAGAGCAATGCAAAGCGTTGGATGCAGTGGTGTAAAGCACACCGCCACTGGACTCTAGAGCAGTGGAGACATGTTCTCTGGAGTGACCAATCACGCTTCTCTGTCTGGCAATCTGATGGACGAGTCTGAGTTTGGCGGTTGCCAGGAGAACAGTACTTGCCTGACTGCATTGTGCCAAGTGTAAAGTTTGGTGGAGGGATGTTTTGGGGTTGTTTTTCCAGGGGTTGGTCTTGGCCCCTTAGTTCCAGTATAATGAATTCTTAATGCTTCAGCATACCAAGACATTTTGGACAACTTCATACTCCCAACTTTGTGGGAACAGTTTGGGGATGGCCCCTTCCTGTTTCAACATGACTGCACACCAGTGCACAAAGCAAGGTCCATAAAGACATGGATGAGCGAGTTTGGTATGGAGGAACTTGACTGGCCTGACCTCAACCCGATAGAACACCTTTGGGATGAATTAGAGCGGAGACTGCGAGCCAGGCCTTCTCGTCCAACATCAGTGCCTGACCTCACAAATGCGCTTCTAGAAGAATGGTCAAAAAACACACTGTAAAGGCATGCGTCCTAAAACTTTGGGCAATAGTGTATATCCGAGTGAAACGGGGAAATAAATGTAGGGTGGGACTTGATTTTGTCCATCAGGCATTGATTGCAATGCACACACACACACACACACACACACACACACACACACACACACACAATACATTTGTGTCATTATCCCTCTCTGGATAACTTTCGATTCACTATATGTTCTTGTTGTTCACATTATATGCACTTACGCGTGATTGCCAACAAAACACAGACATTTGATGCGGTTTCGACTCGTGACCGGGAACAAACACACTTGCAGAACTCTGGAAAAACAAACTGCATCCACCGTTTCCTTAACGCTGGGTTATTTGGGAAGCTGAACAAGGTTATCTTTCCCTCATAACCAGAAACACACTTCTTTAGTGACATTGTTAATGTTGTGGTCTAAAACGTAACCCGAACGGAGCACGTTGATGAGTGCGCTCTCGCACGTGCAAGAAATTCCACCCATTTTGACGTCATACAAAAAAATTTGTATTTGGCACAGAACTCTTTTTTTTTTTTTTTTACATTTTGGCCATGTTTAGCATAAGCATCCAACTCTTTAACAGTGTAAATAAGTCAGAATGCATGAAATAGCATTAGACCCCCCCCCCCCCTTTAAGTCGTATTTAACCCTGAAAATTCCTTTAATCTCCAGATAATGGTCACCTTACATGACATATCTTAGCACTTAGCAACCAAATCTTAATGTTAGTTCTGGTACAACAACATATTTTTTTTACGTTTATTAAAGGGAAGATGGATAGCAAAAATAGGTTTTCCGTCAGTGGACCTCTAAGGTCAGACAGGGGACACAACTATATGATGCATTTCTTGAGTTTAACTCGCAGAGGATGTTCTTGTCTTCATTTTACCTGTCTACTCCTATAGAATATGAAAACAGAAGAGACAACATCTCCAGGGAACTGATCCCATCAGTCTGTGTCTCAGTAAGCTGTCTAAATATTATATATTAGACAAAAAAAACCTCACCTCAAAGTGTTCCAAAATGTTAAAAAAAACCACACAAAGCAACTGCATGTCTTCAGAAGACTCTAGCACACAAGTCATATGGACCACTTATGTTGCTTTACATTCTCTATTCAATGTAATTGTATGGTTTTCAGAACTACTTTTGTTCTCTACTAAATAAAGTCAAAGAACAACATGAGGATGAGTAGGATGAGCAAAATTCTTCTTATCCCTTTGATGCCTCTATGAATGTTAAAACTTATTTTTTTAGCTAGTGTATACCAAGTCTACGATGTTTCAAAATGCTGTCAGCTACTTATAATGTACTTGTAAGTGTATTCGGCTGTTAATAATGTGAGATGAGAATGACAATCTAAACATTTCCTGAAGGCAACAGAAACACAAACTATTCTTGCCTTTCATATAACGCAGCTCAATAGAGCATAAAAATATGACACCATGAATGCGCTTCAAAGCAGTATCAATGACGGTGCAATGACGATCTCTTTACTTCTATTTAATGTGTTTGCTTTGTTTGATGCCATGCAAACATTTATTGCACCAACAAACAACCGCTGCTGAATATTAATCTAATGCCAGCTTGGAATCATTTTACTCTACACCTGGGGTCTTGAGGGAAAGTCAATGTTCAAGTATTGAAATTCAGAATCCCTGCTGTTGCTCTCAAATATCAAGCGTCTATTCCGCCACACACACTCACACAGGCTGTCATATCTCCACTGTATTTCTAGATCAGCTTTGCCATCAGCAATACACCTGTTATCGCAGTAATGCAGTCAACCTCCTCGCAGCAGTGTTTTCTGGTCTCAGTGCCTCACACACACACACACACACACACTCCCCTGGAAGGGCCTCTTACAGGCAGACAAATGGGCAAGGCAAGGTAACTACACATGAGTTATGTACATTATAAGCACAATTACTTATAATGTAATAAGTACAATTACAATAATTGAATATAATATTTTTAGTATATACATCAGTGTTGATCAGTTGTTATACTAAAACTAAACATATTACAAATAGTTTCCAGTAAATGGAATAAAGCTGAAATACAATTAAATACAAGATGAAAAACATCAAATTAAAATAATGTTGCCTTTGCAACTAAGTTGAAGTACTAAGTTGCCAGCCACCGCCAGCGTTTTTGATAATTTTCACAAAAATGTCATGGCCCCCATAATATTTTGAACATGCAGTATATCAAAAGAAAGAGCTTTTAAACAAAATATTTTATTCTAGCTTCATGCATTCTTTTTTTAATCAACACTTGAATGTGGGTAAGTTTTATAAAAAAAAAAAATTTAAAAAAAGCAACATTTTGATGATTGCCTTATTTTACATATGCATATGATTACATATGATACCGCTTGTTTCTGCAACTTTTTCGCATGTGCTTTGATCAGGAGATTCAGTGCTCATTCAGAAGATGTGTCATAGCGGGTAGGGGGTAGTGTATAACAGTAAAAACACGGAACGATTTAAAGGTGCAATGTGTAAGATTTTTGCAGTAAAATATCCAAAAACCACTAGGCCAGTGTTATACATTTTGTTCATTTGAGTACTTACAATATCCCAAATGTTTCCAACTATTTGTAAATCGTGAGAAAATTGCGATTTTAACCAAGGAACCGGGGCATCTGAGGGAGTCGCCTGTCAGGGGCATGTTAAAAAACATGAATGCATTCACTCATTCATAAACATTATTTCCCCATTAATATTATTAGATCCATTGGTATGACAACAAGTTCCATGATTCCACGCTCATTCACTGCGCTTTGAAGAGGTTAGCGAACCCTAGCGGCGAAAAAATACATAGTGCAGCTTTAAAGTGTTGATACACGGGACAACTTTTTGAGCAATGTTGCCATCAATGGGAAACCAGGTGAGGCATTTGTTGCCCATTCTCAATGGGAAAGTACCCAAGCAACATCGCTTAAAAAGTTGCCCCGTATATCATCACCTTTAAAGCTCAATAGAAATATTTCAAAAATTACAAAAGCACATAAAAATCACTAAAACTATAAAAATAAAAGCTAGTTCAAAATATAGTATGTAAATAATACTGTAGTCTATCTATCTATCTGTCTATCTGTCTGTGAAGTTGACCTATTAGTTAACCCTCTAGCTAGCATCTAGTTGATTTAAAAAAAAAATGTACTTTAGTTTTGTGCATTGTTACCTTGGATACCTGCAAAGCATTGTACATAAATACAGCAGAGAGAAACAGCATATTATACTTCCTATACTTTTAGATGACTGTGGGTTGAGAGAGAGCATTGCCATAGAAATGTCAACACCCAAAGGTCAGATACGAGCCAGTAAAGAGGTTGCTTATGTAAAGCCATTACTCTCAGCAGTTGATGCTTTATGAATAAAAGGCCAAAGAGACATAATCACAGTGATTACAATGTGTCGGTATACTCAGAATAAACTAATCACTGCATAGTGGGCTGGAAATGTGCTCTCTGCCATAATGACTAATGCATATACATATTTTTGTCCCTGTGGGTATTCTGTTAATCATGGTAACATTAACTACAAGCTTCAAAGTTTAGCTGCATTTTTCAACAAAAAAAAAAGTTGTATGAAATATGCAGCCGAATATCTTTTTAAAGGAGCGATACAGTGAGAGGACAAGAGTGTATTCTTGAAGAAAAACTCAGATTAGATTAAAGTCCGCCTATGCGTGTCTCCTAACTGGATTAAAATGGCCACCTCCCGTCGCAGACAAACTCCACTCGCCCATTTGCAACGCTAATTTAGGGTGAGCTGGAGGGAGTGGAGGGGTAGGGGGGATGGTGGGTGTCTGGCAGGCAGACCTTTAATCTCCCACGTCAGCACGAATCCTCAACTGTCAGAATGAGTGATTATCCTGCAGTCTGTCTCACCTGTCCTGCTTGCTGGATGTCGTAGATGTGTGGAAAATCAAGCAGCCACACCGAAACTCTCTGTGAGGTTTCTTCTTATTAATTAATGATCATTCCTCTATGTTGTGAAACAGCAACACAAAAGCCAGGCAATTGGATGTCAAGACTAAATAGTTTATTTAATGAGATGATCGAAGGGCAGATCAACATTTCACAATGGCTTAAAAAACATAATGCTACATCTTCACAGCATTCACCGGAAAACCGAAGGCTAAATGCAACTCGTTCATCAAATAAAGTAAAAATTATAATAAATCACTAAATGATTATAAGTCAAGGCCCAGTAACCGAGTGGCTTTCGGGCTTTTTTTGGGGGCTGAATTGTAATTGTTATACTACAGGTGACGCTGCCACATCCACATCTCCAGCAAATCACAACCTAATGAGAATGAGCTGTCAAAGCAATTAGAGGCTAATTGTTTTAGAAGCGACCGTCCCGATGTTCATAAAATCACAAGAACAGAGCATTTCACCCTATTAATTGATCCCAAAAAAGGAGGTCTGTGATACCTGGAAAACCATAAGCATTCCCATGCATTTCAATGGCAATTGCTCGGCTAATGCTCCTGGAAGTATGCGATTTGAAATCTGTCCCCAGTTTTCCCATCCAGGATTTTTTGAGCCCAAGAAATGTAGGGAAATTAATACAATACACTACTGACTATCCTGAGATGTGACAATATGATAAAAATATAATATATCGAAATATATATACACATACATACACACACACACGTATATATAATACTTTATATGTAACTCCACCATTTGAGCAGTTTCGAGACCCAATCAATCAATCAATCAATCAAATGGGTTGAGAATTCATAGGTTGCGTCCAAAACTTTGTAGGCAGCGTTTGCGCACGAAGGAACCTCACGAAACTGATTTCAGACAGGCTTCTGAAGCACCATAATGGTTTAATGATCTACAAGTAAAATAGAGACAGCTTTGATGAAAACTAAACAAATATTTAATTACTACAATAGTAGTTTCTTGCAAAAAAAAAAAAAAAAAAAAAAAGTAATCAAAAGTGGAAACTGTAGGTCAAAAACATAGATTTGCACACAAACTGACCACCAACCGCAACTTTCAGACACCATCTTTATTTTTTAGCTTAACTGTCACAGAATGGAAAGCAGGATTGTGGGATATCAAAGGCAGTGATGGATAAATCAATGGGTGCTTCTCAATATCCCTCCTCGTTTCCTTCGCTACTCTGTCCTCCATCCTATGACCTGGAAACCGATGGAGCTCAGCCATCTCAACTCTCTAATTGCACCATGAGGAGGCGAGGATCAAGGAGTGAGGAGGCTTCCTGAAGAGTCATGAGCGAGGATACACAGGTGTATCTTTTGCGGAAGTATTTTATTGACTAAACGTGACACACGTATAAATTCTCCTCCCCCTTCACATCTTACCACAGTTTATTAATTATTATTAGTAGTAGTATTATTATAGTCATTATTGTTTACATGTACAAGAAACAAATGTATGTCAAATTACAACAACTGTAATACTATACAACAAATAAAAAGCAGTTAACAATTGAAAATAATAACTGGTAATACAAGAAAATACGGACAAAATGTGGTATTTTGTGAAGGTTGAAACTATTACAATATAAATAATTATCTCTAATGTTCAAGAATCCCAATATGCAAGCTAAATCCAGCGGTGTAGTCATCATTAATTGACGACGCTTTGAAGTGACACTAAAGGGAGCGTGGATATATCATTTCACTGGATTCAATTCCTCAAGTCCTTTCCTCGCATCCTGAAGGGGTGGAGCTAAGACACGAGAAAAGGAAGCGAGGAAAGGAAACGAGGATGCACAAATAAAAATTGAGATGCACCCTATGCTTCAAAAGTGTATCAGATGAAGATATCTCAGGAGACAGGAAGAGAAGCTAACTAATGGACATGCCTTGATGCCTTCCTACCTTGGAACGCACCCTACGAAGGCAACATTTTTTAGTTTTCGGAAGCAACCACGGAATTCTACAAATCTTAAGGATAATTTCTGATTCTCTTTAAAGGGATAGTTCACCCAAAAATTAAAGGGGTCATGAATTGAGAAATCAACTTTCCCTTGAGCTTTTGATATATAAAAGGTCAAGGTAATATAAGAATATCCTGTAAGTTTCAGAGCTGAAAACTTTCTTGTTAGTCAAAGAAAATATCAATATCAAGAATATATCTTTTGTGTTCAACAGAAGAAAGCAATTCATGCAGGTTTGGAACAATTTGAGGGTGAGTAAATGATGACAGAATTTTCATTTCTGGGTGAACTATCCCTTTAAGACTTAAATAAGAAACAAAGTTAACCAAGTTAAGAGTAAAGCTGCTTGCAAATCTCTTATGAATTCAACTTCAATTTTTTCTTTCTGTATAAAGAATAATACATGCTGCTGTGCTGTATCTATTTTGAGTTCACTTCTCAGAGTTTCCCTTTGCATAGAAAAAGCTATCAAATCTCTGGACATTAATTTAATTGTTAAAGAGTCTTTTATTCAGCAGTTGTGAAAAACTCTTGAAGCATTCTAAACCTAAAGAACCCTAAGGACTTGTTTACTGGCAGGAGTTGAGTCTAAATTTATTCAAACAAGCTGTAGAAATGGCTTCTGGAAAAACCATCACGCTTGGAGTCTCTCCACCTCATCATCGCAGTCAAAACTATATCAATAACCAAACTGTGTCCACAGAATATGCTTTCTCACCAGTTTATTCCATTCTCACGTTCTCCCTGACATACTTGGAGCTTGTCATGACTTGAAATGAATTTACAGTGAATCTGTGGCTGCCCGGACCTTGCAATGCCCTACTAAAAAAAAACGATCAGCCTGCTGATTTGTATTCAGGTTCAGGTGTGGAGTCTTTAAGGTGAATTATTGCTTCACCTATAACCCGATGGTCATTCATTCTCTAATGGCCATCTAGATTGATATGAAGTTTACAATGTGTTTGGCAGCTAATTTGTGAACGGATGGCCAAACAACACCAGCACAAGATAACGACTTTCTATTACACAAGAATGGTGAAAGCGCTCTCAATATGCTGCTGGAGGAATGTTAATGAGCGTCCACCCATGCCGTTAGCCCTCCAAATTCCAGACGAGGGACAGTATACAAAGCTAGCAAACTGCTATATAGAAATGACCTTCCAAACAAACGCAAGAGGGACATTGTGCAATGCAGACAGCCAACAGCAGGGCAGTTTCTATTCTTGTCTTTTGTCAGTATAGCAAACACTAGATATTTTTGACAGCTAATGTCTCATGCATTCATAGTCAGCTAATTTTTCCTTATTCTATTTACAGTATCGTCACTGATTTTCTACAATTTATTTAAAAAATAATAAAGTTATTTTTGACAGTGAAACTACACAACATGCATCATGAATGTACTTTTTATATAGTCTTTTCTATATGTAATGAACCTTGTGTAACCAGCTAAAAGCACTAGTTTAAATGAGATAAGTGCATCATCTTTTCCATGGCCTTTCTATTCTTGCAGGCATTGTCCTGAACTTCTAAAATAAACTCACCTCCCAGAGGACAATATGACACTGCTACTCACACTGAGGTGAAGTCCAAACAGTGCAGGAAGACTATTGCTTCCAAGTTGTTTAAAAAAAAAAAAAAACAACAACAGGATGACAAAAGTTCAGGAGTTGAGGCATATTGGATAGCACATCTGCTCCAACACATTTCAAGTTGAAGTTCAACCCTGTTTCTTCACAGTCCAGTATTTATTAGATCCTGTCCATTCTCTACTTTAAATGAAGGTCAATAACTTTAGTCTAAAATGCAAAGGGATAGTTTACCCAAAAATGAAAATTCTGTAATCAATTCCTCACCCTTGTGTCGGGTTTCATTCAGCTTCCAAACACAAATGAAGATATTTTAACAAAACCTGAGAGATTTCTGTGCCTCCATTGAAAGTCCATTTCACCAAAACTGTGTTGCTTTAAAAAGTTCAAAAAGAGATCCGTTTTTTTCCTTTAATGCAATTCCAGCTTCTATGGCTATGTTCAAATCGAGAGCCTCAAAAACTAAATAAGAGGTTTAAGATCATTTTTTTCTAGAAACCTTTAAACTAAATTTGGATTTACTTTCCTTTTCAAAAGTATCAACAGAATAGAACAATTCTCTCAAAGGGGCAGAAGTGTTACAGTCCAGTGTTTTGTCACGAATGCTGTCAATAGTGCTTGTAGTAAAAGTGTCTCTATTATACTATTTTAAAGGCTCCTAATTTCGTTTTGGTGGTCTAAAGGTCAAAAAACACTTTAATTTTCTCATAATAATCTCATAATGATTCTCAAACGACTCGTCGGATGAATCAGTCTCTCTAAATCCCTCCTTTCTGCGAGCTACTCTGCTCTTATTGGCCAGACAGCCCAGTCTGTTGTGATTGGTCTACCGCTTACAGCGCGTGTTTCAGAAGCTAAACGTCCATTACCATAACTGAACTGCAGCTCATGAGGCTTCCTAAAGCTCCGCGGTTGTATACACTGTAAAAACAGTAACGATGATGTCGATTTTACCATATCAAATCATACCATAGCACTTTCGACTTTACAACTTTGAAGAATGTTTACATTCACAAACAGTGATATTACACACTTCATGAAAGGGAATATTCGAAAAACCATAACAGGGGCACTTTAACTCTGAATATTCCTTTTAGGCCTCATAATATTAATTTACACTTCATTTTACTTTATTCATTTCATCTTAATTTATCTTGCAGTAAATGTCAACTACTATAAACTTAAAAACACAGCTAAACCCAGAATTCTCCATCAACTTCACTGTTAGATTAGACACAGAGAGCACAGTGGCATATGGCCTTTATCTGATAAAAGAAAACAGCAAGGCTGAAATTACCGACTCGTGAATGAGAGAGAAGGTGAACACTCGAGCCGACTCCTTCAGATGCTCATGCGTAGGTGCCGGCAGGCTAATTGATTATTGACAGCATGCCCATTTCTCCGTGCCTATGGCAAGGTGTATACCATGTCCTCCTAGTGACTGACTGCTGTGATGAAAATTTGAGGGAACAACTCAGATTTATTATTCTTAACGAAACAAAGTTATTTTGCACAAGTATTTGCCAGCTCAGCTGTGAAAATATTTCTTCATTTTGTGACTTTTTCCAGCGTTCCTAATGCTTAAAAACATTGGTGACTCCACTACTGCATTGTCTTTCCCTGAGGAGCTTTTGTTTACACTGACTGCAGATGCTTTGTAAAAAATAACGGTAACACTTTAGTTTAGGGTCCAATTCTCACTATTAACTAGATGATTATTAGCATGCATATTACTAGGATATTGACTGTTTATTAGTACTTATAAAGCACATATTAATGCCTTATTCTGCATGACCATATTCATCCTTAAAGGGATAGCTCACCCCAAAATGAAAATTCTGGCATTATTTACTCACCCTCATGTCGTTCCAAACACGTAAAACATTCGTTCATCTTCGGAACATGAATTAAGATATTTTTGATGAAATCCGAGAGGTTTTTGAACCACACAATATGCAGCAACGTCATTGCAACGTTCAAGGCCCAGAAAGGTAGTTTTGTTTTAGCGCACAAAAGTATTCTCGTCACTGCTTAATATGAAGGTTGAACCACTGTAGTCACATGGACTATTTTAACAATGTCTTTATTACTTTTCTGGACCTTGAAAGTTGCAATGACGTTGTTGCCTCTCGGATTTCATCAAAAATATCTTAATTCATGTTCCGAAGATGAACAAAGGTCTTACGGGTTTGGAACGACATGGGGGGGGCCAAAATAACTATACCATAAACATAATCCACATAATAATCTAGATTACCATTTTCAAATCTCTCCTAGCGAACTAGTGTTGCTCAAAGAAACATAATAATATCTGCAATTGTAACTCCATGGAAAAAAGTTGCCAATAAATTGTGTTCCACAGAAGAAAGTAAGTCTCACAGGTTTGAAACGATATAATTAAATAAGGGACAAAATTTTAATTTGAGGAGAATTATCTTCTTGCAAGCATCAACAGGAAGAGACTTCTGACCGGTTATTATAAGAAATGGTAGTTATTCTGAGAAACCTTTTCACACTCCTTTTTATTATTCTGTGGAACATTTTCACAGAAGTTCTAGGATCAAAATACAGAATTGTGAGATGAGCGAGGAAGGCGCAGGGTGTTTCTAAATCGAGTGTGTCTAACAGGCACTCCCTCACTCCTACACTAAAAAAATCTTGGGTTATTTTTTCTACCCAAATCCTGGGTTAAGCCTTTTGAGTAATTTTTTAGGGTTATTTTCACAGTGTTTGGGTAGTTTTTGTGTTACCCAGATCATGGATCAGATGTAACAACCCAGTGTTTGGGTAGTTTTTGTGTTACTCAGATCCTGGGTCAGACATAACAACCCAGTGTTTGGGTTGTTTTTGTTAGATCCTGGGTCAGGGTTGAGTTATTTATTTATGCGCCATTCGCATGTTTTTTGCAACCTTTTCAGGAGAGAGCAGTGCAGCTCTGTCATATTGGTACATGTCTTCGGTAAAATACAGGTTTGTGTACATTTTATTTTATCTATAAATTCATTATTGTGCTGTATATCATTTCATTTTATGCAAAGCAACATACAGGGGGGCACGATGTGAGCCACCTAAACGAGTGTCATGTTGGTCTTTTCGTCTGATGGAAATGTCTGATGCCTTGCCCTTGCATAAAATTTTATGATTTTATTAAAAAAGATACAGAATATAAATGCTTATGATGTTAAAATATGCTCTCAGAACTGTACACTGTTTATAGATAGGTTATGGAGGTTATGGAGTCAGTCACTGCATATTTCGGCTACGAGAGAAACACAGGGTGGTGGTCTGAAGTTAGAAGTTCCCCCGCTGAACACGACACAAGCTCCGGCACGAGATCCAGCGCCGTTACGGTGGAAACAGGAAAACAGAGACTGGTCGATTACACTTAAATTACTTCTAAATGTTTCATTTTTACTTCTAATATTTGTGAAAAGTTTAAATGTAGACAGTATGTATTAAAAAATATAAAATATGCTATACTGTAAAATATGATCGAAAATAAAAGGAATTATCATGCAAACCAGTGGTTGTGTGGAGTATTTAAAAAAAAAAATTAAACCGTAAACATTAATTATTGTATGAAGTAAAAAAATAAATAAGCTAGTATTATAGTAAAAATGAATCAACCCATTATGCTGGGTTAAATAAACAACCCAATTTGCTGGGTAGAATTAACTCAACATGTGTTCTGTCCTATATTCATCCAGCTCTTGGGTTGTTTTTAACCTAGTGTTTTTTAGAGTGTATGTGACTGAGTTAAGGTGTCGGACTCGGAAAACATGGCTTGTTTTTACGTGGGTGTTGCTTTTCCTTGACTTGTCTTTTCTGAAGAGTTGGGCTCACAGAAGAGACGTACCACTTACACCTGGATGTCAGTGCGCTCGTGGAAGCTCCTATTTCTGTCCAAGCATCCTCTTTTAATCTCTACGCAAACCTAACATTGCATTTTATGATTAAAATCAATAGGATACTTGTCATTCATGGTGCTAATCGCACATCTCTATCCAAGGACAGCCAAAAATTAATCAAAAATATTTCACCTTTGAATGACTTCACAAATTGTTTAACACCGCGTCCCATAAATACCATGTGCGAAAGGGAGTAATCTTTGTTGCTATTTATTTGCACTAAGCAGAGCTTTAATATGACCCAATAAAAGTTTGGAGAGAAATCTATTTCATTTCTCATGAAGTCATGCATTTAAATGTGGGCTTCTCAAACGCTTCCTTGAATGTGTAACTTTGCTTTTCCCAAGACCCACACCAGCAAAATCAATTTTTATAGATTGCCATCACTGTAATATTCATGCATCAGAGCTACAGTCAAACATAAACAATGAGGTCAGTTTACTGTAGAGGGCTGATCCATAATTGGTATTTTAATTTTAAAATAGCTCACAGTCCTACATATCAGGCAAAAAAAAAACCCTGATAAAATATTATTTGAAATGAGATTAAACTAAAGTAAACAGCTCATGCATACTAAAGTAAACATGAAATGAAATCTCTCATAATACCTGTGCATACAAATGAACACATTATGAAGCTATTCACACTATCCAGCTGCAAAGCAAAAAGACTAGAAAACTTGGGGTGGGGGAGAGATAAAATAAACGAGTGACTTAATAGAGAGTATGCAAACAGGCCATGGAGTGAATCATTCTATTATTGTTGCTGGGATTTCTTGATTTAGATTTTAAACTAAATGGCGTGCCACTGTATAGCATGTCACAACGGGTGCTTGTCTTTTGTTGTAAACCATGTATGGACCAATGAGCACTGATCTACTATCCCTCTAAACCTCTCCTGAGAAATATCTTCATCATTTCTAATAGAAGCACAGGCTGAGCTTGCAGTTCCTTAAGCATATTTGCAATAACCTTACGAGAATAAACACTCCAGAGAGAGAAAAGGCAACTGAACTAAGGCACTCAACTAAATACTGATGTACTGGCTCTCTGTGAGCTATAACAAGACATTGTCCCAACAATACTGAATTTGATGAGCAGTCAGTGAGATGTTACGCACCGGCTGCATATCTGAAGGCTCTTATGAATATATTCCACCTGAAATGATTTTTAGATTCTCTCTCACATCTTAATATCACTCTACACAGCCCACCACAGTAATCAACAGCAATCACAGTTTGAAACGTCTCTCACGACAGCTAATGAGCTGCATTTCAGCGCAGTTGAAATGCTGCCTTCAAGGATACAGCAGGGTTATTTTTTACCCATCAAAGAGCAGCTCCAGGTATCCTTTGAACATTAGAGAGGAAAAAACAGCAAGCTAATGTTTTGCTGACGGTTCAGGTGAGGCCAGTAGTGAAACACAGTATCCTGAGGTTGCCAACTAACAAGTTAATATTTACTTGTTTTAAAAAAAAATAATAATTAAAAATAAAAAATTTAAAATACATATTAAAAAATGAAAAAAATAAAATAAATAAAAAATAAAATAAACTATTTTGAAAGCCAAAAAATAGATTAAATAACCAAAGTTACACAAAGTGGTGCTAGGGTCGCGATGTAACTGAAATGGTTTTGTGAACTTGGTTCTATGTTGTTGATTGGATAGAGGCAGATCTGAATGCAAGCTGCAGTTAATAGTTAGAAAGGGGTGAGGTTTAAGCGGATCAAATGATTGGAGAAGTCTGTTGTTTCACCGAAAGATTGAGCTATGACAATTTAATTAAAGTGCCCCTATTATGCTATTTTAAAGGCTACTGAGTTTGTTTTGGAGACTCCTAGAACAGGTTTACATGCATCAAGGGTCAAAAAACACTTGAATTTTCTCATAATGTACATTGCATATCACCACGTTGTTCAATGATCCTCAAACGACTCGATGGATGAATCAGTCTCTCTAAATCCCTCCTTTCTGCGAGCCTACTCTGCTCTGATTGGCCAGATGGCCCAGTATGTTGTGATTGGTCTACCGCGTACAGACCATCACCATAACTGAACTTCAGCTCCAGATGCTTCCTAAAACTCAGCGACTATACACACTTTAAAGACAGTAACGATGACGTCGATTTTACCATATCAATCCGAGCGCGAGTCTGATGATGAAACATTGGAAGAACTAGTTATTCAACCTGAACCTCCATCGCAATGACGATTTGATCAGGACGTTTCTCAGTGATGTGCTACTCATTTTAAGGTACATTATGAGATGTTGCAGCTGTAATTCCTCACCATCAGCATTAACAAGTGTGTGTCCATCAACAAACCCATGTGTGTATTTCTGATTTATTGCGGTGCACATGCGGGAACTGTATCAATAACAGCGCATACGTTAGCCCAGCACTAACGTGAATGACTGATCGAACATTAAAGTGTGTAAAACAAATCTTGCTCCATCCTTTATCTCAAAGTAGTAAGAACGACAGACAATCTGCATTAATAGTTTTAGGCAATAGTGGCCCACAGCTGATGAGCAGAAGTATTTCAGTAAGACAGTAATAACGTGAATTAGCCGGTTAGCTGGAAACTTACACAATACACACACAAACGTACAACGGACGACGTACGACGTACAACATTATGCATTATGCATAATGGGCATTATGCATATATCTCTTCTAGTGACGTAGAACTGTAACGTGGTGAGATTAAAATGACAAACGACTCGTATAGGCGGTTCAAAGTTGATTCTTTCTTTTGGGAGACAATAACTGTATTGTACACTTTCGACTTTACAACTTTGCAGAACGTTTACATTCACAAACAGCGATATTACACATTGCATGAAAGGGAATATTCAAAAAACCATAATGGGGCACTTTAAAATTATGATGTCAAAATTTTAAAGGAAAAAAGCAAACATATGCTTGGATGAATCTTACACTTTGCAATCAATAACATGCATTTAGAAATTTTGATTTCATGCAGACTTTTAAAAAGAGTGCCTTAATGACAGTGCCATTTAATGGCTCACTTTCTTTAGAATGCACCATTTTCATCAAATGCTGACATTAAAAAAATAATACAATAAAATCTAAGTAAATATGCTTAAACTTTAGTTTTTCATAGACATGGAGGTTCTTTGTTCACTGTGCAAAAATAAAGTAAATCAATAATGCAATTCACTGCCAATTATTTTCATTATAAATTATTCTTGATTTTGTCGAGCAGTCATTGCTTGATAAATTCCTAGTAGAAATATTTTTAAACACACTGTGAGGATTTAAAGTCAGCTTTGACTAGCAATTCTGTCATCTCAGCCAAAATGTGACTTTCTGGCTGTAGAGGACAAAACAAATGAGAATTTCTAAAAAAAAAATGACAACTCAGATTCTCTTCTCATCGTTGTCTCTCTCTATGTTGCTTTTCTCTAATCTCCTCGTTCACAGCAGGCAGCATATAAATATACATAAAATCTAGACAGCATGATCCAAGGTGAGTCCCTAAGAGAAGCATTATTATATTACAGCTGTAGCAGATACACTCTTGAGCATTCCTTACATAAACCTCTACCTTAGCTCATATCAGAGGGAATATTAAATTTCTAAGGTTATACTCACCGGTATTAGCATTTCATTTTATAATTTAGTGGCTGACCTGATGACTAAGTAGTCAGTGATTTGAACTGCACCAGGACTACTAAAGATGAGTATGCATGTTATTCAAATGACATGGCAAAGTCATCTGAAGTGATCCACAGTTGATCACTCCAATCTAGATGTTGTCATGTGTTAAAACAAAAAAACAAAACACAATGAGATAGACCTGGATGTTAGTACAAAAGAAAAAAACAAGAAATCCTGGGAGGGAAAACTACATTTACATCAAGAATTTAAAAAACAATATTCATCTAAAAAAAAAAAAGAAGCTCTTGAGCTCTATATTTTATGCCCTGAACACTTACATCCTTATTAAAGCATCCTGAAAAATATGCAACCACTACTTATAATTCTGCTGGGACATGCAAATGAGCGATTGCAAACATTGCTTGATTAAGTGTCAAATTTTAATGAGATGAGCTATTATCGGCCCTAACTTAATCTAATGTTATTAAGGAGGCAAAAAATGAACTACGAAACTGTGAAATATTTATATTTACAAGATTTAGGTCACAAATCTTGTCTGATGTGCGTGACAAGAGAGCTGACATCATCGATTTCAACGAGATGAATTCCTCCAACCTCTGGCAAGTTGTGGAGCCACGCAGGGTGCACTTATAACAAAACTTCTCAAGGGAATGGATATTTCCATAGCTTGCTTCAGAGGTTATTCTGATTTGATAGCCTGTGAAAATTACTCATTTCCAATGCTAATGGCAAATGAAACAGAAACACAAGTGGAACGACCAGGGAATTCAGCATACCATTTCCACGCACAAAACGCCGTTTCTAATTCCCTAGATTTGTTGTAAATTCATGTCATGATGTACATGACTTTGTATACTAGATTGAGTTTGATCAATGCATCATTTCATTCAAGAGGGAGAATGTTTCTTTAAATCGCAATGTGAGTGTGAAGAAGACATTTTGCATAGAACATAAGTGAAGTAACTGTAAGAGGGGAAAAAAACAGATAACAAAGAGCCTATGATTAATGAGAAAATTCCATTTCAACAGTGACCCAAAAAGGCCATTAAGATTTCCACTCAAGCATTTAACATTAAATTATAACAAGCTTTCCATAAGCCTCCATGAAATTCAACGAGCAAAGCAAAAATCGCGCCGAAAAGCTATTTGATGAATGCTGAGTCAACCGTAATTTCAGTCTAAAATGCTTGTTGCTTCTTTTCATTCCATCTCACATATATTAGATTTTACTCAAAGAATGTCATAAGATTTTGACGGAGTACTTGCAAGAACCTTTGAAAACTAACCTCCAGGTGGATGTTTAGGAATTAAAATGATGAAAATACTTTAAATATAATAATAAAAACTGCTTGCTGGATTCATAGCACTACTCAAAGTCATTTTGGCTTCAGCTGAAAGGCAGATTGATCCAATATATGCCATTTTCAGTTGGAAGACTTCTGTATTGACAAGTACCGCCCATTATTCCTTAAAAGCTGAGTAGCAGCACTCTGATAGATTAGCAGAGCTTTTTTAATCAGGGTTTGTGCAGGGTAACGGCACAATCCCTGATAGCTCTAATTGAAATGTCCAGGCTTTTCTCTACCTCTTCACTCCTTATAGAGGCCACAAACTAATCAAAAACACAGGGATTAGAGTCTCAACATGTGCTGCTCAATCACTAGCCACCATCTGTTAGATGAAGAACACCACAACACAGATCTTCAACACCACTAGCAGTAGTAGGAGTCATTTCACGAAAAAAAAATCAAATTTCAAAGATTAAGAAAAATGAGTTGACCTATGGAAATGTACTGCAATGTAATGAACATCAGCATGAACGTTCTTGAGAAATAAATAAATAGCTGAATCAGAGTTTTCAATAGATTCAAACACAGTTTGGGCTAATTCACAGAAATGAATCTAACGCCGTTTTTGCTAATTAAGTTTAAAACAGGCAATTAAATATCTGCGTTAACACACTCACATACTCACGACTTAGTGTAATGATATGCTCTTTAGGAATAAAAATGCTTAATTTCATATTGCCATCAAAATCATTGCAATTATTATTCAATATCACATAATACCACAATGCACGCTTTGTGAAGAGGTCATTATTTAAGGATTAGCGGCAACTATACGCAACCATTAAAATGTTAAAGGGCATTTACTCAAAAGTCTTAAAGGCACAGCAACAAAAATCATCATGTTTAACACTGAGGCTCAGAGAGAGTGTGGAAATTGGTCAGGCAAAATTTAATTCTGACTGTTTTGGTGCAAGAATTCTTCTTGACTGACATAAGTGAAAAAAAATAAAAATCAGATTTTTCCTTTCCTTTTTTTAAGGAAATCCTGAGAAGAATGTGTTGAATATGGTTAATATCTATTTTAAAAGGCACAATATGTAAGATTTTGGGATTAAAATATCCAAAAACCACTAGAACAATATTATATATTTAGTTGACTTGTGTACTTACATTATCCCAAATGTTTCCAAGAATGTTTAAATCCAGAGAAATAAGCAATTTTAACCAGGACACGGATCGTGTCCGTGTGTCGCCTATCAATGACATCACACCCGCGTTACCCTCGATTACTGGTTTTATTTTGTAGAAACCATGGAAACAGCAAAACTGCTTTAATATATGAGGTGTTTTATTAGACAGGTGAGCAACTGTTTGGAGACATTCATCAACAGAAAACTAACCATTGTGATACAGCTCAGCACAGTTATTGCGCTAGTCTGCAGCATTGTAAAAGCTCCGCGAAATCAATGCGTCATCACGCTACGCCTTTGTTTTGAATAAGCAACCTCTAGTGGCGAAAAATTACATATTGTGGCTTTAAACAAAACTTGGAGGGATTTAGTGTACAACGTTGCAATTATGTAATTATACAGCATTACTGAATATTACTGAATATGAAAGCACTTTTTTGTGTGCGTGTGTGCTATAGATAGCTTTAATGTCACATTGTTATGTGGAGAAATGGTAAAGATCTGGCATATTTCTATTCAAGTCATTCGTGACCTCTGCCAGTGAAGTCGCTATAATAACACTAATAAGACTGAGATGCAGTCTGTGTGATCAGGGATGTTTGCCTCTCGGTGAGTGTAAAAGAGACGAGTTTGACAGGTTCATTAATGCTTCAAGAGAAAGAGCATGCATGTTCCAGCCGTGTGCCATTTTGAAAGTGTAACAGCAATGGCTAAAACACGACTTATTATTAGCTTCAGAACAGTGGGACTCCAGAAGTATGAAAATAAATTAATGTCACAGAATTCAAACCCGAATCATACCGTTTTGGACACTGTGTATAAGACATACATATATGTCAGAAAATGCAGCTTCTTCCAGGATTCTTAAAGTGCTCACGGCTTTGAACAATCACTTAATTGTTTCTAAGTTAATATTTGAAATGTCAAAAGTTTTCCAACTGCATTTTGTTTGACATGCTGGTTACATAGAAACAGCGATATATTGGGCTGCCAACTTATGAAAGCTGCATTCTTCAGACGTGACAACCCATGAATAGCCCCATCTATGGATGTTCACCGCACCAAGTCCTAATGTAAACCACTAGGTTATTCATACTTCACAGAATCACACTAGACACAATGCTGAACTTCTCTTCAATGGCTTTTGTGAATGAGCACAGTGTCTGACAGAAACTTCTCACGTCATTGCGGCAGATGTTTAATGAACAGTGCTGCACGGGGCCACTAGGATCACTTGCTGTTTGTATCATATATGAAGGCTATTTTGTACTATTCCTGATTGTGTATGGAATAAACAAGCTGGCTTGATGCTTATACAAAAGTCAGAGAGTTTTGAGATTACCTCTAAAGCTACTTACTAGACACTGCAACTCAATTTTTAGGCATGCATTTACACAGACACATACACAAAAAAGCCAAACCAAATGGGAAATTGGATTTAAAACTTGACACAAAACCGCTGTCCAAAAAAAATATCATATTCATACATCTTATAATCTTTTATTCTTTTTATTCACAGGACTCCCTGCAGATGTGGGGATTTCTGAATTAGTTTGCTGGAATGAGTCGTTTTGTGCTCTTATTAAAGAAAACGCATTTCAGTAAACACTAAAAATCACATTCCCTCCAAGTAATTGGAATGAAAGGCACAACAACAAACCGAGAAGTAATAGTGGTCGTAAAGGCTACGTCAATATAATAGCGACCCACTAGCATTTCACTTGAGAAAATGTGTAAGCCCCTCTTGTCCTTTTGATCAAATTAGCAAAGGGATAATTTTACATCTTATGCTGAAACTGGCGCCACTTGCTTTCTGTCGTCATCAACACCTAATGGGGCTAATTTGCGTAATAACACATCATGCTGAGACTCAGCGGGACTGTCACTTTGGAAAGATGAAGCTGCATTTGATATCTTAATAAAAGGCATCTTCAGACTAAAGATCAAGTCATATTAACATTAAGAGCAAGGATTGTAATCTCGTAATATTATACAATAATTAAATGTCCAAATGGTACTAATTAGGGCTGAAACAAATATATCTGAATATTTTGAAGCATTTTAACAGTACCTGATATATATAAAATTGCCCTTTTAAGTCAATTCAGAGCCAAGTTTTAGAAGAACCACTTGAACCTAATAGCCATTATTGCCAAGCAGATTAACAGATTAAAAATGTCTGAAGTAAGAAATAAACATGGCAAATTACCTATGAATATTTGCACAAAAATCACTAATGTTGGAATTATATTGAATATTGAAGAAAAAGGAAAAAAAACAAAAAACAACAGCATTTACCTACAAATAGTGTGATACAAATTGGGACGCAAGTTTACTTCTCTTATTTGACTCATTACTGCCCCATTATGGATTTTTGAAAATGACCTTTCATGTAGTGTGTAACATAGTTCTAAGTGAATGAAAACATCCTGCAAAGTTTTAAATCTGAAAGTGCACCGTATATCAAGTTATTGTCTCTCAAAAGTAAGAGTCGACTGAGTCAATTAAACAAATCGTTGTTTCGTTGTGACGTCAAGACGAAACATTAGCATATTGCCCATCCACTTATTGTGCTCTGCCATGCAGAGACCAGGGAAACCTTGAACACTCCAGCGGATACTGGATAGCATCATGTCGAGAAGACGCTGTGCTCTACAATGTGTTTATTGCGTTTCATATTGTGTAAGTATTTGGCTAACTCAAGTTATTACTGTCTTACTGAAATACTACTGTAAATTAGCTGTGGGCTGAAGTATTACCTAAAACTGAGTCTATTAATGCAGATTGTCTGTAATTCTTACAACTTTGAGTAAAGATAAAGGATGGAGCAAGCTTTGTTTTACAAACTTTAATGTTCCATCAGTCATTCACGTTAGTGCTGGGCTAACGCATGCGCTGTTATTGATACAGTTCCCGCATGTGTACTGCAATAAATCAGAAACACACACACGCATGCACTTTAATGCTGATGGTGAGGAATTACATCTCATAATGTACCTCAAACTGAGTAGCATCACTGAGAAACGTCACCCTCAAGGTTCGAGTTGAATAACTAGTTCTTCCAATGCTTCCTCGATTCGGACTTGCACTGGGATTGATGTAAAATCGACGTCATCGTTACTGTCTTTACAGTGTGTAGAATTGAAGCCTCTGGATGGTGCTGAAGTTCAGTTATGGTAATGGGCTGTACGCAGTAGACCAATTACAACAGACTGGGCTATCTGACCAATCAGAGCAGAGTAGCTCACGGAAAGGAGGGATTTTGAGAGACTGATTCATCTGACGAGTCGTTTGAGGATCAATGAACAATGTGGTGATGTGCAATGTATATTATGAGAAAATGAAACAGTTTTTTGACCTTTGATGCATGTAAACCTGTTGTTGGAGACTCAAAAACTAAATTAGGAAACTTTAAAATATCATAATAGGGGCACTTTATCCTCCATGATGCTCATTATGTTGTTTAATATCATATAGTCAGTGAAATAATCTCAAATATGTCACGGATATTTAATGCATCGCCCTAGGCGTTAATTTCTGTGAATTACAATTATTGCAGATTCTATTTTTACTGTAAAGATGCCTCATGCTCCGCTGTCAATTCCTGATTAAACTTCTTGAGTTGAATTCCTCTTGAGCAATGATCCTAAAGTCTATTTCAAAGGGAAGTTCTCTCTATTAAATCACTGTACTCCATTCTCTCCGTGTGAAGCTGGACCACAGCTGTGGCACCAAATTTCAATTTAATGACATATAATTCCTGCCTTGGCTGAGAGAGAGTTAGAAAAGTGACAGGGGGTTCAATGGACAGTTCAGGCCTGGGGGGGATGTTGGCTTGAGCGCTGCAGGGGAGTCTGTAGCTTCCTGGCAACTTACTGGCAACCAATGACATCTTCTCTCTCTCTCTCTCTCTCTCTCTCTCTCTCTCTCTCTCTCTCTCTCTCTCCCCCCATCCCAAAACCACTCTTAACCCCTGACAACCTCCATTAAACACAAGTCTAATTCTACACTAGTGGAAGCTGATTGTGTAGACAGCAGGGGCTACAAGGACAAGGGACAAGTATGTATATGCTTAAGATACATATTTTTTGAAGAGGGACATGTCACGGTCAGATTCTGTGCATGTGGATTCTGTTACGAGCACTTGAGAACCAAACTGAATAGAGTACTTGCCACATTTTCGATTCTCATTTAACCTTAAAGTCACCACTTTTGTTTGAAAAAAAAAGAGTTTTCCCCAACACAACACCATGTACTAAGCATTACCATGTCTGAGACTTAAATTTGAAGTGTTAATCAATATTAAAGGGATAGTTCACCTACAAATGAAAATCCTGTCATGATTTACTCACCCTCATGTCAATTAAATAGATTTTCTTTCTTCTATTAAACGCTAAAAAGAAAAATTATGGTTGTGCTAGTCACTGTTTTTTCATACAATTACAGTAAATGGTGACTGAAGATGTGAGCCAATGGGGCCCTATCATACACCCGGCGCGACGCAAGTGTTTTTTGCTAGTTTCAGCCCGATGCAGTTATCATTTTCACGTCCAGCGCAACGTTGTTTAAAACGAGGTGTGTTCAGGCGCAATGTTGGCGTGTTGCTATTTTGAGGCAAATGAAAAGGACTGCATTTTGGAGAAGAGTTCAGTCTTTCCGCTCACAAATTCCTCCATGTAAATAGCGAATCCGCCATGGTGCAAACTGGCTTTTAAAGGGAATGGGAGATGAGACTCCGATTGGTTTATTGCACGTTATGCCCAAAACACACCCATGACTCATTAAGAGACTAGGTACAACCCTTTTGGGCCATGCACCTGGCGCACCGACTGTTCGGTGCGATTATGAAATTGCAAAGGCTGCGATTATTTTTATGAGCAGCTTGTCAGTGAAGCACGGCTCTGTGATCAGTAGTAAACGCTGCTCCATCTGAAAGCACCGCGAGTTTGAGTCACTTATAAAGTGCATTTGAAAAAGCAACACGCGCCAAACATCTTCCCAAACATGAGAAGCATTTATGAACCTCTTGTCCAACAAAAGAAAACATTTAATAACATGTTTTTACTCCAGACTCACTTCATAACGTCAGTTAAGTGTTTGAAAACATCTTTCTGTGAGATGATGTGGCTTCTTACACAGAATAAGGCACACAACATATTATTTCATAGTATTCTATACAGTGATAAAGGCTAAGTTGACTAGCATTGAAGTATAAATAGACTTAATCACGAAAATACCCAAGAAGGCTTAAAGAGCTCAAATAAACCATATATTGTCATAGTCATAACTTGTGTGTTTAATCAATCCTGTTTATTCAGCTACAGCGATAGTATGATGCCCATAGGGATTTCCTGGAACAATGTGCATTATCGGGCCATATTTGGAGTTTAGGCTCTTCATGTGAGACAAAAAAAAAAATTAACATGCATGGACCACTTTTATAATACATTCAATTCATGGGCTAAATTAAGTCATCTGAAGTCATACGATAGCTTTGTGTAATGAACAAACTCAAATTTAAGTCTTCGCAGAAAATCATCAACTCCTGTGAGATGGTTAAGTTGCAATGCAACAGAAGTTACAGATCTTTTCTTTCCGTATTGTGATGCACATCCGAGCAAAACAAGATCTGAATGGGAGCTTGCAGTCGACTGTAAGAAAGGGCAGGTTTTAAAGTCAGCATGAAAAGGAAGTTGCGATAGTTTTTTCTTCCCTATTATGACGGACTTATCTGAGTGAAATGGCTTCTTGAGCAATAAATGTAGGGCGGGACCTGATTTTGTCCATCGCGAATTAATTGGATCGTTGGGGTTTGCTATCGCTGTGAGTTGGATGCACTGAAATTTCAGCTACAGAATTTTCAGTGACCGAATATTTAATTAGCACTTCTCTGATGGTACATTTTGACTGTATTTAGCCTCTGTTATGTGCACACAACGTGGATTAGCTACAAGTTAAACTTGTTATCTGTTGACACCATCTCTGGATTGATAATATTAACGAAATTTTTCGGTAATGTTATGGTTTATTGAATCTTTTAGTCTGTGCTGTTTTCTGTTGATTTGTGAACAAAACTTCACTAAAAATTAGTCGCGCACTGGCCATCCATCGAAAAAAGCTTTGTGCTTACTTTGAAGCAAAGTCTTAACTTTAAAATGCTGTCAAAAAACTAAATTCAAACAATAAATGTCGTTTTGGCGCACTTTAATACGCCATGACAGATCACTATAGCAAGTGGCAACACGGATCAAGCACACATGAACCAATCATCTCTTTTTTACTACTAGTTACAGCATGAAATAAACATGAATGAACATCAGAAGTATGTGACACGTTACTACACAGCAGTGGCAGATCCAGTGAGAAAGCTTTTGAAATTGCCACAGTATTAATAATTCTGTGAGATCTATTTATTAGCATTCAAGTTCAGCGCAGAATTCTCTGTCATAAACTATAGATATCAAATCAAACAGCGCTGATGTGGAAACCAGGAGAAACATTGTACCATGAATTAACAAGTTAAAGAAAGCTTTTCAGTCCACAAATCACCAATACTCACCATGGATTTAACGTAGCAACGCTAACTGTAACCATGGTATTGTGGCAGAAATAGTTTAATGAATAATGAATAATAAATAAACAGAAATTATGTTTTTTACATTATTCATTTCAGGGTTTGAACAACCTTTGAGGGTGAAATTCAAGCGATTTTCAAGGACTTTAAAGTGCTTCACACTTTTCCAGCACTTCAAAATGAAACAACTCGAAATATTATCCAATTTAATGTCAAATGCAATTTATTTATACATTTTTTGCTCCTGAGTGCTGAGTGAAGGTTGTAGAAACCAGCTGTTAGTTGCTGTTGTTTTTTGTCAGAACTGGTCAAACAGGTGAGCATTTCACAAATCTCACAAAGGTAGAACATTCAAAACATTTTTGAATACTTGACACTTTTTTTTGTCTTTTTTCCTTAACAAAATAAATATCTTAATAGCATATTTAATTTCTTAGTTTCTGCATGCTCTAACAGGTGATATTATTTCAAATCATGAACCAGGTTTGTGTTGCCTGACTTTGATGGCACCTTCAGCACAGTTTGCAATGCAGGCTGCTAATAACATTACATGTTTTGACTCTTAGACATGCACATTTGCCAGCAGTAGCAGTAGCTTGAGATGGGATGATTTATGTTCATTAACAAAATCAGTAACATCTATAAAAATTGTAACAAACTAAACTAAAGTAAAATTGACATATTCTGACTGTTTGAGTTAGGACTCTACTTTTAATAAAATTAACCATTGGTCATCCATAGCATCATAGTAACCACCAAGGTAAAACCAAGCATATAGCACCTCACTACCATGGTAAAATGTAACTATAAGGTTTTTATGGTATTTGTATGAAAAACAGTAGCCTAAATACTAGGGCTGGTAATCTCTAGGCACTTCACGATTCTATTACGATTCAGAGGGCTGCGATGCGATTATAAAACGATTATCTATGCATCTTTTTTTTCTATACAGATTTTCTTTCTCACTTGGTACTTTTAAAGCAAAGTATTTGTAATGATCCATAATGAATTTACTTCCAATATCTTTTATTAACAAAACAAATGGAAGTGATTTTACAAGTCAACAGGAAGGTTACATTTAAAGTAATAACCAATCACTAACATACAGTAATAAACTCCTGTTATGTGCAATATAATCCTTAAGACAATAAAATAAACATTTTGCTGTACCAAAATCACAGCTTTAATACAAAAATATAGAATTCTGTACCAGCAGCTCTCATACAAAAGTAATGCTTGTGGACTTCAGCATATTCTGAATAACTAGTAACATACAGCTGCTGTTACACACAAATAAATAATAGTCTAAGAATTATGACTTAAAACTAAATCCTGAGCACAGACACATTTTTGCTGTATACCACAATCGAAAACAGCTTTTATGAAAATATCAAATTTGCGATAGTTTGTTGTCGTCTGGTTGGCAGCAACTAACGGTACCTGTACAACCGAGCGTTGGAAACCTGTAATATGGTTTCTCATGTTTGTCGTGTTTCGAAAATATTTTAGTTTAGTTTGACACAACTTGCATATAGTGTGGCTCTTGTCCAGGTCATTTTCCCCTTCAACTTCATAGAAATGCTTCCATACGCTAGCTTTTAACACAGAGGGTGCCGGTCGGATTTCTCGCTCAGCTATCACGCGCCTCTGTTATGTGCACGCCACATACAAATGCACAAGTGCTGTAGCTTAATAACAAAAAAGGAATTATATTCCATTACAATACATTTACTACATTTCTACATTAATAATATAATAAAATTCGATATCCCACATTTCTGCGACAATACCATGGTGCAGTTAGTGTTACTACAGTAAATACACGGTATGGTGATTTGTTGATCGAAAAGCCTTCTAACTGGATCATTCATGACATTTCCCATGTTTGTCAGTGCTGTTGAAAATGTCAGCACTGTTTCATCTGGTTTTAACTAGTTTAAATCACAGAGACATTTGTGTTCTTCGCTGAATTCAAGCGCTTTTCACTGGATTTCACAGCGAGTTAACGCATGCTAATGAGTGTCACCTGCGCGCCACACTGGTCTCGAGTCCCATGGAGGAGCTCCGGAAGGATAAAAGGAGGAGTGACGACAGTGAAGGACGAGAGAGGACCAGGCCTGGGACTTTATTTTGTTGTTTTGTTTTAGTTTTTTACGGCAGTCGTCCGTGAGTGGCTGCCACTTTATATTTGTTTTGTTGTTTATGTTGATTTTGTGATTAAAGCTAGGTTTACTGTTCCCGCCTCTTTCTTCCCTTATCATGTTATAGTATGTTGAAAGATACATTACAACTTACCAAAATGAATCCTGTCTCATGTAATCACTCAATCAGTGTTTCAAACGGAGAAAGACGTCTATAAAACAGCTTTTAGGCTATGCGTAACATTTACAGTTACATTTACTTAACGTAACATTTACCTCAAGAAAGCGATCCAATGTTCATAAACTCATTAGTTAGCTAGAAAAATAACACTAGACAGGAGCATTTTGCTAAATGTATACACTGTATTACATATTCATTATATTTTTACTTAACCTGTTAGTGATGTCTTCATTATTTTATGTGTTTTTGAATATTGTTATTTAAATGCCTATATTACACCAACAAACAGGAGTAGAAACAATTCTGTTATTAAAAATTTGATATAAAAAAACTGCCTTATGTTCAATTTAAACTCAATTTTAGCTATTTGGGTGACTGTGTTGATTATTAAATTGATTATTTATTTTCTGTTTCTGGCCAAATGCATCCTGAACATTTTTCGGTTTAAGCCCCGACCTCTCATAGTACAACATATAATCAGAGAACAGGTATCGCTGCAATACGGCAATATTCCATTAAATAAATTATTCATTTCAGAACCATTTTTATTTCATGGTGACTTTAAGTGGAGAAGTCCAGCTTAAGTGACCAGAGAGAAGTCTGACGTTTCAACAGAGCATTTATAACATTTTGATTAGAAATTAAAACAATACTTGTATTTGCAATAATATAATGCATCTAGAAATTGCATATATTATAGAATGCATTTCCATTTCATGGGACCAGATTAGTGAGTCAAACTCACAAATCGAATCAATCCGATTGTTGAACGAGCAATGCATCGTTCGGGTGAAATGGATCAATCGATTACTTAAAGATTCGATTCAAGCGAATCAAAAATCCTGTCATGAACGTTCCATGGAATCATCACGATTTCCAGTGAATAACGAATTCGCGGTTTCTTCCTCACACAGTCGGTGTCATATGACTTTGGAAGTATTGTAGTATAGCATTCTTTATGATTTTTTATCTTCTTGACATTCACCCCCATTCATTACATTTACGACCATGGCGTTCCTACTTTTTTCTCCTGTATACTTCGTCATAAAAGACATGAGGGTGAGTAAATAATGACATTTTTAGTGAACTATCCCGCGTATATGAAACTAGTGCTTCATTTCTTCATCAAATCATGCATCAACAACAACTCACATCTCAACTGACGCGTCCTCCTGACAGGACATGTTAAGCACGAGGTCATTTCCTCGGAAGATTAACCCGTCTTAACTCACTAAACACAACTCAGTATATCTCTGCAACCAACTTAAACCAGTTTATCAGAAACTAAGATGGGAGCTGCTCTCTGAACTCACTCATTACGCTGTTGCGCAGTCACGCAGCTGTGGAACAAGTGCACGCGTTTGGAAAGACGGCGTCCTCTCACCACATCCAGTGCGCTTTTCACAGAACTTTCAAACGCGATTATAAAGTCAACCCATCTGTGCTCGGTGTAAAATGCTAAAAACACACCAAAAGCCAAACAGAATTATGCCCATCGTAACAGTTTGAAGCCGCAGAAAACGCCACAGAGTTGCATTCGACTTCATTGATCTGCGAGCGCGAGACGCGCACATTCATCTCCAAATGAAAGCCAAGCGTTTTCATGCCAAAAAAACACTTTCCGGATAATATTTAAGTCTCCTTAAAGATTCATCTTACCTTGTTGAATGAAAGCGATGGATATTCCAGTCAGGACGACCCAGTACACGGGATTCTTCATGGCGCCTGGAGCGGATGGAGTGCGCGCGAGGTCTACGTGATTGTTTTCCTTCTTGCAAATACCAATTTGAAAATCCGGAGGAATAAGTGGAAGTGTAGTCCCAGACTCTAAGTAACTGTGAAGTGGGCACTCACTCACTCACCTACCTACGCAGGCGCTGAGAAGTCCCTCCTTCAGTGAGGTATTGCTGGAGCTGTTTGGCTACAGCTTCCACCGGATTACAAGAACCTGCTGTTTTCATTTGCTCAAGAAATGTGACTGTGCATTTGAAGTGCAGTGCTTGGGTTAGTTTCCAAATAGTGTATTAGCTGCATATCCTAAGGACGTTTGTTGTATTGCTTGGTTGTTTAATAACCCAGTTGTTGAGTTATTATTTAGCACTGGTTTTAATTTTCCTGCATGCCCATTGAAATGAATTAATCCACTCGAAATTGGGCCTTAATTAATTAATTTTGTTTCAGTGTTTTTTTTTTTTTTTTGCACCATGTGTCTCGAACCTTAATATTCACAGATATGTCTGCTACAAATTAAAGTAGCTTAGAAATCTACAATACCTTAACTGTGTAAATTAAGATCAAGGGCACAAAGTGCTGTAGTTTAACTCATTCTTCCCTCGGGCGAAACTTTTTTTTTTTTCTTTTTTTTTCATTTTAAAAAGTGAGTGTTCATCGGAGTGGTCCAAGACCCTAGGACTTTTGTCACACTTGAACCACGAATGCACAAAAAATGACTGGGTTCGAGGAGTTTTGTGCTTGAAATTTAAAAAAGTAACACATCCTCCCCTCACGGGTCAATTTGACCCCCTTAGGAATGAATGGAATGTGATGACTGCTTCAGTATACATAGAAAAACCAAAATTTATTATGAACTTTATCAAAAAATTATTTTATAATTTCTACATGTACTGAAGAGAAACTGATTTTAAGACAGAGCGGAACAGCTCATTTGCTCCATATAGAGCTGTAAGGCCATCTAGTGGCAGGAGTCATGAAATATCATGTTATATCATTTTTTTTCCACAAGAGGTCGGCAGAGACAACCAATGTGAGATATTCTGAGATGAATTTAAAGGGTTATGCATGAAATTGTGTTATTTTGAATTTAAGTCGAAAGAATGTGCTTAAATTAGACCTATTTATTTATTATTTATTGATAAAAATCTAGTGATTAAATATTTTATATTTAAAATATTTTTTATATTTAAGATATTTTTTTTTTTTTAAATGCATTAAAAATATTATCAAAATGAAATGAAATAAGCTTTCTGGACAATTTTTAAAAAATAATTTTAGGGCTTCGGGTCATTTTGACCCTTGAGGGAAGGAAAGGATGAGGATTAAAGGTAAGGTAGGCCATTTTCGGAGTGGCTAGCAAAGCTAGCTTTGAAAGCAGTACCCACCCAGAGCGCTCTCCGAAACACATGAACGCACACAGCAGAGTTTGCAAAGCATCACGAAAGAAGAGACGTTAAATTACCTAATGTCTCAAGCACATGATATTACAATAATAATGAACGTAAACAACTTGCAGAGCTCTTATTTGTACCACCTGACTGCTGCAGATTCATTTCGCCGTTGATAGTGTAGTACTAAAAATTTTTTCGTGTACAGATTACAACATTGTCAAAACGATCCCTGTTCACGCGGATCCATGAAAACCATAAAAAAAGTGCTGTATAATGCATGCCAGGCCAGTAGTTGGCAATGTCACTTTTTGTGATGAAAAACTACACACCTACTGAACACGTAATGCGCATGACGTCATCGCTTTCACAAATTCACGTACCTGTAGTTAGTGATGGGAGAAACAAAGCTTTTCAATCAATTGAACCAATTGCTTCACAAAATGATTCACTGTTTCGAAGCGTTCGATACACCACACACTGATGACCCCTGCTGGTCAGAACAGTATAAATGCAACAAATAGCCTACTCAGGCCAAACATCCATA
The DNA here is from genome assembly GCA_039654625.1 of Rhinogobio ventralis. NCBI lineage: Eukaryota > Metazoa > Chordata > Actinopteri > Cypriniformes > Gobionidae > Rhinogobio > Rhinogobio ventralis. The sequence continues at coordinate 3,951,141 of CM077215.1, forward strand.
AAAACACCTTTTAAAAAACCCAAATTAACTAATCATCTAATAAGATATTTTCAGGGCTTGTTTTGTTTGTTCAATAGATGGCTCAAACTAAACAAGCCAATAAGAGACTATTAACTACTATTATTCTTTTTAATTATACTAATGTATAATTAAAACATCCACAAATGTTGTTTGACTGAGTTTGGGTAAAACCCATAGACACTTGTTCAATGGTTCAGGGGGAGTGAATCTGCATGATTCATGGGTTCACAGATAATAACCCCTGAGTGGTGAACCATTGAAATTTGGAAACGTTTCGAAACCAAGCATGCCGCACGTCCTAAAAAAAGTGAAGCCAAAGCGCTGTATAAACCCCGCCCGCTCCATGTATTCTAATGGGACGTGAGACAAACTAAACAACAATCAATTTACACTTCAAATCATTTTATTCCAAAGATGGTTTCTGACATTTTAGGTAGTTTTTATCACGCTGATGTAAGTTCAGTTGTTTGCTTTTTTAAAAATAAGTTTGGTTTTAGTTAGTTATTTGATGCTATAAAAAAAAAACGGGGATGTGAAGTCATGATTGACAGCTTCTCTGAGCGAAGTTGTCACTGACTCACCAACTGACTTTTTTCAGGATTTTCAGGAGAAGATTGGAGCTTTAGCTTTAATTTAATTTAGTTAATTTCCATAACTGTTTATTTCACACCGTCATAATGAGTTGTTCTGCAGTAAACTGTGCTGTGGGAGTGTGGGCGGGGTTTTGATATTGCAGACTCGGGTCCTGAGGTCACTACTGCGCAGATGCAGGTCCCAAATCAGCGCAAGATGTCAGCGCCATATTCGGACCTTGGCTGCTTCACTTTTCTACAATGGAAGAGAGTGAAGGGGCGTCGTCCATCTTTTTTACAGTCTATGTTCGAAACAGTTATGACGTAACGAAGCCTTGTTTACTGAAACCATGTGACTTTGGCAGTTTGATACACGCTCCGAACCACTGATTTGAAACAAACGATTTGTAAAGGTTTCGAAGCTTCAGGAAGCAGTGTTTCCAAATCACCCATCACTAGTTGGTAAATGACGAAAATGGTATACTTGTACTTTGAAACTCATTTTCAGGCCCCCAAAACGCCATTGTTGTGTAAATGAATGGCCAAAACGCATTTAGTTGAAAACGGTTCTATGTAAACGTCCCCTTAAACGTGCCGCATATACTGAAATATGTAGGCTATACACTTAAATATTTTGGTGGTTAAATCCTTTCTATTTTTTCATCCCAATCCATTTTTACTTAAAGACCTCTGTAGCTCATTTTTAATTGGTTAAACTGACCGTGTTACAACTTTCAACATTCCCTGGTCTCTCCTAAGCACTTTTTATGATGCCTATGAGAGACATCAGAAGGACATTAAAAACATTACGTGACTTTCTACTGCCAATTGGTGAATCAAATAAACAAATGTTGGCCTACTTCCAAGAGCCATTAATACAATTTAAAAACATGCACACACTTCCTCGTGTCAGCAAAACACTCTAAAAAGGCCAGCATCCACTTGAGAGAAGCACTATAATTAATTTAATTTTTTTAGGCATGGAGCACCACTTCAGAAACAGGTTGAGAAACAAATAAATATTTTGTGGTCATTGCATTTTGTTGTAACTGTTTGGTGTTCAAAGGTGAACATAAATTAATCATGTAATATTGGCTTTCTGTTGTTCTTCCTTGAAGACCTTAGCAGGTGAGTTGCTGTTAAATTTGGCTTTGAATGTGAATGTGAAAAATCATTAACCAGCTCAGTGAAGTAAAACTGCTTGTCATCTCCAATGTCAATGAAACCACTTACGTCACATGAGGAATAAAAAAATAAATAAAAAACCCTGAAGCAGTTCAGAGTCGAAACAGCAAACCATTTGGCAGAAAATTAAGTGTGTGGGAAAAATTGATTATTTGACAATCCTGCTTAACGGAGTATGTCAAGCCATGGCATAAAAATGATTATATTCATTGACATCTCTGACACAAATACACTGCCTGCAACCTTGATAACAAGCTTGAGTCGGTCAGAATGAGTGGCAAAACTTTGTTACAAGTAAATGAGTATTTAAGCCAGGAACAAATATAAATTAAATAACAAACAAAACATATTCAATGTGCAAGCAAAGACATGTCAATTTTTCATGGAGACTATGCTCCAAAACAATGCAAATCTCACTGTTTAGATGCTAGGGTTGCTATGCAGTTGGTATTCTCAATGGCTTTTAGAATGTTGCTATGCAGTTGCTAGAATGTTTTGGGTTGGTGTTTACTAGCTTTACTCAAAAGAGCCTTGAGATATGGCTCAGCTCCATGCCAGGTTGAAATTGAAGCGACAGAATTTTCCTTCTATATTGTGACGTATTATCGGATTATCGAAAATGAAAAATATAGGGCATGGACTTAGTTCTATGCATTGGTTGTTGATTGGATATTGAGATGGATATTGGGCGCTATTGGGTAAAAAAAAGTGGAGGCAGATGACAGATTTAAGCAGATTAAATGATTAGAGAAGTCTCGCATACGTCACCAAAGAGAATTCTGTTGTTTCACAAGAGGATTAGGAACATTGCGAGGATGTTTAAAAAAAATGAAACATATGCGAAGATGAATTGTTCACAGTACACTGTAAACCCGAATAAGTTGTCAAAACTCAAAAAATGTGTGACAATCAGTTACATCAAAAATGTTAAGTTAAGAAATTCAAAGTTTAAGTAAGCAGAACTGGCAGATTTTTATTTTGTACTCATACATTTTATTGTATGTATGTATTGTATGATTGCTCTTAACTTGAAATATTTGAGTAAGCTAATTCATACATTTCAGATCTCAACTTAAATATTTAGTGGAAACTTGGCTAGCTTTAACAAGCTAATTCAGTAAATGCTAACGTGCCAATTAAAAACACATTACACATAACAGAAACTCTTAAAACACTACTAAATCCCCCACATAACATTAAACGCACAAAAAAATATATATATAACACTTAATTTTAGCATTTACACTCCCTTTCAAGTGTCATGGCAAAGCATGCTGGGAAATAGAAATTAAATATAATTGTGTCTAAATTAAAAGAAACAAGTTCATAAAACTTAAAACAATGAAAGTTCAGATTACTTTGTCATGTGTTAGTTTTTTTTGTGAACTCAAAAAAAAGAAAGTTCTACACTGTAAAATTATTATTTTTATTAATTTTAGTTATACAAGATTTTTTGTTTAATTTAAGTTTACCCTACTAATTATTTTAAGCATTAGTGTTTAAAGTGTAGAATCTATAACATGCATTTAGAAAATACATAGGATGCCAACTTTAATGCAAGTCTATTGAATGTTTTCATGTGTTATGAGTGAAAATTGTATGTTTGATTGCTTTGAAAAGTAACAGCAAACCTTGGTGTGTTGTGTTCAGCAAAAACAGTGCAAGTTTAAACTGTATACTTAGACTTGGGATTTGCTAAAATAACTAACCCTAGCATTAATAAAACTTGGTTGATTTTCGTTTCAGCCCTGCGTCCGTTCCTTGTTGTGTTCTTATCAGTCCAAATAAATTGGTTTCTTACTGGCAGACTGCAGACTGGCAGCATATCCCTGTATTGTTGCCCAAGGGAAAGCCATTGCTTGATATAACCAGAGATCAGGAAGAGTCAGTTAATCTACAGCAACCAAACTGCAATGTTAGAACGCTCTGAGAATTTCAGCTCTCCAGATGAGTCTGTCCTGCACTTTCGCCTGTTGACAGAAAAGACCATAAGACCGGAGCACTGTGAGACCATGCTTAGAGAAATGAAAGACTCGAGACGAGAGTAAGTGTATACGAAATCTATGTAGGAGAGGGTTTCAAGTACCAGGCCATTTCAGAGTCAAGCACTGGGACAGTTGAAACTCAGAGAGTCACCTTGCTCACTCTGTGATCCTTTAAATCACTGCTGTCCCGGGCTGACCTGAGGACAGCCTGAAGTGCATTAGCCAGAGAGAATGACAGATACATTAGTCAGCGAATTCTTCTCAGATGTGCTACAGCTCCATCAAATAAGCGTCATGCCTTTATTTTGTCTGTCAGGGCAGTTGAGCAGATACCCTAAGCTGTGCTTTTCAGTGTCTGTGCCATCAATAAATATCTGCACTTTAATTTATCATATGCTAACGACATGAAGGTTGTTCCAAAAGGCAGGCAACTTAGTTATGCTGTCTACTATAGCTTTTTTGACCAAATTTGAGTTAATGCTTATAGGTTTTGTCAAAAGTCAATCCCAGAATGGATGGCGATGAGCTACTGTAAGTGGAAAAAATGAATACTCAATGTTAGACAATACATGAGTAATTTTGATTATAAATATAAGCTGCTTGTATTCAATTCAGTACATTTAAAGATGCTTATTTTAGCCATTATTTAATTTTCTATGGGTTTTTTTATGTTTGTGAGAATATATATTAAAGTATATAGATAGATCATCTCTAACTATTAATCTATCAGATGATTGATGGAGATATAAATAGACGGACGGTCGGATGGATGGATAGATTGGATGGATGGACATGGATGGATGGATAGATTATGTGTTTATATTTCCACCGAGACCATGTTTACAATATATTTAGCCTCATATCTAATATGCTGTAATGAATGGAATTATGGTGTTTCCATATTAGTGGAAGAATGTGTACCAAATGCCGTCTATATTGATAGTTTCAGTATTAATTAAAAAGCTAATCCCACTATTAAAACAAGCAGCTGTGAAATTATATTTCAACACATTATGAATAATGAGGTAATGGATCTTGCTGTCAGGAATTCATAATTCCTTCAGGACACACATAAAAACAGAGAGAAACAAATTTTTTTTTAAAGTCATCTACTAGTATTGAAAATCTATTGTTGAAAGTTTAGTTTAATATATAATATACAAATTATCTAATTTGCTCTACATATGCAACCCAGTGGATCTCAACGGTCTGTTCTGATCGGGTCGCGGAGAGCAGGGATGCGTATAACTATGATGTGCAGAACGCAATGTGTATATTATTGGCTATAAGAGCATGAAACCATTAAAATTCAAGAGGCCAACATTGTCCTATATAGCCTGCAAAAGTTGTGAACCACTAATATAGACCACACACTTATGTACACACACTGATATTATTCATGCTTTCCCTGTATCATAATAATTATAGGCGTCCTTACTGTTATATGTCTGTAGATATGAATGTATGTCAATGCTAGTCTCAGAGCAGATTTTACCCTTCCATTATAATTAAAAAATGACTGGGATGTTTGATATATAAATGTCTTTTCTTAATATCTTTTAAGAGAGTGTCAGAAAACGCTGAGGATGAGAGATTGTGCGTTGGAGATGGATTGCAGTTCATTTCTGTTCCGCTTCTGTATCTGCAGTGGAATTACAGACCTCCAGGTGGGAAACAAACATAGATGAAAGAGCTGGAATGTTTAATGGGATTTCAGCATTTGGGGAGCCTCAGATAGAGTACCTGAGAGCTGATCTGAAAGCAGGTTTCTCACCTTTTTTTTCTTTCTCTATCACAAAAGCTGATCCCTAATCAACACGCTTTTCTCGGATGCTTGAAAGTAAAGTATAGTAATACAGTCTGACATACATGAAACTTCCTCTACTGCAGAGATTCCCTGTGCTGTTCCATCTCAGAGGCTCAGCTCTGGATGACAAGGAGGTGTTCTGAATTTTGATGAATGTTTAATTTCTGTTAGACAAGTTGATGGGTACTGTGCTTGCGCTCTTGGGAGGCTTATACAGTATTAATCATTTTCATGGTAAATGATTCTGCATCTCTGCTGAGAGAAAGGGGATGGATGAGGCAACATTTCTGACATGTATTTGCACCAGACTTTGCCATGATAATCAGCTGGGGACGTATAATAGAGGCCGTATATTATATCAACGTCCACATAAATCCTGAAAGATAGAGGGAGGGTGATTCCAATTGAGATTCAGGGCGCAGAATGAATGGGGTGGTACAGCCGTTTGCTTGAGAAAAATGGAAGGTGATTATATTTTGCTGTCAAAATTGGCTGTTTTATTAAGATATTACGAATGACCTTTTAGAGGCAAAAGTAGAGTTCAATATTCAAAACAAAGTGAGCTCTGAGAATTAATCTTACCCTGGTGAGTAAGTCATTGCAAAAGGGCAAAAGAATTAAATCTGAGCACATACTGTATATCCAACTTATTATAACTTATTATAGGTTTTGTATGCAAACCTCCATAAATATTGAAAATAATTAATGCTAGCATGGGAACCTTTATGTGTGTGTGTATATATATATATATATATATATATACACTCACCTAAAGGATTATTAGGAACACCTGTTCAATTTCTCATTAATGCAATTATCTAATCAACCAATCACATGGCAGTTGCTTCAATGCATTTAGGGGTGTGGTCCTGGTCAAGACAATCTCCTGAACTCCAAACTGAATGTCAGAATGGGAAAGAAAAGTGATTTAAGCCATTTTGAGCGTGGCATGGTTGTTGGTGCCAGACGGGCCGGTCTGAGTATTTCACAATCTGCTCAGTTACTGGGATTTTCACGCACAACCATTTCTAGAGTTTACAAAGAATGGTGTGAAAAGGGAAAAACATCCAGTATGCGGCAGTCCAGTGGGCGAAAATGCCTTGTTGATGCTAGAGGTCAGAGGAGAATGGGCCGACTGATTCAAGCTGATAGAAGAGCAACTTTGACTGAAACAACCACTCGTTACAACCGAGGTATGCAGTAAAGCATTTGTGAAGCCACAACACGCACAACCTTGAGGCGGATGGGCTACAACAGCAGAAGACCCCACCGGGTACCACTCATCTCTACTACAAATAGGAAAAAGAGGCTACAATTTGCACAAGCTCACCAAAATTGGACAGTTGAAGACTGGAAAAATGTTGCCTGGTCTGATGAGTCTCGATTTCTGTTGAGACATTCAGATGGTAGAGTCAGAATTTGGCGTAAACAGAATGAGAACATGGATCCATCATGCCTTGTTACCACTGTGCAGGCTGGTGGTGGTGGTGTAATGGTGTGGGGGATGTTTTCTTGGCACACTTTAGGCCCCTTAGTGCCAATTGGGCATCGTTTAAATGCCACGGCCTACCTGAGCATTGTTTCTGACCATGTCCATCCCTTTATGACCACCATGTACCCATCCTCTGATGGCTACTTCCAGCAGGATAATGCACCATGTCACAAAGCTCGAATCATTTCAAATTGGTTTCTTGAACATGACAATGAGTTCACTGTACTAAAATGGCCCCCACAGTCACCAGATCTCAACCCAATAGAGCATCTTTGGGATGTGGTGGAACGGGAGCTTCGTGCCCTGGATGTGCATCCCACAAATCTCCATCAACTGCAAGATGCTATCCTATCAATATGGGCCAACATTTCTAAAGAATGCTTTCAGCACCTTGTTGAATCAATACCACGTAGAATTAAGGCAGTTCTGGCGAAAGGGGGTCAAACACAGTATTAGTATGGTGTTCCTAATAATCCTTTAGGTGAGTGTATATATATATACACACACGTAAAGGTTCCCATGCTAGCATTAATTATTTTCAATATTTATATATCACACATGCATATATATATTTAAGAAGAAAAAAAATATTTATATATAAAATATTTATATTTTTATATTTATACATCAAACGGACGAGCTACTGGAGCTCAAACTGCTCAAGAAGTTAATGCTGGTTCTGATAGAAAGGTGTCAGATGCACTGTGTATTCTGACACCTTTCTATCAGTTTGTTGTGTATGGGGCTGCATAGCCGCAGACCAGTCAGAGTACCCATGCTGACCCCTGTCCACCACCAAAAGCACCAACAGTGGGCACGTGAACATCAGAACTGGACCACGGAGCAATGGAAGAAGGTGGCCTGGTCTGACGAATCACCTTTTCTTTTACATCACGTGGATGGCTGGGTGCGTGTGCATCACTTACCTGGGGAACACATGGCCCCAGGATGCACTATTGGAAGAAGGCAAGCCGGTGGAGGCAGTGTGATGCTTTGAGCAATGTTCTGCTGGGAAACCTTGGGTCCTGCCATCCATGTGGATGTTACTTTGACACGTACCACTTACCTAAGCATTGTTGCAGACCATGTACACCCTTTCATGGAAACTGTATTCCCTGGTGGCTGTGGCCTCTTTCAGCAGGATAATGCGCCCTGCCACAAAGCAAAAATGATTCAGGAATGGTTTGAGGAGCACAACAACGAGTTAGAGGTGTTGACTTGGCCTCCAAATTCCCCAGATCTCAATCCAATCGAGTATCTGTGGGATGTGCTGAACAAACAAGTCCGATCCATGGAGACCTCACCTCGCAACTTACAGGACTTAAACGATCTGCTGCTAACATCTTGGTGCCAGATACCACAGCACACTTTCAGGGGTCAAGTGGAGTCCATGCCTCAATGGGTCAGGGCTGTTTTGGCAGCAAAAGGGGGACCAACACAATATTAGGATAAAGTTATGCCTGATCGGTGTATATACAGTAAATATATGCAAATATATATATATATATATATATATATATATACACGCGCACACACATCTAAAGTCAATCCTTTATTTTAATTGAAATATATATAATGTGTTTACCCAGAACTCACAGCATACTGTACTGCATAATATCAAATGAATGTCAGAAAATATTATGAAGTAAGTCATAAGAGAGACTGATATCATTTAATGTTGATGTTATCTGGGAATATATGAATTCTGAATGATTGATTGTTTCCCCTTGAGGTTGTTTGAATTTTTTCCTTTAAATAAGTTGGGTTGGAAAGAATATATCAGAAACATAAAAAAGAATGTGTGCATGGTTGCATAACGGTATATATAACCGTATATATTTTTTATATTTATGGTCTTCTTATATAGTTCTGTTCTTCATCATTACTTTTGTGATATATTATACTACTATATTTTAGCGTATGGTAGATGTTGTTCAGCAATAATTTAGATTTAGTCCTAGACATGGCACGAGGCTGCCCCCTGGTGCTCATTTAAATGAGTCACAGCCACAGTGCAAGTGCTGCTGGTTGATTGATATACAGTATGTTCAACAGCAATTGCAGTTGGCAGCTCAGCGCATCTTTGATCAATATTTTTTACTATAATTTTTTTTATAAATATAAATTATACATACACAACTGGTGTATTAACAATCACCAGTTATAAATAGAAGAAATAATTCATTATTTACAGTTGTATATTTGTAGTATAATCCAGTCAGACATATAAATGAGGATGAATTTCAGATTTTCAGACCACCCCAAGTGCCCTAGCAACCACATATGAACATCGTAGCAACCACCCTGAGTACCCTAGAAACCGCATAGCAACCACCCTAGCAACCACCTGAGTGTCCTAGCAACTATGTAGCAAAACCTTAGCAACCACCCAGAGTATCCTAGCAACCACATAGCAGCACCCTAGCAACCACCTGGAGTAACTATCTATCTATGCTTCCATTCTATCTAATATTTCTATCTATCTATCTATCTATCTAATCTCATAGCAACCACCCAGAACACCCTAGTAACCGCATAGCATCCACCCAGAACACCATGGCAGCCGACCTATCAATCAGACAGAACATCCTAGCAATAGCATAGCAACAACCCAGAACATCCTAGCAACCACATAGCAACACCCTAGCAACCACCCTGAGTACCCTAGCAACCACATAGCAACCACCCTAGCAATCACCTGAGTACCATAGCAACCATGTAGCAAGACCTTAGCAACCACCCCGAGTACCCTAGCAACCACATAGCAACACCCTAGCAACCACCCAGATCTATCTATCTCTCTGACTGTCTATCAAAACTTAAACTATTTCAAACTTCAAGCTTTTAAAACTATTTCAAACTTTCTGGCTAGGCTTCTTCTTAATATTTTAATTCAAACTTTTTTTTCAAACTTTTTTATCTAGTTCATTATTTACAGTTTGTGACATAACCCAGTCAGACATTTAAATGACATTTCAATTTTTTTGATTTTTGGATTGTATGACTTACAGTCTGTTTTCTATGGCTTTTTAGTGGCCTGTCCAGGGGTCCATTCTTCGTAACATTTTTAACGATTTGTAATATTTGTACAGGCTTTACACTTTTTCATTGTCAAGAGTAGCCTATATTGTAATTAGCACTTCATTTGGTTTTACACGTGAAGCATGTAAAAGCCACATAAGACATACAGTTAACGTTGTTTTTTCTTTATTATTTGTGTAGCTTACTTGAATTTCTTGAATTTCATTTTATTTCACTTAAACGTTGCTATAATCTGCATGATTCAAAGGCATCTAAAACATTATTTAAATATCTTAGATGTTAAACTAAAAGAGCGAACTATACTGGTTAATTTTTTTAGCTACATGTTACCCATTAGGCATTGCAGCTTTACTAGAACAATCAATTCTTCATTGGCTTGAAGGACACAATGACTCAAGCACAGGCATAAAATCACTTTGACTCTAATTCCCTGTCTTTTACCCTGAGCAACATGACTCATAGGCTTTCATTTACAGGAAACATGGGAAAAGCTGCTCCCAAAGTGTTTAGACACCCTTTAGATGGACCGAATTGCATACATAGGGGTACTGACATAACATCTCAACATGCTGCTACACTTCATCTGAAACTATTTATACAGCATGTTTACAGTTCTAATTCTTGTGAAGTGATTAAACATGGTGTTCTGTGATCTGTTATATTCGACTTCACAAATATCACAGAAAATTAACAAAAATTCTCACAAAGCAGAAGAATTTAAATTAAATTCCAGGTTGTGCGCCATTCGTAATTAAGAATTCCTTTTAAATTCCAATTAAAATCCAGATTTTTAACTGAACTTGAATTAAGAATTGTGTAAAATCACAATTAAAATTTGAATGTGAGAAAATACAATTAAAATGAATTAAAATTCAATAGCCCATTTCAGCCACATAAGAAAAAAAATCATGCTTTGGTAAATCATGATTATGACATAAAATCTCATAATTATGACATAAACATTTTGAGAACATATGAGATAAAATGTAAAAACTGTGAGATAAAAAGTCAAAATAATGAGATGAAACAAATGTAAATTATGGCAAAAAGTCAAAAAGATAAAATGTTATAATTATGACATTCAAATTCATAATTCTGACATTAAAAATTTACTTTTGTCATAAATTCAACTTTTTAAATTGTAATTAAGATTTTTTTATGTCATAATTTAAAAAATTAATTATCAAAATTAATTATGATTTATCAAAGCATGATTTTTTTCGTATGTGGCCAAAATAAGCTGTCATTACTAGTTTTAAATTTGAAGAGAAAAGTTTGTCCAGAAAAACTTTAGCTTGACAAAGTTTTGTTCGAAAGTTTAAAAGAAGTGCAAAATGAAGGGCCCTATTTTAACGATCTAAGTGCATGGTCTGAAGCGCATCCACATCCGAATCCTTTTTTGCTAGTTTAACAAAGGAAAAACGGTCTGTGTGCCAGACACATTGTCTAAAATTGTTGTATCTAGTCTCTTAAAGTCCTTTACTCCAGTGCTGTGACCACATCCCTCCTCTCCATCTCTCGCTCATAGCAGACCAATGATTGGAGGGGAGTGTTTAAGGATATTCAAACCCAAGCCGTCAAACTGACATCATCTGAGAAGGAACGCCATTCCAGACCGGAAGTAACTTTTGATTAAAGATTACCATGACAAACAATTTTTTCTGTGTATTAACTTGCACGGATTAATTGTTCACCACAAAACTAGTAATATGGGCTAACAAATTAAATAGGGTCAATTTTGATTTAATGGCGACTTTAATGAGTCTTTAATGGGTGTGTTTTGGGCATAACGTGCAACAAACCAATCAGAGTCTCATCTCCCATTCCCTTTAAAAGCACTTGCACCATGGCGGATTCTCTATTTACATGGCGGAATTTACGAGCGGAAAGACTGAACGCTTCTCCAGGGAGGAATCCTTTTATTTTTAATATTTAAAAATGTTTGTGTGCTGCTGCGTCTCTGTGTGTGTAATAAGCAGAGTGTACGCACGTTGTGCATCGCCTATAGGTGCATATTGATAACGCACCCTTTAAATAACACAAAAAATACTGCACTATTGACTTTAGACCAGGTCGTTTTCAGTTCCTCAAAATAGCAACGCGCCAACAATGCTCCTGAACACACCTCGTCTTCAGACCAGCACGCCCATGGGCGAACAGATGGGCGTGAGTGCATTTGCTATTTAAACAACGTGGCAATGGACGTGAAATTGAAAACTGCTTCAGGCTGAAACTAGCAAAAAACACTTGCGTCGCACCTGGTGCTGCATTGCGCCGGGTGTACGACAGGGACCGAAGTTTGAAGGTTTATAGGCCTAGATAGACAGACAGACAGATAGATGGCCAATTTCATTCAAACTCATGAAATGGGTTTGAGAACTGCGTGACAGAGACAGTTCTTTAATTCTGAATCCTGGTAAACAGATAGCAAGGACAAACCCTGATGGTCCTTGCTGTTTGTCAGCTACTCAGATACACTTGGATAATCCAAGAAAGTCTAACTGACTCAAGGCTAGCGATAAAACTGTCTGAAAAGAGCAGTTTTGGAGTCTGGTGTTATTGAATGTTTTTGGCTTGGTAGTTAAATGATTTTCTAACATACACAGTGCAATCACAAGGCTAAATGGATGAGACAGAAGAGGTGCCTCAGCTCACAGGGTGTGCAACACTCCTGTCAGACCATTTAGTGGTGTGTGTGTGTGTGTGTGTGTGTGTGTGTGTGTGTGTGTGTGTGTGTGTGTGTGTGTGTGTGTGTGTGTGTGTGCGCGTGTACAGAGAGAGAGAGAGAGAGAGAGAGAGAGAGAGAGAAGGCTTGAAAGTTTTTGTTGGATTGATATCATGCTGAGACCATCTCTCTCCAGCAGCAGGGGGCCTTTGCTTGGAGAGCGAGCAAGAGAAAACAACAAAGAGAAAGAGGAAGAATGAGCGGAGAGGTGGAAGAGCTATCATGATTCTCACTGATGTTACACTGCCAAATCTGGCTCCTCAACAAACACAAAGACTCCCCTCAGGGATGCTGGTAATAATACCCTTCAAAAAGATCCTCAATAATTCCCAGATTGCACCAGTCCGGGATATTTATCTTTGAGCTGGTAGAAAGAGGAAGCTTCCTCATCAATCAAGTCCAAATATCTCTATAGTAAATATCCCTTTTACTTGCCGTTTGGTGGAGTTACTGGATAACATTACAGCAAGAAGAGAATCATATTCTTCAATCATCTCATATAATCGCAGGCCAAAAGCTAAGCAGCTCAGCTTCCTTTCTACTCATCTCATTAGATTAATTTCCAGTGTGTGTGTGTGTGTGTGCTAAAACCATTAGACCGCACGGCTCCAGATCTACTAAAGATGAAAGCAAGAGGAACAAATCTTTAGTGATTAAGTTGTACTCGTTTTTTCTTCCCAAACCGTTACTCCAAAGCACCTGCTGCTATATCTCACAATGCAACTCTCTGTCCCTTGCAGATTTTACCCATTAATTCCAGATTAGCAGAGTGGACACGGCGGATTCTGCCAACTAGAAGCCGATGTATAATTTGGATACGGGACGCAAGGTGCCGTAGCTTCATTTAGAGGGAGATGATGGGAGGTGAGAGGTCTTTCGGATACAGACGGTTGATCAAGAGGTAAGACAGCTGAGGGGTGAGAGGTCTGGCTTTCTGGGAGCCTGTATGTCTAGGATGGATATGCATTAAAGAAAACTGTCTATCTGAAAGAAACCTGATTATTACAAGCCTTGTGGCTCTGATTTTTCAGGGGTATTAGCATTTTAATAAGCCCTTGTCATTAATTTGATCTGACAGCCTTGACAAAAACATGAAAATTGTCCAAAATGTATGCAAAAATGATAATAGTTTGTTCTGTGGTTGATTGAAATGAGGCTTGACCATAAAAATAACACTTCATGTTATGACCACTAGAGGCCAGTGTCTTAACACTTACCTCAAAGTTACTGTACATTTATACCTAGACAACATTCCACACAGATGGACAAATCCATAACACATTACATACCTCATGTAAAATAAATCGGCTAAATTAATTGTACTGTGTATAATTATTATGTATATTTAAAAATACACACACATACATGTATATATTCAATAAATATATGTGTGTGTATTTATATATACATAATAATTATACACAGTACACACACATATATTATGTAAACACACACTTTTATTTTGGATGTGATTAATCACGATTCATTTCGCCAGCACTAATATATAAACAGATTTTTCCTAGCTAAGTGTGCATGTGTAGTTTAATTTGATTACTTGTGTAGTGATGGTAAAAACATTTATAATGTTACAAAAGATAACATTTTCAACAAAAATATTAGGCAGCACAACTGTTTACCAGCACCAAATCAGCATATTACAATCATTTCTGAAAGGTCATGTGACACTGAAGAAATAGGGAAAAATATTGCAATGATATTTCAGAATATTACAGTTTTGACTGTATTTTTGATCAAATAAATCCAGCCTTTCAAGAACTTTTTTAAAAGAATTGTTTACCGACCCCATAATTTTGAACAGTATGTTTTATTAACTGTAACCAAAGCTGTTCCCTCTAGTAGAAATGTGACCACTGGCATGATGATGCTAATAATTTATATGAGAACAGTCTTAATAATACACCAAAAGAGCCTTTAAACATATTCCACGTATGATAGACTAGTGTCTGTTTAATGTTTGTATAAGCAATTTCCTGCCACCAGAGGGCACTCACCTAAAAGCAGGTGTTTCTCATGAAAATCATGTTTTTTATTTCGTTCAGAACATACAGAGATTTATTATAGGTTATAACAATTATTTTGTACTGAATAGGGATTTAAAGAGTCATATTAGCTAGTTTGTATCAGTCGTGTTTCTGTTACTGTTCTTGAGAGAAGCAAACAGAGTGATTTGAGTTGTGGGTTTTAGGTCAGGGCACCCAGGGGACTGCGCTCCCTTCCACAGAACGCAAGTTAAACATCTGCATTCACACTACCTAATTGACACCAGTGACGCCAAATAGACTTATATTTACAAACAACCACTTAAATCTAATAGAATTCATTTACATTTTTATGAGCTGTTCTATCTCGGCAACAGGCATCTGGGGAAAGCAGATGGGAAGAGAATTAAAGAGTGAATAGAGGCATTATGAGCGTCCACAGAGAGTGCGCCTGGGTTTATTTCTATCCCCCTCTCACAAGGACACTAGATGTTCCCGATAGCCCCGCGGTAATGGCTGAATCGTATGGACGGAGGGGTCCACGCGAGTCACCAGCCGACAGAAGCCCTTAATGTAAAGGAGTGGGATCGGACACAAAGAGGGTGGATGGGGCGGTGCGGTCGGGGGCAGAGGTGCAGCGGAGGGAGTGATGCCCCTCTCAGTGCACTTAAGTGGTTAAAAGTGTAGGGAAGAGGAGGAACAGGCCGCTCCTAAAACGAGGATAGTTTGCAGTCGAAGAATCGCATTGTGACTATTGAAGTAATCCACATCCAGCAGTACCCATATGGCCCGGACATTTATCCGAACAGATTGGCGCTTCCCGAAGCATCAGCCGACTAATCCCCGCTTCCTTGAGTCGCACACAGAGCCCACAGCCTAATGGTAAAGTGTCATGTGCTGGGCAGGCGGAATGATGGGCAGCTTGGCCCATCCCCACATGACCACCTCTCTCGTATTGATTCCCCTCCAATGTCTAATTCTATTAATCAGAGCAATTTCCCTGTGGGCAGTGGTTTATTTCACTCATCAAATGCCTGATGAAATCTTTAGACACCACGAATTAGGGCCAATCACAACAAATATCTGATAGTGTTAACCAGTCACAAGCTGCGCCGAGGCAGCGGTCCACTCTAATTTGAAAGCAAGTGAGGTGATAATGCGGTGTGTCATCCTTTTGTGGGCGCGCATTAATGCTGCTGCCTGAGATGGCAATTGACGGCAAATCGACTGCTTCCAAAGGCAGGAGAAGAAGATGAAATTGGGTTGATGCTGAAAATAAAGAACATTGACTGGCAAACTGCGGAGCGACTGCGGACTTTAATCCATTATTGCGACTGATGGGGAGGGCTTAATGCATCCCTGTCTTACATTATATTTGCATAGAGCTCCGCTCTCAAACTGGAGATATACATGAGAGAGCATGAGTGACTGGCTGCGCCTGATTGATTCGCCAACAGAGAGGGTCAAGTTTGCTGTACGTTATGGAAAATCTATAAACTATTGATAAATTATATGTGCAGAGGCTCTGTGCTCAGATTGACAGACATGAGATTAGATAAATTAAATGTAAGATTTCGGCTCCTTGTGTTTGCAGACAAATATGGTGCCAATGCAAATGGCGTGCAAGACAATGAAGGACACACTAAATGCAGTAATAGTTGATTTTCTTTTCCTTAATTATATATATATATATAGGTAAATATTTAAACAAATGTATTAAATAATATTCAATTTATTTATTATATTAATAAATGTATTTAATATACTTTTTTAAATATTTATTATCATAGAAATATTGAAAAAATTTATTTAATAATATTAAAATACGTATGTGTGTGTGTGTGTATATAATATATATATATATATATATATATATATATATATATATATATATATATATATATATTATTAATACATTTATTTAATATTAAACACATTTTAAATATCTAACATCATATATTTAATAATATTACTATGATATATATATATATATATATATAAACATTAAATATTTAGTGTGTATATTGGTAAATATTTCAACAATTGTATTAAATAATATTACATTTATTTATTATATTAATAACTGTATTTAATATACATACATAGATTTTTTTTTTTTATGTGTGCATATATATACTGTATATATACTGCATATATATAGAAATCTTACATTTAAGATTGTTTGTGTATCTGATTGCAGATACTTTATACTTAAAATTAAACGAGACAATAAAACTACAAGTAGTTTATTATACAACAATGTTCAATATTTAAAAATGTATTTAATAATGTCAAAACATATTTTTATTGTCTCATTTAAAAAAGTCTATTCCATCTTTGTATACTGTAACTACAAAGTCAATACAAAGCATCAAAATATGTGTTGCGAGCGAGCAATTTCATGAACATGAACCCTCATACTCCTCAAACAGGAGCAGGACATTGTTCTTTTGAATCTCACAAATCTCACAGTTTCGTTACTCCATTAAACTCTGTCTGTCTTATGATTGCTAGGACTTAGATATCATATCCCCATTCCAAGATTCTCCCATGCACAGGCCAGTTCCTTATTTGCCTACGAGGAGCGATGTAATAGGCAATTGCTGATATAACCCCCCTCCCAAACAAACAACATGGGCAACCAAAAGCAATCTGACTGCATATCATTGTCTGCCGATATTGAGTGTTTCCAGACACATACCTGGTGATGGGCAGGCGTCAGAAATGATTAAGTATAGAATTGAAGAGATATGCAGAGGTCCTGGCCTTATTTGAACATACATACTTTTGCATTGATGCGCGAGGGAGGGGCTGACGTCGGTGCTTTGGTATGCCACCATCTTGCCGCTCCACGCAGTTAGCAGAGAACAGCTGTTCATTTGAAGCTGCCTGCACCTTTTCTTGACCCCATTTTGTTCTGCGCGGCAGCTGAGACAGAGGAGGAATTAGTTGTATTACTGTCGCCCTGCCGCCGTGTGTGTTTCTGTGATTCCACTTGTATTCTCTCCATTACCGTGGCCCCTCTGTCTGATTAGGCACAACACACTCACTAACATGCCAAATCACTAGTGCGTCGCGCAGCCCAGAGCCCGGCCCTGGACATACACACACGCATATCCGCTCACACGCGCTTAGATACACACTTCCAAACCCTGCCACCTGTCAGAATCACACCCTGAATGAAAAATAGGCTATTGATGTCCATTTATCCTTGATTTGCTTGCCTTTTTCAGTTCAAGATAATCGAAAAGAAAACTCATGCATAGGTTAGATTAGAGATGGAGAGTTTGTCTTATAATGCAAGATGCTTGTTTTCCTTTCTGTTTGTTTCTGTATTTGTCATTTTGCCGTTTATATGTTAAATTACAAGGTGTTCCTGTAAAAAAAAAAGGTGACTTTCACCACAACGCATGAATAAAATATATCCGGGTGGGGGGGGGGGGGGGGAAATCTATTGCCACTCTTTCTTCTATTGACTTGAAATTCAAAAGAGAGAAAATTCTAGCGAAAATCACCTGCATTTCTTTTATAATATTCATTTAAACAAAGCTTTGGCTAAGTCATATTGATTGTGTTCTGATTTAAAAGTACCTGAGGCGGGGTGTCTCTAATCCAGAGGCTCTTTTAAAAATCACCTGGTCAGACAAATGGGACCTTTTAAAGGAGTATAATGTGTTCTTAAATTATTTTATTGATGGGAAGTGGCATGGCCTCCGCAGGTACCCATACAAATGTTTGGAGCACGCTGTGAAAGGGTCAATTTGTGCTCCATTTTCCATTTCTTCATTATCTGCCTTTAAAGCCGTGCTGAGTAGCTCAATAGGTCTGCAAGAAACTTCCACCCTCGCGCATTTACCACTGCCAACGTTTGCCTCCCTGTCGATTTTTAAACGCTTTAATCGCCAAATCATAATTTGTAGTAATTTGTGGTTGTCGGGTATCACAGTTACATGGTGTAGCGATGAGAATGTGATGTATATGCACTATATATTTTATAAAGCAACATAACTACTGTCATATTCAGTACTGAAACCTCACTTGAAAGCTAATTTAGCTGTTGTTCATCCCTGATAGACCTATAGTATTACTGAGCAGTAGGTTTCTTTATCTTTCTATATGTGTCAATTTGCAATACAGCCAAATAACAGGGTTGCTTTTGCTCTGCCGTGGGTTTATTAGCAGCGAGGCCTGTATGACCCTGACATCAATGGGCTGAATTGCATTTCCAAATGACAGGTTAAAATGCACTTCCACTTACATTTAAACTTCCATGTAGGCACTTCAATTTAATAATGCAGTCATCATTTGTAAATGACTCCTCTTTCAGAGTCCATTAAGAAGTTTTTTTCCCTCTATTGAACTGAGAGTCAATAGGTGTGTAATAAGGAAGCGCGGCCCATGCGGCTCAGAGGATTGTGGGGGTGGGGGAGCTGATGGGAGATTGCTCTATGAACAGGCTAATTAACGTCTGCTTGCCCAGACTCGTGGTAAAGTGGCACATTTGTGCTTTAGCAGCCGCCGTTTCGTGACTGACAGAGACTTGGGTTGTAGATTAGTGGAAAAATGGGCTCTTAATTAGCCGTTAACAGTAGGTGATGCTTACAAATGGGGAATAAGTTAGTCATCATCAGTGTTAGGCAATTTATTTATTTTGTTTTGTTATTTTGTTATTATTAATTCTCTTATATAGAATGGTGGGAAGCTGAAGCACTGACAATGAAGGACGCACATGCATACACTGTTAATGCAATAAAAACTGCTTTTCTGATGTGACCCTGGAGCACAAAACCAGTCATAAGTCGCACGGGTATATTTGTGGCAATAGCCAACAATACATTGTATGGGTCAAAATTATCAATTTTTCTTTTATGCCAAAAATCATTAGGATAGTAAGTAAAGATCATGTACCATGAAGATATTTTTGTAAAATTCCTACCGTAAATATGTCAAAGATGTATTATTATTAGTAATATGCGTTGCTGAGGACTTCATTTGGACAACTTTAAAGGCGATTTTCTCAATATTTCGATTTTTTTGCACCCTCAGATTCCAGATTTTCAATATTTGTATCTCGGCCAAATATTGTCCTTTCCTAACAAACCATACATCAGTGGAAAAAGCTTATTTTTTCAGCTTTTAGTTGATGTATAAATCTCAATTTTTAAAAAATTGACTCTTATGACTGGTTTTGTGGTCCAGGTGTAAGCATATAAGGATGTCTTTTATGTAATGGTATTGTGAAATATTATTACAACTTACAAATATTTTAAAAGGCCATTTATTCCTCAGTGTCACATGTTCCTTCAAAAATCATTCTAATAGGCTGATTTTGAGCTCAAGAAACATTTATTATTGTCCATTTTTAAAAATTGAATCTTGAATTTTTTTTCAGCAATATTTCATGAATAGAAGGTTAAAAAAATAGAATTTTGTAAGAAAGTCACTTTTGATCAATTTAATGCACCCTTGCTGAATGTTGTAGGTATACATTTTTATGTTTATATGTTTTATTTTAGTTCAAAATAAATGCAAGAATTATATTATATATTATAAAAATACATGCTTTTCATCATTTTAATCCTAAACAAAAGAAACTTGAGATTTCTCCTAATGAGATCAAATAGAGAGCAAAGCTTACATTTCCTGATTCTCAGAATTTCTCATGAGCAAAAGATTTAGTAATCTGTTTTTCAGAAGAGATTATTTGTGTTGTTTCCTTCAGAGACAACAACAAAATAGTCAATGAATCTCTTGAATTATGAAAGAACAATCTCTAAAATGAGTCTGCCATTGTTGGTGTGTAATCCCTCTATTGTGGCTAAAATATGTCACCCATAACAGCAAAAGGATAAAATGGCAGGATTTAGCTGGTTGTAAAAGTTTTAGCCTCTTGGTGAGATACAACATGACTAACTACAAACTTGTAAAAGGCCTGTTTGAATTAAATCAGTGACTGTGATCAGCCTCAGGTCCAAATAAGAAGCTAAGCAAGCCTTCATGTTCCATGGCACTTTCCCATTGCCCTTGTGTGATCCTGCCAGCGTGAGGCTGAATGTGGAGGTCTAAGGTGTTGAGTAGAACATGGTCATAAAATGAGGGTCCCTCTGGCTCAAGCTTTTCACCCGGATGTCTCTACTGACCCATGAAGACCCCTCCTTTCTGGCCTAGAAAAGAACAAATGAGATCACAGCGCTCTGAGAGTGACTCAGAGAGTGCTCACTTTGTGTAGTGATGACACATCTTTCTAGGCCAGCCTGGAAGTTAGCATCATCCTGTTTCCCTCAACCAAAACCCAATAGGATTTTTCTACTGGCACGTTTTGTTCGTCATGATAATCTTCACAAATGAACAAAGCTTTTATGAATTTTGAAACGTAAATACAATCACAAGAAGTAAAAATAGTGGTGTAAAGTATTTGAGTAAATGTAATTAGTTACTGTGTCTTTTTGGCTACTTTGTCGTTTTAGTGAGTATCAAAGATATTAGCTACTTTTACTCTCTACTTGACTACATTTTTGAACAAGTCAAAAAGTACTTTTTACTCCAATACATTTGTGATGAGTTTATGCAATTACACATTACATTTGGGACCTAACTTTTTCTGTAGCAGTTTGTTTCTGCTATAAAGAAGCAATATCGCCATCTAAGGGCATTGGAGGTACTATATCTTGTGTGTTTTGCCTTTACTCACCCAAACTTGTGAACAAGGCTACTTTACGTGAATGTGAGTGCATTAGCAGGTAGTTGCTGAATCGCAGGTTTGATTTAGGGAATGAGGTCATGACTGCAGTCGGTGATGAGGCCGAAACCAAGTAGACTTTGACTATTTCATTTAATTTATCCACTATATTGACAATACCTTTTTGAAGGATATTGGTTTACTTATGGCCTTTTTGTGCACTTAAGCTTTACTGAGACTTGAGAGTTTGTAGACGTTTAAGAGGCTGTTGCGTCGACCTTGATTTATTGCAGAGGTATTCAGTTTTATTTTGATTTTACATATTAAACATGATTTCTCATCTTACAAATCAGTTGTTTCTTATTTTCACTGGCATGTCTCCTAGGTGTTGAGGACTAGTACATCTTTGAGCCTACATATCAGATACTCCAAGGGCTCTATCATACACCAGGCACAATGCGATGGCAGGTGCAACGCAAGTGTTTTTTTCAACCCGACACAGTTATCATTTTCACGTCCAGCGCCACGTTGTTTAAATAGCAAATGCACTCATGCATGCTGGTCTGAAAACCAGGTGTGTTCAGGAGCATTGTTGGCGCGTTGTTATTTTGAGAAACTGAAAACGACTGCGCCATTGACCAACAAAAACCTGGTCTAAAGTGAAAAGCGCAGTATTTTTTGTGTTATTTAAAGGGTGCGTTAGTAATATGCACCTATATGTGGGTCCACAACACGCGTGCACACACACTTATTACACACAGGGACATGCAGCAGCACAAAATATTACAAATAAAAGGATTCCTCTCTGGAGAAGCGTTCAGTCTTTCTGCTCGCAAATTCCACCATGTAAATAGCGAATCCACCATGGTGCAAGCACAGCTGGCTTTTAAAGGGAATGGGAGATGAGACTCTGATTGGTTTATTGCACGTTACACCCAAAACACACCCATGATTTATTAAGAGATGAGGTACAACCCTTTTGGACCATGTGCCTGGCGCGCCAACCATTTATTCTATCCTTAAACTAGCAAACGAAGGCTATAAATGAACTACACCAGGGGTTGTCAACCCTGGTCCTGGAGGGCCACTGTCCTGCAGAGTTTAGCTCAAACCTTGATCAAACTCACCTTCCTGTTGCTTTCTAGTAATCCTGAAGAGCTTAATTAGCTGGTTCAGGTGTGTTTGATTAGAGTTGGAGTTAAACTCTGCAGGAGAGTGGCCCTCGAGGACCAGGGTTGACAATGCCTGAACTACACCATGGTCACACGACTCTTTTAGTATTTATTTAAAAAACATTTCCGTTGAAAGTTACAATAATTTGCAAGAGCGTGATTATAAACAAGAGGATGTGAAAGTGGACTAGTGAGTAGATGAGTTTACCTGTTCAGCTTGATGACGTTTAATGTCACCGACTACCTCTGAAGTCCCATTTAGTCACTTGTTAGCAACTGCCTTTTACAAGACAAGTAAAAGCTTCGTTTACACTTTATTTTAATGGTCCACCAGTAGACATTCTACTAACTATAAGTAACTTTGCAACTACATGTCAACTAACTCTCATTATATTAGTAGACAGTTAGGTTAGGGTTAGGTAGGGCTTGGTTAGTAGAATAAGTTGACATGCATTTGCAAAGTTACTTCTAGTCAGTAGAATGTCTGTTGGGGAGCATTTTTTTAAAAGTAAATTTCACATATGGAATTAAGTAAACTCCACTTAATTAAGTTAAGTAAAATTAACAAAGAAAATAAGTCATTTTAACTTATGGCCAGTAATAGGTTGAGTAATTTCTACTTAGTTGAAGTTTCATTTGCAGTACTTTTTACTCAAACAATATGATGGGAACACCGGTATCATAAAAGTAATCATAAGTAGTTTTACTTAATTTTATAACGTTGATATTTACGCTTTAATTTCTACAAGCCTAAATTGAGCACTAAAGAAAGGAGAATTCTTCCTCAATAAAACTTTTTCATGTAGAAATTACATTAGTTTTTTTCTGTAGTATTTACTTCACCACAGAATAATTTTTATTAGTAAGTTGCAGAATGTAGTTGCAAAGTTACTTATAGTTAGAGGACCATTGAAATAAAGTGTTACGAAAAGATGTATTTTAAGAATAAAACATGAAAATATCTTGAGCTTATGTTAAAAACACAGACCTTATTTTAACCAAAAACCCATTCAGTAAGATGATGCTAAAAATCAATTTTCTGGGTTTTATCCAACAAAAATACATCATCCCTGCATACTCACATATCCAGCTGGAGCGCCATTGTTTTTTAACTTTTCCCAAGTATGTTAGTGTACAAAAGTAGCCTATTGCTGTTTGTATTTATTTCACATTATGCCTAAATTTATGGAAGCGTACATATGTGTATTTCCCACCAAGAGCCTGTTCATTCAGACAAAATAAAAATCGATGCGCAAAAAAAGTTATCGACGTCCACAATTCTCTCCATAAATGTTTGAATGCATTATTAGTTGTAACGTTTTTTTAATGAGAACCTGTGCCATGCATGTTTCCTTCTCTCAGCAAGGGAGTGCTTTTACAGCAATGACTCTGCGTGGCGTTGGGCGTTAGCTGAAAGAAAGGTCATCGGTCTTCGCGTGGTGCCGGCTGAAAGGGCTTCCAGTGCGATTCTGTAAGCCCTGAGTCACCTCTGCACCTTCCTGGATTACGTGGCACTCTTCCTGGGAGATGACTCCCAAGACCCTTTTTCTTCTTGGCCACTTAGAGGGATCAAATGACCAGTGAGAACTCAATTAGCAACATGTCTCCCTCGACGGGAGTCGATGTTGGGCGCTCGCCCTTGTGATGCAAAGTGAGGCGCCGAGTGAGGTCGAGCTTTGATTTGCTTATTTGGGATCGACTTGTACAATTACAGGGTGATAAAGGCTTTTGACCGGGAGCAGGGACGTGGCTTGGGTTTGTTGACTGTACTCTGTCTGGGTTAACTGAAGCTGAATGGACATAGGAGGCTGGTTAAGCACTGCTTATTGAGTCCCTCGTAGGACCCCATGAGACCTCAGGAACAACAATGGCAGAATTAATGGGTAAAGCGCAATGAGAATGTCAACGCGACGGGGAGCGTGCTCAGAGCAGAGGCAGCTCTTAAGGTGATTGTGTTGCCAAATGCCCACGTTGGATCTTTTACATTTGTTTGTGTTTGAAAGCATTTATTTAGTTGTTTTGGTGTGAAATGCCCTTTATTTGATTTGTCTCTAAACAGTTGCACAGAAAGCACTGTATAGATATATGCATATATTAGCCCTATAAAGCCTAATGTATTATATTTGATACATTATCTAAGGCCTCTAAATTATCAAAACTTTGATGAAAAACCTGTTGTACACAATATGTCGTCTGATTAATGGTTGACACTTTTTTTTGCCAAAAAAAGCTTTTAGTGTAATTCTAAAAATGTTCACCTTCAGGGTGAGGTACACATGTCTTTTTGCTGTTACATCTTTGTAAATGTAAGGATATCTACTTGATATCCATACATCATTTTTGTTAAAATCATGTTAAAATGTGAATATCAAATATAATGCATCAGGCTTTTTATGAACATATATATATATATGATTTCAATCATCATTGCATTGTATTGCATCACATTTTTTTGCCCCCACAGAATTTTGTTCCTTAAACTAAGCATTTAAAGATCATCTGTCCTAGACATTATTGGGCAATATAGATTTGACATCTGATATTGATTTACATTACAAGCTATCAGAATTTCATCTTACTTTTGGGCCATATAAATATCAGCAAATGTAAAAAAGCATAATTTTTGCTCAGTTTGGGCCTTTAAATAAAACTGAGATGTTTTTTTTCCCCTTCTTCGAGTATGAGCTACATATTCTCCTATATCATACTTTATGTATGTAATATGATACTCAACAAACACTGATGCAGACTTTTTTGATTTTTGAAATCGTTTGAAACTATATGCTAGGCTTTACAGAGTTAAGAAATCAACATGGTTACACTTTATTTTAAGCTGTTAGAATTACAGTGTATTTATACATTTAAGAACTGTTTAATAATAATGAACTGTATTTACTATAGGGTTAGGGTAAGGCTGATGGTTTGGTTTAGGGTTAATTGCATGTAATTATGCATAATTTATAGTTATTACTACAGTAACTACATGTAACATGTGTAACAATGGCACTGTAAAATAAAGTGTTACCATAAAAATGGACTCAAATTTACATTCTTAAAGGGATAGTCCATTCAAAAATGAAAATTCTGTCATTATGTTGTTCCAAACCTTTACATCTTTTTTTCTCCAGCGAAACAACATTGAAGGCCATTGACTTGTCATTGAATGGTCAAACTATATATATATATATATATATATAATGACTTGCTGTTCCTTTTCTGCTGAGGTACATATGTCATGCATTGAACTGAATAATGTTAAACAATACCCGAATAGCTATTTATGCATTGTTTTAGCATTTGGCCTGGCTCTATTCTGTTAAGTATCAGCCATTTACAACATCATGTTTTATACCAATATTTTTTAAATTATTGTTGACCAAGACATTTTCAGTGCTTGAGATTCCTTATAGTAATTTTTTTTTTTAAAGGTATTGACCAAATTGGTTTAGAAAGCCTACATGAAGTCCTGAGATGTCCATTTGTGAGATGATTCCATAACACTCTGCCTCTCTCTAGAGCTGGAAACTTGGCAGACTCCGGAGAACTTCTGAGGAGAACCATCCATCAGTCATAGTTAGGACTAATGATGTGTCCATTTTGACACTTCAGAATCAGTCACGGCAAATTGCCCTGTCGGGAGGGAAAACATTGAGAGAGATAGCCTCGCCCTGATATAATTTGTCGCTGCAAATGACAAAACAGAGCAGAGAATAATATGTGAAGTCAAGTTTAGTGAGAGAGAAAATGGAAAAATTTAGGGTTGTGAGGCACCTTAATGGATATCCTTGCAGCTAGATGAAAATGGGCTCGAGTAATGTGTCCTTAATGTGAGCCAGCCGGGTTTCTCGGAGTGTATCAAGAGAAAGGTGCCCTGTCATTTCGGCTAGCAATCACTTAATGGGGACGGTAAATCTCAACAAAATGGACATGCACTGTGCTATTTCTGGCTTCAGCAGATGGAGTGAGTGATTGGCTCTGGTGAAAAGGAAAAATAATAAAACAACGAAGAGGAAAAGTAACTTGGAAAAAAAACAAAGAGGACGCAAAGAGCAAAAAAAGCAATCTCCTCCGTCTGGGGTCTGTGTGCTGTTTGTGTTTTGCAAAAGTGCAGAGACAGTGACAGGAATTTCAATTATCTAATTACGGCAAAATGAAAAGACATAAATGTTGTGATTTCTGCTGTCTTTCATAGATCAATCTAATGTGCGCTCACATTGAAAATCCAGCAAAATGGAAGAGGCAAAGTGAGGCAGCGTCTCTTCAAATCATGCAATTAAAATGACAAATTAGTTTCTTGATATATTCATCTAAGTGGTTAAGTGGAAGGGTTTTATTCCATACTCAGTGCCGTCGAGCAGGGATGGGAGGGAGAATCGTCTGCATGCTCTTTTGATTAAGGCAGCCGCTTAAATGCCGGGAAAATGTTGAAAGCACTTGCCATACAAATTAGCCAACCGAAGGCTGCGAAATGAAATTCTAAAGAGTTGATTTAGGCATTTAGGGGGATGCGCCTGGCAGCTTAAAGGATTCAAAGACATTTCTCAGGCAGTGTGCATTATGTTGGAGGGGTCAGGGCTGAAACTGGTTTGTGTTTTGTTCTATTATGAAAGGGCAAACCACTGAAAGGGAGACACTGGAAACAGAAATTATTTCAATATCCTTTTTGACCCAAAAGTAAACTGGAGGAGTCAATTAATCGATCCATCTACACTCTAAAAAATTCTGGCTTGTTTTAACCCAAATTTGGGGCAAATATGGACAAACCCAGCCATTTTTAAATTACATTTTTATTTTTGGGGGGTTTGTCCATATTTGACCCAAATCTATCCATCCATCCATCCATCCAGCCATCTATCTATCTATCTATCGTTCATTCATTCTTTCGTTCTTTCATTCCATCCATCCATCCATCGTTCTTTCATTCCATGCATCATCTATCTGTCTATCTATCTATCATTCCATCTATCTATCTATCTATCGTTCTTTCATTCCATCCATCTATCTATCGTTCTTTCATTCCATCCATCTATCGTTCTTTCATTCCATGCATCCATCCATCCATCCATCCCTATCAATCGTTCTATCTATCTATCTATCTATCTATCTATCAATTGTTCTATTATTCTTTCATTATATCCATCCATCATCTGACCATTTCTATCCATCCATCTTTAAATGGACTGGGGGTTGAGGTAGCATCGGTGGCATTGCATTTTTGTCATCTGTCATGTTACTGCACGTAACTGGCCCACAAAGGTACTGAGAATCCTCTGAAAGCCTGTTAGGAATATTCTTTTTCTGTGCATCCACAGAGTAGCTAGACATTTGTTATCATTAATGTTTGCTTTAATACACGTGTCATAACAAATTCATCCTCTGAAAAGCCAGCTGCATTCGAAAAAGAACTGCTTCACTCTCACTGAGACATATTGTCCACTTTGATAGCTCAGAATGATATCAAATGCCCCTCTGCTGCCTCAGTTGAAATGGAACAAAATAGGCGGTGGTCTATAAAAATGAAGTTAGACGTAAGTACGGCACTCACATCTTTGAAAAAAAACCCTTTCCTGTTGCATTTTGTAGTCGTCAATTGGTCCGAGCAACTTGCTCTAATGCAGGTAATGGATCCACTGTGGTCCTTTCATCTTCGGGACCATGTGCGGGAGATGGGAGAGGAAC
Organism: Rhinogobio ventralis; assembly: GCA_039654625.1. Taxonomy (NCBI): domain Eukaryota; kingdom Metazoa; phylum Chordata; class Actinopteri; order Cypriniformes; family Gobionidae; genus Rhinogobio; species Rhinogobio ventralis. Next base: position 3,979,500 of record CM077215.1, read on the forward strand.
CCTTCTGGAGGAGAAAACAACTCTAACACACATCAGGGCGAGGGAAAGCAAACCCCTAAGCTAATTCTCAATAGCACGGTTCGACTGAAACGTCGAGGAAATCGGAGAGCGTAGATCTGTGAAAGCCTCAGACAGATGGATGAATGATCGTTTGGTTATATTTCATCTTACTCAAGTATTTTTAAGAGACCATTTGCGTTTATTCGTTTAGCAGATTCTTTTATCCAAACTGTAATTGTATTTCATTTGTCTTATATTATCACTTTAATTTAAATTTGTGGTTCATATAAAACACAGCACAATTTCATATGTCTAGATTGCAGCATGAAAGCACAAGCAATAAAATTAAAATTTAGTTTTGAGAATTTAATTGTTCCATACTAGGCCCGACAGCAATCCAGATTTTCCGCTCGGCCTCTTCCCAACTATAGGGTGGTTAGCGGCGCCCGCTCAATGGAAAGCCTCCAGTCATCAGGATTTGTAGATAGTTCTGTTTCTTCAGCAGATTCCAAAAATCACAAAACTAGCCCTAGCTGATTGGCTGTGTTTTTGCCTGTTCTTTTGTTTCAGAGCTCTGCTTGGTTTTCCCCCTGTTCTCTCTTTTCACCCGCTAAACGCTAGTGCTAAGAGCTGCTGGAAAGCTGCCTGTACAGCCATTATAGGGCCCTGGCGTATTTTATTTAGACTTCATTAAGGGCTTTGATAAAGGTAAGTGTGACTACTTTTAATAGCTAGATTATCAACTTGTTTGTTGGAACAGTGGATGGTCGTGATTTGTTTAGATTTGTTCGTGTTTGTTTTTCTGGTTTATACAAACCCTCCAAGAATACAATGACAACATTAACATCTGTCAGATGTAATATAATAATGTTAGCTCTGCTCAGAAAACTGTGTAAAGTTAACAAGATATTTTTTAAACAAAGTTTTTTAAACAAAATGCAGGCCTATTAAATGATTAAATAGAACATTTTATAAATATTTATTAAAATATTTTATTATTATTGTTAAAAGACTATCAATTTGCATTAACAAATTGTTACACTAATTTAGAAAATGTTTTTAAAAATTGTATGTTTTATATTTATGATTTAATACGTTTCATTCACTGTGTAACTTTTTGTTCAAAATGTACAAAAATTGTATAATGAGCGAGTACATTATTAATCCATCTCCCAAACCTATATATTTGGAGTATTTATATTTGGACTATTGGAGCGCCAAAAGTTACATAGTGTACCTTTAAATAAAAATGACATTTTTTATATTTTCAATGTTTCATTCTAAACAAGTCACCAAACAGTGTACAAAAAATATGCTTTTTTTCAACCAATTACAGAGGGAAACTATAGCGCCCTCTACTGAATGGTGTTTTTTAAACTTTATCTTTTTTTATGTGTCCATATGATACTGGAAAAACGGTTTCACATAATGGAAGATTATGTGATTATTTCACATCAAGATAATATTTGACAATATTTCAATGAATGTACATTGCACCCCAGCAAGAGGAATTTGAAGCACATCAATTCATGAAAAAACTCAAAAACTTGATAAACCAACACGTTGCTTTTTCTATTTACAATAACTAAATCTCTTCCAGACAGTTCACCTGAAAACTGTTATCCTTAACCTGAAAAGAAGAGAGAGAGCGAGTAGCCTCCTGATACTGACCTCTCAGCTCATTCAGAGGAAGTAATGTGTTCATTACAATGCAATTACAGACACTTACATGCCTCTGAGTGAAGTGCAGCGCTATTGAGAGGAGTCCGCACCAGTCCCTTGATGCTAACGCAACCCTGACCTTCATATGTGTGTGTGCATTAATGTGTGTGTGCTTTTGTTTTTAGTCGGTCTGTAGGTGCAGAATGTACAGCTTCATGGGAGGAGGGCTGTTTTGTGCAGGAGTGGGCAATATACTCCTGATTGTTTCCACAGCAACAGATTATTGGATGCAGTACCGTCATTCAAACAACTACATGCATCAGGGGCTGTGGAGATACTGCATGCCGGGAAAATGCTTCACACACACCGACAGCATTGGTGAGATTTACAATCCAGCAGAGTCATAAACAAATGCACATTTGACTCGTATTTTAAAGTCGTTGTTCTCTAGACCTTCAATTCCACTTTGACTTCATTACGTGGTGGTGATGATAACATGGCCTTTGACCTTCTGACTTGTGTGTGTGTGTGTGTGTGTGTGTGTGTGTTCACAGCATACTGGGATGCTACACGAGCGTTCATGATCTTGTCTCTGTTGGCCTGCTTCTTAGGCATCATCATCGGTATTATGGCCTTCATCCACTACTCTTCCTTTGACAGGTTTGATAAAACCTTTGCAGCAGGCATTATGTTCTTCATCTCATGTAAGTTGCATTTTCTTCTTGTTTTATATTTAATCTTGAAATATGATAACTTTTTGAGAGAATGCATCATTTAAATGCTGATTCAAATTTTATTTTGCGTTTGCAAGTGCATGTAATATGTGCTGCTAATTTGTTTTGCTATTATAATTAAGTAAATTAACCTGCAATTTGTGGAGCATGGAAATTGTGATGTAGTGTTAAAAATATATATATATATATATATTTAATCACATTTTATTTTTATTTAATCCTGCTTCTTTCCTTTTTTCCCCACAAGGTTTTTTTGTGTTTCTGGCCATGGCTGTGTACACGGGCGTTACAATAAATTACTATGGTAAACGCTATGGTAACTGGAGGTTCTCCTGGTCTTACATCATTGGCTGGGTGTCTGTTGTGCTCACTTTCTTTTCAGGTAATGATAGTCTTTAAAGTCTGCATCTCTAAATTATCTACTTTATTCGTTTGTATTTTTCAACAACAACAACAAAAAAACCCCGATTTGAATGTAGTGTACTTATACATGCTCAACTAATATGTAGTGTTGTTGTTGTTGTTGTTAAAAAGGGAGGTAAATTGCTTTTGAATCAGTTTATGCCGAACTAAACAACACAAACTGTTTTTTGTTTTTTTTTAGGTATTTTCTATATGTGTGCATACCGGATGCATGAATGCCCCAGAAGCTCGAATCCTCACTAGAAGACTGGGCTTTATTATCACCAATATTGGAAGCCACTTTAGAAACATCATTAGGTCATGGAAAAAAAAGAACAAAGCTAATTTTAAATAAAGATGTGAACACTTACAATCTTTTTTTCTGTCTATATTATGAGAAGCTGTACAAATCAACTGGTGGACAATCAAATTAAAAACATTCAAAATAATATAAACCCTCCCTTGTTTCTTTTGTTCTTTCTTTCTATAAAATAATGGGGTTCCATATACAAATTCCATATAGAATATAAGTGGTTTTATTTAATTGATCAGATCATTTTCAAGCTTTTTAATGGTAGCCCACTTCATGTGAGTGAAGTATCAAACTATATTTTAGGATACATAAGGACTTGGCATTCCTCAATAAGCTGGTCTAGTAGGTAAACTGCTCTATAAGGTGCGCGAGCTAATGCCACAAGCTTCTTACAGAAAAGCACCACTTAGGTGTGACGCATGGCGTGCTGTCCCCCAATTTCACTTGATTAAATGGCTATTAAAAGCTGCTTAACTGCCTCTGCATGGGTGCGGATTCTATCGACTTCTCAAGTAAAGGCGATTCTACCACCATTAGTACATTTACTTTCGCGTTTTGCAACTTGTTTCCGTGATTCGTTAGCAGTGCGGAGCGCAGGTGGCAGTTAATAAAAGGTTTCGATTGCAGTGCTCCAAAATCACATTACATCGTTGAGTATATTTGCATTTACACTGCACGAAATTATTTTTTTCAATAGATCAATTTACCGCATAAGATACGTTTGTGAATTTATTGCATAATTTTCCTTGTTTTGGGCATAAACCCCACAAAATGTTTAGTTTAAAACAAAAAAAGCATTTTATACTGTAGACTACTTATACAAACTAGTGAGTAAGAGCATTGCCTGCGTTCAAGGGTGGCTCGAAACTCATTAAAACCGAGCAACTCTGTGATGTATTGTAATTTAGAGGATCTTCTCTCTTCGCAGTGGCCTACTAATGAAGGCATGTTTCATATTCGCAGGAATACTGTTTTCATGACCAATTGAATCCACTAATTAATTTGTTCTAACCCATCTGATCAAATGGAAATCCTGCGGTCGAGGATTACTACTTTCGCTCTAACATCCAACCTAATTACCTAATAGCATTGCTGCAAGACTTCTGCCAATAATGAAACACTTTTGCCATTAGCCCCCGTGATTGCAGATGTGATGACAACACGATATCAACAAATTACCGCTCCATCAGTTGAGACGGAACTGAAGCACACTTGTATCCTCGCAGATTTCAATATCTACAATTAAATCCCAATTCATAGAAGCCCTGTTGCCCTGTACCGTAACATGAAATACTAATAATAATAAAAATTATAGGCCTACCACACACAGCATACATGTTTCCTCACCAAGAAAAATGAAAAAAAGAAATTAGAGCCGCACAGTTCTCCATGAAACACCATTACTTCAGCAGGCCCGTTATCAACAATACGCTTAGAAAAGAGCTTTTTACCTTTTCACTAAATTGCTAAGTGGTTAACTTTATACTCCCACCGTAAATTGGTTGTTTTGTTGGGTTATTTAACGTTTTTTCTGGTTATAGCCTACAAAAATCAGGGCTAGCCATGCCGCGCTAGCGAAGAAATTTTAAATATTAACGGTCGTAAGTGACAGAAGCGGCGTTGTAAACCATTTAAAAAGTACAACCTTGTGTTAAATGAACACGTTATTGTTTTTTTTAATGTAGTGTTAATTTAATTCGTTTATTTGAGTAAAAAGCAGGCCTACAAAACTCGCGACGAAAATCGTTATAGCATTCGTAACAGACACAAGTTCCAGTTGATTAAAATAAAAACAATTTATTCAAACCACAATTTATGTTGGGCTATTTTAAACGTTTGAGTTACCAATTATTTAAATAGTAACGGTCGCAACTGACAGAAGCGCCATTGTAAACAATTTCAAAAGTATAGCCTGACCTTGTGTTAAATGAACACGTGATATAAATCGTGATAGCATTCGTAACAGACACAAGTTGCAGCTTTTTATTCCAACCACAATTATTTGTTATGTTGGGTCATTTTAAACTTTTGCGATAACAATCCAAGAAATGGTTAAATCAGAGCTCGCGACGACCATTTAAATTGCAACGGTCGTAACAGAAGCTTCAAATGGATTGTAACAGGTGCATGCCGTTCATTATTCGGAGTTATTTAAACGCTATCAGCCAGTGTTAGTCCTTTGTTAAGGTTCTTGACAGGTCCACGCGCCTTTCAAGCCGGTGTACAGCGAAAGTGCAGGCTTATGTCTGAGTGACTGTTGCGGGAACAGGGCTCTTGTAGCGAGGCTTTTTCAGCACCGCGGGGAGCGACCCTGCCGCTCCTCCCGCATAATTAATCCATAAAGAACTCGTTCGATTCTCCGCCCAGCCGTCGCGCCATTGGCTGAGTGCTAATCTACTTCCTGATTTGCTGCTGTCAGTCTCGACTCAAATAAATAGTAATGTACCTGTAGCGGCGTGCACAGGTTGCCAACGAGACTACGTTTCCGCTTTAGTCCTGAAGACTGGGACCAACAGTGATTTTGTTTTGTCTGGCATATAAAGCCTCACGGATTGCCCGTGTTTTCTACGAAAAAAGTTTTGAAATGAATCTGAACTACACATCTCCGGTCCCCCAGATGCCGACTCAAAGGTCAACATCGTTCTTCATTGAAGATATTTTACTACATAAGCCTAAACCTTTGCGAGAGGTGTTTCCCTCGCCCTTTTCAAACTCTCTTGCCTCCCGGATGCCTCTTTTAGAGTATGGATATCCCCTTATGCCTACACCGATCCTGGCTCCTCATCCGCATCATCCGCTACACAAACCTGAACACCATCCGTACTTTTTCGCATCCGGTAAGTAGCCTACCCTAAATTTCAACTCAAGAAATAATGCATATTAGGACCCCATTTTTTGTGCATTTAATGCATGGATTGGTGCTCACAAATTGGTGTATTTGACCGCTATAAACATTAAAAACAATGCAGGCCATGCCAGTTAATATTTTAAAAAGCATTCCATAAACTCTATTTTTTAGTAAATTCGTACAGTGGCTATTCTGCAAATTTAGGTTAACATTTAGTTAATCTAAATGTAATTCATGTGGTGACATTTAAAGTAAAAGTCTGACTTTTGCACCAACGACGGTTAGAGTTAGAATTATTGAGACTTATTATTAGAATTATTATTGTTAGAGAGAAAAAAAACCATCCTTAGTAACAGGTGTACGCATTTTTACAATGCGAGGTGATGTTCATAGATTAAAGAACTATGTCAAATAAAATAACTATAATACACTATTTGTAATTGATAGGCCTATACTGTATGATTGTTATTTATTAAATCACCTATCGATTAAAAAAGCATCTGTATTTTATCTTTATTAAAACAACATCTTATTTTTTTCTAACGTATGTTGTTCGTTAAAAAGCGGTTGAAATATAAACATAAGGCTGCAAGATATTGACGAATATTTATTAATAATTATCAATATGTTTCCCGTGCAAAAGGAATGCAGATGCCTGCGTTATTTCAGCATCATCCGGAGTTACCAGGGAAGCACTGCAGACGCAGAAAGGCCAGAACAGTGTTCTCAGACTCACAGTTATCAGGACTCGAGAAAAGGTTCGAGATCCAGAGGTATCTGTCCACACCTGAGCGCGTGGAGCTGGCGACGGCGCTCAGTCTATCGGAAACACAGGTAATGGCGTTACACAGGGTTCGTCATTTTCAAGATATTACAGGTGTTCGCATCCGATTTATGCACCGAATCAAAGCTCATTAAAGCTTATACATCGTTTGCCTTACGCAGGTAAAGACGTGGTTTCAGAACCGGAGGATGAAGCATAAAAAGCAGCTGAGGAAAACACAAGACGACCAGAAAACCCCAAGTGATGTAGACAGATCGCTGGAGAACACGAGCGAGAGCGAAATGCACGAGAAGAGCACAGACGGTAAAAACGGCATGAGTCCGGACAGATACACGCTGGACGACAATGAAGATGATGTCGATATTGAAGATGACATTTGCTCTCCTGAACATTTACTCTAGTATCACGAGCAACACGAATACATATTCATTACAATCTTTTAGATAGGAAATGATATATAGCTTTTTTATTATTTTGAAAACATAAGTCTATATACTGTTCAAGCGCTTAAGAATTTTTTTTGGACAGCTGAAGGACATAAAAATGATACGTGTTATTATTATTATTACTATTATCATTTATCACATGGATTTGTGACTGACGACCATTTTTGTAAATGTGGAATGAATGGTACGCAATGTACTGACTGTAAATAGATTTATGATATTTACTGGATGAATAATCATCCAAGAGATGTAACAATTAATTTTCATTCCAATTTAAGTGTAACATTTTACATTTTCAGCACTTTCGCGGGACGATATTGGTTGTTTGGCACGTGGACTGACATATTTATGAACTCGAAAACTGTGACTTGTCATTTGTTATTACAAATAATGTTTATAAACAATGTACATTGAGTGAATTATCCAAGACAATTCTTAAACGAGCTGCGTCTTCTTTCTTTGTGCTTTGAAAGCTTTTGAATTCAATACATTACTGCACTCTTTAAAATAAATAAAGGTTCTTTATTGTCATCGATGGTTACATGAAGAACCTTTAACATCTGTCCATTGCACAACGTTATTTAGATTATTATTGTTTTTCACGAGTGAAAAAAAGGTTCTTCTATTGAACCGAATGGTCCTGGTTATTACATAACAACAGCACTAATAACATTAACAAAACCAAATAAGAATAAATAGAAAGCGCATGGAATAAAATCCATAGATTTGTCAATAAACTTACATCATAGCTACATAGCTGTTTCATATCTATTATTGCTTTAATACGCTTTTCCTTATCATTTATACAGACTTAATACATAAATATAAATACACAATGGGACTGCGTCACTTTAATTAACATATTGTGCTCAATGATACTGAGCTCAGCCGTGCAGCAGAGGTCTGAGCTGGGATGTATGAGCGTTTTGTTTTGTGTTTTTTGCGGTGAGAACATTGGAATTGTTTTTGGAAAATCTAGACGCCAATTTGTCATTTGTAAACTCACATTGTCTGTATATTATTGGCTATTCCTTCACCTGTGGCATGTTAAATTCAGTTGTATAACGTCTGTACTTACTCACTGGGATTGGTATTTAAAATAGGTATTTGGCGATTTAAAAAAAAAAAAGCCTTCACGTGCTTCACGGAAATGTCCTATTTCCCACTTCGGAAGTCGTGATTACGAGCTCATCGCATTGACTTGAGAGGGTTCATGTCCTATTTTTTTTAAATAGGAATAGGCCTATTTACGGTCATTCTGATAGCACACGGAGGAAGCATAATTACACAAAAGAGTAGATCAGTTTAGTCACAGCAATTATTCGTTTAACGAGAATTTCTGCCTGTTATTAATCACATGTCAGTGTTTGTAGCGCAGTATCCAACCGTCAATCTCACGCGGGCGCGCTCATCGTAACGTCAATGTGTCTGGCTTCCGGTGTCATTCGCTTTCAGTTATTTTACCTGTACAAAAACATTCCGTTATACTGCTTTATATTGCAAACGTTTAACTGTTATCATATCATTTCAATTTAATTATCAAAAACACACCTGTATAGCACAAATATATAGGTTTACCGTTCACGGCGCTTTGTTATTCTTCTAGTTATTTACCTATAGGCGCGAATGGGAAGTCTTAAAAATAGCTTACTTCCGCGTTGCAAAATAAGATGGATAATAACGTGATAAAACAGTAGGGTGTTTTCTGATGTACCGTCCGATGCAAACAACGATTGCTATGGTTACCTACTCACTCAAACCCGATTTCTGTTAGCGAAAACGCCATTGACACGAATATATACTATGTGTAAATATATATATATATATATTATACATATCTTTTTGACCTTTTGTGAGGGGGGACAGGTCTTGATAAGGGAGGCCATACCCACACAAACTCCTTATAATTCGCTCTCCTTTTTTGATAAAAATGTCTTTACTTAAAGCATACTTTGCGACTCAACAGGTCAGGTGTCGTAAAATAACCGAATATGAATTTCTATTAGGAAAAAAAATCTAAAGCGGAACATTCAATGTTAACACGTGTAACAATGGGTTGCTCGCATTTATTTGTATAGCGTTTACGGCAACAGGCCCTTTTTTAAACTCTAACAGGGTATGTGGCACACTTCCATCCTTTGAAAAGCAATTCATGTCGTTTTGAAAACGTGATTCTGATTTAGCCGGGGAAAATAAAACACTGCAAGAGAATAGGCCGTGCGGAAGGTGATCAATTAAAAGATTAAGCGTTTTGCAACACATGGACGCATCTGCATGTTGCTCTAATAGCAGAGCCATCAGCTCATTTTCAGGGGCCTGCCGCCTCCTTCAGCACTGTCCGTAGATCAAAGCCTGCCTCAGTCTCCCAATCTGTAAAAAGGGATGCTAATTCAACCTCCTTCATGTGCGGTTGAGAGAGACCCCTTCAATTAACTGATTTCAATGGCAGGAAACAGAGAGAGAGGAAAAAAAGATGCAAAGAGAGTCGGTCTGGAAAGGCAACATTTCTCATTAATTCAAAAGGTCCAGCATTTATTAGCCTCGCCTCTGAGGCTTAACACTGGAAACGCAGAGTATCAAAGCAGACATGATGGGTTAAATAGAGGCTATAATCTAATTAAAATATTACATAGGAGTAAATAGCTCTTTGATAACGATCTAAAGCTTCCATTAAAGAAATAGGTGCTTGAGCTTGTTTTAGGGGGAAAATTATCACTTTAAAATACAGAAAACAAGTTTGTGGGCTCTAATAAGGGAGGCTTCAAAGTGTCATCCTTATTTGACCTATTTTTTTCTCTCGGTGAAAGAAAAGGGCAGGCGAAAGTGGATATAATCAGACTAATAGCCGGGAACTGACAGAAAACGGCACGTTACACTGGGTTAATGGTGCATCCAGGTGTGCTTGAAGAGATTGGTGCTCTTGTGCACAGGCCTATTGAAACAAGGGGAAAATAGCAGGATAATGCAAAGCTAAGCAACAAAACCCCACAGCATTTCATTCCAGATTTCTTTATATTGAAAAATTGTTTTTGGAAACAGTACGCAGTGGATTATGTGCTACACACCTGTTCCACTTTCAGTGCTTTGGAAATGAGCAGAATTACAAGAAATATAATTTATGTATACAGAACACACAAAGTTAAAGCAAGGATAAGTAAGGATTCTATAGAAGTGCAACTGACAGAACTCATATATGCGTGTTGCTTCTAAAGGCTTTAGATTAAATGGCATGAATGGTTCTGAAGCGAGCCACGGCACGTTTCTCATCCTCGTGCCGTCTCAACATCTCCAGAGTGGCCAGATGGATTGGGTCCGTTTCCTGCAGATATTGGGGCTGCTCTCTGGGTCTGTCCTTTGACTTTGGAGGGGGTTTGGGCTTTGCAATAGTTCTGGCATATTCTAAAGCCTGGTCAAAATAAGATTGCAAAAATGATTTGAGATTGAATTAATATATATCCACATGAAGGTTATGGCCACAATTTAAATATTTTATTAATAATAAACAATAAAGTAATAAATTCTGACATAAACGTAAACCACTCTGGGTGCAAGATATATGATTCACGGATTAAAAGGATAGTTCACCCAAAAATGAAAATTCTGTCATTAATTACTCACCCTCATGTCGTTGCAAACCCGCAAGACTTTCGTTCATCTTCGGAACACAAATGAAGATCTTTTTGATAAAATCTGAGAACTTTCTGTAATCTCCATTGACAGCTACGTAACTACCACTTTGACACTTCAAAAAATTCATAAAGAGATCTAAAACTAATCCATATCAATTCAGCGGTTTAATCCAAAATTTCTGAAGAGACGATCGCTTTATATGATGAACAGATTGAATTTAGGCTTTTATTCACATATAAAAACAACTCACACATCCGTTGTGGTAAACAGAAACTCATGCATGTTCGCTAGACATGCAAGAACCAATGAGGTTCATTCTCGTGTTACGCAGCACGTTTGAGCTTCAGCAGGATCCAATGAGGTTCATTCTCATGTTACGCAGCACGTTTGAGCTTCCACGAGAACCAATGAGGTTCATTCTCGTGTTACGCAACACGTTTGAACTTCAGCAAGAATCAATGAGGTTCATTCTCATGTTACGCAGCATGTTTGAGCTTCAGCAAGAACCAATGAGGTTCACTCTCGTGTAACGCAACACGTTTGAGCTTCAGCAAGAACCAATGAGGTTCATTCTCATGTTACGCAGCACGTTTGAGCTTCCACGAGAACCAATGAGGTTCATTCTCGTGTTACGCAACACGTTTGAACTTCAGCAAGAATCAATGAGGTTCATTCTCATGTTACGCAGCACGTTTGAGCTTCCACGAGAACCAATGAGGTTCATTCTCGTGTTACGCAGCACGTTTGAGCTTCAGCAAGAACCAATGAGGTTCATTCTCGTGTTACGCAGCACGTTTGAGCTTCAGCAAGAACCAATGAGGTTCATTCTCATGTTACGCAGCACGTTTGAACTTCAGCAAGAATCAATGAGGTTCATTCTCGTGTTACGCAGCACGTTTGAGCTTCAGCAAGAACCAATGAGGTTCATTCTCGTGTTACGCAGCACGTTTGAGCTTCAGCAAGAACCAATGAGGTTCATTCTCGTGTTATGCAGCACGTTTGAGCTTCAGCAAGAACCAATGAGGTTCATTCTCATGTTACGCAGCACGTTTGAGCTTCCACAGGAAGCAATGAGGATCATTCTCATGTTACGCGGCATGTTTGAGCTTCCGCAAGAATCAATGAGGTTCATTCTCATGTTACGCAGCACGTTTGAGCTTCAGCAAGAACCAATGAGGTTCATTCTCATGTTACGCAGCACGTTTGAGCTTCCACGAGAACCAATGAGGTTCATTCTCGTGTTACGCAGCACGTTGGAGCTTCCACGAGAACCAATGAGGTTCATTCTCGTGTTACGCAACACGTTTGAACTTCAGCAAGAATCAATGAGGTTCATTCTCATGTTACGCAGCACGTTTGAGCTTCAGCAAGAACCAATGAGGTTCATTCTCATGTTACGCAGCACGTTTGAGCTTCCACGAGAACCAATGAGGTTCATTCTCGTGTTACGCAACACGTTTGAGCTTCAGCAAGAACCAATGAGGTTCATTCTCGTGTTACGCAGCACGTTCGAGCTTCAGCAAGAACCAATGAGGTTCATTCTCGTGTTACGCAACACGTTTGAGCTTCAGCAAGAATCAATGAGGTTCATTCTCATGTTACGCAACACGTTTGAACTTCAGCAAGAACCAATGAGGTTCATTCTCATGTTACGCAACACGTTTGAGCTTCAGCAAGAATCAATGAGGTTCATTCTCATGTTACGCAACACGTTTGAACTTCAGCAAGAACCAATGAGGTTCCTTCTCGTGTTACGCAACACGTTTGAGCTTCAGCAAGAATCAATGAGGTTCATTCTCATGTTACGCAACACGTTTGAACTTCAGCAAGAACCAATGAGGTTCATTCTCATGTTACGCAACACATTTGAACTTCAGCAAGAACCAATGAGGTTCATTCTCATGTTACACAACACATTTGAACTTCAGCAAGAATCAATGAGGTTCATTCTCGTGTTACGCGGCACGTTTGAGCTTCAGCAAGAACCAATGAGGTTCATTCTCGTGTTACGCGGCACGTTTGAGCTTCCGCAAGAACCAATGAGGTTCATTCTCATGTTACGCAACACGTTTGAACTTCAGCAAGAACCAATGAGGTTCATTCTCATGTTACGCAACACATTTGAACTTCAGCAAGAACCAATGAGGTTCATTCTCGTGTTACGCGGCACGTTTGAGCTTCACAAGAACCAATGAGGTTCATTCTCGTGTTACGCGGCACGTTTGAGCTTCAGCAAGAACCAATGAGGTTCATTCTCGTGTTATGCGGCACGTTTGAGCTTCACAAGAATCAATGAGGTTCATTCTAGTGTTACGCAGCATGTTTGAGCTTCAGCAAGAACCAATGAGGTTCATTCTCATGTTATGCAACATGTTTGAGATTCCACAAGAGCCAATGAGGTTCATTCTCATGTTACGCAACACGTTTAAGCTTCCACGAGAACCAATGAGGTTCATTCTCGTGTTACGCAACACATTTGAGCTTCAGCAAGAACCAATGAGGTTCATTCTCGTGTTACGCGGCACGTTTGAGCTTCAGCAAGAACCAATGAGGTTCATCCTCGTGTTACGCAGAACGTTTGAGCTTCAGCAAGAACCAATGAGGTTCATCCTCGTGTTTTACGCAGCACGTTTGAACTTCTGTAAGGACCAATGAGGTTAATTCTCGTGTTATGCAGTACGTTTGAGCTTCAGCAAGAACCAATGAGGTTCATCCTTGTGTTACGCAGAACGTTTGAGCTTCAGCAAGAACCAATGAGGTTCATCCTCGTGTTACGCAGCACGTTTGAACTTCTGTAAGGACCAATGAGGTTAATTCTCGTGTTACGCAGCACGTTTGAGCTTCTGTAAGAACCAGTGAGGTTTGTTCTCATGCACCAAGCAGGCTCGGTTGAGCTTCTGTTTATGTTCACTGATCAATGTTTATATGTGTATAAAAACCTAAATTCAATCTGTTCATCATATCAAGCAATCGAATCTCTTTAGAAAATTTGGACTAAACCGCTCAATTCACAAGTATTAGTTTTACGATCTCTTTATGAACTTTTTGAAGCGTCAAACTGGTAGTTACGTAGCTGTCAACGGAGGGACAGACATCTCTCATATTTCATCAAAAAGATCTTCATTTGTGTTCCAAAGATGTGTGAACAAAAGTCTTACGGGTTTGGAACGACATGAGGCTGAATAATTAATGACAGAGTTTTTTTGAACTATCCCTTTAAGTAAAGCTCATGTTTTCAGAATAAGATTCTCCTATACCTTCCTCCTGGGAACGGTGTCCTTGTTGTTACTGCCCACTGGGTCCTTGGACGACAGAGAGGGAATCCTACTTATCTTCTTGTTCTGTTCGCGGATCACATTTGAATACAGCTTCTGTCGTCTAATTTTCTCTGCCTGACAGCAGTGAAAGAAAGAGCAGCAAGATTACAAAAGGGAGCTTTAATTACCTAAGCCATTTCTCCCCTAAGGCCCCTCTGTTTCTTTGTACATCCATCCATGAAGCTATTCAACAGCTGCAAATAAAACTCATCATCCCTCCAGAATCAGTGTTAACACCTCTCCCAGGCTGTGAGCAGTGCAAAAACAGTTATTTCCCATAAACATTTTACATCAGCCGAGCTCTTTTTGCTTTTTAAGGGCTATGCTCATTAGATTAGTTGGCCCATTTCCATTGTGTTCAGAAACACAAGTCTTTTAAATTCATGAGGAAATGAAAAGAGGGGGTTATTGAGACATGGCCATACTTGACAATTGGACGTAGCAATTAGGGATTAGCTAAATCAATATTCAACAAAGAGAGTACCAATTATCCATTGAGGCTCTCTCGTATAACTCCACACACACAAATTATTCAGATTTAACAACATTATTTGTGAATATCGTCAGATGCTTAAGACTTTATACACTCTGAAGTGAGTATTTACCACGGCTTCTGGTATTGTGTTTGTTGGTCCAAGACCTCCAAGCTTCACCTCCTGTCTCATGTCTTTGTAGTCCTTTAGCGTATAAGCCTGAAAAGAAGCATACATATTTATTTATTATCCGCATGACTGTTATAAACAGCAAAGATATTGTGAGAAGAAGTGGGAGAGAAACTGTCTTGATCTCAAGGTGCACTCATGCAACAATCCGTAAACAAAAGCGCTAATCAGGTCAGGCTCCTTCAGGTTCTCAGGACTCAGCCATTGGTCATGGACACTGCAGGATGGCTGTTTTCCACTCTGATCTGCTTCCCCTTGGGCTGCCACACTAGCTGTTTTACAAATTTATCCCATAATCCTATGAGACATGATGGCGGGCACATCAAGGTGAGGAGATCAAGCTTCTCCCAGGAAAGCAATCTGTTTTATGGTGTAAGAACCGTATAATCCAGACACAGCATCAAGTGGATGTGTTCCATGACATAATGACCCTTAAATTGTGACGTCTTCATGCAGCACTGAACACTTTACTGATCTATGCTATTCTGTTATTTTATTTCAAAGCTGTATGACTTTCTTTCTTCTGTAAAACACAAAAGAATATATTTTACATCTCAATCCATATAGTTTTTGTCCATACAATGAAAGTCTATCATTGTATCATTTAAGTTTACTCAACAGTTGTGTCCATTTATGTGAGCTATAAATGGACACAACTGTTGAGTAAACTTAAATATTCAATCTGTGTAAATGGCCGCATTGCTGTTGAGTACGTCTGCTCCTAAGAGAGACTTTCCTGCAGAGCTCAAGGTGCTAGAGGACAAAGAGGCTATCATTAAATGCAAATCACCATCTTACCAGCCCTGGTCCGCACAGACGGGGGTGCTGCTTAATCACCTTATCCTCTAACGCTTTTCAATGTCGTCTTTGTGACCGTGCCTTATATCATCATCTCATTGCAATTAAGAGTGTCTTCAATTACTTATACAATTAACCTGCTGTCTGAATCGGCCCACACAATAATCGTTACATCTGCACCAGGCCCCATTGAGATACTGTCATGGCAACTTAAAGATGGTTACTAAGTATAAACAGGACGTTGTAGTCATTGCGCTATTTGCTTTGATATATTGCTAATTATTACAAGAATTGTGCCATGTGGGTTTAAATCAGGGGTTTTTAAAATGATTCCTTTGCAGTGTTCTCCTTCACTAAAATCTAAAATATTTCAATGTATATTAAAGTATCATTTAATTTATTTACACTGTGAAAAAAATATATCAATATATTATAAATGAAATATTATATTTAAATGTTTTTATTTATTTAACATTTATTTGAAACCCTGTTTTAAGCTAAGTAGTGTCAGGCTGTAAGATGCTAAAAGTGTCATTACTAGACAAGAGGTGTTCGAACTCAGTCCTGGAGGGCCACTGTCCTGCAGAGTTTAGCTCCATCTTGCCTCAACACACCTGCCTGGAAGTATCTAGTATGCCTAGTAAGACCCCTAAACCCTCAAATACTATTCCCTATGTTAGTCCACTAATACAGTTCACTTAAAAGAAGTGAATAAAAACGAGTTAGTGAATTCGGCCAGCCGTCGAGGGTACATCGGCTGTACACTCGTTATTGTGGTGCAATATGGCATAGAATGAGTGCACTCGATAACATCCACTATGGTTTCGGACACCACTACAAATGGCTGTCCCTTCAAATAATGCCCTATTTGAGGGTATAGGGGGCGATTTCGGATTCAGCCCTTGATTAACTAGTTCAGGTGTGTTAAGTGGGGCTGAATCTAAACTCTGCAGGACAGTGTCCCTCCAGAAACAGGATTGGACACCCCTGAACTAGACAATGCATGCATGAAAGCAAAGCATTAACTAAACACATATACACACCTTATAATTAGTTTTAGCCTTCAGCTGTCTGTGTTTTTCCATTTGTGAAAGGTAACCTTCTGAGCTGCTTCTGTGGATTGGATTCAGCAGCTGCTCTGATCTATCCGAGCCGAGTTCTGTGTCGCTGCCGTTAGCTCGGCCTATAGGGGGCAGCACTGTGTAAGGAGCAGAGATCTGTGTTGGGGGCACAAAGGGTCTCACGCTCTCCTCATCATTGGGAAAAACCTCAGGTGGATAGTGGCTGGCCTCCACTTGAGGAGATGTGGGCAATTTAAGCATTGGTATCCTACAGAAACATGGAGCACATCATGAATGCCAAGGCTTAGGGAACATGTTCTGCATATTGCATGTTCTAAATTCATTACTAAAACACCAATAAAATCAATGTATTTGAAGCTGCAGTGTGTAATTTCTGTGGCACCAAATGGAATTAATAAATAATAAAATAATGTAAAAAAATAAAACTATTTAAAAAAAGTTTTCAATTTGTTCAAACAAACTATGTTTTAAAATATATTGTTCATGGTAAAAGTCCTTTTTAAAAATAAATAAATAAATATAATTAAGTGGATATTTTTGGATAGAATATGTAATCTAAACCAACCTTGACTTTAAAAGGGCAATTTATATGATGTTTTAAGAGACCACACTCATGAGGGTCTGCAGGGGTTCTCTCAATGATATCATTTCCTGTTTTATGTTTTTTTTTCTGCATGTTGCATAACAAGGTTTTGCTAAAATAATGATAAAAAAAGATCATGCTAAATTACTTAGAGATGTCTTCTTAATAATTAATGGAATTATGATTTTTTTTAATTCAATATGACACAGTTGTATCACCCTGACATTTTTACTTAATGCTTCTCACAAAAATAAAAAAATCATTATAAAATGTGTGTACTAAAGTATGAATTGATTTTGTAATGCATTTTTAATAAATTAACAGGACAAAATATGACCGTTATCAAGCATCCACATTAGGCTGTACTTAAAAGACACACCTCAGCCTTAAAAACAATATAGTGTATGAACATACATACTAAATATTGTGGGTTTGTGTTGGCATACTTGCATGAAGTATGTTTGTGGACTTGCCTCAGTCTGTTGTGATTTTTGAATGATGAATTTTCAAATGCATTGGTAAGAGGTTTCCCAGCATGCCTCTGAGGAACACTTCTGTCCACAGCATGTACCACTCCAGAGTTGGGGGCTGGGGAAGATACAACTGCTTTTGGAGCCAATCCCATCTGCCCTTCTGAATTAGGAAGCACAGATTGGTGATAACCTGGTTGTATAAAGGGTGGGTTAAACAGATCAGGCCTGTCCCATTGCAGTGCTTTAGAAACAAGAGATAAAAGTGTCTCTTTCTGAGAAAGATTCAGTGGCTGTGCTGGATTGGCAGGTGTGTGGAGGTTTATGTTAAGGTTGATGGTTGGTGGAGCATGAGTGTGAGATGGAAGTCCAGACTGGTGTTGTGGTGGGTCATGGGTGTAGGCCACTGGAGTTTCCTCAGAGGCCTGTGATAGGTCATCAACGCTGATGACATGTCTCTCTGTAAGGGGTTTAAGGTGCGCTCTGGGTTTGGATTCAGGAGCCGGTGGCTTGAGCTGATCTTGGTGGTTGCTGGTTCGCTCCCTCCTCTTCGGTTCTTTTTTCTCTTTATGGCTCTGCTATAATTAGGGGAAAAAATTAAGATTTATTTAAAATCTCAAGTCAAGTCATGTCTTACAGTACATAGCACTTTATACAATACAGATTGTTTTAAAGCACCTTTAGAGTCATAAACAGGAAAATTACAAGAATCAGTTATACAAACTTTATCAAATATGAGACAAATTCAAATTCTGCAGTAAAGCAGCTCATAGTGTCATTATTCATCTCAAGTTAGTTATGTTGGCTCAGTTCAGTTACTGTGTAAAGTTCATCAATTATGTAACAAGTTCAATTCAGCTATAAGCAGTGCTGTTATTTAGTGTCAATTTAGTGCTGATTCAGATCAGTTTAATAACAGTGTTGATGCCAACATCTAGCTCAATTCATTTCAAGTTTTGTTCTCATCTGATAGTGTCAGTGCAACTGATCATACTACTGAGTATTAAGTGTCTTTTAAACCCCAACTAAGCAAGCCAAAAATCTGACCAAAGCACTGAAAATGGATTCTGAGTTAAGATGACATGAAGCTACATTTTGGATGTTGTTTTTCAAAGTCTGAAGGCACAAAAGAATGATATTAGCATAAATGAAATTTTCCCAAATATGACGAGGGCTCTTTGAGCAAAATCCATTTGCACAAAATAATGCCCCTTAAAAATTAAATTACAAATACAAGCATCACAAAGGTTTTGACGATAGCGTCCCACGCACTCTTCTTCTAAATATTTCAGGGCAAGGGCTAAAAGAATCCATCCCATTGAGCAGAGATATGCCCTTATATAACCGTGGCTTCATGGCTATTGTCATGACCGAGAGAAAAGAAAGACAGGCGCATTTATATAATGTTTCTTTGTGGTGAGCCTGGCATGCACGGGGGACCGATGGACATTATTCTTGTGCGGTCTAGGGCTGTGCCTCAGCATGTAATGCCTCTGATTTAGCCAACACCAGCTTGCACCATTCTTAATGGGAAAATATTTACACTCCTCTGCTTGCCGGCATTAAGGTGACCGTTCAAGTGCTCAAAATAATGATGCTTCTCCATTCCCCCTCTTTCCTCGGCACAGGCTCCTTTTCAAGACATTTCAGAGGCTCCATTGTGCCTGAACAACTCTATCAGAAATTGCGTCCATCACAGCAGAAATGAAATCCCGGGTGACAGTGTGCCCACTGTGCAGACATTTTCATCTTGAGAGGAAGCCCTCGCAGACTGTTATGCATTAGGCCAATGGATTGTGCCAAGCAGCCCCACCTACGTCTTCACAGATAGAGATGGATGGAATCAATAAAGTGAGTTCTACCTTCAGTTTTTGTGTTTTTTGGAGCCACATCAGCTCGGGATCCCGGACATTGTCTTGACTCTCCGGGCTACAAGTGTTGATAGTCTCGTAAGAGGTTTTCCTGGGCTGTGGGAAGAGAAGAAAGAAGGGTCAGGGGAGTGACTGCTTGATAAACCTCCTTTTACCAATTCACCTGTTGCCATGTAGATGAAATGCTATTATTTCGCCTCACATTTATATTCAAGTATTGATTGCAAACAACAGGCGTGAACTGTGCACCGTGAGAGCGAAACAAAGACATCCGTGAGAATGAGAAGAAATGGCTGGGCGATAAATTACATGCCGTGTGTGGTGTAAACGTGTGCTGACAACTGTAATTTATCATCCACCAACTCAAAAACAGAGCTGACAGCCAGTCAGACTTATCTATAAAATAATTCGACCCTGAGTGTCTGGCAAACTTAACAATTCAATTGACTTTTTATGATCAACTTTTCATTCTTAATTACTAACCACAGCTCCTCTGAGCTGACCTACATATGTCTAGAAGAGTGTTCTATTGATTCTCTTTAAAATGATTCTCTTGAAGCAGTTCGGAGATAAGTGTCTGGATACATCCACGTTACATCAGTGCACTCTCTCAATTTTTCTTAATGTACCCGTTCAGAGGCGGAATATCTACAGCTAATGCTGTAATGAAAATCATTTAGTAAACTTCCAGTCACTTTGGCTGCTGAGGACAATTCTCACCGATCGATGGTATTGACAGCTTGCGGCGTCCCTGAATGCATGCAGTTAATTCTGAAAGCGTGAATAGAGGAAGGTCAAAGAGACACATGCAGCACTGAGTGGATTGAGTTGTAACATATCCATCAATAAACAGGTAGCCATGCTGGTCTATGTATTTAGTGAAAGGCCATGTGCGCAAGGAACTGATTTGCGAACAGCCTTCAGCGTTACTGACAGTTATTTGTTAGGGGAAAACACCAAACCGCACCAGTGGTCTTCAGTTAATGGTTCCAGATGGACGGACAGATGTATGGATGGACAGATGGATGTTCATATTTTTATACAGCAATTAGACTGTATGAAATTGACCCAGCAAGCAATAGCTGTCATTTCACCGTCTCGGTTAACTATAGACCCGGCTATGAGTAACCCACTTCTAGCCAAAATTACCTTGAATTTGGTTACATGTCGTTTTTGCCAAAATAACTTGTTAGATGTATGATATTCCATCATGTAAGCAAAGTGATTACAAGGTGTTTGGTTTCATTTCTTTGGCATGTCCATGTTCTATATGACTAGTCTATTCTTAGGCTATGGTTAGACGTCTATTACATTTTCACGGACAGCCCAAATTTTGCCTTGTTTTAGCCTAGACATCAGGGGCTGTGTTTGGACGGCCATTAGACGTGCATTGCAAAACAACGACCAGGCAATGCGCAAATGTTCATAGTAGTGGTCCTCATTATAAATGAAAATATCTATCGGGGCAAAAATGTATTGCAATATCTGTTGTTTGTTATGATGCACGGTTAATAGGAGGCTGCGCATCCAGCTCATTTTCCTGTATCGGGCAAGTATCATTTCGAGTAGAGAGATTGAGCTGTGCTGTAACAGGTGTGTGAGTAGCAGACATCACAGACCTGCCCTTCATGTCCTCTTAGCCGCAGCAGGCCACAACCTCTGCCCCATCCACGACCACTGCCTTTTGTCTGCCATTTTAATAATCTCAATCAAATTGAGGAAATGATCAAACAAAATTGCATTTTGAGCTTCATAAGCTGTGTAATATCTATTCTGTTAAATTGGGGCCCATAATTGCCTCTTGGGGCGAGACGTGGCACAACAAAGTCAGGCGATTGGAGCTTGCCATTTTCCTCAAGACTGGGAAACACAGCTTTTGCGATGAAGACTTCAAAGGGCCGCAATTCTTGAATTGCATTTGGTTGCTATTGTGACCGCCCAGGCAATCTTGATTAGGTGTTTACACTGAGGTAGGGTATACAGTGGCAGAGAGCCGCGGAGCCTTGGTCTAGAGCTATTAAGAGATTGTACATTATGTTTCTGGCTTTGAAGTGAGGGTCTGGGGGATGACGAGGGATTGGGGCTGAGTGCAATGGCAGAAGATTGCACTGCTACTTCTGTCTTTATCAAAGGGGTCTCTGCTGGAGCTCATCATCACTCCCACACACGCCGGTTGGAAGTTGGTGCATTATGAGATTGTGTACATTTAATAACACGGCTAATTATCAGGAGTTAGGGGTTTGTGAAAGAGTAAATAGTGGCTTTTTAAAAGCCCAACAGACGCGCCCTGATAATGATGTCGAAAACTGATGGGAGCTGAGGAGCTTTTTATTCCCTTTGAAGGAAACAGGGCCACAAAAAAGGGCAAAAGTAAAGGCTGTGTATCAAATTTACGAACAGGCGCTTAGCTACATAACGAACGCAAGGCATGAGGTTTTGTGCTCTTCTCTCTCATAGTAGGCAAATTACAAAAAAAGCAAAACTTTAACCAAGTGGCCGAAGCATTTCGATTGCTCTTCATGTGCTATGTTGTACTGCAAAAGCCTGGTTGTATGATAATCTGCCATGTGGAACTGATTTCTTGACAGAATTTAGACATTAATGTGCTGTGCGTAAAAAAAAAATACTGATAAATTTCATATCATTATTTGTGCATTATTTCAACTAATCCTTACCTGGGATAAAAATGGATCTGACATATATTTTTCATGAACAAACATTTGTTTACGTTCTTGGAATAATACATGAAATTTCAAGTATTGCAACCTGTTCACACTGAGTTATCCATATCTGCCAATCCCTTTCAATGGCGTTTCAAAAAATCTATACAGGTTTAAGAGCATCTCGTAATCTTTTTATATTATCTTGACTGATATTTACTCCAAATAAACAAGGCTACATGTAATATTCCCTTGTTTTCTTGGGGAAATCCTTAAGTTGCCACTTTTCTTTTTCCAGGGAAAAAACTCAAAATAACCATTTTCAATGAGCCGCCTCTTTAAGACTTACAATGCCGTCTAGTAAATGGAACTTGACTGTGCACCATATTTCTTGGAAAGACAATGCGCTGAATTCATACCAGGGCACCGCTGGTGCATTCAGGGCACCGTCTAAAGCGGGGAGAGCTTTGCTCCGTTTACCATGTCACAATGCTAACGGCTCTTCACTATGCTAATGCAGCTGATGTGAGACATTAAGGTGGGACTGGGCTCAGATGGGCTGGGTAAGGTCTTAAATGTATCAAATACACATGGGCCACAGTGTGCAGACAATCCAACCCTGCCAATTATACCCTGGGCCAGGTGCACTGATAACTAAGAGCCTATTGGTAACCATGCCCCTCTGATGTTCTTAACAGCCACTGTTGTGCAGATCAACTCATAATAGGCACTACATAGACAGACATGATTCATTCTCTTCTATCTGCTCCATCTGAAGACTCTGTGTCTGCCAAATTAATTTCCGTGACACAGGCAGTGTGGTCTCCTTAAAACCAGGAGCAATGAAAACACCAAGGTCACTTATTCAGATTAAAAGATAAAGGTCAGGTCATGATATGTCCTTGTTTGTGCATTAAAAAAATGAACATTTATACACAATCGAATACTTAAAAAGGAATGCCTCTAGACTAAATACACATCAAGAAGACTTGTGATAAATGCAGTTAACTTAAATATGAATACAAAAATAAACTAAATGAAAATTATAATATAGGCCTACTACTAACAGCAATTACATACAGTCATTATGTAGTTATTGAAATTAATGGTGAATTACATCAAAAAAGCGATAATTCATTCAGGATAATGGGTAATTAAAAAATGATTTTACAAATGGAGTCATCATTCACATGAAAATGTCTGGAATGGAATAACACTAGCCTTGGGCCTAAACTACCCAATATCTGACGTTGAGGAAGCTGTGACTGTATGCTGTGTTAGTCCACCCCCTAGTGGTTAGCCATGAGACTTCAATATGGTCACCAATGCTTTCAAACTATTAGTTTAATATGGTATAAGCTAAATTTAATCATGGAATACCCATAGAAGAGAATAAAGAAATATATGAAATGGTAATGTTCCAAAAATACTTACTTGCTTTGTTTCATCTGGTTTATCCTTCTGCTGATGAGCTTTCAGGTAAGACCCCTGCTTATGTGTGTTGATACCAAGAGTTGCTTTGTTACGCTCCACAATGTCTTCCTTAGCTCTGACTTGCCTTGGATCAGAAAGATGTAGAGAGCTTGTCTTCTGGGGAGAAACTGATTTGACATTTAGGTGCTCTCCATCATCCCATGGTGTGCCTTCAGAGGACATGCAAGAACTTTTTGATTCGGGGGAATCAAGAATGTCTTCCTGTTGTGGGTGCAGGTGGAAAGGAGATGATGGTGGCTGGGATAAATCATTTTCCATCTGAACTGTGGGTGGATTACTGACAACGACATAATCTTGTCTGCTACCTAGAGCCACGTTATCCAAAGGTTCAATACTATCTTCAGATGAGTCGAGAGAAAGTCTCCCACTTAGCTGGTTGAGAAACTGAGCCCCTTCCTGATTCTTCCTCCAGTTTGGGTCATAACGCAAGTATGCGTATTCATCTTCAGGGGGAGTTTGTCTGAAATATTTCAAAAAGAGTTAAGAAATAAGTCATTAACACTTAGCTTCAAATTGAAGAGCAGTCTGGCTACGTCTCATTTAGTGTTTTCGGCATTGTCAGTAAGACAGTCTGAATGCCTCAAACAGCCATCAAAACACAAGGAAAAAAATCAGCTACACTTCTCGGCCGAAGCGAAATTGTAATAGCGTGTTGTAGTCTCTCCCCCCACCGCCTTCTCTTACCTCTAATGACTATGGGTCTGAAGACCACAATTTGGGGATAGTTTTGCAAATGGCTAATTCAAACATATGAAATAGGTTCAAACTACAACCTAATGTGCTCCTAGCATCATTGGATGAAAAGATCTCATTAAAATAATTAGAAGAGTGCCTCTTTGTTGTGTGCCTCTGAATAGTACAAGATGCTCTTCACATATGATGCCAAATATGAGGCTGCCTGGATGCGTGGCACTTCAGCCAATGAGGGCAAAGGGCAAGGAATGGCTCTGTAATGATTCCACCGACATGGTCTTGAGAATGCGCCGCGGGCTCGCAGCTGTGACGGGGTCTTTAACATGCAAAGTCTCTCTTGTGCTAATATAAATGAATTTAATCCAATAGGAAACACAGACTATTGCTTTCAGCTCATTTCATTCTGAATCTGAATGTGACACTTGAGTCTCTTTAAAGACAATGTGTGCAGTAAAGAGGATGTAAACTAAATGGGTAGTTATTAGCTTCAATGATATTATGCCAAATATTGCTGCATGCCATTCATTCGCAGGATTTCATTCTTGAGCATGAAAATATGATGAGGGAGCTGATTCGCTTCGACAATAAAGTCTTTATGTTGAGGTTCGCCATAACCATTATGAAAAAAACTATGCGTGGGGTTAAGTACCTCTTCAGCGCATCAGCTATCAATCTGCAAAAAATTAAAACAAACGCCTCCCGTTTTTATCCCGAGGCAGATTTTGAGTGGCGGACACAACAGTTGGGCTGGAGATGAAGGAGTGGAGACAGATGCGTTGATCCACACTTCAGATTCCAGCAATCTGTGTTCCGGCAGCGCAGAGAGCTCGTTCATTCATTGGCAACAAAGCAACTGCTTTTTAACAGACTACTGAATGAGACCTTATTGTGGTAACGTCCTGCAAACTAAAAATCTAATTTCCCCTAAATGAGGGTACTTGTTTGGAAAGTACAAAAATTAGTGGGTATTTCGGCTCAATTAAAATGCAAGCGCAAACATCATTTTCAAAGACTGTCATTATCTATTAGACGTGAATAAAAGCTGTCAGTCATCTCGGCTGTTTGCAGAGCAGCTAAACACAAAACGCTCAGTCATTTTATTGGTGATTCATTTAGTGTTTTCAGGTATTGCCATTGTTTATTCAGTCTATCTCGGCAACAGAAGCTAAACCTGACATTCAAAACAGAGGGACATTCAATAGGCAATTCACTCTCATTGATACACGGTTCTTAGCCTACAACCTAATACATGAATGCTTGCCTGTCTTGCCTTTTTTAGTCCCATTTAATACATTTTACCTACCTTTCATATGTGAAAAGTAAGTGAGAAGTACATTCATTAAATTAAATGAAAAATAGTTGAGTAGCACACCTTAAATGCTACAGTTATGATCTTAGTAAGTGTATTGCTCGGATCATTCTTCTGTACTTTGACCTCTGGGTCACACCTGTTACAGGTAACTTTAAGGCAGCTGACAGTAAATATCAGATATGCAACTAAAGCAAAAGGTAACTTCATTATGATCATAGAATGAATCCGACCATACAGAAGTTGCTATCAGAACTGTTTCTGCTTAAGAACTGAAAAAAATGACAAGAATCCAACACATTTTGTCATCACCACCACACCAGAGGCCTGTTGCATGAAGCTAGTTGAACAAACTCTGAGTTTCAACAAAAGCGAACAAATCCAACCTGGTTTAGATTAGGTTCACAACACTCGGTATAAACTTGCTCTGTAAACTCAGGGTTTGATCCAGAGTTTGTGATAAACTCTGGAGCGCATGCACCTGAAAGTATGACACATGCAGCAAACAGCCAATCAGAGCATCAGTTTGTCAATTCACTTCTCTGTTGAAGATTAAGAGATTATGAAAAATGTCATGAATTTATAGTTTATAAGTCAGGGATAAACACTGTTGCTGCAGTGGAAGTTTGAGAATGCAGCTAAAAATTCAATGCAAGTGAATCAACGGAGTTTAAAATAATAATTTACTGTATATAGGTATATATATGTATGCAGTTTAATATGAATTGTAAATTCATATAATAATTATATTAATATATTATATGAATTATACATAAATATATATATTAGGTGGCCTTAACTACTATGTACTTACATCAAAAAATAAGTACAATGTACTTATTGTATTCATATTGTATTGCAAAACACTTTTGCTGATATTGAGGTGGGATATGGGTAAAGTTAGGGACAGGTGTGGTGGTATGGGTAAGTTTAAGGGTAGGGTTAGGTGTAAGGGAAGTGTCAACAGTGTAATTATAAATGCAACTACAGAAATTAATTACAGATGTAATTACATGCAGATAATTTTTAAAATGTAAGTACAATGTAAAAACATGTATGTACACAATAAGTGCATTGTATCAAATTATTAATTTAAATTTTAGAACATAGTAGTTAAGGCCACCTAATCCAACTGCTTTAATTTGGAGTGAGAGATTCAGGGCGAGTGGCTTTATTGCATCAGATATATGTCACTTTGCTCACAGCTGATTGGTCCGGTTTTAGTTTTCAATCTCTAACCCAGAATAAAACCTGCTCTGGAGCAGGTTATGGCAATGAACACCGCTAAAAACGAATCCAGAAAAACCAGTTTGCTCAAACTAATTTCAAACTTACCTGGGTGGCAACTGAAACCGGCTTCATGCACCAGGCCTCTGGGCTTTGGGAACTGGATGTGCTTGACAGAGAGCTTTATAAACACTATGACACCTCTACAAAAGCATTTAAAAGTCATAAGGATGTTGTATATTAAAATACAGCACCGACTTGACAAACAACCATCTGCAATTGCGTAGCTCACAAATTACATGGATATTAACATTAGGATTTTAGAATGTGTAAGGCTAACCATTCCTTTTCAACTTTTCACCATTTTTAAAGGCACAATATGTAAGATTTTTGGAATGAAATATCCAAAAACCACTAGAACAATGTTATATATTTTGTTGACTTGTGTACTTACATTATCCCAAACGTTTCCAAGAAATGTTTAAATCCAGAGAAATAAGCAATTTTGACCAGGACACGGACCATGTCAGTGCGTCGCCTATCAATGACATCATACCCGCGTTACCCTCGATTTCCAGTTTTATTTTGTAGAAACCATGGAAGCACCAAAGATGCTTTAATATATTATGTGTTTTATTAGACAGGTGAGCAACTGTTTGGATACATTCATCAACAGAAAACTAATCATTGTTATTTAGCTCAACACAGTTAGTTTTATTGTTTACATCTCGTTTTCTTGATTTACCACGAGTACCATGTTTTACCGTGGCTAATATCGATCTAGGTCACTGCAATGTGAACAAGTGTCTCGTAGCCGCCGCGCAAACGCACAGAGTAGCAGTATAACATACCTTTCTATGTTCACACTCAAATGTATGTAATATGGTAAAAAAGCGTTGAGTTACCCCACATACGCATGAGCGTAAAAAGTGGCAGCGCTCGTCTGCGGCAGAATAAAAGCTCCACTGCTCTTGAGACGTGTGTCACGCTCGTCTCTCATTAGCAATCGCTCCAGCGGCCTCGTTCAGCCCCACCCTGCTTCATACTACTGTAATGTTAATAAATCTTTAAGACATTAGCTCATCCATGAATATGATTTCTGCCCGAGTCCCATCAGATTCTTTTCCACCGGCTGTAGAGGTGAAGACAACAACTCACATGATTCCACGAAATCACGTCATCAATCTACGCCTTTGTTTTGAATAAGCAACCTCTAGCTGCGAACATTACATATTGTGCCTTTAATAACTTAATCATTTACTCAACCTCATGTCATTCCAAACCTGTATACCTTTGTTTTTTCTGTGGAACACAAAAGAATATGTTTTGAATAATGTTGGTAACTGACTTCCATTGTGTAAATAAAACAAACAATAACACTTACATTACATTTAACTTGCATATCTTCTTTATGTTCCACAGAAGAAAGTCATACTGGTTTGGAAAGACATGAGGGTGAGTAAATGATGACAGAATTTTAATGTTTTGAGTGAACTACCCTTTTAAATAGTGACAAATATCAAATCTAGTCTCTCAATTAATACGAGGTCATAAACCTCCTGTATAACAATTGAAATAGCATTTTACATAATTGGAGAGTCTGAGAGTGCTTGAAAATGCCATGTCAACTATTATTAGAGGTGGAAATAGCTCTGTAGCACTGTTGTCTTACCTCAGTGGCTCATGTGGTCTTGGTTTCAGATCCAGACTATCATAAACATCAAGATGCTCTTCCTCACTGTAAGTCTTAGCACAATGTTTGGAGTTGTCAGCTGAGAGGAGGTCAATGCGCATCTGAAGCTCTCGCTGGTACTCTTTCTCCTGCAACAAAGACTCAGTATCTGACTCCAGGGAATCCCACATCAGCGGTAAATCGGGCACATTATCCCTTGGACTAGAGTCTGTGATCATGTTGAATTTTACTTTTGACTGTTTCAGCGCCTCAGGCCCGTTGAGCTCATGATGGCGTTGTTGCTCTGAGACGATCGTCTTCATGACTTATGTAACAAAATCAACATCAGTAGTGGTAAAACATTTATTTTCAGTTTAATTCAGCTAGCGACGTTATTTGCGTTAAATGTTGATAGTTCATTCGGTTGTTGACTGACTCCGATTCAGCTGTGTGTAACTTAACTCATGTGTTTGGCATCTTAAACGACGACATGATCAATTCTACAGTATCAAAACTTTACCTCGTACACAAATCCATTGATATGATCCGGATTTGTTGATGTTTACCTGCTATGCATGTCGAAAGATGAGACGTTCGTTTTCAGGTAACGTTTCGTTTGCTAAACTGTTGCCGTGGAGACCTAGACGCCTTGGGTAACCGCGCATGCGCATAATTATTCCTAGCACAAACTCTGACGGACGAATACATAAACTTAAAATCGTTACGAAGTACTTCAAGGTTTCTCGTAATGGTAACGAAAAGCATACATTTAAATAATTTAACGTGTACATACGTTACATGGGCCAGGGGTTTTCAAACTTTATGATGCCATGGACCCCCAAATAGGAAGAACCTTTTATGAGGGACCCCTTTCCTGAAATCCATCTATATATTTTTATGTATGAAAAACATTTAAATTGTTAGATTATACATATTTTCCAGATTTGTACTCAGCAAGAAAGGAGAAACATCTAGAAATGAAACTACGTATACTTTAACCATTTTTGCTGTCTTTTTATATGCGGAAACCCCTTAGAACCTTCTGGAGGACCCATTTGAAAACCCCTGACAGGCTACATAAGGAAAAGTACCCATTTTCAAAGCCCATTTGACAGACTAAAAAGCACCTCTGGAAGACCTATACTCATTAAAATTAAGCTTTCCCCCCACCCCACTTCCCTCATTTCTATTGCAGACCAAATTCAGTGGTTAAAGAGTTCACCCAAAAAGAGTCAATTTACTCACCCTCAAGTTGTTCCAAACCTGTATAAATTTGTTCTGCTGAACAATAGATTGAAGAATGTCAGTAACCAGTTGATGAACCCCATTTACTGCCATTGTATCTTCTCCCCTACCATGGAAATCAATGTCCATCAAACGTTTAGTTCCTTATATTCACAATATCTTTAACAGAAAATAAGTTCAGAACAGCTTGAGGGCAAGTAAATGAGAATTTTCATTTTTGGTGAGCCACCCCTTTAAAGGCCAGGTTTTAGATGTCAGGGCATGTCAAGATGTTGCCCATTCTTAGCACATTGAGACACTTAACCCTGATAGTTAGAGTTTAAAGAATTAAAGGTCAATCCAATTGAAGTTTATGAACATTTCAGGTCAATCTGAGTTACAGATTCTATATCTACAAGATTTGAGGAAAAAAAAAAACCCAGACAGAAGGCAGCATTGGGAATAAGTCACAATTTTATTCATTTCCTTCAAAGCATTGAGGCAGTTGGAAAAGGCTTATGAAATTCAAATTTCACAAGTCGATAAATAGGTTGTGCAATCTAGGTAGAAAATCTGTTCCCTGTGATCTGGAAATGTGATCCCTTAATCCCCTTTTTATTAATTGCAACAATCACTCTGCAAGTTGAAGTCAACTAAAAGTCACAAAAGTAACATTTTAAAGGAGTCCAACTACAGAGGGCAACAGTAAACATTGCTATGGAGGTAGCAATAGTGGCTTTGGAATGGCTTAGTCGACCTCCTCAATGGTTGGGCCGGAGGATCCACCTCCTGGAGCAGCGCCGGCTCCTGGGAAGCCACCGGGCATACCGTCGGGCATTCCACCTGGCATGCCTCCCGCACTCTGGTACAGCTTGGTGATGATGGGGTTGCATACTTTCTCCAGCTCCTTCTGCTGGTGCTCAAACTCTTCCCTCTCAGCAGTCTAAAACAGCAGACCAAAATCATTTTGGGTTTGCCAATGCAAGTTTTGAAAAGTAATCAAATAGCCACATGATTGAACAAGCGTCTAAACTGATGGAAAAAAAAATTACCTGGTTCTTGTCAAGCCAGCTGATGACTTCATTGCACTTGTCAAGGATCTTCTGCTTGTCCTCGTCACTGATCTTGCCCTTCAGTTTCTCATCCTCAACGGTGGACTTCATGTTGAAGGCATAGGACTCCAGGCCATTCTTGGTAGACACCTTATCGCGCTGCACATCATCTTCAGCCTTGTACTTCTCAGCCTCCTGCACCATGCGCTCAATGTCCTCCTTGCTGAGACGACCTGAAATACACATTTAGTTAACCTCTGAAGTGGCCAGTAAAATATAAATTAAATATTTTAGTACCGAAGAGAAAGATTTACCTTTATCGTTGGTGATGGTGATTTTGTTCTCCTTGCCAGTGCTCTTATCAACGGCGGAAACATTCATGATGCCGTTGGCATCAATGTCAAAGGTGACCTCAATCTGGGGAACACCACGAGGTGCAGGGGGGATTCCAGTAAGCTCAAACTTGCCCAGCAAGTTGTTATCCTTGGTCATTGCACGCTCACCCTCATAGACCTGGGGGGGGGGGGGGAGAGAGAGAGAAACATTGAGATCCAAGGGAGCTTAGTGAGAAAAACACTAAAAATGCAGAACTACTTGGTACCCACCTGAATGAGCACACCAGGCTGGTTGTCAGAGTACGTGGTGAAAGTCTGCGTCTGTTTGGTCGGGATGGTGGTGTTACGCTTGATGAGGACGGTCATGACTCCGCCAGCTGTCTCAATTCCAAGGGACAGAGGAGTGACGTCGAGCAGCAGCAAGTCCTGAACGTTCTCAGACTTGTCACCAGAGAGAATGGCAGCCTGGACAGCTGAAATAGAAGAGTGAAAAATAAGAACCATGGGCAACTTGAGAAGGTCAGATAGTAAATGACAACAGTCGCTCAGACATCCAAGGAAGGTGCTTGGGCCATCTTTGGTTTTTCAACCTCTGGTGGAAACTACGAATGGAAAGGAATCAACTTCATCATAGCGAGCGAACACGAAATATACAACATTTATAAAATAGCTCACCTGCTCCATAGGCGACAGCCTCATCGGGGTTGATGCTCTTGTTGAGCTCCTTGCCATTGAAGTAGTCTTGGAGCAGCTTCTGGATTTTGGGAATGCGAGTGGAGCCACCAACCAGGACAATGTCATGGATCTGAGCCTTGTCCATCTTGGCATCACGAAGGGACTTCTCAACTGGGTCGAGGGTGCCACGGAAGAGGTCAGCGTTGAGCTCCTCAAAACGGGCCCTGGTGATGGAGGTATAGAAATCGATGCCCTCATAGAGGGAGTCGATCTCAATACTGGCCTGAGTGCTGGATGACAGGGTACGCTTGGCCCTCTCGCAGGCGGTGCGGAGACGGCGAACGGCTCTCTTGTTGTCGCTGATGTCCTTCTTGTGCTTGCGCTTGAACTCTGTGATGAAGTGGTTCACCATGCGGTTGTCAAAGTCTTCTCCACCCAAGTGAGTGTCTCCAGCAGTAGATTTTACCTCAAAGATGCCATCCTCGATGGTGAGGATGGACACGTCAAAGGTGCCACCACCAAGATCGAAGATGAGGACGTTCCTTTCAGCACCAACCTTAAAAGAGGAATAAAAGTATGAAGTCTCTGCACAGCCATCAATAAGTTGTACAACTTAACTAAAATTTCGCTCAGACATCCAAGGAAGGTGCTTGGGCCATCTTCGGTTTTTCAACCTCTGGTGGAAACTACGAATGGTAAGGAATCAACTTCATCATAGCGAAACTAAAGCTAAAGAACTGAATGGAGGTCACCAGTTCATAAAGCTTTTGACACAAGTTTAACTAACCTTTTTGTCCAGACCGTAAGCAATAGCAGCAGCAGTTGGTTCATTGATGATACGCAGAACATTCAAGCCAGAGATGGTTCCAGCATCCTTAGTGGCCTGTCGCTGAGAGTCGTTGAAGTAGGCAGGCACGGTGATCACAGCGTTGGAAACAGTCTGCAAGGAGAGTGCAAGTTAAGATGCTAGTTGCCACATGGAACAAAAGCCAATATTAACAAGTCAACTAAAGCATAGTGCATGTCGCTCAGACATCCAAGGAAGGTGCTTGGGCCATCTTTGGTTTTTCAACCTCTGGTGGAAACTACGAATGGTAAGGAATCAACTTCATCATAGCGAAGCACATCAAGTCAAATGGAGGAGTTCAACAGAGCTACTTGACAAAGAACTGAATGAGCACTCACCTTTCCCAGGTAGGCCTCGGCAATTTCCTTCATCTTGGTGAGGACCATGGAGGAAACCTCTTCAGGATAGAAAGACTTGGTCTCACCCTTGTATTCAACCTGGACCTTGGGACGGGTATTGTCATTGATGACATTAAAAGGCCAGTGCTTCATGTCAGACTGAACAACGCCATCGTCAAACCTGCGGCCAATCAGACGCTTGGCATCTAATGAGGACAAGAAATGGGTAACATTTAGACTACATAGAGGT
The DNA here is from genome assembly GCA_039654625.1 of Rhinogobio ventralis. Taxonomy (NCBI): domain Eukaryota; kingdom Metazoa; phylum Chordata; class Actinopteri; order Cypriniformes; family Gobionidae; genus Rhinogobio; species Rhinogobio ventralis. The sequence goes on from CM077215.1 coordinate 4,012,878, forward strand.
TTGAAAAGTACATACAACATCTTTGCAAAGATTTCGCTCAGACATCCAAGGAAGGTGCTTGGGCCATCTTTGGTTTTTCAACCTCTGGTGGAAACTACGAATGGAAAGGAATCAACTTCATCACAGCGAATAATTTTTGGAACTACTGTTATTAAATGACTACTTACCGAAGACTGTGTTGGTGGGGTTCATAGCAACCTGGTTTTTCGCAGCATCTCCAATCAATCTCTCTGTATCTGTGAAAGCTACATAGCTTGGCGTGGTCCTGTTTCCTTGGTCATTAGCGATGATTTCAACTTTTCCATGTTGGAAGACACCTACACAGGAGTAGGTGGTCCCGAGATCAATACCAACAGCTGGTCCCTTGGACATTGTGTCTGGAAAACAAATTTAGTAAATTATTAATAAATTGAGTCAGGTGCGCTTAAGTACAGAGAGAGTGATGCAGACCTATTCGATTAGCTAACATACTGCTGTGAAACCACAGAGCCAATACTAGGCCAGAAGCACATGCGGATATGAGTCAGACCACGTGGTATGAGCTTCGGGAACACTCGATGGTCAAACACTTAATTCAGGATCACACTGATCGAAATCGGTTCTAAATGCGTTTTCAAACCTCTGTTACTTTGCTAAACAATACCATGCACATTCAAAGAAAAAAAAAAGTGATAAACCCGGTATTGTGTGGCCATGGAAATGTAGTCAAAAGATTAAGGTCGGTTGAAGCGCGTGATAAGATTACACGAGGTGCCAGCTGCGGTTTAAATTTAACGTATTGTTCTCTCAGATATTTTGCCTGTAGTAATTATACTAAGTAGCTTGATCAGTCAGATTTTTCGACGAAAATGAGGGAGGGGATTACAAAGGAACGTGAAACCACTTTTAATATGCAACTCAACGGTATAAATACAATAAACAATTATTAATGGTTCAGCATATCAGAAAATATTATATATAAAATAAAAAGAAAAACTAAATCCAGCTCTCTCAATTGAATTTAATAAAGCAGTGGTCACGCTGTGCTAGCAGAGGTTGTTTTTTTTTACTGCGGGATTGTAAATTCAATATAATCGAGAAAGGTAGAACAAAGACCTTACCAGGCTGGAGATAACCGAGATGAGTGAAGATGCCGGTTGGAGAGCTGGAATGGCGACAAGCTGCCTCGCCTTGCTTCGGTGAGAGACCGGGCGAATGTTCTAGAACAGCATATATTGCCGGTGGCTGAGCCAATTAGATTTCAGATAACTCGACCTCAACCCGTAAGCACCAATGCAAAATCGTAATACTCCGCGTAGCCACGCCCACTGGTGACGATACAAATCCCGACCATCCCCCTCCGGTTTGCCGCAACCGCCGCTTTCAATGCGGAACAGCTTGCCCTGCTGTATATATGAACGAAATTCACTAGAAATTCGACGGTGATACACACAAAACACAAATGTCTGACAAAGAAAAAGGCGTCGCTTAGTAGATTACGCAAAGATAAGCACATAAATATAATAAAACAATGGCAAATATAGTATAAATGACCTTGGTTTGGAGCTATAAGGTCGTGTCTAGTAAAGTATATCAGTCATTACATATATAATACCATTTGTAATAGGGATCGAGTAGAATATAGCTTTTTTTAAACTAAATAGCACATCTTTGAATATACAAACTCTTTTACAATGGGTTGGTAATACTCTGCTTCACTGTTTGGGGCAGAGTGTCAAATATTTATTTATTTAATGTATTCTATTATCCAGAAAAGGGATATGAATGGAAGTAAACGAATCAGAGGAAATAAACTATTGCACAATATCTCAGTAGATGGCGATACGAACGCACAATTAGAATCACACACACACACAAATGAGGAAGTGTCCACAACATTTGATGGAATTCACTAAACACAGAAAACTCACATATTAGGTGCTAAAAAACCTTAATATTTAATGAGTATATGCTTTTTATTAACAATACTAAAGAGGAAGTTACATCAAAAAGTGAGCCAGTGTTGGGCATGTATATGGGCCATTCTACAGAATTGGTGCAAACTGCTGTCCCACAACCAAAAAAACACATTTAAAAATCATTTAAGTAGATGTTTACTAAGATCTTTCTATTAAACCCACAGTAATATTTAAAATATCATTGGGTACATTCAATTGGGAGGTGGCTGCCCCAAACCCTAACCCCCTACATTTCAATTTATGCAAATTATATGATTGTAAATTATAAAACTTTATGTAAAAAAAACTACATAATTATATATAATTATTACACTTCTTCATGTATATATTTAAGAAATATTTGCATGTATATACTGTATATATATTTATATAATGTATCTTATAAACAAATATAAATATTTTATATATAAAAATAACATATTTTTCTTAAATATATACATGCATGTGTGTGTATTTATATATACATAATAATTATACACAGTACACACACATATATAATGAAAACACAAACTTTTATTTTGGATGCGATTAATCGCGATTAATCGATTGCCCAGCACTAAAAAAAAAATGTGTCCCACGTTTTCATGTCACTACCAAAACGGTGTATGTTTTAGTCCACTGGCTGAGACTGATACAACCCTACATTTTTTATCAGGAAATATTCCTGTGTCCCTCTCTCTCATAGATCATGGTGAGTAGATAGGGCCCATCATTTTGAGGTAAATGTGTTCAAAAGTATGAAAATCTGTGTGAAACTTTAAGGAACAACGATAACAATAACGGTTATACAGTTGCTGGATAAAATACATACATACAAACACCTTTTTTCTGCAAGTAAGCAAACTTTTTTGGGTGTTATTCCATAAAATGTAGTTTTTATGCGTGTACAACTGTTCAGAACTGTGCTAGCTAACCATGTGCTGATTAGCATCTTTGATGTTATGATCTTTGATCATGTGCAGTCAACATGGGATGTTTTGTCAATAATAAAGTATAGCCTGCTGAATTATCAACTATAAGATGATATGGTGGTGTTTGGTTCAATGTACATTCAAACTAATTGATAGTATGATAAACGTATGACTTTTACAAAGAAAGATTGGATTCAAAATACAACAAATCTCATAAATTACACTTGAAATATTGTTAAAATTGTGATTTACCTGTGAAAAGTTTTTAATAAAATAGCAAAAAATATATTTAAAAGGTAGATGTAAACAAAATCTTAATAGGTTAATATAACCCTTGTTAATAAATTATATATTATTGTGTTTCGGTAGTGACAAATTTGGAGGGAGGAAAAATATTAAAAAACTTTCAGAAAATACAATGCATAAATAGAAGATATGGGTAGAATGGCCCGTATATCACATGATAGAAGATTCACCAAGCATAGCATCCACATGTTACATAAAATAAAGTTTTATTTTTAATACAAAAACAGTTACTATTCATAGAAGAGACATGTTGACTTTTGGGAGAGCAGCAGCCATTTCAGTTTAAAAAGACACATTTTTAATATATCCTAATGATGAAATGTCATGCAGGCTTATTCCAATTTTATCATGGGAACACTTTAAAGTTATTAAACTGTAAACAACATATTATAATAAAACTCTTATTTACATTCTGTATAAAAATAATGTTAACCAGCAACATTCTAAATACAGAACAGCTAACGGTATATACAAAAGCCTACATTCATCATCTTTTATTTTTCCCAAAATAGGCTAAGTGAGCACCATTGATTATAACAGAACTGCAAAATCAGTTCAGTCTCTTATCAGGATTCAGATACAGCTGAATTTTAATCTAAAGTTCAGTCTCCTTGACACAAGCTCCATCAAGTTTGTTACAAACTGTTGTTGAACTGTCTTGTGTTTCAGTGATCACTTCTATTGTGGCTATTGCATTTTCTGTATTCCGTGGCGTTTCTTCTACTTTGTATTCTGTGAAATTTGAGTTCCAAAAGCCTATAAAATCAAGAGAAACATGAAATATTAGTAGTTTGTATAGACACAAAAGCTTGTGTGGTTGATCTACGAGATTAGATGGTTTAAATGTGGTTATACCTTGTCTTCTCCTCGCCTGGGACTGCTTTTCTTCATGACTGGATTTTGATTTGCTGCTTTCCACAGACTGGTCTGATTCTTCATTCTCTGTTGTAAAATCAGATTAAAATGAAAATCACAGCTAAACCCTAGAACATAAATTAAGCTTGAATTAAAGCATAAATATATAAATAATCTTATATTACCTTTTTTCCAGGCTATATGTGCCCTTCGCAGTCTGATCACAAAGAAGAGGAGCACAATAAGTAAACATATAATAAGGCATGTGACCAGCAGGATCAGCAGTGGTGAGCTTTCCTTACGATTGTATCGTTTGTCAAAACCTGCAAATACACAAAGTAATATAATTATCATCAAATTACATTGGATAGCATCACAAAGGCATAAGAAATAATCTCTTTTTATCACTGCAGTCATTAATAATGTCCTTTACATGTTGCTTTGATTCTAATTTTAGTTAAAAACAAGATGGACATTTTGTTTTGTCGGCTTGTTGTTAGCTATCAATGAAGCATTTTATTTTTTATGAGCTTCACACCTTGTGAGTTGGTGCCATTTTTGGTCAGGAATCCTCCAGGGGAATTGGACTCGGAAGAGTTTATGTTCTGTGCTGAAATGCAAAGGTAGATTTGAGATCAATTTCACAACATAACATAAGCTGGAAATGAATGGTAGGCTATATCACAGGGCTGTAACCATAGACATTGAGGGAGGGGGACAAGTCCCCCCGAATAATTAGAAATGGCTAAATTGTCCCCCCAATATTTGATATTGTTGATGCTGCTCTGCTGTACTCCATTACACATCGCTCTGTTTGTTGCTAGGATGACAACAGTAAAATGTTACATTTTTAGATAGCGCTCGTCACTGTCAGTATGAGTGAGATGGCCAATCAAATCAAACTGTTTACAATAAAAAACGTTCAGCAACCAACAGTAATATCAAGTGATGCAAACTACTTTGAATTGAAAATATGACATTATTTATGTAAATCATAATATGTGTGCATATTTAAATATATATATATATATATATATATATATATATATATATATATATATATATATATATATATATATATATATATATATATATATTATTTGCAAATAGTTTACTTAATAACTGGAACTTTTACCGTTATTATTTATTTTTCTTTATTTCCTTAAATCCCTTTTAATCCTTTAATAATTTAATTCCTTTAAATAAACCAATAAGACCATGGTGTGGCGTTGGGCCCTTCCCCACGCAAAAAAAAACAAAACAAAACAAAAAACAACTTTGGTCCCTCCCCAATGTCTAAGACATGGTTACGGCCTTCCTATATCATGCTCATTATATCATGTTAAATGTGAAATAAATGTAATAACACTTACTTGTCAAGTTTATATCTGTTGCTGTAGAATGTTCCTCTACTAAAAGAGATCACAAAGCAAATGAATTAATCACAAAGCACAAACACTGAAACGGACTTATACAAAACAGACATGAACTGTGTTTTATCGTGCAAAATTGCATAATTACCTTGTCTGTGGTTTGAGGTAGTGCTGTCTCCTGTTGGGAGCACTTCAGTATTTTCTGTCGACATTTCCATGTGTGCTGTGATCAGAAGGTGTATTTGTTAATCAGATGTGAGGTATCAAATTTAAAAATAAGCAGTACTGCATAGAAGTGACTGTATGTAGTATGCAAAAGCTACCAGTAGGTGGAGGGAGAAAGTTACAAGGAGCAGTATCAATTTCCATTATGTGGTTTTATGTGAAGCCCTTACACAAGAAGAAGGTTCTGCTTTTATTTTTATCTGAGCTGTATTTAAAGTTTTCTGTCATGCGCTGGCTCTTTTGAGATCCCTATGTATTGTAACTGGTGTGACATCACATATTTCAATACTTGTCCAAACACATATGAAATGAATATAAACACTCACCTGTACTGTCGATGGCAGGAGCAGACGTGACTGTGGTCATTGTCTCAGTTTTTAGCACATCTCTAGTACTGGAATACCTTGACGTGGAGGCCGTAACAGCTGTGAAAACACAATAAAAACATTTCGTTACTCAAAGACCCCATCAGACTGTTTGACTGTTTGCTTATAAGAATCTGACTTTTTAAAGTGTTTGTTAATATGCATATTTAAAGTGTCAACTCTGGATGAGGAACACAGCCTGTTTGGTTCACAGAAATAGCTGACTTCCCTGACATCATGTGATTGATCACTCTAATGTGGACCACACGTTCACTTAAATAGGAAACTACCAAATACTCTGAAGTGTAGATTAACTTTCCCTGTGCAGCACAGCCAAACAAAATCCCCTAATCTTTTCAGTTCCCTTTTCTAATAATGGCTAATGTCATTTATGGCAAAATGCTCCTGTTTTTGGTCACATGCTTGGGAAATCAGTGGTGGTGAGGTGTGCACAGATATGGTGGAACTGCATGTATGGTACTTACAGTGATTTTCAATGATGATAAAATCTAACACTTGTTTTGGGAGATCTTTGTGTTTTGCCAAGCACATCACAGCTGCATCCCTGATATGGGTTTTGATTGTTAAGACGCTAACTGCCAGTGACCTGTTGGATCTTCCCTCCCGTAAGGTATTGGGTAGAGCTGTTAGGGCAAAACAGGTCATATATATATTCAGTAATTCATGATTTTTATAGTCAAATAGTCTGAGAAGCTATTGATACTGTCTATTAAGCTATTGATAGCTAAATTTACTATTGATACTGTTGTTTGCATGTATCCTTAGCTGTATTGCTTCAGAATATAGTGGTTCCTCTATTTTCACGAGGTATTAGTGATTTCACAGTGTGTGAAATGTCAGAAGGCATGGGAATTTATTTGTCAATATATCTGTTTCACTCACCAAGACTGCATTCTAATATGCTGATTTAAGAAACATTATTTCTTATTGTTATCAATGTTGAAAACAGCTGTGCTGCTTAATATTTTTGTGGAAACTGTGATGCATTCTTTGATGACTAGAAATCTTTTGCACCATGTAAATGTCTTTCCTGTCACTTTTGATCAATTTAAAGCATTCCTGCTGACTAGAAGTATTAATTTCTTTAAAAAAAACCCCAACCCTTTAGGTATAGGCCTATGCACACAGTACCGGTCAAAAGTTTGTAAACTGTCTGCCCACTCACACTTCTCGTAACTTACCTTCAATTTCAACCCCACTGATTTGCCAAGAGAGTTCAGGTGGGTTGCCATTCGCTGCCACTGAACATTTAAGGATTGTTTTATCTTCATACTCAGCCATGTCTATTTTTGGCTTTCCTGTGACCAGATCAAAAATAGTCTCATTTCATATTCATTTCATCTGCAAATCATTTTAGTCATATATTATGCATGCTTTCAGAAAAGATAAGTGATCAAATATTTATATTTACCCAAAACTTTGACTTTGAATCTTTTTGAAACGACTTTATCGTCATACAGTATGCATTTATAAAGGCCTTCATCGTCGAAGGTAATGTTAGACAGGAGTAATGTATATTCTGAGCTGTTGAAAGTAAAAACGCTGCTCCTTGAATCTCGTAGACCTGGAATACAACAAAGAGGAAATGTGTTTAAAATGTGTTTTTCAATGGTTTTCACACAATATACAGTGTTCTTGCTCTTACCTCTGATGTCGTTGAAGAACATAACATGACCTTGTGGATTTCTCCACTCCATGAATGCATTCTCACTGAATTTTCTTCGAGGGCATTTCAATACCAGTGTGTCTCCTTCTGCCACTGTAAGATACTTTGTTGCCAAACATTCCTGTATGCCTGTTCAGAAAGAAGAAAAGTAAGTCAGAATCATAAAGTTTTAATAAAACCTTCCAACCTAAGACATTGATCAATGCTAAATACAGTCCAGAGGTGGGCTAGTTTAATGGAAGAATAGTAGGTTCATAGGGGGGCAGATAAGACCGCAGACACCCTACGCTCTGTTCTGACTCATTTGAGTATTCTCAGTGCTCTCAGGAGCTGCGGCTGAAAGTGAGAGGGGGCTACACTTTGCATTAGAGACGAAAAGTGACTGCTGTAAGTGGTCTTTTATTTTCTTGTGTGGTTCGATCTGGCAGCGAGAGAAAACTTGCCACTGTGACACATAAAGCGACAGCTTGTGCTGGAACAGGAAACAGTGGTGTTAAAATGTTACTCACAGAGGTCTAAACATATAAAACAGACGAAGTTCTAAAGCAGGCGACATGGGGGTGTGATTTTTTTGTCATATGTAAAATTAACCTATAATGCCTAATGTGCATTTTTATGTGGGAGTCATAGTACAGTAAAACCCATACAGTGCAATGATTCATTTAATTCAATATTTCTTTTATTCACCTTTGAACTCATTTATAATTTTTTTAATATGTGCAATATATTCACTGATACTTTCTTTCATTATTTAGGTCCATCACTGAAAAGCTTCACTGCTGTGTTGATACCGTATTCAAGAATATTGACTAAGGTGAGCAAACTTAAAAACTAAAGTTATATTATTTAACCCAATCTATAGTGATGAATTAAATGAGTTGCACAAAAAATGTTAAAATCATGTGAAAATCTGAAAGCACTGACATATATCGGACAATGTAACCTTCCCAAACATAACTACATACCCATGCAAACTTTCTGCAGGTAACAGGTAAATACATTCACAAACTAGTCAACCACAACGCCACTTTATTAACTCAGAGATATAACCTTTGTAAATAAGAAATATGTTTCTCTTACCTCCTACGATCAACATGAGAATGTGAATAACAAAGGCTGTTTTGATCTCCATACTGCTCGCTCTTGAACTCTGAAGCTCATTTCCTCTGCTTAGACTCTTTTAAAGAGAGTGGCTTCCATGACATCATGAAATGTTCCCCTGCGTGAATTTGTGTGTGAAGTTTCAGGGGCATTTCGGCCAGTGATTGGTTCTCATTGAGCAAATTCACACTTGCCACCTTTTGACCTTTTTAAGTCTTCAATCTATTCGGTCAGTTATATTCAGTAAGCTATTCAGATTTAAATTCTGACTTAACAATTTCATATATGAAGGTTCAAATAATATAATATAATATAATATAATATAATTAGTGCTGTCAAATCGATTAATCTGGATTAATCGCATTCAAAATAAAAGTTGTGTTTACATAATGTGTGTGTACTGTGTATAATTATTATGTTTATATAAATGCACACACATTCATGTATATATTTAAGAAATATTTGCATGTATATACTGTATATATATTTATATCATTTATATTATATATAAATATAAATATTTTATATATAAATATAACTAATTTTTCTTAAATATATACACCGATCAGGCATAACATTATGACCTAATGTTAATATTGTGTTGGTCCCGCTTTTGCTGCCAAAACAGCCCTGTTTGGACCCCTGAAGGTGTGCTGTGGTATCTGACACCAATATGTTAGCAGCAGATCCTTTAAGTCCTGTAAGTTGTGAGGTGAGGCGTCATTTGAGGCCATTTTTGTTTTGTGGCAGGGCGCATTATCCTGCTGAAAGAGGCCACAGCCACCAGGGAATACCGTTTCCATGAAAGGGTGTACATGGTCTGCAACAATGCTTAGGTAGGTGGTACGTGTCAAAGTAACATCCATATGGATGGCAGGACCCAAGGTTCCCAGCAGAACCCAACGCATCACACTGCCTCCGCCGGCTTTCCTTCTTCCCATAGTGCATCCTATCCAAAATGTATTTTAAACCGGGAAATGTTTTTGTAATAGAATGTTTTTTTTATTTATTTTTATTTAAAAGTAACCATTCTATTTATATTATATTATTTTTTAGATGTATTTCTATGTAATTCTGTAGATTTTGTACTATTTCTTCACTAAATCTTGTGTTTATATCTGGATATTTATGTGAAGATTTTATCAGATTTTATAGGTCACCATTCGCGTAAGCATCTAACAGTGTTGGATGGTCGAATAAAAGATATTTTTAATCTCTACGACAGCACCCTGACAGCGTCACTAAAGTGTCACCACTGTCTGCTAGAGTACACAAAAACACAGGCACAGGAAGGTCTTTATTAGGTTCGTAAGGGGAAAAAACACATGACCAAATTCACACTACCCACTGACCATTTCACCACCAGGCAAAAAAAAATACTTCCCCATTTCGATACACAACCTAAATAGAGTGCAAATCATACATTATTACATATCTCACACAACTGAGTATTGTTACAGACATAATTGCGTAACCTGTTACTTCTGTTCATTAAGTATATAATATAATACATATTCTACATTGTATTACAGTATAAAAAAGTCAGATAGTTTCTGCCACCAAGGGCCGGTTTACATAAGGCTGGTCTGCTATGAGTAAAATAGCTCATGTTCTGCCTAGGACACTATATGACATGGATGGTCAACATGAAGTCCACCTGCAGTAAATGAGATGCTGGAGGCCAATAGGATTCTCACAGTGTACGTTTCTTCACAAGAATCATGTGAAATCTGGAAAGCCTTATTTGAAGAAATATCTAATGTTGTTTACATACATATAAACAAAAAAAGTGTGTCTTTCGGGCCAGTGAGAATAAAGAATGTGTGTATTAGTACAATCTTGCCATGGTTTGCAATTCTATATACAAGAGCAGAGCTGAAGGCATGAGGCAAAGAGACAGAAGCTGATGGAGCGCCATCTAGTGGAAACAACCATCAATGACAGCAAAATAACTTAATGGAGCAGCATTATTTTGTAGTGTTGATTGGTCACACTCATAGACTGTAAAAAAAATATGGACGTAGTGTCCGTGACGTCACCCATAGTATTCTGAAGAGCAGTTTTGAAGCGTAAAGTAGGGACCAGAGACTGGGACGAGCTGACCATTGCCTTCTTGGCAGCGCGTCATCGCGCCTCACTCCCGGATATAAAGCCTTGTTTATACTTGTTTAAACCATCAGGAAACAGCGGTGAGAAGAAGTAGAAAATAGGCAAAGAGGCGGTGTCAGGCACGTGGGCGGAGCTGAGGTGACGCGATGCCTAACAGACGGCAGATAAATGCCTGTCCACCTGTCACTCAAAGTGGCCACGCCCTTAATTGTGCAGAACTTTAAGGCTTTATATAATGTAAACGAATGAGTTACAAAAAAAATCACCTCCCTCACAGTTGTCATGAAGGGCAAAATTAGTCATATAGACCAAAACCACCTTTTGTACCAGGCTGTAAACATGCTCCTTCTGGAGTCCTAGTGGCCAGTCGATGAATTGCAGTATAAGTCACTTCCGTATTGGCTTCAAGAGAAACAGGGGGAGGTTGCCGCTGATGTTTAATTATTATTATACACTCACCTAAAGGATTATTAGGAACACCATACTAATACTGTGTTTGACCCCCTTTCGCCTTCAGAACTGCCTTAATTCTACGTGTTATTGATTCAACAAGGTGCTGAAAGCATTCTTTAGAAATGTTGGCCCATATTGATAGGATAGCATCTTGCAGTTGATGGAGATTTGTGGGATGCACATCCAGGGCACGAAGCTCCCGTTCCACCACATCCCAAAGATGCTCTATTGGGTTGAGATCTGGTGACTGTGGGGGCCATTTTAGTACAGTGAACTCACTGTCATGTTCAAGAAACCAATTTGAAATGATTCAAGCTTTGTGACATGGTGCATTATCCTGCTGGAAGTAGCCATCAGAGGATGGGTACATGGTGGTCATAAAGGGATGGACATGGTCAGAAACAATGCTCAGGTAGGCCGTGGCATTTAAACGATGCCCAATTGGCACTAAGGGGCCTAAAGTGTGCCAAGAAAACATCCCCCACACCATTACACCACCACCACCAGCCTGCACAGTGGTAACAAGGCATGATGGATCCATGTTCTCATTCTGTTTACGCCAAATTCTGACTCTACCATCTGAATGTCTCAACAGAAATCGAGACTCATCAGACCAGGCAACATTTTTCCAGTCTTCAACTGTCCAATTTTGGTGAGCTCGTGCAAATTGTAGCCTCTTTTTCCTTTTTGTAGTGGAGATGAGTGGTACCCGGTGGGGTCTTCTGCTGTTGTAGCCCATCCGCCTCAAGGTTGTGCGTGTTGTGGCTTCACAAATGCTTTGCTGCATACCTCGGTTGTAACGAGTGGTTATTTCAGTCAAAGTTGCTCTTCTATCAGCTTGAATCAGTCGGCCCATTCTCCTCTGACCTCTAGCATCAACAAGGCATTTTCGCCCACAGGACTGCCGCATACTGGATGTTTTTCCCTTTTCACACCATTCTTTGTAAACTCTAGAAATGGTTGTGCGTGAAAATCCCAGTAACCGAGCAGATTGTGAAATACTCAGACCGGCCCGTCTGGCACCAACAACCATGCCACGCTCAAAATTGCTTAAATCACCTTTCTTTCCCATTCTGACATTCAGTTTGGAGTTCAGGAGATTGTCTTGACCAGGACCACACCCCTAAATGCATTGAAGCAACTGCCATGTGATTGGTTGATTAGATAATTGCATTAATGAGAAATTGAACAGGTGTTCCTAATAATCCTTTAGGTGAGTGTATGTTTGTATGTACAATAATAATGTAATAGTACATTATGTGCAGTTATGAGTTGCTACAGTGTCAACGTTGAGACCAGCATTAATAAACAATGTCCTGGATGTTATTGTGATTGTAAAAGTATTTTATATAACCGTTATTGCTGTACTGTGTTCACGATTAAAGACGACTTTGCATTTATTATAAATACATGATACAAGATATATGAAATGAGCAATGACATAAATTAGTGCACTTGCTAACAAATATGTAGTCGAGACTTTTATTTTGACACGTCTCGTTGACCCGGTAGTGATTCCGCGCACATGAGGACATCACACAAAAACGTGCGAACTGTGAAAGCTGCTGGACACTCATTATTAACCATTTCTACCAGCAAACCAGGCAGTTTAAATACTTTTAACCTACAGTACCTGACAAGATGTCAGTTATTGAGGAGGAGCGCGTCCGCGGCGGCGTTTTTAAGGACATTAATGCAGAGGATGAGGATCATCAACCTACAGTGATTGAGAGTTTGTGCATGAACTGTTATAAAAACGTATGTACTTTATTACTGTTAGTAGTATTAGGTAATGCATATATATCAGGTATTGCCTTTTTAACAAATTAATACATTTACTTGATTCCAATTGTATGACCTGTCCAGGGAAGCACACGTCTTCTGCTTACTAAGATCCCTTTCTTCAAAGAAATCATCATCAGCTCCTTCACATGTCCACACTGCAACTGGACCAACACAGAGATCCAGTCCGCTGGCCGCATACAAGAGCAGGGCATCCTGTACAGCTTACAGGTCAAGACCAAACAGGTACGCACTGTTCACTTGCGGGTGGACGAGAGAGGAATCATTAATGTGTTGATTTTAATAAAGACACTGAACTCCCTTTTCACGTAAAATTCAATAAAAGTGCGGCATTTTTAGTTTTCAACAACAACGTGTATCTCTTCAGGGGAAACCAATCAAAGAAAACATGCCTCGAGCACCTCCTAGCGGTCATTATATAAAACACAAAGAAACCCCCCACATGAGATATCACCCCCTGTGGTGAAAATGAAGTTTTTAATATTGTTTATATGTTTGTGTGGTGTTTTTAATATGCTTTCAAACAAACCATGTGCAAATGCATAGGTCAACACCATTGCTGAGTATTTTCTCTTTAAAACTGCAGTGAGCCGAAAACACAGTTTGAAATCGCTGGTGTTTCTTACATCACAAACAACCTTGTAACCAGAGCAACCCTCTATGCACACCCTGGCAATAGAATCGCCATTGGCTAGTACATTTTTTTTTTTTACTCGCCTTACTGATATACTATTTTATTTATATTAGTGCTGTCAAATCGATTAATCGCGATTAACCACATCCAACAACATTTTACATAATATATGTGTGTGTACTGTGTATATAAATACACACATGCATGTATATATTAAAGGAATGTTTTTTATATTTATAAAATATTTATATATAATATAAATTATATGAATATATATACACAGCATATACATGCAAATACACTCACCTAAAGGATTATTAGGAACACCATACTAACACTGTGTTTGACCCCCTTTCGCCTTCAGAACTGCCTTAATTCTACGTGGCATTGATTCAACAAGGTGCTGAAAGCATTCTTTAGAAATGTTGGCCCATATTGATAGGATAGCATCTTGCAGTTGATGGAGATTTGTGGGATGCACATCCAGGGCACGAAGCTCCCGTTCCACCACATCCCAAAGATGCTCTATTGGGTTGAGATCTGGTGACTGTGGGGGCCATTTTAGTACAGTGAACTCATTGTCATGTTCAAGAAACCAATTTGAAATGATTCGAGCTTTGTGACATGGTGCATTATCCTGCTGGAAGTAGCCATCAGAGGATGGGTACATGGTGGTCATAAAGGGATAGACATGGTCAGAAACAATGCTCAGGTAGGCCGTGGCATTTAAACGATGCCCAATTGGCACTAAGGGGCCTAAAGTGTGCCAAGAAAACATCCCCCACACCATTACACCACCACCACCAGCCTGCACAGTGGTAACAAGGCATGATGGATCCATGTTCTCATTCTGTTTACGCCAAATTCTGACTCTACCATCTGAATGTCTCAACAGAAATCGAGACTCATCAGACCAGGCAACATTTTTCCAGTCTTCAACTGTCCAATTTTGGTGAGCTCGTGCAAATTGTAGCCTCTTTTTCCTATTTGTAGTGGAGATGAGTGGTACCCGGTGGGGTCTTCTGCTGTTGTCGCCCATCTGCCTCAAGGTTGTGCGTGTTGTGGCTTCACAAATGCTTTGCTGCATACCTCGGTTGTAACGAGTGGTTATTTCAGTCAAAGTTGCTCTTCTATCAGCTTGAATCAGTCGGCCCATTCTCCTCTGACCTCTAGCATCAACAAGGCATTTTCGCCCACAGGACTGCCGCATACTGGATGTTTTTCCCTTTTCACACCATTCTTTGTAAACTCTAGAAATGGTTGTGCGTGAAAATCCCAGTAACTGAGCAGATTGTGAAATACTCAGACCGGCCCGTCTGGCACCAACAACCATGCCACGCTCAAAATTGCTTAAATCACCTTTCTTTCCCATTCTGACATTCAGTTTGGAGTTCAGGAGATTGTCTTGACCAGGACCACACCCCTAAATGCATTGAAGCAACTGCCATGTGATTGGTTGATTAGATAATTGCATTAATGAGAAATTGAACAGGTGTTCCTAATAATCCTTTAGGTGAGTGTATTTCTTAAATGTATATATGTGTGTGTGTGTATTCAAATATACATCTATATCGAGATCTATATTATATATCAAGATTAATCATTTGACAGCCAAACGAACTCCGTTGTTTTGACAGGAAAATACAACAAAGTATATTGTTTACATGTAGTGCGTCGATTCTGCGTGGTATTTAAGACTCTCTCTCTGTGTGTGTGTGTGTGTGTGTGTGTGTGTGTGTGTGTGAGAGAGAAACACAGCACTCTCGGCAAAGCGACGGCGAGTTGTGCACCATCACACTAGAGTTTACAGTACGTCACATACAGGTACGCTCGCATCTGTTGAGCTGAACTGAAATAGACAGATCGGTACTGTTTTCTGAGTGTTCAGCGAGTGATAATATATCTATGCAAAACTTATGCTTAGCCTCTAACACACACACTGGCAGGTAAAATGTAAGCATTTATTAGCTATGGCTAATGATGGATATTATTTAGTCGCTCAGAGTGAAGATTTACTCGCATATGCGAGTGATTTACTCGCATTGTAGAGGGTTGCAGAGCCATGCAGGTTACCTCAGTCTGCTTTTACAGCCCCGTTATGCTTTATAATTGTGCTTAATAAACTATTCTAACTCAAACGTTCTGGAAAAACATTTTTGGATGATAACTGAAAGAGTTGTTGGGAGCTTAGTTATGATGTTGTTGTGTTCGTGGGACCGTGGTGTACTTGGTTTATAGCCTTCCTTCAGCTTTTTACTTCTGGCAACTGCATTTAGGCTTCAAAATTCATGAAACTTGTGTTTATCTGTCCATCTTGATGGACAAAACATGTGAGTATCATACACTTTTGTTGACCACAGAGCTTGTTTTTTTTGCGATAATCCAAAAGCCTATGGGAAAATCGGTTTTGGTCGAGGGAACCAGTGGGATGCTAATTGCCGGTTGGCCTACAAAGTACCACTCTATGATGTTTTAATTTGGTCAAATTCATGCAAAAGCATCAGAATGGGCTTTATTTGTATTGAGCTTTAGGATGTAAAGCTGAACATTTAAGTTTCATTTTATGGCAGTTTGTGTGTCAGCTTGCTCATTAATAACCACTTCTACCAGTAAACCAGACAGTTTAAATACTGAGCTACTCGAAACGCATGAAGCGGCCAGCATGAATATCTCTGAAATGTATACCATTAACTTTGTTTCCCCCCCCAAATAGTGGAACAAGCTGTAAGCTGTTAGTAACTTTTGTGTGCTCGTGCTTTCATTGACTTGCGTAATTTAAATCTCAAGCTTTAATCATATTTATAGCTCCTAACTTAATAAAACAAGCTGTGTTACTATCAGGAAGGATAAACTCAAAATGTAGATCTGTATGCAGGTGAGATGTACTTTATCTGAATTAAATGCATGCACCTCTCGCTTTTGCTTACATGCCATATAGGGCCAGATTTACTAACAGCTTGCCCCAGGGCAAAACCCTCTTTTGATGTTAAAAAACGACTGTCACGATTTACTAAAGACACAGTGAAAAATTAGCGCTGAAAAGGCATGAACGGTTATTTTAAAACAAAACAAAAAAACGAAACAAAATAATAAACTAGAGGTTCTGAAAAAATGGTCATTGCTTGAGTCTATTTAAAAGATATATTAATTTGAACAAAATCAAAAATAATTTGAATGGAGTCAATGTCTCATTCATTGCGACTTGTGTAGTTATTGGAATAAATCTTTTAAATGAATGAACACTTTTTTTTAAATCACTCACTTGTTGCCACCTTCTGGCCTAACAATAATCAATACAATACATAGCCTACAAGTGTCAACATACTTTTTTTAAAAGATGATTTACTCTTATTTTGATCAATACCCTGTTTATACCCAAACTATAAACTTTTATCTGTTATTTAAATGTGGTTATTTAAATATTCAGAAGCGTGGCGGCCGACCCTCTCACGTTGCGTGTCCACTGGCGCAGAACAGAGAGCGCGTTTTCAATTAATTCCTATGGAAGTTCATAGGAATGAATTGGAAATGATCACTCGGCTCTGCTTGCTTTGCGCCAGTGAAAACCCATCATTCAATGGGCAAAACTTGTGCTGTTCATGCGCCGCTGACGCTTGCGATGTGAAACAGGCTTAAAAGACATAGCAGTATCGTAGTCATTTAGGAATAAGATAGCGTGGGTGTTTGAATCGAGATCGTGATCTTTGAATGATTAATTGTGCAGCTCTTGGCCCAAATTACATTCGCTACTCTTCGCTGGAGGTCTAGCGAGGAGGAGCTAGACGTAAGCTCCACCCATTTGCTCTGCAGTGAGCACCTTCTGTATAGCTTGGCGACCTCTGGTTTAGGCTATCAAAGAAATGTAATTTCACCAAAGAAGAACTTTTGCTTTAAATAAATGTTCATTACCGAGAATTTGAATATTTGTAATATGATGTTCAGGTGCAGATCTCTAAATCAGAGAAAATCATAGCTGTGGGTGGGTGGCATCACATGTAGTCACATTTGAAGTTTCTCTCAGGAATCAGTAAGTAGTACTCTCCTTTTGTGCAGGACATGAATCGAGAGGTTGTGAAGACTGACAGCGCATCCACCAGAATTCCACAACTTGATTTTGAAATTCCTCCTTTCACACAGAAGGGCTGTAAGTTATGTATTTTCATTTTGACCTCTAACTAAAGTACAAGTCTGTTGTTTAGATTAAAATGCAATTACAGCCTGTGTAAATTATAATATAATAAATAATATTTGTATGTTTATCAATTACTTTTTGTCGTCTTTCTGATGGGTTAGGCTTGTCAACAATTGAGGGCCTTCTGGACAGAGCAGTGGCGGGTTTAGAACAAGACCAATCTGTTAGAAAGGTGTGTGTTTTATCTGTGCACCTCAGATTCAAACATCTTTTTAATAGCCCTGTTTATTCTATGTTTGATCAGGTGTGAAGTATGTATGCAAAGCGTTCTGTTTTATATAGAGAATATTTGTTTATATGCAATTATAAAGTGTTCTGTTTGTTCCTATATATTTATAAAGAGTTCTGTTTGTGTTCCTCCCCACATTGCAGGCAACAGATCCAGTTGTTGCTGACAAAATAGATGAATTCATCCAGAGGCTGAAAAAACTTAAAGAAGTTGAAGAGGAATTCACATTAGTAAGTTTTGCTGATGGCAAACTGCACTATGTGATTGACACAAAACCCTGGAGCACACAACCAGTCATGCGTCTCACGGGTATGTTTGTGGCAGTAGCCAACAATACATTAAATGCGTCAAAATTATCCATTTTTCTTTTATGCCAAAAGTCATTAGGATAGTAAGTAAAGATCATGTTCCATTAATATATTTTGTAAATGTCCTACCATAAATATATCAAAAATGTATTATTATTAGTAATATGCGTTGCTAAGGCTTTATTTGGACAACTTTAAAGGCGATTTTTTTCAATATTTAGATTTTTCTGCACCCTCAGATTCCAGATTTTCAAATAGTTGTATCTCAGCCCAATATTGTCCTACCAAACCATACATCAGTGGAAAGCTTATTTATTCAGCTTTCAGATTATGTATAAATCTCAATTTCAGAAAATTAACCCTTATGACTGGTCTTGTGGTCCAGGTTCACAAATATTAAACCGTATTATTATTATATGAACTAATGAATGCCGAATTTGTCTTCTGTCTGCAGGTTATTGATGATCCATCAGGGAATAGTTTTATTGAGAACCCGTTTGCGCCTCAGAAAGACACGGCTCTCTCTGTCACGTATTACAACAGGACAGCTCAACACAACGCTGCGCTAGGAATAGAGGTGAGAAACATCTGTTCTGCTGTTGACTACAGCTGTGAGTGCAGAACTGCACAATTCAACTTCTACCATCTCTTTTTCAGGTAGAGGAAAAACAAGAAGACGAAAACGCAGGCGATGATATAGACACAATGAGGAATGAGGTATTAGTGTTCAACACTAACTGCCCAGAATGCAATGCCCCGGCCAATACAAACATGAAGCTTGTCCGTATCCTTTAAAGTACGCTAGCAAACGACATGCATTTTCAAATGAATCTTTGTGTTAAATTGCTAACCGAATAACAAGAGGCTTTCTATGTAGATTTCTGCATCATTTTTTTTTTAATATATATTCTGCTTTAACTAATTTATTTAAATGCGGAGAAAATTGTTGTTAAATAAATAATAGTACCAAGTAGGGGTGGGCGATATGACTAAAATCGTATATTTCACATTTTATTTCACGATAATGATATACATCATCACAATATAATTATTTTTGCTTTAAGTAAGCAATAATGGATGGCATTGTAATTTCATAATTCTTGTTACCATTTTCGATATCACAAAAACTAATACTAGCCTAAGTAAAAAAAAAAAAAAAAAAAAAAAAAAACGCAAGCTGACTGAAGACAAGTAAATTAATTTTAAAAGAAGGAACAAAAAAGCTGTCTGATTTGATTTGAAGATCTGATTTGTTTTGCTTCCATTCTGAGCCACTTTCAAATGTGGTTTAAAATCAGATACATATCCGATATCTGCACTTCTGACCTATGTCTAATGCGTATATCCAGTTCCCCTTTGAATTCCAAAACACCACAATAAGGCAAGGCCACAAAGACAGCTTTTTACTCTGAAGTAACGTTTTTGACATTTATTTTGACGGCACGGTGGACATTTATTCTGACGACGCTGAGAATGCCAGAGCCTGAGCACAGCACTCACATTTTCCGTCTTTACTAGTTTACAGTCTGTTTAACAGTCCTTTCTAATACGTTATTAGATATACTTTTTGTATAAAAGTTCTATCTACAGTATATGCAAAAGTATTAGCGTTTGCCGTGTGGCTGATGCCCAGTGTCGTGAGCTGAGCAGAAATACATAATCATGTTTTGCTTGGTCCCCTCACAGTTGGATTTTCTTTAAAGGTTCAGAGGTCCATCTATCACTGTTTTCCTAATATTGTGTTGGTCCTCCTTTTGCTGCCAAAACAGCCCTTACCCATTAAGGCATGGACTCCACTAGACCCCTGAAGGTGTGCTGTGGTATCTGGCACCAAGATGTTAGCAGCAGATCCTTTAAGTCCTGTAAGTTGCGAGGTGGGGCATCCATGGATCGGACTTGTTTGTTCAGCACATCCCACAGATGCTCGATTGGATTGAGATCTGGGGAATTTGGAGGCCAAGTCAACACCTCAAACTCGTTGTGCATTATCCTGCTGAAAGAGGCCACAGCCACCAGGGAATGCCGTTTGCATGAAAGGGTGTACATGGTCTGCAACAATACTTAAGTAGGTGGTACTTGTCAAAGTAACATCCACATGAATGGCAGGACCCAAGGTTTCCCAGCAGAACATTGCCCAAAGCATCACACTGCCTCCGCCGGCTTGCCTTCTTCCCATAGTGCATCCTGGGGCCATGTGTTCCCCAGGTAAGCCACGCACACACACCCGGCCATCCACGTTATGTAAAAGAAAACGTGATTCGTCAGACTAGGCCACCTTCTTCCATTGCTCCGTAGTCCAGTTCTGATGCTCACATGCCCACTAATGGCACTTTCAGCAGTGGACAGGGGTCAGCATGGGCACCTTGACTGGTCTGCAGCTATGCAGCCCCATACACAACAAACTGTGATGCGTTGGTGTGTTGACACCTTTCTGTCAGAACCAGCATTAACTTCTTAAGAAATTTGAGCTACAGTAGCTCGTCTGTTTGATCGGACCACATGGGCCAGCCTTCGCTCCCCACGTGCATCAATGAGCCTTGGCCGCCCATGACCCTGTCGCCGGTTCTCCACTGTTCCTTCCTTGGACCACTTTTGATAGATACTGACCACTGCAGACCGGGAACACCCCATAAGATCTGCAGTTTTGGAGATGCTCTGACCCAGTCGTCTAGCCATCACAATTTGGCCCTTGTCAAACTCGCTCAAATCCTTACGCTTGCCAATTTTTCCTGCTTCTAACACATCAACTTTGAGGACAAAATGTTTACTTGCTGCCTAATATATCCCACCCACTAACAGGTGCTGTGATAAAGAGATAATCAGTGTTATTCACTTCACCATAATCATAATGATATGCCTGATCGACGTACGTCACTGGTAGTTCTTATTGTGCTGGGTTAGACCCTACTCTAAAGTAGGAGATAATTTAGTTCCCCCAAAAGGAGTTCCTAGAACTAAAATCGTTCCTAGTTCCTGTAGTGTGAACACACCAAAAAGCGGGTACTTCCACCATTAGTTCTAGGAACTATGAAATGGTTCCTCTCGTGCAAAAGCACCTTTTATTTCACCATAGATAAAATAACGAACGATTTCTCTATATCCATTCAGTCAAACATCCATGACAGCTTTTAACTTAGCCATGCTGTCAAATATTCATAGCCATCCATTGTGAATTACAAAATAATTTTATTATGGCCAACCATGTCACATAGTAAAGCGATCACCAACAAAATCATTGATGTAAACCGATATCAGATACCAGTCGTGTAAACGGGCGAGACAAAAAATTGGATATGGCCAAAAGATCAGATCTGTGCATTAAAGTGTCATGAAACCCCTCGTTTTAGCCTGGTCATTCACAACTCAGAGTTGCAAAAAGTGTCTAAAAATGGGGATGGAAAGTTCTGGAAAAGTGGGTGTGTAGAGGGGGGAAGAGGGGAGACAACAACCAATAAAACACAGACCTACAACACACTCATTATACAGACACAAGAATATTAAAATGTTAAAAAAAACAGTTGTGGGCACCTTGACACATTTTAAAAATCTAACCCTATATAATATCAAACTGCCAAAACGAGGGAGAACATTTAAAAGTTCTAATAATATTTTCAGTACATCTTAAGAGCACTACAGTCTCTGAACAAACGACACGTCAGTTTAAAACTGAAAGAATAAAGGCATAGTTACTTTTTTTGCCCATTCTTCTTTGAATTTTCGGTCTACATCATTGTCTTCTGTGTATCAGAACAATCCATTGTGTCATCGCATTCATGATCAGACGTACAGCTGTATCATTGTCTTTATTTGCACATATATTTGAAGACAACATGATATGAAATATGAAATATGTCCATAAACTTGAAACACACTCACTCCGGTCTATATCTGATCTATATGATCCACATGGTGAGCGTTGTTAAACTCACTGCAGCATTCCGTGCAGAAACCGCTCTCATGCACAGCATGTTTGAATTCTCCGCTGTAATACGATCTTATGAGTAATGCAATGCTTGGGTTTAAAGAGCTCATTCTCATGAATAAATGCAGAGGAACGGCTGACGTAGAATCGTGCCCGCAGCCAATCTCACACTCCGAAGGCACTCCGTGTATATCGCCCACCCCTAGTACCATGGAGCACCTTGGGGATTTTCATTTCAAGTTGTGGCTAAAATTAGCAGCACTAAGTTACGCAAGCATTTTACTGTAATATTCTTTTGTAAAAATGGCACTGCATAAATGGGGCATGGAGTTATGGTACATGAAGTCTAACAGTTGTGGGTCATAATTTAAAGTTTAAAGTTGAAGTTTATTGGTCTCTTTAACCCAATTGCAGAAATTCCACACTTTAAAGAGGTCATTATAATGGCCACTAATTGCGACAGCTGTGGACATCGCACCAATGAGGTTTGAATAATAAAGCATACTATACGTTTGTTTTTTTTGTTTTGTGTTTTGCTGATGTGTTTTGTTCTGGAATTTATCATTGACATCATTAAATAGGTGAAATCAGGAGGAGCCACAGAAGAGTTGGGAACCAGAATAACTCTCCACTTAACCGACCCTTCAGATATGTCCAGAGACCTGCTGAAGGTGGGTTTGACTCCATATGACAGTATGTGAGCATGCTTTACCGTTTCATCATTCATGTGTCTGTGTGTAACAGTCCGAGACGTGTAGCGTGTTGATCCCCGAGCTGGAGTTTGATTTGGGGATGGCGGCTCTCGGAGGGAAGTTCACTACACTAGAAGGACTCCTCAAGGACATCAAAGAACTGGTAGGAATCAAAGCCCAGCTAACAGCTTTGGTTATCAACAAACAGCCTCTCTTATGCTTATTTTATGCTTTTATGCTTATTTTAGATTGTTTCAAAAAACCCCTTCATGTGTGGAGACAGCTTTACAGCGGATAGAGCTGAGAAACTGCAGCTTTTTGGACAAAAGATTGACAAGGTTTGAATGATGTTACTAACATTTCTGTTAATGTTCTTCACTGTTAAATGCAATAGCAATATTCTCAATATGGAGTCTTATTTATAATTTTTGAAAATAATTAAGTATAGGCTTACTAAATGTATACTTTTTTTTTGTTTGTTTCTTAGATAATGGCGGGGGAAATGGATGTGCATATCATCCTGGACGATCCGACAGGCAATAGTTATCTTCAGGTAAGGCCAGTTAAACTTTTTATTTAAAGGATCTTAAGATATCTTATGGTTAAGCTTAAAGTGCCTCTATTATGCTATTTTAAATGTTACTAATTTTGTTTGAGGTTTGCATGCATCAAAGGGTAAAAAACACTTTCATTTTCTCATAATGTACATTCCACATTTTTCAATGATTCTCAAACGACTCAATGGATGAATCAGTCTCTCTAAATCCCTCCTTTCCGCAAGCCACTCTGCTCTGATTGGCCAGACGGCCCAGTCTGTTGTGATTGGTCTACCGCATAGAGTGCGTGTTTCAGAAGCTAAACGCACATTACCATAACTGAACTTCAGCTCCGCTTTCTAAAGCTCAGCGATTACACACACTGTAAAGACAGCAATGATGACGTTGATTTTACCATATCAATCCGAGCGCGAGTGCGATTATGAAACATTGGAAGAACTAGTTATTCAACCTGAACCTCCATCGCAATGACGACTTGAGCAGGACGTTTCTCAGTGATGTGCTACTCATCTTGAGGTTCATTATGAGATGTTGCAGCTGTAATTCCTCACCATCAGCATTAACAAGTGTGTGTCCATCAACAAACCCATGTGTGTATTTCTGATTTATTGCGGTGCACATGCGGGAACTGTATCAATAACAGCGCATACGTTAGCCCAGCACTAACGTGAATGACTGATGGAACATTAAAGTGTGTAAAACATCTTGCTCCATCCTTTATCTCAAAGTAGTAAGAACGACAGACAATCTGCATTAATAGATTCAGTTTAAGGTAATAGTGGCCCACAGCTGATGAGCAGAAGTATTTCAGTAAGACTGTAATAACGAGTTAGCCAGTTAGCTGGAAACTTGCACAATATAAAACACAAAACTACGTATTTTGAACACCCGGTAGAATATATTTACATCAATAATTACTCCTACTTACAGGTTGTGATTCTGAGGAGCAGCTGGTCCAAATAAACTGGTACTGATCCAGTATTGTATTTTAGTGACTTGCAGTGGGATTCGAAATACAAATGACTCGATTCTTTCTTTTGGGAGACAATAACTTTATTTATCGTGCACTTTCGACTTCACAACTTTGCAGAATGTTTACATTCACAAACAGCGATATTACGCACTGCGTGAAAGGGAATATTCAAAAATAAACATAATAGGGGCACTTTAAGATTTAATTGTGCAATTTAAAATATTTGGATGTGTATATATCTTGTTCTTTTTATTTGAAGGCTAATAACCCGACTCCTTTTTGCAGAATGTTTATGCCCCAGATCCAGATCCAGAATTGACGATTGAAAAGTACACCAGGACCTTTGAGCAGAACGAAGACTTGGGGCTCAATGACATGAAAACCGAAGGGTATGCAGAGAAATAGGCTTTAAGTCAGAGAAAAATGGAGATTATATGTTATTATATGCCATATTCTGTTGAAATCATTATATAACATTATTTAATTCACTTTTACATTTATTGTGATCTCATGTAATTAGCACTTCTGAAAACCATGTTGTCTTTAAAAGCATTGTTATAATTTGAGAGATTTTGTCTTCAATAAATGCAAGGCTGTGAATTTTCCTTGCTGCCTATAAAATAATTTTTAAGTTATGGTCATCTTGGCTATGAAACTTGTGTTAATTAGCAATGTAACAACACAATTGTTACAAAGTTAAAGTACTTAAAACTAGACACTTAAAGTAGTCTACGCACACTACAGATGTGAATTCTGTGGACATTTTTTTCCCCCTTAAATTGGACTGACTCATAAAGGCTGTAATATAAAAAGGGTTGTGTTTGTACAATAAATGAGTTTCAAATATGTAATGTGGTGTTGATCTATTTACGCTTCATTAAGAAATTTAATTAACAATGGCTTCAGCATAATATCGAAACACACATGCTTTAGCTAATAGATTTTATGACTGTATTGGTTAAGGCATTCTGTTTTTGTTTACATTTATTTGAATCTTTAGTGTGTATTGTTGTTGTATACTTGTGTTTGAGAGAAACCGATAATTGGTTTGACCAATGTTTTCATTTACATTTGCACTTTTCTAATTAGTCATCCTTAATATAGTTACTACTGATAAATATAGCAGTTTAAGTCTCTTAAGAATAGCACCCAAGAAAGCCATTACGTCACGGTCCTTTTAACAGGAAACAACAGTGTTCTCAAGTTAAGAAACACTATGCATTCTCAAGACTGCCCAAAATGTGTAAATTGGCATAAATATAATGGTATGAATAATTATACAGTGCATCCGTAAAGTATTCACACCGCTTCACTTTTTCCACATTTTGTTACAGCCTTATTCCAAAATGGATTCAATTCATTATTTTCCTCAAAATTCTACAAACAATACCCCATAATGACAACATGAAAGAAGTTTGTTTGAAGTCTTTGTTAATTTCACATGTACATAAGTATTCACAGCCTTTGCCATTCAAAATTGAGCTCAGGTGCATCCTGTTTCCACTGATCATCCTTGATGTTTCTACAACATGATTGGAGTCCACCTGTGATAAATTCAGTTGATTGGACATGATTTGGAAAGGCACACACCTGTCTATAAAAGGTCACACAGTTAACAGTGCATGTCAGAGCACAAACCAAGCCATGAAGCCCAAGGAATTGTCTGTAGACCTCCGAGACAGGATTGTATCGAGGCACAGAAAGATTTCTGCAGCATTGAAGGTCCCAATAAGTGGAAGAAGTTTGGAACCACCAGGACTCTTCCTAGAGCTGGCTGCCCGGCCAAACTGAGCGATCAGGGGAGAAGGGCCTTAGTCAGGGAGGTGACCAAGAACCCGATGGTCCCTCTGACAGAGCTCCAGTGTTTCTCTGTGGAGAGAGGAGAACCTTCCAGAAGAACAACCATCTCTGCAGCACACCACCAATCAGGCCTGTATGGTAGAGTGGCCAGACGGCACATGACAGCCCGCCAAGAGTTTGCCAGAAGGCACCTGAAGGACTCTCAGACCATGAGAAACAAAATTCTCTGGTCTGATGAAACAAAGATTGAACTCTTTGGCCTGAATGGTAAGCGTCATGCCTGGAGGGAACCAGGCACCGCTCATCACCTAGCCAATACCATCTCTACAGTGAAGCATGTTGGTGGCAGCATCATGCTGTGGGGATGTTTTTCAGCGGCAGGAACTGGGAGACTAGTCGGGAATGAGGGAAAGATGAATGCAGCATTGTACAGAGACATCCTTGATGAAAACCTGCTCCAGAGCGCTCTGGACCTCAGACAGGGGCCAACGGTTATCTTCCAGCAGGACAACGACCCTAAGCACACAGCCAAGATAACAAAGAAATGGCTACGGGACAAATCTGGGAATGTCCTTGAGTGGCCCAGCCACAGCCCAGACTTGAACCCGATTGAACATCTCTGGAGATCTGAAAATGGCTGTGCACGGACGCTCCCCATCCAACCTGATGGAGCTTGAGAGGCCCTGCAAAGAAGAATCTGCCAAAAAATAGGTGTGCCAAGCTTGTAGCATCATACTCAAAAAGACTTGAGGCTGTAATTGGTTCCAAAGTGCTTAAAATAATCGAGCAAAGGCTGTGAATATACGTGACTTTTTTAAATTTGTAATGTTACAAGTAAATGTTCATGTTGTCATTATGGGGTATTGTTTGTAGAATTGAGGAAAATAATGAATCCATTTTGGAATAAGGCTGTAACATAAAATGTGGAAAAAGTGAAGTACTGTATATTATGGGTTATTTGTTGTAGTCAAATTATTTTCTTTATTTCTGCACAACAATTTGTTATAATATAAGTGAGTAAACATCTTTGTTGCTTACTTTTAGTCATTAAAGCACAATGAGCAGTTGTTGACCAAGTAAATTATGATTGTCAATATTGTGACATGACACATCATGTGATGTCAACATGGTGGTGCCCATGTGAGGAGACCTGCTCCATGTACAATGCTTTTTCCTCTCTACATCTTCAGCTCATATTTACATTTAATGATTTCTGTTTTTAATGAGGTGCTATCAATTTTTTAAATGTTAAAAACCCCAAGTGCTCCCTTTATACTGTAGCGTACCATTAGAGCTTCTCTTTTAGACTATTCAAGTCATGCAGCACAATGCGGTTTCGAGAAAAACAATGAATCACGGGGTCTTTGTGCCTTCCACTGGCACTTAACATTTATTGAAACAACATAACCACCGAACAGCAGATAAAGGACATGATTTGCATGTAATTTAAAGCAGTGACAAATAAAAATGTAACCAACATTGGTCCATATACAATAAACTACTAATGTACGTTCACCCCACAAAATGGAGTTTCCAGCAAGGATAGTCCACCGTGATGGCAGGTAAAATGTCCCATGGCCATTTATAGCCAGTGGTGGTGTAGATCTTGTGTGAGGGAGTGCGTCTGTCCAAAAGAGCAATCATTCATTACAAAGAAAAAGAAGGGAAAAAAAATCCAAGTTTACAAGATGCAGCTGTCGTCTTCATTAAAACAAAACACAATATAACGCGAAGGAGGAAACATAACATTGCTTGGACTCAAACTAGCGGAGCTGCGTTTGTGTCATTGTCCGTGGTCGCGAAAACCCGTTACTTGCTCTTGGCAGGCTTCTCGGTTTTCTTGGGAAGCAGCACCGCCTGGATGTTTGGAAGCACTCCGCCCTGCGCGATGGTAACACCGCCTAAAAGCTTGTTGAGCTCTTCGTCGTTGCGGACAGCCAGTTGCAGGTGACGCGGGATGATTCTTGTTTTCTTGTTGTCTCGGGCTGCGTTTCCGGCCAGCTCGAGGATCTCAGCCGTTAGGTATTCCAGGACAGCGGCCAAATACACGGGGGCTCCTGCGCCTACGCGCTCGGCGTAATTTCCCTTGCGTAATAATCTGTGTACACGTCCGACTGGAAACTGAAGCCCAGCTCTGGATGAACGAGACTTGGCCTTTGCGCGGGCCTTCCCGCCGGTTTTACCTCTTCCAGACATGTTTTGACAACAAAGGAACCGACTGTTTTGCTAGTAACCTCCTGCTTAGCGTTGGTAGTCAAATGCGCTTTCGCTTATGATGTAAGCAGGGATTGGTATATATACCCGGACGTGTGCTCTGACTGGATGGATTCACTCTACAGCGAACAGCCAATTGGCGCTCGGAACGTCCATGACGCTAGAAAGCCGTCCTATCGAAATCGAGACTGTGCTCACTCTAATTTGCATACCGACTCTATAAATAAGGGGCAGAAATGTGCGCAGCTCGTTCGCACACCATAACGGTCCTGTGACAGTTGAGCTTTTGTGAAAAACCGGTACAATGCCTGAACCTGCGAAGTCAGCGCCCGCTCCCAAAAAGGGGTCTAAAAAAGCTGTCACCAAGACCCAGAAGAAGGGGGATAAGAAAAGGCGTAAGACCAGGAAAGAGAGTTACGCCATTTACGTGTACAAAGTACTGAAACAAGTCCACCCGGACACCGGCATCTCCTCAAAAGCTATGGGCATAATGAACTCGTTTGTAAACGACATCTTCGAGCGCATCGCCGGAGAAGCCTCGCGCCTGGCGCATTACAACAAGCGCTCCACTATCACATCCCGGGAGATCCAGACGGCCGTGCGCCTGCTCCTGCCGGGAGAGCTGGCCAAACACGCCGTGTCCGAGGGCACAAAGGCCGTGACCAAATACACCAGCTCCAAATGAAAGTGAACAAACAAGATGGACTGGACTCTATCCTTAAGGATGGAAGACGAAACCCATCCTCTGTTGTTTGATGTCCGCATGAGGGACCTCTGGTACATCTTGAGCGAAACGCAGCTCTGGAAGAGCACACACACACACACACACACACACACACAGTGCTTTCCATCTGTAACACCTGAGGTTGTTCATGTTTGATCGTATTTGCACGTGTGAACACTTGTACTATTATGGCATATGGTCGTCATTTGTTAACTCGTGTGGCTGTAAACTCAAGTTACCGGAGGGAAACACTGTGGCTTTGGTTTTTATTGATTTCTTGTATGACAAGAATTTGCTGTACTGTCTTATGCCTGAATGTTTCTTCATAATTACCCTGCCATTTACCACAAAGAAATAAATATATTGGTTAATGGCAACTACAATCAGATTTTCGAGTTTTCCTGCCAATTAATATGTAGCTTATTACTATACTATGGACTTGGACGCAATAGCCAAGGCTATAAATGTAAATATAGAATTTTTACAGCATTTTAAAATAACGTTGCAGAATCTGCGAAAGTTTACACTAATAGACGCTTGTCTTGCGAACTGGAGGAGGTAACCATAGCAACAGTAAGGCAGATGCTGGGGCATTGGAGGGTACATGGTGAAAACAAGCACTGTCATTATTTAGTACTTAATGACATTTATTACTTAATTATAGATTTACTCATCACTTTTCGAAATTTTTGTATAACTGAGGAACCAAAACCGTTCGATTGGCCCCGAAAATGACTGACTTTTGAGGCATAGAATTATGAAATTACAATGATTAGGCCTATATAAATAATAAAAAAAAAAAATTATTTAGCAGTTATATAATTAGCATTTATTAAATATTATATCAATTATGAAATAAATGTAATGTTCAGACCATATCCACAATTTTTCCTAACCAGCCACTGCGTGTTAGATTATGGGTGGCACTTCCAATTTTTGGGGAAGTTCCAGTCAAAAGACAAAAATATATTGGGGAATATAGGCCTATTATAAAGACTAAAAACAATCAGGGGTTATTCATGGTCTCTGCTTTTACACTTGTTTTAAATGTCCTTTTAATGTCTGATGGTTGAAGGGTGATAATGTCATTGTGATAATGTCATCTCATAGGTTTGGAAAGTGCTTATTGCGTTTATAGACCCAGCCAATATTTCCATGATGGGCTGTCACTTGGGCCCTCCAAATGGGGCCCTATCTATGTTAGCCCATAGGGGCACATGATGGGTCCATAGTGGGCTCTAATGGGGCCCATTTATAGATGTTCATTATATGTGCTCACTTGGGTCCCAAATGGGTGCTAATAATGATGCCAAAGTGGGCTACACACAACCTTATGGGGCCATTACCCGTAATGGTATAAACCAAATCAGCGCAAAAAAAGTAGGCCTAGTTATAAATATAGCCCAAATGTGGCCCATGTGGGACCCTCAAATAAACAACATTGGCTACCTAACTGGGGCCCACAACTTTAACCAAGCTGGGGCCCACATTCAGCCCATTTAAGTGCCCACTTTAATGCCCGGACGACGCCTATATAACCCAGGTGAAACCCATGTGAGGCCCACATGGACATGTTGGCTGGGGAGCAAACCTTTCTCTAATTGTTTAGTTTAATGGAAGTTATTCCCATAATCCACGCAAAGTGTCATGGGGCATAGGAAAAAGATAGATAGCCACCTTTGATATCAGGCTGTGCCGAAATCTGACCCCTGCCAGATTATTAGAGTCCCCATTATAGGTAGGTTTAGGATTAGATGTGGGGTTAAAGTTAAAATTCGGCACAACACAGTCATATTTTAGTATTTTAGTATTCTTTACAAACAGGTTGGTGGCAAAACAGAGCCTCTTCAGAGCAGCTTTAACTCAGCTATGTAAAGAAGCCTTTAAAGTACTAATGAGGTAATCTCGCGTTACAGTGAAATCAGGGTATTTGTACACCGTATCGTACGATTTGTTCCCTGTGATTTCATCCAGCTTGTGTTACTGGGACACATAATGGAGGGAGATGATTTGATCATGATACCCCTGCAGGCAAAGAGAGGATACTGAGAAGAATCCACATGATCATGTTTTGACATTTGGCCTTGAATAAATGTGTGTGGCACACATCAAGTAACCAAATAAGTACTTGAGGAATATAATTACCTATAGTTTAGGATAGTTAATTAGGATATTATTTTCCTGAATATTAGTCAATTGGTACCATATAAAAAAATAAATGTACATTGTCCATTTTAACCAGGGGTCTTTGAAGGTTCTGCAGGTATATAAAGCGGCTTGGGTATATTATGGGTCCATAGGTTGGCTGGTCCAGAAGATTAAAAACGAAAGCATGTGACCGAGGAACCAGATAGCCAGACGGACAGTGTCTTAGAAGATCATGTACTACATTGTTCCTTTCTTATGTCGTTTTAAGAGGGGCTGTCTTTGTTGAAATAACACACTGACGATGGCAGGCTTTGTTTGAAAGGGTGGGATATCTTTCTAGAAAAGTATGAGGAGAGGAAACCTTTTCTCACGAAGACGGCAAATCTGAAACCACCTACACTAAAAAAAGGATATTGTGTGCGTATTTTATGAAAAATAATATGAATAGATTAGACAACTAACACCGCTGTTATTGTTGGTTTAAG
This sequence comes from Rhinogobio ventralis, assembly GCA_039654625.1. NCBI lineage: Eukaryota > Metazoa > Chordata > Actinopteri > Cypriniformes > Gobionidae > Rhinogobio > Rhinogobio ventralis. The sequence continues at coordinate 4,044,902 of CM077215.1, forward strand.
GAAGGTATTATGATGCTCTTCATTACCTATAAAATATAATAGTGTTGAAATTACTAGTTATTTACATTTTGGATTGGATTTCATCATTTTGTGAAAATAAGAAGAATGTGTGTACAATTATCCTTAAATCAATTATTATATAAATTTTTTATATAATAAATAATTATTTTGTTCTATAAATGTAAATCATGAAAAGGCATTTCTATCAACAAATGAGCAGATATGACCATAAAAAAAAAAAAAATAGACTAATGTTATATAAGTCTAAAAGTCAATAGTGTGTCATTATGGACCATGTGTCTCATTAGGTCCTGTTTTGTAAACTTGACCACCTTTCATCTTCAAGTGGACATATTTGTTGCATAATGCATCATTATAATAGCACAGTTAATTCATTATAATGCATTTATAGAATATAAGTCAATGCAAAAGCCAAGCTAGTGCTACATGAGTAGTGAGATGCTCCTATATTCCAGACATGTTACCTGATACTGAATTAATGCTGGTCTTCTCCGAGCTCCTCGTGTTCCTCCTCAGGCGTCCTTTTCCCATTTCTCATAACCCCAGCTGTTTTGTTTCTGGTGCCCTCCCTCACACCTATAGATAGAAAGGGGCCAGTATAAATAGCTACATCGTCATAAACTCAGAGAAAAGAGACAACGAAAGAGAGAAGGTGAAAGGTACTGGTATGTGACCTTATTTATAGTTTGAATGTATTTTACATAAATGTAATTATTGATTATGTTTTTTTTTTTATAATGTAATAGTTATTTGTGTTTTTATTTACTTTTAAAGAATATAAATATTTATTTGCATTTATTATTTGTGCAGTACTCTTTTAATATAATGTTTATCTATCTATCTATCTATCTATCTATCTATCTATCTATCTATCTATCTATCTATCTATCTATCATCTGTCTGTCTGTATATATCTGTCCATCCGTTCATCCGTTTATCCATCCATCTGTCTGTCTGTATATATATATATATATATATATCTGTCCATCCGTTCATCCGTCTATCTATCTGTCTGTCTGTCCGTCGGTCCGCCCATCTATCTATCTATCTATCTATCTATCTATCTATCTATCTATCTATCTATCTATCTATCTATCTATCTATCTATCTATCTATCTATCATCTGTCTGTCTGTATATATCTGTCCATCCGTTCATCCGTCTATCTATCTGTCTGTCTGTCCGTCCGTCCGCCCATCTATCTATCTATCTATCTATCTATCTATCTATCTATCTATCTATCTATCTATCTATCTATCTATCTATCTATCTATCTATCTATCTATCTATCTATCTATCTATCTGTCTGTCTGTCTGTCTATCTGTGACATCAGATTCATTTGAATTGCAGCATTCAGTGCTTGTTGGTGAGACCTGCACACAGAACGGAAAACTTGTAGTGTGATCTGATAGTAAGTGTCTGTTTTTGCTTTTAAAAGCTAATCATTTTTTGAGCTAATCGAGGTCAAGGTGACAATGTGATGTGTGGGATTTCCCCTGCAGCCAGAGCATCATGTGGCCGGTGCTCCTAGTGTGTCAGCTTGTCCTGATTCTCCAGTCGGAGGCTCAGAATCCCTGCATCACCCACCCAACATTCAGAGACCCAGGTCAGTCAAAGTATGTATGTATCCTTCTCCTCTTCTCCTCTTCCTCTTTATGCATCCTTAATTCTCTCTTCATTATCTCACCTTTCAGTTCCTTTGGAACCACAAAGGAACTTGAGACCACCCAGCAATCTGAGGAGTGTGTTTTCTTAAACATGCAGTATTATTGTAATGATGTGTCCTTCTTTTAGTTGTGGTTTGTGTGGTTTTAAATGTCCTCGCAACATAAAAAGCTTAATAGATTTCCATACCAACATCATGAGAGGTTACTGTGATAACTGTTTTCCTTTTTATTTTACAGACAACTCTGATATCACAGTTGTGTGTGGCACAAACAGGATGGAGTTGCAAATTTTGCTGTGCCCTATGTACTTCTATGGATATAATGAATCCATGGTGGCTCTTAATGGTAACTTTGCCAAGCCTGAGTGCAAAGGAACCGCTGACTTGACCGCCAACCCACCTGTACTGAAATTCCAGTTCTACATCACTGAACCATACATATCCACTTGCTCCAATAAGCTGGCGGTATTATTAAAATTATTTTATTTGTAGAGCACCTTTCATACATATAATGCAACTCAAAGTTCTTGACAGGTTAGAATATAAAAACATTTAGAAAAAGAGACTAATGATAATAATAATAATAATAATAATAATGACAATAATAATAATATATATATATATATTAGTGCTGTCAATCGATTAAAAAAAAACTAATTAATCACACAATTTTTCTGTAATTAATATTTTTATATTGTAATCATTTCACAGTTACTCTCAAAATTAATGTAGAAACAACTTAAAGACAGTATATTTTAAATATTTGTTGTAATGGCATGTTTTTATGAATGAAGGCCAGTATCACTGACACTAATACTGATACTGATGTCTCTATGAAACATTAATGATAGACATTCAACATTACAGTATCATTGAAAGATATCAATTTCAACATTTATTAGGCTTTAAATAACAACTTTCAATTTAAGTGAACTTAAAACAACCTTCACAATAACCCATTATAATAAATGTCATATTAACCTGTGGCCTTCATATGCGCATGTGTTTGCGTGCGAATTTTGACAGCATATATATGTATATTATATTATTATATTCTGACCTATGAAGAACATTGTTGCATTTTATTATTTTATGGTCTTGTAAACATTTTGGATTAATGATCTAAAAATGGCCTCACAATACGTTTTATTGATATTCAAAAGGTGTTTCTAATGTTCAGGTGTCTTCTTTTTTTTTTTTTGCATGATCCACTGTTAAACCAATTCAACAGATCACTCAGGAGGTGGGGTCTGGGCTGTTCTCGGACTTCTCTAGTGTGCAGTCTGTGAACATCTCTGGGGTGGTCAACACTCAGGACTCTGCTGGAACCATCACCTACCGACAGGAGATTAAATACCTCTTTTCCTGTAGATACCCACTGCAGTACATGGTCAACAACACGGAGATGAGTGTGTGAGTCGAGTGTCCATGTACAGTGGGGTCCAACGGCCTGAGACCACATTGAAAACCTGGGATTTAAGGTTCAAAGTTTTAAGATTAAAAAAACTTTATGCCATAAAATGAAGAAATGTTTGTGTCTACACTATTTCTAGGTCACTAATCAATAAGCAGTTTTGTGAGCATGTGAATGTTGTACAAAAGGTCAGATGTTCATTGAAGCATTAAAACTTGCACACAAAAAAAATCTCATTTTATGGATTTTGTAAAGAAAAATGTACTAAAAAAACCCCAAACAAAATAAAAGTTTTCAGTGGTCTCAGACTTTTGGCCTCCACTCTATGTCTTATTAGATCTTTTAGACTAAACATGTATTAGGATGAGTTACACAAACCACTGTTGTTCTGTGTTTTTGGGGCAGATCTGGAGTGAGTCTGGCAATTAAGGACAATAATGGTAGTTTCATCAGCACTCTGAGCATGGCTCTCTTCGAGGTATTAGTTCCTTTGGCTTAGATTTGCAATGACATTTAGCATAAGAATTTATTGACAACTACATTCAAGAGTTATTGGCCAATTGCATGTGTTCATAACTGTCTGTCTGCACTGACTCAAAGGACTACACATATACATCTCGTCTCTTCATCCCTCCAACGGGTCTCACGCTGAAGACCAGGGTTTTTGTGGAAGTTCGAGCCACTAATCTCACAGAGAGGTACTTTTCTCAGTTTGAGATTATGAATTATGTTATCCATCGTAAGGTGGTGTATGATATAAGAGAAGGGAGCCACCAATAAAAATTATAGTGACAGCCCTGATGTTGTCCAGAATTAAAATCTTGTAACCATTATATAAAAAGTATAATTATAATAAATCTTCAGTTTGATAGTTGATAGATCACTTTTTAAAATGTATCCCCCTAAAGGTTCAATGTTCTTTTGGATCGATGCTATACAACCACTAGTCCTTACCCAGGCAACAGCACATCATTTGACCTGTTCGTCGGGTAAGTATGAAGGCTTAAAATCTTTGTTTCATTTATACATTTTAACTAATGTTTAACAATCTCATTTTAAATTAAATTAAGTGAGGATGGCTGCAAAAGGATGATTCAGATTCAAATTAGCATCTAAATGTGATTCCACCGCTCAATTATATCAAGTGTAGATTATTGTAGTCCGTTACTGCACTCTAAAAAATTATGTGTTGGCTCAACAAACGCAACAGTTACCAACTCAAAGATTTAACCAACAAGCTACATTGAGTTAGTGGAACTTCATAATTTGTAGCATAAACACAAAAAAATTAAGTCGCTCCAACTACCAGAGTTGTAGCCCTGGAACCAATTAATCTGACCTATTTCAGTTTAAATCAACATGCTAACATAACTTATTTAACATGTATATTTATTGAACAAGTAAGATATTGTCACTGGCATTAGTGCAGTCATTGCTTACAGAGTCAATGTAGTGTTTACCTTCATGTATTTACTCTTCAGCGCAATGATAACCACAAAAACCACAAAACTGTAACACAACATTACAGAAATGTCAAGCATAACAGCATTAAACACTAACGGGTCATTAATCAAGTTGATGTAATGATCAACATTATTATGTCAACAGAACTCTACAAAATAATGTTTGAAACTTAAAAGGTTTAATTAAAACAATAAATTAGAATTTTTAACTTGCAACCTTGCATTTATTTAAGTTGTGCTAACAGGTCCCCTGAATTACTTTTCAGAGTGTGATTACATGACGAAAATTTTAATCTATGACCTTTTCGTTTCTCACATTAATTTGAATGTAATCTTGATATAAAAAAAACACAAGACATGATGTGCATTAAACATTACATTACGTCAGGGAACTGCAGGCATTTAGTAAGTTGATGAAAAGATAATACTTAATCTTTCCCTCGCACTTTGTAACAAATCCTTTCCTCGTGGGTCAAAATGAACCGAAGCCCTAAAATTATACTTAAGCTTTCTGTACACACAAAAAAATTAAGTATGATTTCATTTTGATAATATTTTTTTCTTTTTTAATGCAATTTTTTGGAGATGTTTTGTTATTTTTTATTTTATTTACCTTTAAATTACTAGATTTTTATCGATAAATAATAATTTAAGCACATTCTTTCAACTTAAATTCAAAATAATTCACAATTTCAAGCATAACCCGTTTAATTCAGCTCAAAATATCTCACATTGGGTGTCTTTGCCGACCTCTTGTGGAACAATAATAATATAACATGATATTTCATGACTCTTGCCACTAGATGGCTTTATAGCTCTATATGGAGCAAATGAGCTGTTCCTTAGCATTTTAATTTTGAGCATTTTTAGGTTTTCCTGTGTACTGAAGCATTCCTCGCATTCCATTCATTCCTAAGGGGGTCAAATTGACCCATGAGGGAAGGATTTGTTACTTTTTTAAATTTCAACCACAAAACTCCTTGAATCCAGTAAATTGTTTTGTGTATTCGTGGTTCAAGTGCGACAAAGAGTTTCGGGTCAAAATGACCCTAGGGAAGGATGAGGGTTAAATAAAAAAAAAGGTATAATTAAAATACACACATAAAAACAAATCAAAATTAAGCACTGAAAAAAGGAAATATTTGATTTGATTACCTGCATGTCATGTGATCATCAGAGAACTGTGAATGTGCTGTTAAATTATTAACTTTCTAATATAGAAAATAAATCTCAGAGGGTTCTTCATTAGGTCAAAGAGGTTTGGCTGACAAAAAAAGTTTATGAATGTAAAAAAAAACAACAACATTTAAATATTAAATGACTTGAATTTGTGCATTTTAAAAAGGAATAGGAAGAATCAATAAATTATAAATACTTTACTGCCATTGTGTGAATAACATATAACAGTATTCTTATAAATAACATATACAAGTATTTTAAAATGAAATACAATCCAATTACAAGTACTTAATTTTTGGAATCTGATTACATAATGCAGATTATATATAATCAGAACCCAGCACTGATTATATCCTCTGTCATTCTCAGATGTACCCGTGATCTACAAACCATAATGGGAGTGAATGGGGAACAGCAGGTGGCGCGCTTCTCGTTCGAGACCTTTCGCTTTGTAGAGCACAGAAACAGGACGGTTTCGACCTTTTACCTGCACTGTGCCACCAGGCTCTGCGAGACCTCTTTCTGTAGATCCTTACGGCAGGTATGAACACAACCGTATGACAACGTGCACCACCAAAAACCTCAATATGGGCCCAATACGCCATCATCTAACTGAAGTGTATTCAAATGCATTTTATGACATGCATCAGAATTGCACAACTCCCGTGAGGAAGAGGAGAGCAGTCCAGTCGGCTCAGGGAACCTCAGTGAGTGACGTCGCCACGGTGAGCTCTGGACCAATCATCACCAAAGTGGATGGTAAGAGCAAGTCGATTTCAATATGCAAGTCAAGTCACCTTCGTTTATATAGCGCTCAGTTCAGTTCAGTAACTGTGTCAAGTTCATCATGAGTTCAATTCAATCATAAGCAGCTCTGCAGAGGACAATCAAATCATTATTCAGTTCAATAACATGAATGCAATATGCATGAATAAATTGGAGTAAAGGTGTTATATTATAATTTGCATGTGCATTGATTTTTTATGTACTTTGACTTCATATAATGCCATGTGTTTGAACTCATTTGTATTTTCTTTTCTTTTTATAATCCTTTTAGAACCATTTGCACCTGTTGCAGCAGGTATGCATGCTTTCTGACATTTATTAAAGGAAATATGGGTCCTACTTTATATTAAGTGCCTTTAATTACTATATAAGATTTGGTAACACTTTATTTTAGTGTCCTTGTTACATGTACTTACCATAGTAATAACAGTAAATTATGCATAATTACATGCAACTAACCCTCAGCCTAACCCTATAATAAGTACATGCTGTTAATTAATATTACTCAGTACTTAAATATATAATTACACTGTAACAATGACACCATAAATACTTATTTTAAAAAATACCTGCATATACCTTAACCCACCCTTAAACCTAACCATACCACCAAACCTGTCCATAACTTACCTGTATCCCATCTCAACAGCAGCAAAAGTGTTTTGCAACACAATAAGTACATTACACAACACATAGTAGTTGAAGACCTAATATAAAGTGATACCGAAATTTGAATTAGTGGTCACCTTAACCTTTTGCTCTGCTCAGTTTGTTGTTGTAATGTTTGTGCAGCGTCTACGAATCAGAAGCCAGTGGATACAGTGGTGGGCGTCTCTGTGGCAGCGGGAATATTTGGAGGGCTGTGCGTCATCATGCTGGCTGTGCTTGTCTACAAAATCCACAGGGACAAGTTCAATGTAGACAAATCAACCCTTTTTCACTGACAGCTCTCAAACGGAGACCCCATTCCTGTAGTATGACAGGGTCACTTGCCACGGTGAAAGCTGTTCTCATAGACAGAAACGACTTCTGCAGTGACCTGTAGTTTAAGAGGATAGGAATGGGACGATGAGCAGATGATGCCACAAGGAAGAACAAAATCCCACCAAACCACTATAGATCTGTGCCTCACGGTCTTCTGAATGGTTTAGATTCATCATACTTTTTTGCATGCCAAGGTTCATTATGATATTAACTATATTTCATTTATATATCTGCATTTTTGGGTTTTCTGTAAGAGGGCATTCTTGTAAAAAAGTATTTTGCTAATGTTATTGTAATTTTATGCCTGATTAAAGCAAAACTAAGAAATATTAATTAACAGTTGTAAACACTGGCCTTCATGGACTTTAATGGAATTGTTAGACCTCATGTCACTACAAGTTGACAAAGTGTAAATGCCTATGTGGCATTTGATTTACTTAATTTTTATAAGTTATATCTAATGCATTCATTAAATAAAATCATATGCATTTTAAAGGGATAGTTCAGTCATCATTTTCAGATGATATTTGAAGAATGTGGGCAACCAAACAGTTAATAGGCCCCATTGACTTCCATAATATATTATAATTCATCCCCTATATGGTTTTCTAAATTACTGCTCTGTTGATTCTGCAAAAAAAAAAAAAAATATATATATATATAGTATATGTGCATATTAGCATACAATGAACTACTACATTTACATATAGACATTAAACATATAGATCCTGTTATTTTAGGTCATAGAGCATGCCATTGCATGATTTTGTTGGATGGTTAGTGGTAGAGATGCACGATTTTGGATAAATTGAGAATCAAAATTTTGTTAAAAACAGTGATCACGATGCTCCCATGATTTTGTCTGGCTATCACCAGACCAAGCTCAATTTAAGATTGAACATTGGTCTGGGGAGTCTGCTCTGTATTTTCTACTACACAAGAAGCGTGATAAACGAGCATAATTCAAATGACTGTACGCAATTGGATAGTCCTTAAATCAATCAGACCACAAGAGGCGTGATCAACAAGCAACGACCCATCGCTTCTCTATCGTCATCGTGTTAAACCCGCCAATAGCGCGTCAGGTGGATAAACCAGTCTGTGATTGGTTCCCGCAAAAGTGTAACAGAAGCAGTAGAAATGAATGCAGGTTTCCAGAATGAGTTGCAGGGCGAAATCAAATCGCCGGCAGATCAGGCTGGGTTTACCCAGTCTACCCACGATTCGGAGTAGAACTAAACAAAGTAACATGCAATTTACTGGAGGTTTTGACAAAATGTTAATTGCTGTAGTACATTTATAAAAAATAACTGAGTGAGTCATTCAAACTGATTCAAATCAATTAAAGACTTTTTCATTACTGGATGAATCAGTGTTTTTGAACGAATCTCTTGAATGAATGAATGATTCAATAGCTATGTTTCCATCCAAAGTTGCAAATTTAACTTGTGCGCAAAATTGGAATATTGCATAAAACATTTGCGGATACAGCACCATTTCCATCAAGTGAGCCCCACTGACTTCCATAAAAAGTATATAAAAAAATATAATAATAATAATAATAATACAATGGAAGTCAATGGAGCTCATCAACTGTTTGGTTGCCCATATTCTTCAAAATATATTTTGTGTTCAGCAGAAGAAAGAAACTCATACAGGTTTGGAACAACTTGAGGGTGAGTAAATTACAATTTTTGGGTGAACTATCCCTTTAATGCATTTAAAAATTGTGCAAACCAACATGAAGGTGGATTAAATGCAATGAGAAGATATTACACACAGTGCAGAGCAGTTTAAAAAAAAGAGACTTTATTAACAGTTTAGAAACAATCTTCTCCCTTTTCCACACAGACTTGCACATGAAAACATGTGAATGACAAAACCAGTGAAGACGTGAAAAAAAGTTTCCACTTTTTTAGTCAAGTGAAATTCCTTTGATGTCAGTGCAGCAGACTAATTCTACCGAAGTCCAGAAATACAGGAGATGTTTGGCATAGATGCTCACAGGTATGAACGAATTGTTTTGGTAATGGGCTACATGGAAAAAGGTAAACTAGCAAAAAACAAGATGAGACAAATAAGCTGTTAAGCAATAATTCAGCAGGAACTTCACATTTCCTCAATATTTGGACGCAAAGGTGTCTTGAGACAAAAGGACATAAATGACCATTTTCAGCTGAGCTGCATAAATTACTCCCATTTACAATTAATAAAAAGGACAGCGTATTTGCTTTGGTCAAGCATGCCATTTTTGATTTCCTTGTGACTTAAAACAGATGGGGTCATGTTTCTGAGAGAGAGAAGGTCAATAATTCATAGATTAAGAAGCTAAATTAAATGTGAATGGAAGGAGCACAGAGCCTTGAGTTGGGTTTGGGATTTTCTTTTGGCTCAGGGTCACTGAACATGAACTACTCAAATGAACAGTCGATTTCAAGCTGTTCCAATTTGTTGAGGGGTGTGGCAGAATTTTTTTTATTTTGAACCACTTAATGGTCAATAAATAACAAAAAAAAACCTTTAAGAACTCCAGATGTTATAATTCATCCCCTATATGGTTTTCTGATTTACTGCTCTCGGTTGACTCTGCAAAAAGAGAAACAAATTAGTATATTTGCATACAATGAACTACTATATTTACATAAAGATACTAAACCTATAGATCCTATTATTTTAGGTCATAGAGCATGCCATGTAGCATACAGCACCATTTCCATCAAGTGAGCCGAAGAGAACAAAATCGTCACTTTCTGAAAAACTGCCGCTAAATATCACTAAGAAAAATGGAAGTTGCTGCATTAGGAGAAGCAACTGTATATAATAATTTCATATTTTATAAATGACTTGCGCCTCACAGTGTGCAGACGAAAAACAATAAAAGTTATCTTATACCAAACCACTTTGACGACAGACTTTGCTCAGGCATTTTTACAACAACCAAGACAGCATTTCAGATGACCGGTCCGCTGGTTAGTCCATCGCAAAGTCACAAGACTTTGATGCACAAAGAATTCATTTTGTAAATGTTTCCATCCAGCGTTTCTTTATGCAAATGATGAAAGTAGAGGCCTAACGATGTAATCATTATTTAAGGTATCAAGTTACTTTCAAAAGTTTTTGATTTACTCTTTGGATCACTACTACAGACATCATTGTTTTCATTTGATTGATAAACTTTTTCCCAGTACTTCTGTGATCATCTGAATTATTCTAACAGAAATAACAACACTGTCTGGTTGAAATGACTGTGTGTGAAGCTCTTTTGTACCAACGCTCTCACGTCTGCGCAAATGCAGATTGTAATGTTCACTGTGAATGTACTTGACAGCGATTTAGCTAGATGTCTATTAAACCTCTGACATTTAGGAATAAGATTGTGGGGTGTTTGAATCAAGATCGCAATCTTTTAGCGATTAATAATGCAGCTCTAGTTAGTGGACTGAGATGTACCTGTATCATCCGTATTTTCCACTGGATTTAGTTCAGGTATGGTGTCTTCCTCTTTTTCTTCAGTTGGAGGCTCCTCTGCCGGCTTCACCTTTTCAGCTAAAAGCACAATTTAAATACCAGATTTACTCCACATTAACAGAAAAAAAAATGTTCATGGTAAAATAATGGTGTCTCACCGTCATCGCTCTTGGGAGGAATAACCTTCCCTGCATCTTCTGTGCTATTAGCCTTGTTGTTCTCTGTGGAGGTGTTGTTCTTGTCTTTAGCCTTATCTTTAGGCTTCGGTTTGGCAAACTTTGCTTTGTTAAGCAGGTAGTTGACCTCCCTGTCTAAGAGGGAAAGCTTAGCTTCAATGTCTTTTGAGAGCAGAACAGGTTTCTCTGTTGGGGACAATTTCTCCTGTTCAGCAACGGTCTCGTTCTTCCATGTCTGCAATAAAAACAAAAAGCAAAATGTGAATCAAAAGTGTTTACTGTGTGGAATTCACTTGAAGTCGAGGGAAGGATGAAATAAATGGGAATGAGGGAGGGAAATAAAGCTGCTACATACCATTGTCTCATTGATGACCCGCTCTAGTGTCTTCAGTTCAACCTCTGTGAAGATCTGGTCACCCTCAGGAATCAGTCTAGCGCCCCTGTGAACAAAGGACCATGCAAGTGACTGTTTTTTTTTTCTTTGTTTTTTTTTTTAAAGAATCCTCAGACTCTTGTGGGCATTGCAGTTTTGAGTTCAAAGTTATAATATACTTATAAATATGTATTTACATTTAAACTAATATATTTAAATAAAATATATAAAAGTATAAAAAAATAAAGAAATAATTATAAATTTTAAATTAAATGTAAAAAATAGATTAAATTTATTTTAAAAAGAAATGTATTTTCTAAAAAAAAAAAAAAAAAAAGAAATAGTTAAACAGTTAAGTACACAACCTATTTAAATGATTAATTTATTTTAAAAATGTATTTGAAATTAATATTTTTAAAACCATTTTACATTTAAATTAATAATTTTAATATTTTTATTTAAATTGATATTTTATTTAAATAAACTGCATTGATATTTTATTTAAATAAATGTAATCCATTTATTTTTTTTAATGTATTTTACAATTTTGTTTTACAATTTTATTTCTAAAAATACATAATTTATTAATATATTTTAAATAAATATTTAGGTAAACTCAATACATTTAAATAAAATAAAATTCAATGCATAGGTTTGAAAATACTATACATTTATTTAAATACGTTTATTTTCTAAAAATGCATTAATTTCACATTTTAAAATGTAATTTTTTATTTTTATTTTTAAATAAATAATGCAGTCTCTCTCACTTGAGGAAGATGGTGGAGTGGTTGAGCATGCTTTCGAGAGCTGATAGTCTGTCCGGCCATTTCTTCCTCTCCTCCACTCTGAAGAACATGGCTTTACAAAGCTTTCTCAGTTCAGACAGCTTTTCCTTCAGCTCCTTTGTTCCAGCGGCATATCCATCCTCATCCATCCAGTTAGAAGCCTCGCTCAGCTTGCCTGTGATCTGCTCCTTCTCCTCCTCAGTCACGACAGCCAGATACTCATCCTGATACAGCTTATCCTAGATGGGGAGAGGATAAAATGAACTGGATTTGTTGTGAAATTCTAATATTTGACTCAATTTAAATATATTTTGCTGTAATAACCATCTTCCACAATGCTCCTTCATGAAAAAGATTTAATGCTACAACAAATTTCACCTAAAGCTCTGCAAATAAAGCTTTTTAGACACGGACAAAGACAGCTCCGTAATTGTCACGCCACTGGATCTATGAGTCACTGCTCAAACACTGGGAAGGGCTGCAGAGAGCTTCATTATACCTGCGTCTCAAAGATAAAAGCCTCCAGGCTGTTCAGGGTCTTTTCTCTCTCCTGCTTCTCCAAATCGCGGTCAGTGAGGTCCTGCAGCCTGATATGTGGGAGGAACACATGGTAATTCTTTAGAGATTCTTCAGTTACTACAGTCTGTCCCATTTCCCGCTCTCAGTTAATTCATTCTCCACGTTAATTAATTCTGAGAAGCAAGAGACACTTACTTCTTTTTGGACACTTCAATGTCCTCTGTGCTGGGATTGAGAACATCGTTCACCTGAAGCTCCACTGTGATGTCTTCCGATATTTTGCTCTTTTTCTGTGGTTTGGATTTCTTGTCCACGGCCTCCTCCTCCTCCTCTGCTTTCTCACCATTTGATTTCTCTTCAGGCTTTTCAGCTTTCTCTGCTTCAGTCTCTCCCTGTGTGTTCAGTTTGAGACAGATTCCAAAACTAAAATTACATGGAGTATGAACTGAAACTGCAATATAAATTGAAATTCAATAATTATATTCTGACCCTTGCTTACATTAGTGATTAAGGTGATTCAATGTTTACTTTTTGTGTGACAGCTACAAATTTAAAGGCACAATGTAATTTTCGCCACTAGAGGTCGCTTATTCAGAACAAAGGCTTAGCTTGATGATGCCTTTTCTCACGGAATCATGGGAGTTGTTGTCTTCACCTCTAGAGCCGGTGGAAAAGAATCTGACGGGACTCGGGCAGAAATCATATTCATGGATGAGCTAATGTATTAAAGATTTATTAACGTTACTGTAGTATGAAGCAGGGTGGGGCGGAACGAGGCCGCTGGAGTGATTGCTAATGAGAGACAAGCGTGACACATGGCTCGAGAACAGCGGAGCTTTTATTATGTCGCAGACGAGCACTTCCGCTCATGTGTACGTGGGGTAACGCAGCGCTGTTTTATCATGTTAGATACAATGGAGTATGTTGAAAGTTGTTATAATGCTACCCTGTTCACTATGAGACACTTGTTCACACTGCAGTGAGCTAGATTGATATTAGCCATGGTAAAACATGGCACTCACGGTATCGATGACTACCCAAACAGTTGCTCACCTGTCTAATGAAACACATAATATATTAAAGTGTCTTTGGCGTTTTCATGGTTTCTACAAAATAAATTGAGGGAAACACCGTTATGATGTCATTAATAGGCGACACACAGATCCGATTCTCCGTGTCCTGGTTAAAATTGCTTATTTCTCTGGATTTAAACATTCTGGGAAACATTTGGGATAAAGTACACAAGTCAAAAATATATAACATTGTTCTAGTGGTTTTTGGATATTTTAATTACATATTGTGCCTTTAATAAAGACATTGTTTTGTGGTAATAAAAGTTCTGTTTAATACAAGCGAGTTTGTCATTGTACTGTTTTGTTTTTGTGTTTTTCCATTAAGATGAACCCACCATTCAAGCAATTGCCGGCCATGAATTACCACTAATTCAAAGTAAAATGCGCACGGCCACACATACATGATTTAGAAGCAAGGTGAAAAAGAAGGGAAAACGCCAAAGTCCACCCCACTACCGGTATTACCAGTGTTGTCGCATGTTGATTAACCAGTGGGAAAATTCTCACCGTCAGATTCCTATTCTGCAGGCATTCAGTATTACATGTAGTAAAATAAAACATGAGATGTAGTCAAAAGACTCCTGAGAATAAGTGAATTTGAGTCTCATGAAAGCCTAGAGGTTCCATAATCATTCTGCACCTCTCCAGAAAGGTGATTAACTGTCAATCCTCTCACCTGAGTTTCCGCTTTATCCTCTTTGTCGTCTTTCTGCTCTTCAGCCTGAGGCTCTCCCTCTTTTCCATCTTCCATCTCCGGTTTCTCCTGGGCAGTCTCTTCTTGTTTCTCTGACTGTTCCTGATCTTTACCAGCCTCTGGAGGCACTTCTTCTTCATCCTGGACCATTATGAAAAAGCAAAATGTCAAGCTCAAGTTTGAGAAAATGTCCATCTTATATGGAAACAGACATTAAGCAGATTTACCGTAACCGGTTCTGACACATTTGCACTTGGCTCTGAGCTGCCACCCCCAAACAGGCTGGAAATGGTGTTTCCAAGCTCTGGGGGAAAAGAAAGAAATTGAACAAGTGAAGCAGACACACCATTTTAAACAAATAAATAAAGAACTAAAATAAAAATAGTATACTATATTATACTACTTAAAAAGAAAATGAGATGCCCGTGACAGCGACACAGATCCGCATCATGTTCGGCAGCGGCAGATCTTAAAGTGACAGGAGCCTAATAAACCAGTTACTGTGATTGTCATTAATGTTCAAAGAACAAAGATAAGAGAAAATGGTAGCTTTAATAAGGATAAATCTAGATTTAATTTATAATTTATGCAGAAGAGTGTTTGATAACTTTATTCAATGTCTGTATATGTCTAAGGTAAGAAGGCCTAATATGTCATTTATTATAATGGGTTTGTGTTAAGATTTAATTTAAGTGGACTTAAAACAAATAATATATTTAAAATATAAAAATAAATGTTGAAACTGATAGCTTTCAATTATACTGTTATGTTGAATCTATATCATTAATGTTTTAAAAATTGTTTTTACATTAATTTGGAGAGAAACTGTGAAATTACAATATAAAATATAAAAAAGAACAATCACGATTAATTACAGAAAAAAAAGTGAATAAAAGTAACTAAATTAATTGACAGCACTAATATTATAGTAATATAGTATAGTTTTTATTTATTTTAGTTCTTATTTTTAATATACTTTAAGTGTAATTGTAATATGTGTGTGTTATTACAATTACATTGAAAAGTATATTCAAGTAGAAAACAGTTCTTTTAGTTTTTTCAAAACTTACTTGTGAGCGTGGACTCCTCCTCTTTCTCCTCCACAATAGTCTCAAACACGGACTCCACCTGAGAGAGAAAAAAAGTCAGTTTTTCTGGCTTATTAAGCATCTACTGGACTAGTACAATAGCATAGAAACAGTGGAAAAATACTAGCACTAGTTTATCACTAAAATCCAGTACTAACCCGATCCAGAATTAACACTCCGCTTTCATCCATGTTGAAATGGGCCTTGATGCCCTTAGATTCAGCATCTGAATGTTTCTTAAAGCTGCTTCCCACTCCAGACAGTTTCACCGTCGTCAGATTCTGAGAGCCAAACACTCTTAGAAAGAGAGACAGACATTGAGGTTTGATATCAGAAGTTCTAACTTCTGAATTTTTTTTTTAACAGAATACGAGTAGCATGAACATGTGTCGTACTTCATGTCCTGTTCACTGAGAAAGCTGAGGTCTCCATAATTGATGTAAAAGACAAAGTCGTCCGTGTAACGATTGAACGTGATGACTTTCCTCTGGGGATACGGGGCCATCCTCTGGAACAGAACGCGCTTGTTGTGCTTCATGGTCTTCACGCCATCCTCTTCCTCAGCCTCACGATTGAACTCGACCTAAGGAGAGTGACAAAAAACATCTGAGAATTTCTTACATGCACACGCACTGTAAAACTGCACCCTACGTGTTTGTTAAATTAAACATCTCAGGCTTAGTAAAGACTATGAATTTAAATCCAATGTTAGGAAAGAACACAAGGCCTTTATCTTCACCCTCTCACCTGTATGGGAAACACAGCTGCATCTCGGACCAAGAAAGGTTTGACTTTGAAGGCTTTGCTGAGCGCAGCGGCCTGATAGACGGCACCCATCGCTGCAGCTTCATCTGCATTGATGTTCTTGCTCAGTTCCTCTCTAGAGACAAAAAAACACATTAAGTGAACAAACAAAGCTGAATAATTTGGCACTGTACCAATTTCAAAACATCTACTCACTTGTTAATCAATGCTAAGTGTAATCCATCTTATTAGATGTTCTTTAAAAGGGTTCAACCCAAAATGAAAATTCTCAATTACTCTCATTCCAAACCCATGAGACTTCAGCTCATCTTCGCAATACAAACGAAGATGAAAATCTATTCAACCAAAACTCTGATGCTCCAAAACGTTTATAAAGAGATCAATGGAAAACGGAAGCTCAACTGTACTTGCATGACGTGTGAAAAACCTTATTACTCCCTGTGAAAGCTCAAACGTGCTGGCGTGACACGTGAGAAGGAAGCTCATTGGTTCTTGAGCATCAAGCAATGCTGCTTGAGTTTGAGAGCTCTACGTACATTTTCTGATCAATGTTTATGTGAATAAAAGCCCAAATTAAATCTGTTTGTTATATAAAGCAATAATGTCTCTTTAGAAGACTTTGATTAACCTCATCCTTCCCTCTGGTCATTTTGACCCAAAATGAGTGTTCATTGGAGTGGTCCAAGACCCTAAGACTTTTGTCGCACTTGAACCACGATTACACAAAAAAAAACCTGGATTCAAGGAGTTTTGTGGTTGAAATTAACTAAAATAACAAATCCTTCCCTAGCAGGTCAATTTGACTCCCTTAGGAACGAATGGAATGCGAGGAATGCTTCAGTACACAAAGAAAAACCTAAAAATGCTCAAAACTAAATTCAAAAAAGTTATAAAGAATGTGCTTTATCAGGGTGTGCATCCCTTTAAATGTTTCTGATTTTATGCAAAGAAAGAACCAAGCCTAAACTACTAGTCCACACTACATTTTCAAATAAATATCCAAATAAATTTAATTACTAAACTAAATTATATCAACTACATTACTTGAATATATATGATAACTGAAATGAGCTGATGACATCACCGTTTTCTCCAGAGCGGCTGTACAGCCGAATCAAATTCTGTTCATTATTTTCCTGTTTAACACTGTGAAGCTGCTTTGAAACAATCTGCATTGTAAAAAGCGCTATATAAATAAAGTTGACTTGACTTGACTTGACTAAGGTGTCAAGGTTAGGCAAGTTATGACATCAACCAAATAACTAAGCAAAAAAACAAACCTTCCCAAAGCTTTAAGAAGCACATCCTGCACTCTGGGCACTCTGGTGGATCCTCCAACCAAAATAACCTGTTCAATCTCATCCTGTTGGACAACAAAGATATTTCAGATTATTTTTAAATCACAGATATGCAGAAAACTTGTATAAAGCCAATGCCTTGATATTTAGCTCCTCACCATGTTCATCTCAGAAGCAGCTAAAGCTTCCTTCACAGGTCCTGGTACTCTGTCAAACAGATCCTCACAGAGGGCCTCGAACTCAGAGCGAGTCACTTTCGCCTTGAAGTCTATGTCATCCATCAGGCCTTCAATCTGAAGGAAGAACATCAAGATGTTACTAAACCACCCAGATATTCACAACACAGAGTTATGTTAAAACTGTATAAGTATCAAGTCTAATATACAGACATTGTTTGTCTGTTCACATATAAATAAAGGTCTAACAAAATCTCACAGTCAAGGAACTAGACATCAACGCCCATTTAACCAAATATTTCTTCTAGCAGATACAGTGTGTTCTAAGAAAAAAAAAGGGTGAACATTTTCCTATTTTGCACTATTCTCATTCATTACAAATTAAAGTCCCCATGTGGTGAAAATCAAGTTTTTTAAATGTGGTTTATATGTCTATATGGTGTTTTTAATATGCTTTCTGACAAACCATGTGCAAATTCGTAAGTCAACACCATTGTTGAGTATTTTCTCCTTAAAAAGACAGTCTCAAAAACTGAAATCGCTGGCGTTTTTGACGTCACAAACTACCTTGTAACCAATCACATCAGAGTGTGATCGTAAACAAGTGGATCTCTGAGCTGGTGCAAGTGTGTGGAGACAGGGATAATTTGCATATTCATAGAACCGCGTATACTAAATGAGGCAAGGGTGTAGTTACATTCAAGTTATTTTAAGTCATGAAGAGTTTTTCTTTCAAGGAAAAAACATTTGAATGTCATTTTGGTGATCAAAGGTGAGTTAAGTAATACGTTTATTGACTACAGGGGGAATCATCATCATAATTTGACTGACTAAAATTGAAAAATGAATGAATTTGAAAATATCTTAGTATTTGGTTTGTTGCTCCATTGTTTTAATTACAGCAGCACTCGAGCTGCACGGACTCCGCAAGTTTGTGTAAAACCTGATGATCATGCGATTCAGAATTTGAGAACAATCCAAAGCAGCAGTGGAAGCTCACATGGCCAATGTCATATTTGCTTATATTTGAATAGTGACCTCCACAAATTTTAAGTCACAATGAAATGGAAGCAGTGACAGATTTTACTTAGTGCTGTACATTCATGTGAAACGGATTATCGAAGGAAGACAATAACTGTAGGTCGGGAACGTGGTTCTATCCATCGGTTGATTGAATTTTGGAAAAAAAAAAAAATTATAATATAAAATAATTTATATTATATTATATATTTAAAAAAAGGCAGATCTGAATGAGCTTGCATTTGATTGAAGAAAGGGGCGGGTTTTAAGCAGACAAAATGACCAGGAAAGTCCAGGAATACATCAGAGAGAAGTCTCATTTCATCGGAAGATTCAGTTCGAAAAAAAAAAAAAAAAAGAGACAAAACATTCATTGGTGAACCGTCAAGATCAATAACGTATTTTTCATTTAATGCCGTTTCTTTTTGCAAACTGATAACGTATTTTGCCGTATATTCTGTAAAAAAAAAAAGAAACTCAATTCAACCTTTTCAGTACCTGTGCTGTATGATCAGCATTAGCACTCAGCACAGTCTTGAGTCTCTGAGCCTCTTTAAGGAGTTTAGCCATGGCACGCAGATTCTCCCTCACGTCCTTCTTTGATTTCTTCTGTTCGTTGAAGAGCTTGGCGAGGTGATCTCTGAGCCTCAGCTCAATCTCAAAGCCACCGAGCGTTCTATCAAAGCTGAATATATGTATAAATTTTTTTTTAAAAAAGTGATAGTCAGATGTTTGCCTAATGCGTACACGTATGAATGTACTGAAGTGGCCAACAAATGTGGCCAAAACATGACAACCATGACTAACCCAACTCCACGGATCTGAAGCTGTGGCTGCGTGCCAGATTCTTTGGTCTTTATTGTCTGATATGTGACAATTGTGGCTGTTGTGCTGCCCGATCCCATATCATAAAACATGACATTCTATAAAAGACACAGAAAAGAACAGTTAATATTAAAAAAGTCTGTCATAAATCCCACTTAATTTCTATATCACAAGTGTCACCAAAATCATAATTTCTAGTCTCCCAGTCTTCTATTGGCTGGCCAAACAGATAGCCCCACCCACACACTCACAACATTGGTTGACCAAATAAAAAAATAAAAAAAATATTCACTTAAATCTTCTCAGTAGTACCTGCGCAGTAGAGTTGATGTCTTTTCTCCGGAATACTCCATAATTCAAAGCCACAGCAGTATTATCATTAATAAGCTGAAGGACCTTTAGACCTGCTATGTGGGCAGCCTGCAAGACAGCCCTACGTTCTGCCTGATTAAAATAGGCTGGCACTGTGATCACTGCATCTTTTATGGGCTGCTCTGTTAGGAGAAAAACAAATAAAGTGATCTGTCTGTTCAAATATCCCAACCTGCAAAAACCAAGACAGCTGAATGATTCCAATCAAACCTGCAAAGTCTTGAGCCAGAACACGAGAGTAGTTCAAAATCATGCCCAAAAGTTCCTCTGGAGTATACTGCATCTCTCTGGATAATATATATAAAATGTTTGTTAATATAAAACACATTGGTTACAGCTAACGTTCCTGCAAGTGCTTCATTACTTACTCTGAGAATTTGAAATAAACGGTTTCTCTTTTCTCATCTCTCTGGAGCTGGTGCTCAGGGAAGTGTTTCAGATACTGCTCCACCTGTGGGTTGTCTGCTGTCTTTCCCAGAATGCTCTGGAGGAATCTGTAAACCACCTTGGGGTTCTTCACAGCCTGTCATGATTCAAGTATGCTAGAGTCAGAGCTGGTCACATATGCTGATATATGAAAATATGAAGGATTGTTTCCTCATGCTACTCAGAATTTTATTGGTTAACATGAATTCAAAGTAGACCATTTACTTTTTTAATCCATGTTCTTGGTCTTATTTTAGGTTATGTACACTTGTTCAAAGGTTTGGGGTCAGTAAGATTAATACTTCTATCTAGTGACACTTGTAGTGTTACAAAACATCTTCTCAAATAAATGCTGTTCTTTTGAAATCCAGCACAACTGTTTTCAACATTGATAGAAATGTTTCTTGAGCATCAAATCAGCATATCATGTGACACTTAAGTCTGGAGTAATTATGCTGAAAATTCAGTTGACATCACAGAAATAAATAACATTTTAATATTAAAACAGAAATCAGTCATTTTAAATTGTAATAATATTTCACAATATTACTGTTTCCTCTGTATTTGCGATCAAACACATGCAGCCTTGGTGACTTCTATCATAAATAAAAAAAATCTTACCAAACACAAACTTTTGAATGGTAGTGTATATGCACATTATGTTCATCCGTGTAATCTTTAATTTAAGTTTTTACTTTTTTTTTTTTTAAATTAAGTAAACGTAATAACTTTCCTTCCCAGCTGACATCAAAAGGAGGGCATGGTGGTCAAAATAATTGTATCAATCAGGAATTTAAAGTTAACATTAAAGGGATGGTTCACCCAAAAATGAAAATTCTGTCATCATTTACTCGTCCCTCAAGTTGTTCCAAACCTGTACGAGTTTCTTTCTTCTGTTGAACACAAGATGATATTTTGAAGAATATTGACTTCATAGTATTTTTTCCCTACTATGGAAGCCAACGGCTACCGTCAACTGTTTGAGTACCCATATTCTTCAAAATATATTTTGTGTTCAGCAGAAGAAAGAAACTCATACAGGTTTGGAACAACTTGAGGGCAAGTAAATGATGACAATTATAAAAGCTACTTAAATGTCCTAACTGAACTAAGGCTTAGTCTAATGTCTGTGAAACCAGGACTATAAATTATACTAAATCTGTTGCAAATGCCACTACATATTGACTTTTACAGAAGTAATATAAAGTACAAAGACTTACCACTCCTAAAGCACCGTCTCCAAAAAGCCTCTCGTTTTCCTTTAAGCACACAGCGACTGGAGTTTTCCGCCGGGACTCCCTGCACAAAAAAGAAGCTAAATGTCACAACGGCATAAACTGGTCTGAAACTGCAGATGTGTTTGTTGATTTTAGGTGCAAGAAAAATTGCGCTCGGTTCTAAAACATACTTGTTTAATACAATCTCCATTGGCACACCGGGTTTCACTATTGCTATTTTCATCCATTCACTGCCCAAGTCCACAGACATCACAGCCACTGATTCTGTAACACAAAATACCAGAGAGCTGAAATTAAATGCTCTAGGATAAGAAAAGAAACCCGTAATGACAAAAATACATGTTCATATGAATCGTTCACACCATGGGCAATAACTATAACAATAAAGACAGTCTTAAATATCGTTTTTAAATATAAAAGAATAGCAGAGTCCACACCACAACTATAACGGCACAGAGAACCAATATCGTTGGACTTTCAGAACGATAAAATCATTGACAGCCAATCAAAATCCATCCTGCTTTTAAGAGCTCGAGCATTTAAAGCAGCAGATGACAAAACTGCAGCACATGCCTTAAAGTGTTAGTTCACCCAAAAATTTAAATTCAGTCATTAATTACTCGCCCTCATGTCGTTCCAAACCTGTAAGACCTTTGTTCATCCTCAGAACACAAATTAAGATATTTTTGACAAAAACTCAGAGGTTTCTGAACCACACCTAGGCAGCACTTCCTGGTTCTACGGCAGAACGCCAGCTCATTATTGGCTAGCTCCTGCATCAGCATCACATGCATGTCACGTGAACAGCATCAACCAATAATGAGCTGGCATTCTGACGTAGAACCTGGAAGTGCTGCACTGTGTTTACTACATCGACAGCATAGGAGAATGACGTTGAACAGATTCTTGAATAAAGTCGTTTTTTTTCTTGCACAAAAAGTATTTGTCACTTCATAACATTAAGGTTGAACCACTGCCGTCACATGGACTAGTTTAACTATGTCTTTACTACCTTTCTGGGCCTTGAAAGTGGTAATAACGTTACAGTCTGTCTATGTGTGGTTCAGAAACCTCTCGTATTTCATCATCTTAATTTGTGTTCTGAAGATGAATGAAGGTCTTACGGGTTTGGAATGACATGAGGGGTGAGTAATTAATGACAGAATTTTCATTTTTGGGTGAACAAACCCTTTAAATTCATCCTGATGGATATCACCACTGGAAACATACAGCAAATATATGAATAGAATCATAATTTTATATGGTGCTTACCTGTTTGAGAAGGCAGGAATGCTACTATTAGGCAAAAAACAGCCCATAATGACAGCCGTTCCCTCATTGTGACCTGCAGAGAAGAAAGGTTCAAAAGCATGCAGTTAAAAGTAGGTTCAAAGACTCAACTGTGACAGGTCTGTACCATAAACCAGAAAGTTTATCAAAAGCACACAAGTTCCCTCAAATCATCAAGTCAAGATTATTACTAAAACTGACAGTATTGCATCACAACCCTGAGTGCCACATATGGATGTGTAGGTGGAAACAATCGCCCAGTGACAGGTGTGGATGGGTACATGCTGATTTGATGGGATCCCTCCCACAAGTCTGAGACAAAGCCTGAGAGCACATGGATCTCAATACTGTAGTGTAGAGTGGCTCTTAACCGGTTCCTGGAGGCCCCTGACAGTACATTCTGGATGTCATCCTAATCAAACACACCTGACTCAACCGATCACAGTTCTCTCTGTAGTAGAGAACCCACAAAACCTGAAATGTTTTTGGGGGGTCTCCAGGAACAACATTGGGAATCACTTTTGTAGAGCTTTCCTACTTAATAGAGACCCAGGTGTATAAATAATACAAGGGAACAATACTTGATATAAAAGTTGGATTGCCTTAATTTTTACAGTCACAGTTCTTCCTCGATTGACTATTGAATGCTGATTCAGAAATGCAGAGGAAACTTCTAGTTGCACAGCCTGTGTGACGTAAGCCTGATCCTAATGTTGCTGAGCATCATGTCAAACTGTCATTACACTTCTTGATAATTTGCAGAAAACATTACACCTTTTCAAAAGGCTCATACAGAAGTAAACGCAGCTGATCTGCTAAATGCATTATATCTAATCTATGAACATATGCAACCACACAGCAGATCCCAAACATCTCCAACAAAGAAAGTGATGGCATGGCACTTACCTTCTGCCAGATCAAGTTTTATATTGGTTCTTGTTGACTGGTAAATATCTCTTGACACCTGAACAACAATATTTAGAAACGCTTATCCTGTCCTAATTTTGAACCAAAAGTTTTCTGTATTGATTCTTAAGATCTAATTCCTTACAGATGGCAATACGCCCGCACTAACCAGCAATGCTCTCTGACCAGACCTTGCTTGATTTTGCTCTTGCAATCACCGGCTTGTTCTAACACATCGGGCCCGGAACGCGGCGTGATCTCATTGGATCCACACAACTCGCTGCTCGCCGAGTGAAGCGCTGATCGCTGTGATCGTACGTCCCACCCCTTTTCCCTTGAATGGAGCGCGCTGATTGGTCCACGTGCCAACGAGTACGCGCGAGTGGTCAGTCGTGTAAGTAAGCATAGATCTGATTGGTCCACGTTAAATAGGGGAACTGTGCGACAAGTTGTAGTTTTTGATGCTAGCGAAGGGAGGCCGAATCATTTCCGAGAATAGGTTTTATTTTTAACAGCTCCTTTTAAAAATACCAAACACAAATTATTTTCATTCGCTACATATATAACATGTTGTAAAACGTTCCAATAGGACATATTTCTGTTTATTACGTTGTTTCAATTAAGGTTAAAAATAAAATGACATGTATTAAACCATCTCTGCTTCGTATGCGTTTTGCTTCTAACATATGCTATTCACAGGACACTGAGTACGATAAGAAAGAGACGGTGTCTTGACAAATTAGGTCCTCCCTCGAAATCGAGTCTTCCCAAATTGTCAGTAAATGATTATCCTAAGTATATACGAATGATATTTATTTAAAATAACCATAGCGTACTATATAATACGTACGGGAACACATTAGTGCATAATAAAACCAATTGAACCAAGAACCGGATTTGTTCACGAATCGTTCAGTTCTATTAATACGATTCACTGAAAAGATCCGAATCAAAAGAACGGTTCTTTCGTTCTATTGTGAAATATTATTACCATTTGAAATAACTGTTTTCTGTTTGAATATATTGTAAAATATATGTGATGGTAAAGCTGTATTTTCAGCATCATTACTCCAGTCTTCAGTGTCACGTGATCCTTCAGAAATCATTCTAATATGAGGATTTGCTGCTCAATAAATATTTCAATATAACATTATATCATGAATAGTGTAAATCTGAAATAAAAAGCTTTTATAACATTATACACTTCCGTTTGGGGTCAGTAAGGATTTTTGGAAATAAAGAAATGTTTAAGATGCATTAAATTGATCAAAAGTGACAGTAAAGACATTTATAATGTAACAAAAGATTCTATTTCAAATAAATGCTGTTCTTTTGAACTTTCTATTCATGAAAGAATCTTGAAAAAAAAAATGCACACAGCTGTTTTCAACAATGATAATAATCAGAAATGTTTCTTGGGCAGCAAATCATCATATTGGAATGATTTCTGAAGGATCACCTAAGTAATGATCCTGAAAATTCAGCTTTAACATCACAGGAATACATGACATTTTAATATATATATTAAAACAGAAACAAAAATCACTAGTCACATGACCGTGATGTGAGTCACGTGATTTTGCTAAACAAGAACCGCTTGGGGAAAATGGCAGCGTTCTTACAGTGGAGACGATTTGTGTTTTTCGATAAAGAAACGGTGAAAGATCCGAGCGAAAATGGGAAAAATTTCCAGCTACCGATGGGTATATCAGCCTGTGATTCAGGGCGAGGGCACATTGTGCTTGGAGATATCCTTAAAATGCTGAAGTCATGCTTGTGGCTAGCTAGCAATGATGACACTGTTAAACAATAATACCAAGTGTATTTCATAATTATAGTCCCATCTGTGCTTTGTAAAATGGATATGCTAATGCTAGACGTGCGTGTTTCCCTTGAATGTATTCATAAGTCCAACCTTCAACACTTTCTAGCTGATTATGGCGATTTCAGGCATGTTATATGTTCTCTTTAACTCATGTAATGCACATATGGATGGACAGATCTGGTTTTTGACCCGTTCCCTGCAGCTCTCCAGCTTTCAGGCTTATAAACTGCGCGTGACACACCTGTACCAGCTGAAACAACACAACATCCTGGTGTCAGTGGGGCAGGATGAGCATGGCATCAATCCTCTGGTAAGATTCAAACTGAAGTTACATGCCAGTGCAAGTGCTGATCTGCGTGTGCTTTAGCAATGTAAGCTGATTTAGAGAGTGTATCAATGTGTGTGTCTGCCCATCAGGTGAAGGTGTGGAACCTTGATAAGAAGGACAGTGGCAGTCCTCTGTGTACGCGGATATTCCCTGCCATACCTGGAAACAAGCCCACTGAAGTGTCTTGTCTCAGTGTACATGAAAATCTGAATTTCATGGCTATAGGTAGGAGCTTTAAATTCAGGGTTATTATTATAGTTAAATAAAACCATTAAATAAAAAGGTAACATTTCTAATTTTCATTTAGTTTAACTTGATGTACTTAAATAGCTAAAATTAAAAACTAACTATATACACTGCCGTTCAAAAGTTTGTGATCTGTAAGATTTTGTTATGTTTAAGTCTCTTCTGCTCACCAAGGCACAATTTATTTAAATAAAATTAAATAAAAAAACTGTAATATTGTGAAATATTATTACAATTTAAAATAACTGTTATATAAAAAAAAAAAAAATGTATTCCTGTGATCAAAGCTGAATTTTCAGCATCATTACTCCAGTCTTCAGTGTCACTAATATGCTGATTTGCTGCTCAAGAAATATGTATTATTATTAGTATTATCATTGTTGAAAACAGTTGTGTACAATTTTTTGTTTTTCAGGATTCTTTGATGAATAGAAAGTTCAAAAGAACAGCATTTATCTGAAATAGAATCTTTTGTAACATTATACACTACAGTTTTATTTTTTATTTTTTTTGAAAATGCATTAAAGAAATTAATACTTTTATTCAGCAAGGATGCATTACATTGATCAAAAGTGACAGTAAAGACATTTATAATTACAAAATATTTTTTTTACTTTCTATTCATCAAAGAATCCTGGGGAAAAAAACTGTTTTCAACATTGATAATAATCAGAAATGAGCAGCAAATCATCATATTAGAATGATTTCTGAAGGATCATGTGACACTAAAGACTGGCGTAATGATGCTGAAAATTACATTTTAAAATATATTCAAATAGAAAACAGTTATTTTAAATTGTAATAATATTTTACAATATTACTGTTTGTTTTGTATTGTTAATCAAATAAATGCAGGTTTGGTGAGCATAAGAGACTTCTTTTAAAAACATTAAAAAGCTTACAGATCCCAAAAATATAAAATTCAAAATCTGAATAAAAACTATAACAGTATCTCAATGATACTAAAATAACTCAATCACAATTGTTAGTCACGTTTCATGTTGCATATTTCTTTAAAAGGGACAGAAATGATTTGGGTCTCCACAAAAGTTAAAATCTCATATGTCTTTCAATATAATTCGAAACCTAGATAAATACTCTAATTACTCAGATTGAGAATTTATTTGAATTGATTTATTAAATTGAACTGAGTATTTGTATTTATTTAAGGTTTGAAAAAAAAGTGGTTTTTAGAGGGCAGCTAATAAAACAAAAACAGTTGTTCACAATTTTTTACATTTATTTGATTTCGGTTTTCTAAATATATGTAAAATATTTGTCTAAATATGTAAATATAACTTCAAATCCCTTTGAATATGTGAATAATTCCAATGAATAAAGATCTGCAACCCATTTCTTTCTGTAATATGATGCTTTTCACAGTGAAACAGAAAATATAGTAGGGGAAAAGAAGTGTAGGTTAGGAGTTTATCCATCAATAATTGATTGTATCAAATACCAAATTCGATTTTATGTTGCTTAACATCTGCTTAACATCTGCTCAGGTTTTACAGATGGCAGTGTTGTGCTGACAAAGGGTGACATCACTAGAGACAGACACAGTAAAACTCTCAGCCTCCATGAGGGCAACTGTCCAATCACAGGCCTGGCTTTCCGACAGGCTGGCAAAGTCACACACCTGTTTGTTGCCACTTTAGAAAAAGTGCAGGTACGTATTAGTTGCACGGAATGTGATATCCCGCCTTTGTAATGAAACCAGATCTGAAAGCAGGAATATTCTTACGTTGACAGTGTTACACATTGTCAGTGAAAGAGTACCCTCGTATAGAACTGGACACGCACGGATGCGGCCTGCGCTGCTCGGCTCTCACAGACCCCTCGCAGGACTCGCAGTTCATCGTGGCTGGAGATGACTGCGTGTATCTGTACCAGCCTGACGAGAGAGGACCCTGCTTCGCTTTCGATGGGCACAAGCTTCTAACTCAGTGGCACAGAGGATATCTGCTGCTGCTCACACACAATAACAAGTCACCTAGCAAGTAAGACTCATTTGAATTGCATGGATTATCTTTTTTTTTGCAGTATGATTTTTAATATGCATTCATACTGATCACATTTCATTTGTACAGATCGGATTATGGTAGCAGACAGACATCCCCTACAGAAAAGCACATCCTGACCATTTACGACCTAGACAACAAGTTCATCGCTTACAGTGCGGCGTTTGATGATGTCATTGACGTTCTGGCAGAATGGGGGTCGTTCTATGTCCTAACGAGGGATAAAACAATGTATATGCTGCAAGAAAAAGACACACAGACCAAGCTAGAGGTTAGTACAGTGTTGTTATCATTAAAGGAAACAAAATAAACTTTTTTTGTTACCTGAAGTAAAATGTTATATACACTAACTTTCAAAAGTTACGATTTTTAAAAAATGTTTTTGGAAGAAGCTGCATTTATTTGATTAAAAATACAGTAAAACAGTAATATTGTGAAATATTATTACAATTTAAAATAACTGTTTTCTATTTTTATATATTTTAAAATGTAATTTATTCCTGTGATGGTAAGGTGAATTTTCAGTCTTCAGTGTCACATGATCCTTCAGAAATATTCTAATATGCTGATTTGCTGCTCATTAAACATTTATGTTGAAAACACTTAATATATTTGTGGATTCTTTGATGACTAATCAATTTAATTTGACCTTACAGAATAAAAGTATTAATGTTTTTCTTTAAAAAAGTCTCAAAAAATTTTTATGTTTTATTTTTCATACAGTTTATTATCAAATTTAAAACATGAAAATGCCACTAGACCTGAGATTAAACATATTTAAAGAATATCTGTTCGCACATTTACCCTTAAACACTAAATTAAAATACAATTATAGAGATTAAACGAAAACTGAACTAAATTGAATATAAAAACTAAATGTTATCCATAATATTATCCTTTATGATACATATTTATATATAATATAAGCTTTTATGTATTACTTAGATGCTGTTTAAGAAGAACCTGTTTGTGATGGCCATTAACTTGGCTAAAAGTCAACACCTGGACAATGATGGTCTGTCTGAGATATTTAGACATTATGGAGACCATCTCTATACCAAAGGGGATCATGATGGAGCCATTCAACAGTACATTCGGTAGGTGTGCAGTTCAGAATTCTACTTGCACATTTCAAGCTGTTTTCTCATGGTCCTGACCTTCTGTCTCTCTCAGCACCATTGGGAAGCTCGAACCCTCATATGTAATTCGTAAGTTTTTGGACGCACAGAGGATACATAACCTGACGGCGTACCTACAGGCCCTCCACAGGCAGTCCCTGGCCAACGCTGACCACACTACTCTACTGCTGAACTGTTACACCAAACTGAAGGACAGCTCCAAGCTGGAAGAGTTCATAAAGGTCTGTGGAAAAATTATAAAGAAAACCTTTGCTTTGATTGTGCATTTAGGCTTTTTAAACGAAGCCTTGACCACTACCAATGCTTTCTATACTCTGCATCCCTCTTCTGAATGTAGAGCAATCAAAGTGAGGTGCATTTCGATGTTGAAATCGCCATCAAGGTGCTACGTCAGGCCGGTTATCACAGTCACGCCGTGTTTCTGGCAGAGAGACACATGCACCATGAATGGTATCTGAAGATCCAGCTAGAGGATTTGAAGGTGAATACAGCATTTTTTGTGCTATGATAGAAACTGACACATAACTAATGTTTTCAGTGAGTTTATATAAGCCAATACTTTCAAAATTGTTTTTTTTAAAAAAAAAAATTCAGAATTATCAGGAGGCTTTGCGCTACATAGGAAGGTTGCCATTTGATCAGGCGGAGAGTAATATGAAGCGTTATGGTAAAACACTAATGCACCATGTGCCTGAGAGCACCACCATCCTCTTAAAGCGTCTCTGCACCGACTATCACCCCAGCAAAGACTCAACTGACCGGGACAGTCTGGATAGGCCTGTGGAAAACAAGGTAATTAATTTAGGTTAGCAATAGCACCTTCAAATAAGATTCTGAAGAACATTGAGTTAAGCATTACACCAAATGTCATTATATCACAATTTACTTTTACAGGCCAATCCAGAGGAGTTCATCCCAGTCTTTGCCAATAACCCAAGAGAGCTGCGAGCGTTCCTGGAACACATGATTCAGGTGGATCCGTTCTCTCCTGAGGGAGTTTATGACACTCTACTAGAGCTCAGACTACAGGACTGGGCACATGAGCAGGACCCAGGGGTAAAAACATGATTTATACAATCGCTACACATACCCTATTTTAACGATCTAAGCGCATGGTCTAAAGCGCACGGCGCAAGTGCACTTAGGGCATGTCCGAATCCACTTTTGCTAGTTTAACGACGGGAAAAATGGTCCAAAAGGGTTGTCCCTATTCTCTTAATGAGTCATGGGTGTGTTTTGGGCGTAACATGCAAAAAACCAATCAGAGTCTCATCTCCCATTCCCTTTAAAAGCCAGTTGCGCTTGCACCATGGCGGATTCGCTATTTACATGACTGAATTCATAGTTTTCACGTGACGTCACACACTTATAGGAACACTCACCTGGAGGGCAAAACAAGGCTTTCCTCCGTTGCCCACCAGTCATATTTACCAGGTTTGTAGTCAGTATTAAGGCAGTAAGACAGTGATATTAAAAGACCAAATTCAATATACACTTTATTGATGATGCATACTTTATACAGGAAAGCAGATGAACACAGAATATTAGTGCAACACAAGATTTCTCGTTGTGTTTTCCACCATCGACAACCATTATAAACAAACGTATCACAAACGTTCATATTCTGGGCTCATCTGCTCGCCTGTATATCGTATAGGCTACATAATAAAAAAGGTGTAAACTGAATTTGATCTCAAGGACCGCCCAAGAGGATGTTTGACTGACATGTAACTCAACCAATCACAATTAGTTTTGTTTCCGCTTCATGTTTAGTGGTGTGAAAATGTAAATTCGATGTTCCTTCAATAACAGACCAGCGTGCATCTATAAATTATGAATTCAAGAATGTTGTTCAAGTTTATTGCAACAATGGATCTGCGAACTTCACATACTTTTGAAAATCCAGCGTTTAGTTGATCCTGATAAGCACTCATTGTCACAGTTGTAAACACGACGGCGTTCTTCTTCGAGTGTGGCATCAGGGCATTTGTTTCCAGGCGGACGGTTAAAGAACGCGACACACACATCTCACGGACATCCTGTAGAATTGAACCAGTCAGATGACGACTTCAAAACTCCTGAAGTGTTTCCAGATAAGTGTGCCGTATGCATCAGACGTTCAGCCAACGGTCTATGGGTGTGACGCCTGAGGCTGAGACTAATGCTGCATTCCAGGCAGGTTTTTGAGCCCGTAAGTTACGACTTCAAACCATGACTCACGACTTTGTAGCATTCCAGGCAAAATCACGCCAAACTGCCTGAGCGCAAGGAATTGTGGTAGCTAGATATAAACAAAGCATGGCGACCATACGGGGCTTATGCTCATTTACAATCATTTCTATCGCCAAAGGTGCTTACTCCTTGCTTATTTGAGGGAAACGGAGGAGAAAAAACGGCACATAAGGCAAGAAAAGCTGTTATACCTTTTATTTTACGTAACCCTGTATGACTTTTTATAAACACCGCATCCGTAGGGGCTGCCATTGTTGTTTCGCGGGCTATGTGACGTCAGCGCGCGTAACTGGGAGTACATCGATCTAGTACAAGTTCACGGGTGGGAAGTCACGGGTTTGACTGCCGTTCCAGCGCACTTTCACGGGTAGAAGGTTGGAAAAACACGGGTTACAGGTTGCCTGGAACGCAGCATAATCCCCCCCCAACATTCAGCATGGAAAATGTTAAAAAAGGAAGCATAATATATTGATGCAATATAAGTTATCAGGCTGATATTACAAATTAGTCTAATTTATTGGCATAAATTTGGCTGATATTGGATGGCTAATTGTGCAATGCCATTGCCATTTTCTAACACTCATTTAAAATTTTAAAACAATAGTTTAATAACAATATTAATCTTTAGCAAATTTCAAAATACTGTACATTGCAATATGATGTTTAAATTCACTTGTAGCATGACTAATTTTAGTTTTTTAGTGTTTGTTTTCAGTTAATTTAGTAGAATTTTATATCCCTAGAAAAAAAGTATGCCATTCTGATTGTTTGTACACATGCTGTTGTGAAAGCGTATAGGTAACTCTCTCTCTTTCTGTCTTTTGTGTGACAGAAGAAGAAGGTCCTGCAGGAGGCAGCACTGTCCCTTCTGAGGAGCGACAACACTGTGTTTGACAAGGCCCTTGTGCTCTGCCAGATGCACAACTTCAAGGAAGGAGTGCTGTATCTGTATGAGAAGGGCAAACTGTAAGCGATCTTTCTCATTTCTTATCACTGTTCAATCTCACTTACTCATTAAAGTTATCTACACGATTTTGCAACATGGAAGTGAGCTATTCTGTGTGAATGTACGAGACTTCTGATTCAGTAGCTGCTATGGATCAATTACTAAAGTTAAGTAAATGGTAAAACTATTTACCATTTAACTTATGCATTAAACTTGTGCTGCAATCCAGTGTGTTTATGATAATGAATTAACATTTAATAACAAACACCAGTTTGCAATTCAAAGCAGCATAACAGACTGTTTTGTAGAGCTAAAATAAATGAAAGCAAATGACACCAAAAGCCTTCCAGTTACAAATGGCTGTTATCGTTCTTCCGTTAAAAATAAGGTGGATAGCTTTATGTGACAACAGACCAAAATTGAATTCTGAATACTGAATTCCTTTTAATGACTGCAAACTAGAGTGACACAGTTCTGGATAAATTGAGATTGACGTTTTTTTTGTTGTTTCAAATAAAGAACACGATTCTCCCACGATTCTGAGCAAAAAACTAAACTAAATAACATGTAATTTACTAGAGATTATGACAAAATGTTAATGGCTGCAGTCTTAAAAATTTTTAGTTCAAAATTAAAAAATCGGTTTGCATGAATGATTCAATGACTCACTGATAAATAATTCACTTATTACTGGATGAATCAGCGTTTTTGACAAACTCTTGAATCAATGACAAATACAATATTTTTTAAGTCACTTGTCGCCACCTACAGGTGTAACAGTGTAAATGATACAATCTTTATTAAAAGCTTCAGGTTATTTTCAAAAGTTGATTTGCTCTATTTGATCGCTACCGTAGACATCAGTGTTTATATTCAAACTATACACTTTTATCCCAGTCTGTGATAATTTGAATATTTGTAATATATATACTGTGATGTTGAAAAGACTATGTAAAGTTGTTTCATACTTATACATTATAACTGCTTTCTCTGGGTCAACGGCAGCGCTAACGCAGATTTGAGGCCAAAACACACAGCCAAATCGGTGTCATTTAGGCATAAGATCACGTGGGTGTTTGAATCGAGATCGCAATCTTTTAACGTTAACCTTTTCACATTAATAGTGTCAGAACTGTCTGTTTTGCAGGTACCAGCAGATCATGCATTACCACATGCAGAATGAAGAGTATGGGAAAGTCGTTGAGGCCTGTAAGCGCTATGGGGACAACGAGGTGTGTTTGTGGGAACAGGCGCTAGGCTATTTTGCACGTAAAGAAGAGAACTGCAAGGCCTACATCAGTGAAGTCCTGCAGCACATTGATGAAAATAACTTGATGCCTCCTCTTCTGGGTGAGTAATGTGTCTTAAAAAAGGCAGAAGGAGGTCATGATGACAGAATGTTCTTGACCGACTCTTCATCTTTTGATGAACTCTAGATCATATAATTGTAGCATTTGCGATATTGTTCATCATAATTTAGACCTTATGCGAGTGTCTGTGTTGCAGTGGTGCAGACTTTGGCCCATAATTCCACAGCATCTCTGTCAGTCATAAAAGACTACCTGATAAATAAACTGGAGAGGGAGACCCAGCAGATTGAGGAAGATGAAAGGAAGATTCAACAGTATAGAGAGGAGACGACCCATCTACGTGCTGAGATACAGGAACTCAAAACCTGGTGAGTGAAACAAGACGTGTACCAAATGACACACTATGCACTTACACATTGCACTTTGTACTCAATCGTGAGGTGTATGCATTTTATAAGGTTATTTTGTCATTTGACATCTGGCTCGCTTCCACCGAGCGGTACAGTATAGTACAATTTGGGATGGTAAACCCTGATCCGGCTTGCATTTCCACCACCAACTTGATAGGCGTAGTGTATGCTGGAAAGTAGAGATCGACTTTGCATTCCCCTTGTAGCACGCGCAAGTGACAATTCTCTGTTAACCAATCAACGTTCTGCAGTGAGTCTAGCTCCACCCTTTAGGTACTGGACTACTGTGCTAGGTACCCCAACGGAAGCATCCCAAAAAAGTGGTACGGTACCATTCACAATTTCTGACAATCAAAATGGAAATAATTGCATACCATACTGTACTGTACCGCTCAGTGGAAATAGCCATAGCCACTTCCCCTCTGCTATGCAAGGAAAGCTGCAACAGTTGAGTGACTGAAATGCCAACATTCCACACTTTGTGTTTTAGTTAATTAAGTGCATCATCCGGGTATTTAACCCTCGGATATAGTATAGTTCCCTCGGGTCATTTTGACCCGAAACTCATTTTTTAAAATATTTAAAAAATTGAGTGTTAATCGGAGTGGTCCAAGACCCTTGGACTTTTGTCGCACTTGAACCCCGATACACATCTTTTTTTTTTTTTACTGGATTCAAGGAGTTTTGTGGTTGAAATTTAAAAAAGTAACAAATCCTTCTCTGGCGGGTCAATTTGACTCCCTTATGATTGAATGGAATGCGAGGAATGCTTCAGTACACAAAGAAAAACCTAAAAATGCTCAATTCAAACTCAAAGTGCTAAAACTTTACCAAAAATAATTTTATAATATCTACATGTATTCGAATGCATACTGAAGAGAAATTGACTTTAAGACCAGCGGAACAGCTCGTTTGCTCCATATAGAGCTATCTAGTGGTAAGAGTCATGACATATAATTTTTTTTCCATAAGAGGTCGGCAAAGACACCCAATGTTACATATTTTGAGCTGAATTAAAAGGATTATGCATGAAATTGTTATTTTGAATTTAAGTTCAAAGAATGTGAAGAATGTGCTATTATAAATAGAATATAAATAGAAAATGACTATTTATTATTTATTGATAAAAATCATGTAGTTTAAAGGTAAATAAAATAACAAAAAATAACAAAAAACTCAAAACTCAAAAACATTATCAAAATGAGATGAAATTAGCTTTCTGGACAGTTTTTTTTTTTAAAGTATAGTTTTATGGCTTCGGGTCATTTTGACCCGTGAGGGAAGGATTTGTTACAAAGTGCGAGGGAAAGATGAGGGAGAGCACTTTTTCTTTTTGGAATTTTCAGTGAACACACAACGCGCATTATTTATACTACAAAACAGCATAGAATAGTACATAAGTATGTGAATTTGGACGCACCTATTGATTCATTAACTTCTGAATGGTATAAAAAGTTTACCAATCAGAATCAAGTATCAGAGTATGCTGTCATTGTATAGTTTAAAAAACTGCTTACATTGCTTTTTCAGTGCAAAGATCTTCCAGAAGACCAAGTGCAGCATGTGTAACAGCCCACTAGAGCTGCCATCTGTGCACTTCCTGTGTGGCCACTCCTTCCACCAGCACTGTTTAGAGAGCTTCGCTGAGAGCGAGGCTGAGTGCCCCACCTGCACCCCTGAGAACAGGAAGGTGATGGACATGTTGCGTGCGCAAGATCAGAAACGAGATCTGCATGACCATTTCCACAGACAGGTGCGGAATATTCTCCTGCAGTTTAAAGGCACAGTATGTAAGGTTTTTGGATTAAAATACCCCAAAACCACTAGAACAATGTTATATATTTTGTTGACATTATCCCAAATGTTTCCAAGAATGTTTAAATCCAGAAAATTAAGCCATTTTAACCAGGGCATAGACATGTCCGTGTGTCGCCTATCAGTGACATCATACCCGCGTTAGCATGGAAACGCCTCTTTTTTTTTTTTTTTCACGAAAACAGCCAAACTTGTGGAGACGTGCAGTGGGCGGAGCTAAAGAGAGCACGCACAAACACATGCACAATACATTCTTGGCATTATCCCTCCCTGGATAACTTTCTATTCACTATACGTTGTTGTTGACATTATATGCACTTATGCGCCGATTGCCAGCAAAACACTTTTGATGCAGTTTCACTTGCGGGTTTCGACTCATGACCGGGAACAAACAAACACACTTGCAGAACTCTGTTGCTGCTCCAAATAAACAAACTGCATCCACTGTTTAATGCTGGGTTATTTGCGAAGCTGAACAAGGTTATCTTTCCCATCACAACCAGAAACACACTTCTTTAGTGACATTGTTGATTTTGTGATCTAAAAACAAAATGCCAGCGCTGCCAAAATGCTTCCGTAACCCGAATGAAGCTCGTTGATTTGCGGGCTCCGCACGCTCTCATCCTGGAGAAGTGCCCATACAAGCAATTCCGCCCTTTATGACCTCACACAGGCCCATAAATGAAAAAAACGTTCAGAAACTTGTTCAAATCCGGAATGAGTGCATTTGGCACAGAAATACTCCAACAACAATTTTTTTTTCGTTTGGCCATGTTTAGCATGAGAATCAACTCTTTAACAGTGTAAATAAGTCAGAATGCATGAAATAGCATTAGCCCATAATAAAACATTATGTGTTTTATTAGACAGGTGAGCAACTGTTTGGATATATTCATCGACAGGAAACTAATCATTGTTATATAGCTCAACACAGTTTTATTGTTTAAATCTGGTTTTCTTGATTTACCGCAAATTTACCATGTTCTACCAGTCTAGCTGTAGAGGTGAAGACAACAACTCCCATGATTCTGCGAAATCACGTCGCCATCAAGATACGCCTTTGTTCTGAATAAGGGACCTCTAGCAGTGAAAATTACATATTGTGCCTTTAAGGACATTTTGAATTGATCAAAAAACAATAATGCAGATCATGACAGTTTAATAAAATGTTATCTTTTTTACTCTTTCTTTTAGTTGAAATGCTCTAATGATGGCTTCTCAGTCATCGCTGATTATTTTGGCCGTGGGGTGTTTAACAAACTCACTCTGATAACGGATCCTCCTGGAGGAAAGAGTGGAGCTGGGAATCTGGAGGCTGAATTCAACAGAGATCTGCTCATTAACACCAAGAGGAATGTTTGAGAGCTGGACTGGAGTGCACGTTAAAAGAATCACTGATCTAGGGTCTGATATCTGACTCTTGGTTTGCTCCAGAAACAGCTCTACACTCCTTGGAACAAATCCAGATTAACCTTTGCAACTCCTCTTCATGGTGTTGATTTATTTATAGGCTGGATAGTTGAGAGTAAGTTCACAGCTCATGCAGAATCTCTCCATCTGTGTAGTCTGCAAGATCAGGTAAGCATAAAGAAGAAAATATCAAAAACGCTGTTGGTGACAGTAAGAACTTGTGCTTCAGGACCGTGACCTTTTCGAGCACTATAGAAGACAACTTGCACAACTTTATTTTGCATCCCTTGATAATTTAATTAGTATTGCAGCCACTCATTACTGCAGATAAAACAACTAATCAACAATAATCAAATGCCTGTAAAAGTGTCATTAATAAATGTAAAACATTATCATTGTTTTTGCTGTATGTACACATCTCAGATGTTTGAGATTTGTCATGAATGAATAAAAATTAAATATTTAGACAGTATTTTACATTGAAAAGGCCACAGAAGGCAAAAATATGTGTAAAAGATGCATGTCAGGAAACCTCTGAGCAAATCTCCATTCATATACACCGTCACAGAATAGTTTCTTGTTTGCGACAACGATTTGGGGTGTTAGAAAAGATGCTAAGTTAAACAGCTGAACCAGCAAGAAAAGTTGCTAAGAACCACATCCTGTTCACAAGAGATGGCACATATAACTGATGTTGTCTGAATCTATTCAACTGATGACTGCCAAATTTTTAAAACCTGACCACATTTTAGCAACTTGAACCTTTCACCCACAAGTTGTCCCTTACCTGTGAACTTATCTCCCCTATCATCATCGTTGATATATTTTTTTAAGTTTGTGAAACCAATGAAAGTTTTCTTAAGCTCTGCTTAACTCGGTGACAAATCATGAATCTCAGCACAGACACATGCATGAAGAGAATAGGTCATTGAAATAGTAAATGTTATGTCTTCCTAGCTACAAGTGCATAATGATTTTTTGTTTATTTGTTCTTTTTCCCACCATATCTCAGAAGACTTGAGTGAAACCTATGGTGTCATAAAGTGTCTCTTATTCAGAAGAAACGCGTGTGCAAGCTTTTCAGGTTTATCAGTAATCTTTTAAGACTAATGATGCTGTATGTGCACTTTTACAGACAGTGCTTCCTGTCCCAACCATTCAATTTGCATAGGGGAGAGGGGGTAAGATGAGCCATTTTTACTTCCTATCTTGAGGACCACATAAGACCACACATCTTAACCCCTCTCCCCTATGCAGATTGAATGGTTGTAAAAGAAAATAAAGCAGTACAATGAAAGTATCTAAAGTAATTTCAGGATGTTTGCTATCATTTTAAAATATCATAATGCATCTATGACAAAGGGTTGTAAAAATATGGCTTAAGTGTTCCAGTGGCTCAGTTTACCCCAGGTTAGGGGTAAGATGATCCGAGTCAGTCAGTAAGTTGCACCATCTGGGTGTAAACGGACAATCTAATTGAATCTGATTCAAATCCATGTGAAATTGTAAAGATAATTGCCCTCTTTTAAAACAACCTCAATAGTGAAATATTTGAATATATGAAATGTATTTTCTTAAAGCTAACTTAAACAAGATAAAACCAACAAAATAGTTGGAATTTCAATAGCTTTAAATGTTTGCATTTCTGAAACAATATGTTGAACACCAAAGTTGTAACCTTCCCAAAACAGTAAAATAAAAACTGAATTAGAATGAATGAATAAATGTCACTGAAATAATAAACATTTTAGCCAGGTCAAAAGGTACTTGGCATGTCAGACATGTTAGGTCATTAAGGGATTACAGGTGAAATTATCTATATATGATTAAGCATCTTGTTCTTATTAGATAAGGATTTGGTGTACTTGTACATTGTTTATCTTTTCTTTTTCTTTTTTTTTAAAGAAAATTATTAACTAAACCAGTTGTGTAACATTACATTGAAATTATACCAGTTTATACTTCAGAGATTTAAATTAACTACAGTGCCTTATGGTGGGGTAAGTTAAAACACTGGCTCAATTTACCCCACATCATTTGGCTCACTTTGCTCAATTTAGCTGCCATTTTGGATAAAACTAGCTAGCTTACCAATTCAGGCTAATATTTAGCTAAATGATTTGCATGGTTTTATACATTGCTAAATCACCAATATAGATCATAAATATTTTAAACTTTGCCATTACATCTGTTCTGCTAAATGTTTACTTTGACAAGCCAAAAACAGTTTTTAAAGTAAATGGGTGCCTTCCACTCCTCCCATGTGCTTCTCCTTTTTACAGTCTGGCAGAAATTATGGGTGATTCTAAAATATATGATCACATGACAATAGAAGTGTACAGTTGCCAAGATAAAGTAACTCAAGTAACCCACTGGCTCATCTTACCCCACTCTCGCCTATCGTCATTAATTAGACTAAATATTTACCTGTGAATTTTGTGGACTGGAAAAAGAAAAAATTGTGCATTTGTTTTATCATTGCATTTACTCAAGATAATTTTGGAAGGATTTAGAAACATATATTAACAGAAATGTGTGTACTTGATGTGCGTTTTTCTTTTCAAAATGACTATGGAATGTAAAGAACAATACATTATGCATTTATTTATTTTATTAGGAAAATACAATACACAAAAATAAGTTGGCCCATCGCAAAACAAATTTCTAATATTTTATAAATGACTTTAAATGAATCTTTTGGGAACAAACTAAAAACAAAACGCGCTGAAAATAAGTTTTTTCTTCTTCTGGCAGCTAAAGTTGTTCAGCATTAAAAAAAAAAAAAAAAAAACTAACTACTGATCTAAAATCTGCTAAATAGATCAGTGCGTGCGTCTAACAAACTGATTCTCTTCTCACGCACTTCCGCTGAACATCTCGCGAGAACAAGTTTCCTTGGCAACAATACACGGTGTTTACATGGAGAGGTCTGAGCGACAAAAGGTTTGTTATTATACTGCAAATATCGTTAATTTAATCGTTGATACCATAATACATATGTAATAATTTATACAACACGCTAATGCGATCTATTTTCTGCCTCGATAATGAGACGTGGCCACTGAATCAATGTAACGAGTTATACACTGAGCTGCAGCAAAACATTGTTATTCCAGAATGTTACTTTTTGCCTAAATATTTCACCACATGTCATGAAGTTTACGAAATAGTTGCTTCCTAAAACTATTATAAGTCCTATCATAAGCGAAACAGCTAAACCCGCTGGGTTCATAGAGCCTATGCAACTTCATAGCCTCTATCTCTAAACGTATTGTTATATATGTAGTGTGTATATTATATAGTATGCTGCTTACCCAGACAGCATTTTAGGGCATCACAGAAGTGTTCTGAGCCAGCAGCTTTTTTGGTATCACTATGACTCCTCAAAATGCATTCTGGGTAGGCAGCTCAATAGGTTCTGAGACCCAGTTTTAGTGAAAACTAAAGTTCAAATAAATCTGCAATCAGATTCAACTCACAACCAACCAGCCATACGACGAGAGTTTTGAGGTGAACGCAGACGAGGCGGCCAGCGTTCACACACCATCCCCACGACAGATAGGTGAGAAATCTTAACCACTTCTTTATATTTAACCTTCCCATTCACCAACTGTTTATCATCATGCCAGTTTCCAGGAGGGCAGGCAGACAGAAGCACAGCGCCATGGCCAGCTATGCTGGTGAGAATCTAGAAGAGGACACTAAAGTAAGGTTACAGTTAACAGGCTCGTTTTCATGAATGCATACATTGAGGTATGAATGACCTGCTCACATCTGACCACAGAGAAAGAAAGAGCCGCCACCTGGTGCTCACGGTACTAATGATGAAGAGGATGAAGAGGAAGATGATGATGATGACGACGACGATGATGATTCTGATGACACAGAGTCTGAAGAGGAGGAAGGGGAGCCCGGTTCTGCTCCTGAAGGGTAGGCCCGCTCATCTGAAACATAAACTTGCACACTGTGTACTGGCCAAGATGAGAGAGACTGATTGACATTAATGTCTCATTTACTTTTAGCTAAGGAGAAAATCTATACAGATATACAGTAAGGAAGTGGGCTAGTTGTGTAAGAAGATGCAAATGTAAAATTTCAGTATTTAACAAAAGTACTAAGAGCATTATAGTTAAAGTATTTACTCAAAACAACAAGCTATTTTATTATAAAATAATGTGGGTTGTGTGTGTGTGTGTGTGTGTGTGTGACTCCTTACAGTGCATATGACCCTGCTGATTATGAACATCTTCCTGTCACAGCCGAGATCAAAGAGCTGTTTCAGTACATCACGCGGTGAGCATGCAACAACTTCACACTTCTGTGCTCCTGCACACGAAACACATGGACATGCCAGAAACTGACCCTTAACCCTTTTACACTGCAAATGAGTGTTTATTTAACTAGCACTTCAAACTAAACTTTCATGAAGATCATTATGTATTGTTTGATGGCATTCTCTGGTCTGCTTGAAATGATGATGAAAAATACATTTAAACAAATTTTGAATAAAATGGCAAACTTGTTTTCTTTACCTGGGCCAATTAAACACAATGGAAATAATATTTTCACACTTTTTAATTTGATAAAATTATAGCTTGATTTGAAATATAACACATTTTGATGCACAGTGAATATTTGTGTAACTTTAAATATAATTGTGTATATAAAATATAATTAACTAGAATATAAATACAATTATATTATATATACATATAATTACAACTTTAAATTTGAATATAATTAAGATTTTTAAATAATACAATAAATTATTATTCTGTTACTTAAAAATCTTAATTATATTAGTTGTAAGTTGTAATTATATGTATATATAATATAATTGTCTTATATTATAGGTTTTAATGTGACCTTCATAAGAATTGAAAGAAATGGCAAACATCTTTTGTTTTGCCTGGCCTAATTAAACACAATAAAATCATATTTTCACACTTGATATTTATGTAACTTTAATATAATTGTATATAAAATATAATTAATTATATATACAATTTTATACACACACACACATTTTTAAAAAATAATAATAATATTTATAAAATATATTTTTTTGTTTTGCCTGGGCTAATTAAACATTAAAATAATATTTTCACAGTGAATGATATTTAGTTAACTTCAAAAGAGTAGTATATAAAATAAAATTAATTATAATATAAATACAATTATATATACATATAAAGTAATGTTCAAATAATACACAATAATAATGTGCCTGTAACAAAGGTTCTCAGAACAAGGAGGAAGAAGACCGGGTCGGCGTGACTGGGACCGGTGGTTTTTTATTCACTGCACTCTGGTACATACAAAAATAAAGTGGCGCTCACAGCGCTCCTAATAAACTCATTCACTCTCAGTAATACGTTCCACTGCTCCTCAGAGTTCCTTCAGTCCACCACGTAAGCCTCCAGTCTCTCTCTCTCTTCGTGCAGACCTCGCTAAACCAGGCCGCCTCCTGCCACAGTGCCCTTTATATAACAAAAAGAAAAAAACACAAACAGTGCCTGTAGTTGAAGAAACAGAAAATACACTCATTTGACTTGTAGATATAATCATGGATTGTTACTGGTATTAATTGAATGACTGTTTCTTTCAGATACACTCCTCAGACGATAGAGCTTGACCACAAACTGAAGCCCTTTATCCCTGATTTCATCCCAGCTGTGGGGGACATTGATGCTTTCCTCAAAGTGAGTGAACATTCAGGCGTGGTTCAGGTCTGAAAGTGTCAATTGACAATTTCTTTATATGTTTTATACTATTTGCGTTCTGCAGGTACCACGGGCGGATGGGAAGGCTGACAATCTGGGTCTCCTCGTTCTAGACGAGCCATGCGTTAAACAGTCAGACCCAACAGTGCTTTCCTTGTGGCTGTCAGAGAACAGCAAACAACACAATGTCGCTGTGAGTCCACACACTAGAACACTAATCAAGGTGCTTTGATAATTTTGGCCTGGCATGTGAATTGAGAATGCGATGCACATCTCTTTCACAGGAAGTGAAAGTTAAGAGCATCGAAAACCCGGAGAAGAACCCCAAAGCCATAGACAACTGGATCGAGAGCATTACTGAGCTGCATCGGTCCAAACCTCCAGCTACCGTACACTACACGAGGCAAGCACTTACATGAATGAACCACGCACATCTTGAGAGCAGAACATCTGCGTCATTTTGTAACAAGTGTGCTAGAAATTCCCCTACGCACCTGACTTAAGCTAAACAGGGCGTCTCCACTTCGACACCTGCTTCGAGTCAGACAACATAAGAACACTTATGGATACTATCACTTAGGAATAAGGTTTCTAGTGTTCTACTTCAGCACTATCACTATCAAATAAGATCTCTAGTGCTCCACTGAACTTGATCACATGAGAATGGAAGTAAGATCTCTAATGTCTTGCAGTAATCAGACAGACTCCAGATAATGCCTTTGAATATGCTTTAATCACGGCCCGGGGGGGAACTCAGACCAATTTCAAAAAGAATCCCCCCCCCCCCGACAAAAAGATTACAACAG
This sequence comes from Rhinogobio ventralis, assembly GCA_039654625.1. Taxonomy (NCBI): domain Eukaryota; kingdom Metazoa; phylum Chordata; class Actinopteri; order Cypriniformes; family Gobionidae; genus Rhinogobio; species Rhinogobio ventralis. Next base: position 4,089,121 of record CM077215.1, read on the forward strand.
TTTTTATAGAATAGGAGCATGAAAAAGGTGACATGTTTTGTTGCATCATTTTTCTCTAATATGATCTTCATATGTATAATTTTCTGTTACTAGGTAAAGGCAAATTACAGCAAAAATATATATATGTGTGAATAGGTTCAAACAGCTGTCTAGTTTTGTTTCCTTTTTTGTTATATTTAGACACATATAGAGTGGTGCAGTTCGCATCACACTGTTTTCCTCGACCATAGGCTTTTGGATTATCGCTAAAAACAAGCTCTGTCAACACAAGTTATGATATTTCCAAGTTTTGCCCATCAAGATAATTTTCTCAGATGAACACAACTGCTATGACTTTTGAAGCCTAAATGCAGTTGCCATAAGTAAAAAGCTAAAGGTAAGCTATAAACGAATTACACCACGGTCGCTCGACTTCAACGTCACCATCACTGAGCTTCTGACAACTCTTTCAGTTTTTATCTTAAAACATTCTCCCAGAATGTTTGAGTTAGAATAGTTTATTAGAGCACAATTATGAGCGTACAGAGGCTGTAAAAGCGGAAAGAGTTTAGTTGTTCGGCGCAATGACGTTTAATCTCCTCAACAGCCTCTAGTCCCATTTAGCCACTTGTTAGCAACAGCCTTTTTCAAGACACGTAACAGCTTTAAAAAATCACGAGTAGAGTAATACTGATGTATTTTATGTCCCATAATAAAACATGAAAGTGTCTTGAGCTTGTGTTCACCACAAACCTTATTCCAGCCATTTAACCAAAAACCCATTGACTTCGGGACGATGGAACCGCAAATGCTAAAATGCTAAATTGCTTCCGTGTTTTGGCCTACAAAGTGATGTCATACCTGCACCACTCTAATCAGACACACTTTGGCCTAAGTGTTTGGGGACATTTCGTTTATTAAAAAAGCATATATATATATATATGTTAATCCAGCAAGAAAAAGAAATGTTAGTTAAAAATTTCCTTAACAGCAGTCTTGTATATTTTATATCAGACCCATGCCAGATATCGACAGCCTGATGCAAGAGTGGCCACCTGAATTTGAGGAGCTTTTGGGGAAGGTTAGATTTTGACTGAAATATGTTCTGCTTATGATCCTTCATCAAACCGTTCATCTTCATTTCCCGGTCTGTTCACCAGGTGAATCTCCCCACAGCAGACATTGACTGTGATTTGGCAGATTATGTTGACATTATTTGTGGTAAGTTGGTCTATTGCATGTTTGATGCTTTTGTTGGTTTTTGTAATGACTGTTCGTGTACCCTCTCAGGAATCCTGGACATCCCTGTGTACAAGAACCGTATTCACTCACTTCACGTCCTGTTCACACTCTACTCCGAATTCAAAAACTCACAGGTTAGTATTTGATACTCTACAATATTAAATTAAATGTTAAATATACCCATCACAATTTGAAAATATTGATTTGCTTTTTTTTTGTTTTAGTTTTATGCATTATTTGTATTACGCACTGTCTATATAAATGACTGGATTGCTCATTGCGTTCTAAACTGCCATCAGGCCGTGAAGCCACCGGAAGTACACTCACCTAAAGGATTATTAGGAACACCTGTTCAGTTTCTCATTAATGCAATTATCTAATCAACCAATCACATGGCAGTTGCTTCAATGCATTTAGGGGTGTGGTCCTGGTCAAGACAATCTCCTGAACTCCAAACTGAATGTCAGAATGGGAAAGAGCGTGGCATGGTTGTTGGTGCCAGACGGGCCGGTCTGAGTATTTCACAATCTGCTCAGTTACTGGGATTTTCACGCACAACCATTTCTTAAATCAGTTTACAAAGAATGGTGTGAAAAGGGAAAAACATCCAGTATGCGGCAGTCCTGTGGGCGAAAATGCCTTGTTGATGCTAGAGGTCAGAGGAGAATGGGCCGACTGATTTAAGCTGATAGAAGAGCAACTTTGACTGAAATAACCACTCGTTACAACCGAGGTATGCAGCAAAGCATTTGTGAAGCCACAACACGCACAACCTTGAGGCGGATGGGCTACAACAGCAGAAGACCCCACCGGGTACCACTCATCTCCACTACAAATAGGAAAAAGAGGCTACAATTTGCACGAGCTCACCAAAATTGGACAGTTGAAGACTGGAAAAATGTTGCCTGGTCTGATGAGTCTCGATTTCTGTTGAGACATTCAGACGGTAGAGTCAGAATTTGGCGTAAACAGAATGAGAACATGGATCCATCATGCCTTGCTACCACTGTGCAGGCTGGTGGTGGTGATGTAATGGTGTGGGGGATGTTTTCTTGGCACACTTTAGGCCCCTTAGTGCCAATTGGGCATCGTTTAAATGCCACAGCCTACCTGAGCATTGTTTCTGACCATGTCCATCCCTTTATGACCACCATGTACCCATCCTCTGATGGCTACTTCCAGCAGGATAATGCACCATGTCACAAAGCTCGAATCATTTCAAATTGGTTTCTTGAACATGACAATGAGTTCACTGTACTAAAATGGCCCCCACAGTCACCAGATCTCAACCCAATAGAGCATCTTTGGGATGTGGTGGAACGGGAGCTTCGTGCCCTGGATGTGCATCCCACAAATCTCCATCAACTGCAAGATGCTATCCTATCAATATGGGCCAACATTTCTAAAGAATGCTTTCAGCACCTTGTTGAATCAATGCCACGTAGAATTAAGGCAGTTCTGAAGGCGAAAGGGGGTCAAACACAGTATTAGTATGGTGTTCCTAATAATCCTTTAGGTGAGTGTATTTGCATCATTGACTTGCAGCCAAAACATTGACCAAAAATCACCTAATTTGCAGCGTCTCTGTCTCACAGGATTAGTTTTACAATATATGTTTGTAAATGAATAATTACTTAAGATGTTATCTGTAATGTTTATGGTCTTTTCGGAGAGGATAAGTCAGGATAAGTACAATAAGTACAGTGTATTGAAATCGTTGATGTTGGTGTAATGCACACTGCCAACACAGGTAACTGACCAAACACAAACATTTCTTTATGTATATAATTATGGAGGAAATATTAAACATTTATATCTGTGTTAAGCTGCAGAAATTGATTCGAATACCGTATACAATAAATATTAATACAAGCCTCTGTTACTATATTGCACTATATTGTATTAAAATTCAGTTTGCCATGCATCATCTCAGAAATAAAGCAGTCAGGAATATTTGTCTGAATAAGTTATGATGCGTGCATTTTATTTCCTGATTGAGCAACATCTATTTCAGACTCTTTAAAGACAACGCAAATGTATGCCGTTTACAGTTACCATATGAGTAAAGTGTTATGTATGCTAAGTTGTTGAATTAATGATTAATTTAACCAGCATTTAAATCATTAACTGCTTTAAAATGCAGAACATCATTGTTGAAACATTTGCAGTTAGCCTAGTGTATGAAAAAAAGGCATACGAGGCATAAATATTTATTCCGATTTCAGAATGCGCACTTTGACATTTGTGACCCTGGAGCACAAAACCAGTCATAAGTCTCATGGGTATATTTGTGGCAATAGCCAACAATGCATTGTATGGGTCAAAATTATCGATTTTTCTTTTATGCCAAAAATCATTAGGATATTAAGTAAAGATCATGCTGCATAAAGATATTTTGTAAATTTCCTACCAATCAAAAATGTATTATTAGTAGTAATATGCATTGCTAAGGACTTCATTTGGACAACTTTAAAGGCGATTTTCTTAATGTTTAGATTTTTTTTTTTTGCACCCTCAGATGCCAAATATTGTCCTATCCTAAAAAACCATACGTGAATGGAAAGCTTTTTTATCCAGCTTTCATATGATGTATAAATCTCAATTTCAAAAAATTTACCCTTATGACTGGTTTTGTGGTCCAGGGTCACAAGCGGTCCAAGTGTCTCATCCGTCAGCTAATCTGATGTGTACTACTGTAATGAATATGAATGTAACTTTGTAATAAGCAGGGGAAATTCCTGACTTTAAACAAATTACCATTTGTGTTGTAAGAATGTACAGGGAGAAAAATGGTACATATTAGAGAAAAATGGTGTCTCCTTAGGCAATGTTTTCTCAGTAAAATCATATAATTTCCTATTAATTCGATAGAATGTGTGAGCTTACTATGGAATACCAATATGGCCACGTGGTGGCTTCACTTTTTATGACGTCATGAGCAATCTAGTTCTCTATATAGATCAGTGGTATTATGTAGTATTTTTGAATGTTTAATTAGTGTTTTTGTATGCTTGCTGCATTTTTTGGGAAGTACTTTTGATGACCTCATTTTTTCCCCCCTGTTATCAGCACTTTAAATCTGTAGCGGAGGGCCAGAAGTCTGACACACCGCCTGCTTCACGTACAGCTACTGCTGAATTAGAAAGACTCACTTTGGACTGAAGTCTCCATCATGGCCTATTTTATTACATCCTGTTTTGTTCTAAGCTGTTATGTTGCCAACTGTCAACATGTCAACCAAACTCTACACATCAGCAACATAACCAGCTCAGATTCCTGAACGTACAGCTGTGTTGTGTCAAATGCATATGGAGAGAACAGCACATAAATGTTAATGGTAAGCAGTTTTCCATCCATTGTGCACCTTATTTAAATCCTCAAAATTATGTCACATTGTAATATTATTACTGTTATGTTCTATATCATTACATGTTACACTATGAATTCTTCATATGTCTGTGTTAGATTGTGTTCTCACAAAAGGGTTGTGATGCTATAATCACTACAATTGCATTTTAATAAAACTTATTTCCTCAAACTGTAGACTGGAAATGTGTCTTCAAAAACAATCAAATCTACTCATTGCCTAATTATTTTACAGTTTAAAATGAATTGGTACTTTCTTATTGAAGGGTAACACCTGTGAGGTTTCCCTTTTGAGCTCCGCTTCCTTATATTAATAAATGTTTTCAATCACTTTTCTCGCTAATAGCTCACCCAAGCTCAGTATAGCTTCTTTAGGACATATACTTTTAAATAACAGAAAGTACAGTACTGTAAATAACCCATAAAAATAATACAGAGTTAAACAGAATCAACACTAAACACTGGAGATTTAACAAAGCTGGGTGACATCAATACATTTTTTACATTTGAATATTAAACTGAATTATAGAAAGTCCTTTGTTATTAGTCTGATATACTGTGTGAAATGCACATGAAACATGTACATCTATTATAATCTGAATATGAGCAGCCCTGCCTTCTTCCTCGTTCTACCCGCTTTTGTTTTCCTGTTGTGGTTGACCGTGGTTATATTTTTACTTTGAGGTGACAGTTTTGAGTGCGTTATAGCGTAAATCACAAAGTACATCTACAGATTAGAAAGGTTTTATTAATGATAATAAAATGATAATTTAGCTTCAAAAAGTCTTAACTCCTGACTTACGATGACTGGAAGTTACATTCATGTCTGGCTGTTTCTGTTTGCTGTGTTTGGTAAGTGTGTCTAATGATTTCTCTTGTGCTATGTCTGCTATTTTTTGTGCTATTAATGCACCTGTATTAGTATTTTGAAAATGCTGCATGTATATGACTTTTTTCTGGGTAGTTTTGGATAAATTGTCACATTCTACATTTATGGTCAATATATCATAATGCGCCTATAGTCTGTTTTCTTTCACTCAAATGTTTCAATCTGTTTATGGATTGTAATGACTATATTGATTTAACAGCAGAAGACATTCTTGAAGTTAAAAAGACGGGCTTATACAGTCGTGTTGAACTCACTGGAAAGACACTCAATCAAGATACTGTTAACTCAGTGGAATGGACCAATCTAAACAGATCACAATTATGTCTTAAGTATGACAACAATGGTACCAAATGCTATCGTGACTGCTGTGGGAAGGCTCATTTCTATTTGAGCAATAACACCCTTATTCTGGAGAACGTGACAGCACAGGATGAAGGAGTCTACATGGAAACTATAATTAGAAGAAACAGAACCACAACATTCCAAAAATTTACATTAATTATTCAATGTAAGTCAAGACATATCAGAGTCCTTCTTCATATGTAATTCCTCTGTTTAATCTGTGTTTGCTCATTAGCACGTTTTATTTTAAGACCCTGTACCAAATGCAACAGAAATTGTGGTCTCACGGACATCCAGCACATCTGTGACTCTCAGATGTGAAGTGAGCGGGTCATTTCTGCATCTGATGTGGAAGAGAGAAAGAGTCCCCATTCTAGAGAAACACAGACACTCATTCAGTGAGAGGAACCAAACTCTACACATCAGCAACATAACTAGCTCAGATTACGGAACGTACAGCTGTGTTGTGTCAAATGCATATGGAGAATCAGAACAGCACATAAATATTACCGGTAAGCAGTTTTCCATCCATTGTGCACCTTATTTAAATCCTCAAAATGATTCAGGACCAGAAATTAAACTTAAAACATCTTTAAAGTTTAAACATCTTTGAACACAAAGGCATCTTTCAATAGTAGCATGATTATGAAAAGAAAGAAGCATTGAATAATCATGTCATTTTCTGGTTTTAAGGAGAGAACTCAACTGTTAACCAAGGAAATGGTACTAGTGGTAAAACTCAGTCTGGTCAGATTCTGCTTTCAAGTGGATTTACACTCATGGGTGTTTTTGGATTGTGTGCCATGTTCTACAGCCTTTACAAATACCACCACAGTAAGACTTTCTCCCAAATACATGAATGATGTTCATACATGTTGCTTTAGTATGTTCATGAAACCCACAGCCTTTATGATTTAGGTTGATTCTGTGACTTAGATCATGAATGTTTCAATACCACGTAATCTCAGCAAACGTTCTCAAAAACATCAGACAGGAAGAAAAGGAGAATGAATCACAGACAAATTTTCCGCTTACAAAAACTCCCCAGCTACTCTGCAAGCTACCCAAAACCTGACATACAATAACAGCAACTATTGTTTTTAAATTATTCTATTTTGTATATAATATTTTACTGTAATTAAATGTTTAGGGCAAAGAACAGAAAATGGCAGAACTACAGATGAAGGTATTGAAAATGAATCTATGTGTGTGTGTGTGTGTGTACATGTATATTGTATTATTATACAACAATTGCATTGTCATAATATCTGTGAAATATACTTCACAGGGGATGCAGATTTCCTTGGAATTTATCAGGTAATGGTAAATTAAAAACATTAATAAACGCATGTAATAATAATTTTGGTAGATATTTAGATATAAAATGATTGATAAGATGATGTAAAAATAAAATGATTGATATTAAAGACCCTATGAAAGGTATTTTAAAAAAAACGAGGCTTTTATTCCATATTTATTAGCATTAATGCATGTTAACAAATTAAGTTTTTAGCAGATATTTACAATTTTACAGTCTAATCTTGCACCTACAGACAAAAATATGTCCAACCCAAAAAATAAACAGACTCTATGCACGCAGTCATATTTCTGATAGCTGTTGATCACATTCATATATATCATGTTATATTTTATATAATCCATCTTCACTTTAGCATGAAGGTGGATCTTATCAATATTACTTTTGTGTTTAATTTTCTTACAATTTCACTGCACCAGAAGTTGCCGTGGCCCCTGACGCAAATTCTGAAGTCATTTTATGGGGTCTTTAAGTCAGGAAAAACTCTTCCAGCGGAATGCTATGAATGATAAATGTAGGCCTATTATAGGTTTATGTTTTTTTTTTTTTTTACAGTACATGTTTTTCTTATAATTATGTTTTTAATAATACCTGCTACTCTGGCCACTCTTGTCTCTCAGGAAGTACCTGGCACTGAAGAAGTGACTCCTTTGCCATATGTCTACACAGACTTCATTAAGCCGAAAGAGCCCAATCAGGCCTCTGCCGCAGCGCAACACTTTGAGGACTTTGGTTACTCTGAGGTTGGACCCACATGCGGGATGGAAACAGTTGTTCAGTATTGTGAAGAACAGTCCACAGCATGTCCTGATGCTGGAGAGGAATGACAACTAATATAAGAGACTACAAACATGTTGGAGTTAAAAGAGAGAATACTAACACGCTTGAATATTAAAGGGATAGTTCACACAAAAATTAAAATTCTGTCATTAATTACTCACCATCATGTCGTTCCAAACCCTTAAGACCTTCCTTTATCTTAGGAACACAAAACACAGGCTCATTATTGGCCGTTGCTGTTCATGTGACCACATGTGATGCAGGAGCAAGACAATAATGACCTGGCATTCTGACATAGAACCTGGAAGCGCTGCACTGTTTACTACATATACACTCACCTAAAGGATTATTAGGAACACCTGTTCAGTTTCTCAATAATGCAATTATCTAATCAACCAATCACATGGCAGTTGATTCAATGCATTTAGGGGTGTGGTCCTGGACAAGACAATCTCCTGAACTCCAAACTGAATGTCAGAATGGGAAAGAAAGGTGATTTAAGCAATTTTGAGCGTGGCATGGTTGTTGGTGCCAGACGGGCCGGTCTGAGTATTTCACAATCTGCTCAGTTACTGGGATTTTCACACACAACCATTTCTAGAGTTTACAAAGAATGGTGTGAAAGGGGAAAAACATCCAGTATGCTGCAGTCCTGTGGGCGAAAATGCCTTGTTGATGCTAGAGGTCAGAGGAGAATGGGCCGACTGATTCAAGCTGATAGAAGAGCAACTTTGACTGAAATAACCACTCGTTACAACCGAGGTATGCAGCAAAGCATTTGTGAAGCCACAACACGCATAACCTTGAGGCGGATGGGCTACAACAGCAGAAGACCCCACCGGGTACCACTCATCTCCACTACAAATAGGAAAAAGAGGCTACAATTTGCACGAGCTCACCAAAATTGGACAGTTGAAGACTGGAAAAATGTTGCCTGGTCTGATGAGTCTCGATTTCTGTTGGTGTGTGGGATGTTTTCTTGGCACACTTTAGGCCCCTTAGTGCCAATTGGGCATCGTTTAAATGCCACGGCCTACCTGAGCATTGTTTCTGACCATGTCCATCCCTTTATGACCACCATGTACCCATCCTCTGATGGCTACTTCCAGCAGGATAATGCACCATGTCACAAAGCTCGAATCATTTCAAATTGGTTTCTTGAACATGACAATGAGTTCACTGTACTAAAATGGCCCCCACAGTCACCAGATCTCAACCCAATAGAGCATCTTTGGGATGTGGTGGAACGGGAGCTTCGTGCCCTGGATGTGCATCCCACAAATCTCCATCAACTGCAAGATGCTATCCTATCAATATGGGCCAACATTTCTAAAGAATGCTTTCAGCACCTTGTTGAATCAATACCACGTACAATTAAGGCAGTTCTGAAGGCGAAAGGGGGTCAAACACAGTATTAGTATGGTGTTCCTAATAATCCTTAAGGTGAGTGTACATACATACATACATAGCATAGGAGAATGACGCTTAAGAAAAGAGATTGTTGAATAAAGTAGTTTAGTTTTTTTTTTGCACAAAGTATTCTCGTCGCTTCACAACATTGAGGTTGAACCACTGTGGTGTCCACATGGACGTTTTTACAGTTGCATTGACGTTGCTGCCTACGTGTGGTTCAGAAACCTCTCGGATTTCATAAAAAATATCTTAATTTGTGTTCTGAGGATGAACGAAGGTCTTACGGGTTTGGAACGGCTGAATTTACATTTTCAGGTGAATTAACCCTTTAACTCTTTCCCCGTCATTGATGAAAATTTCCGGTTTTCACTGATAAACAGCAACAAGCGATATCATATTTAAGCAGATGCACATGTAAAATAAAACACGACCAACAACATTATAAAAAAAAAGAGAAAAAAAGCCTAATGCTACCGAATGAAATATCGACCCAGGATGAGCTACAGGACACTGAAGCTTTGGGGTTGTGGATGGACTCCATCTACTCCATCTGTGTTTTGATCATCGTTCTGAATCCGATCTGGATGTAGTCAAAAGTGTGGTTTTCTCAGCCCTATTGCCGTTTTTAAAAATTGTTTTAATGAAATTTACCCACAAAGAGAATGCATTAAGCTAGAATAAAACTTTTTTTAAAGCAGAGGCTCTGTTCTTTCTTTTGAAGAACATGTCCAAGTATTCACACAACAACATATTCTGGAGGCCAAGAACATTTTGTGAAAATGCTGGCGGGGAAAGAGTTAATAAATCTGGTGCAGTGCAATTTACAAGAGCAACACATTCAAGCCAGACGAGAAGGGGAAAATACATCTTTACATCCTGAATTACCACCAGATGGCAGCAAAAACAGCTGAAAACATGGCAGTTCTACCACTTAATTGTTTCCGCAGAATCAGCAAGAATTTCTCTGGATGGACAATAGGCGTCTGCAGAATAATCGTTTCAATTACCATTATGAAAAAGAATTGAAGAAACTTATTCCCTCTCTTGCACTTGGTCCTGGATAATATACAGCATGAACATACTATAAAGACTTAAGCACATAATAAAAGGACGTAATTGAAAACTCCAGTGCCTTGCAATAATGTCAAGGATGCAGTATTTGAAGTGTCACACTGTGAGAGGTCGTAAGTTTCCATTCTACCCATTAATGACTGTCATACATAGTGATTAGATAAATGACTTGTGCCTTTCAGAGCAGTTAGGAGAGCACAAGTGGTTTGTCTTGCATGACAAACTCTGTTAAAGGTTCTGTATATCAATTAAAAGGCATGTCACAGTGGCAGATTAATTGATGTTAAAAGGCAAATTAGATGTTAGTAAAGAGGTGCAAACTCTCACGGTGCGCAAAAGAGAGACCGCTGTCAATGACCCGAGTATAAAAGTCTCACCAAATTTTTCATTAACAGTTAGAGTAGAGCACCTTTATCATGTATACCTAAAGCAATGTCTTTATTGGGATACCAGGGATACATACTGCAACAGGATGCAAAGGATAGGTTCCTTTCTTTGTTTTGCCTTCAGAAAAGCCAAAAGGAAGAAAAGAGTGAAATAAAAATAAAACTTTCCTTTTAACAGATAATTGTACAGTCTCACTTTTTTCTAAGTGTGCTTGAATTGTTGCACCCATGGAATGCTGGGAAATGATACCTACAAACAGAAGGGGATGTAAGTGTTTAATAATTTAACTTTAATTTCCTGTGATATAAATAGAAAAAACAGAGAGGTTTGGGGGACAGTGTTAATTAAAGATCTCCTATACAACTACAATAAGTGCAAACAGATATTTATATACAAAACTGCACATATCATTTGGGTTTCAGGGGGGAAAAAAATAATAAACAATGTGTGGAAAACATTTTGCATCGCCCGTTTGGGGATAAATAAATCACAAAGCGAACTCACCGGTCACAGATGCTCCGGAACAAAAAATGAGACTAAATGCAACGCAGGTATCAGGAATTAAACATTTGAGATTTGAGTGATAAACAGATGCACTTTGATCTGAAGGTTTAATATCAGTGATTAAGCCCTATCTGGCAACCCTGAGACAAAAACAACCCCATTTCAGCACGTTTGACTAAGCTGAACATTCACTTGGAATTAATGGACCAAATCAGACTATGAGCACCATAAGGCTTCGGAGAGCCTTGTTCAAGTGCGTACAATCTGCAGGGTTTTGATTTTCATTAAAGCCACTGCATCAGTAATTGAGATGCACTTTTGATTACCTAATAATCATACCAATAGATTTAAAAGCAAATATTTTGACATGAAGGGTACCCAAAATCCTGTGAGATGCTTTCATGATCCATTGTGTGCATTAAGAACTAAATTTAGAAAATGATATGCTACAGATGATAGAACAATCACATTTGAATCAGGAGGAAAAAAAAGATTATACATGAGTAGAGAAAAAAAATTTATAATTTCACAGCATTTAAAATGTTCAATTTAAATTCTGATAGTCACTGATGCCATCCATGGTTTACATTGTCATAATAACATATACTTTATCTATTGTTATTCAAAGAAATTTCATATTACACCCTGAAGAGCTTCACTGTGATATTCAGTCCCTCTCTTCTGAAAATCCCCCTCTGTGTCCACTATCTGGTTGAACACAATCTGTGAATAATTTCTCAAATATACAAAAGTGCTCAGTCTTCAAGAAAGCGTAAAAAATGTCTGTCTGGCCCGAAAAGCCTCTTCCCTTTTTTTAAGGCAAGTGGTGACCAGTAGGTCAAAAGACTCTTGCCACAGAACCGTGCTGTAACATCTCTCAATAAATATTGCAACAAATAATTCCCCCCACGTTTGAAACGAGTGAGCAGACTTAATGGCTTTTGGCATTTGTAGTTTCCACGAATGGCGAGAGTTTTACTATTAATGTAGAAGGATGGGAATCTCTCTCAACTAGACATGGAAAGGGCACGAATGACCGAAGTATGCACTGTGAATGAGTGGACAGGAAGCCAAGGTCATGTCCACAAGTGTAAAGCATGCCAAAATGGAAAAATCGGAACAAACTAAAATGAAAACTTTATACTACATTTACGTAAAAGCTTTTAAGAAAGACCTTGTCCATTTGCCCCTTAATTTCTCTCTGAACTGTAGTTGAGGTACAGGAAACACTTTAGAGGGTGCTTGGGGGAGGCCACGACTGAACAACCGTTCAATGAATCATTCACAAACATCAAGCTCCTTCCTGTTATCCAGACTGAACAAAGCTGAAACGCACTCAATTCCAATTTTCAGCCAATTAAAGTTCTGGGTTCCGGGGATTTCAGAACTCTCGGTCAGTTTAGAATTAGTGGATAAGGGGGCGTTTTGTTCAGGGAAAACATGCACTCATTACCTTTCATTCTCACCAGCACAACAGCAACGGCACAATATGATACACCAGTACCAGTAAAATCTCTTTTCCAAAATGATTCTTTAGACAAAGTTATATATCATCTTTATAAATATTTTCTGTGCTGTTGTGTCCTATATAAATAGCAAAATATAGTGTCATATTTCCTACAGCTAGTTGAATCCCCTCAGCCGTTTACACTAACTAAAGCATCTTTTAATCACAAGAAATCTTTCTGAAAGGATCCGTAAGAAATAATGTACTAAATCTTTGAAGTAATGTACTCAAACAAAACAGATGTCTGTACAAAACAAAATGAACAAAATAATACAAATACAAAAATAAGAACACAATCTGTGTGTGTTGTTAGCCACAGGAGTGCATAGATGCTGAGTTTGTGAAATGAGTCTGGGAGGTGTGTGAAACCAACCGATTGGGTGAAAAGTGCTGAAAGCTGATATCAACATTGATTTTTGTCTTTTCTTCTTGGAGGTGGTGATGGTGCGTGGAAATCATCTGTGATGATCTGACCTACTTCTTTGTCCTTCTGCTTGAAATCCCAACTGAAGATTGTTAGAAGAAGAATACTCAGCGCTAAATTTTGTTTCCTTTTTTTCCTTAAATTAAATTGCTAACCAATAAATATACAAACAAAGAGTCCACTTTTTTTGTTGAGACCAAAAATGCTTCTAACACTTTGTGGTGTACATTCAGGAACATTCATATTGAAAGTGAAAAAAATGCAACGTAAAATAAACAAACGGAAAAAAAAAATCACCGTAAGAGTTAACAATAAACATTGCCATAATAATAATTTATATTATATTACAAATTATTCCTATGTTTTTTTTTTTGTTTTTTTTTGCAGTCCAAGTTCCCTCCCAGGGTAAGGTGATTTTTTATAGTTTTTCTTTTGAGGGAATCCAGATGTAAGGTCCAGACTGTTCCTCTATCACCATCTTACACTGGTTATAAATGTCCTCTAATGTTTCCCCTTGAACCAGCGCTGAGAGAGAGAGAAAGAGAGAAAGAGAGAGAAAGAGCTGATGTTATTAGATTCTTATGCACTTTACTGAGCAACGTCATTATCATCTTGCACCACAAGAAGTAAGAAACCCCAATGACAGTTTCATAATGATCGTTTTTGAACTTAATGGATCATTAGCCACTTCATTGCTCATGAATTCTTCTCGCGTAAAGGGTAAGAATAGCCATTTTACCCAGCAACAGAGTCTCTAACAAAGCAGAGAGAACTATGTAGCTTTTCATTTAAAGTGCCCCTATTATGGCATTTGAAAGGTTTCTATTTTTGTTTTGGGATTCCCCAACAACAGGATTACATTTCACTGTCTTATAATATGCATTTATTTTTACCTTATTTGCTCAACGACTCCCAAAGAATTCACTTAATGATTCATTTTTCCAAACCCCTCCTTGCGTGACGCTAATCTGCTGTGATTGGTCAGATGACCCAGTCAGTTGTGATTGGTACACTGCGTGCAGCGCACGTCGGAAACGGGACGCCTATCACCATTACTGGATTACGGCTTGTCAAGTGTTGAAAATTTTATACAGTGTATGAACAGACATGGCATCAATTTTGAGCCAGAGTCCGACAAGGAAACATCCAGAGTTGCTGATGAACAAGAAAGTCAATCGCAAACACGACTGGAGCAGGACCTTTCTCAATGGTAAGTGTCAATGTAGTTTATGGCACTTCAGGCTGATTAAACAAGCAGAATCGGAGTAAGAATGTCTGAGAAGTGACATGCTGTAATCTGATTAATCTTGCTGTCTGTCGTCATTTGTTTGTTCAGTGTAACGCATCACTGCCAAATTAATTTAGGTGCACGTGTGGGAACTGTATCAAAATGCCAAGCGAGGCTGAAAATGCGGGCAATATGCTAATGTTTTGTTATGTCGTCACAACGAAACGGCTTGGGGATTCGTTTTTTAAAAAGATTTTTTAAAGTGACTCAGAGTCGACTCTTACTTTTGAGAGACAATAACTTCACAAGCACTTTCAGATTTAAAACTTTGCAGGATGTTTTCATTCACTTAGAGCTATGTTACACACTACATGAAAGGTAATTTTCAAAAATCCATAATAGGGGCACTTTAAAAATAACATTGAATTTTTTTCTCATAAAAAAAATTGTTCATCTATTAGAGTACACAGAATTATCAGTAAAGCAACACACTCTTTAAATCTCTTTTCTTGCGGGAGCAGATCAAGGGAATAAAAATTAAAGCAACAGCATAGTCACACAGGTTCAAAATGTCCACAAATGAATCATTATGTCGTTGAGTTCTTTTTCATATTCCTCCATACACTCACAAGGGTCAGGCTAATGCATATTTCAAGAGAAAGTTGATGTGTTTCACTCAGGGAAAAGCATCAGCTCTGCGGCTCTGCTGTCAAATATGATGGATGTAACAAGCTGCAATGGTTGGCCTCTGAGGTAATGCATATGCAACAGACTATCAGAATATGCAAATTAAGGTGATATCGGACAGGCTCTGAGCGTGAAGGCGCCGCTCAGGTCCTCTCGATGGATTAGGAACTTTACTGTTACCTGTGAAGAACTCGCCGAACTCCTGCTCCAGTTTCATGGCACGGTCATATGTCTTTTTGGCCTGTTCCTCCGTCAACCTCTTATTCATCTCCCTGAAACGCAAAGGGTTTACAAACGTATCAATCCCTTGGAGTCCGAGCGCAATGGAATTTGTATTATTTATTGAATAAATACACCATCATAGAGCTGTGTGGTAAACTTACATTAAGGACTCGATGGATCTAGGCTTTATAAAGATGGCAATGGGGTAGAGTTGTGCTACTTGTAGTCGTTTTATGGCATTCCCAGACACGTCGAGTATGCAGTGCTTTCCCTAGAAAAGCAATAAAAACTTGCTAAATGGTTGGAAGCTGCACAGTAGACAAAAAGGACACAAGGACAAGTGTTGGCCTATGAGAGTCAAGTTAAAATAAGTTTAGCAGGGGCAAGTCTTGTGTAAATGGCCCCTAACATAACAAATTCGACTCTTTACCAAGGTACTCGTGAGTACCGTACATCTGGAACATGTTAAACTAGCTAGGCATTCCAATTTGTAAAATCCATATTAGTAAGACTTCATGGCAATGTTGTGGTTGTAAAACCATAGCAAGTACTGACCCTCTCAGCCACATATTTGACAGACATGACACTGGTTCCGTACAGATTGTCATTGTACTGTCCAGCCTCGATGAACTTGTGCTCTTGGATGTCTTTCTCCATCTGCTCTCGTGAGGTCATAAAGTGATAATCTCTCCCATCCACTTCATAATCCCGCTTTGGTCTGGTAGTATCTGAGATTGGTTTAAAAAATCCAGGCTTTAGTTTTATAATACTTTGGTACTCAGTTCTACAACACATAAAAATGGGAAATCATCACCTTTATTATCTACATACACATTCATGAGAAATACCATACTGTAAGAGTGCAGAGGGCAAATCCACTTTCACAAATAAACAATTAGGATACAACAAGACTAAAGGCACACCTTAAGAAAAAGTGTATTTTTTGTATTGTTTGTATTGAACATTTATGGAGCGACATATTTTGTGTGAAAATAAATCATAAAAGTGGTTTATTTTTTTTAAAAATCGTATAATTTTATGAGGTGGCGAGGGGGGCCTTCTACCCCACAGACACACGGGGCAAAACCAGCATGGGGCAAAAGACACAGTATTGATACAAATACTTCAGCTAAAATAATGTGTTTTTAACAGTGTCTAAGTTTATACTTGTTCAAAACATTCACTTTATCAGAGTTTGTACTATTTTCTGTTTATTTTGATAAAAGAATTCATTTTTGTTCAATAAATATACTGTCATTAAAATATGTTAATTTAAAAATGTTTTAAAAATACAGAAACAAAATTATTTTAAAAAGTAAATATTCTGAAAGCACTCAAGGAGATCCCATAATAATCTAACATGGATTTACAGTAGTAACAATAAATTCTATTTTATTATATGATATGATTAATATCATTTTTTTCAGCCAGCTATTTATTATCATATTAACTATTGTGCCTTTTGCCCCAAAAGCAGGTGCGCTTTTCACCCCAAATACCATACTTTTACATATTCTTCCATTATTGAAAAACTGTTGTTTTAATTACCTTGAACAAAACTGAAAATCATTAAGAAGACCATTGTCTCAAAATATGTTCAATGATTTTAGCGATTCTCTTTTGCTACTTAAATCTACAACATTTAAAAAAGCATCAAATATTAGATGAAATTAGTGCTGCTTCCCGTGATCGTGTCAAGGATCAGAGAAATTTCCACGTGCATCTTGAAAAGCGGATGTTTTGGAAAGTGCTGCGGCAAGTTTTTGTGCCATCTAGTGGTTTAGAGGAAAATAAAATCAAAGGCGCCTTTTACCCCGGTGAACCTTTAGCCCCGGTGTACCCTATATCTCTAGCTTTTGGGGTAACACTCTAAGCGATAGAACAGCAACAGTGAGCTAAGCTGAAATACCCATAGATCCCACTGAGTGGATGAACTGTATACTACAGGGAAAGACTGATGCTATTACATTTTCTATTTGTATCTTGCTCACTGCAGACTAATAATCTCACTTACCTTCTTGATCAGAACTGTTAGCCGCTTTTTTTAAATTATGAACATAAACAAAAATGGTTAAATAAAAGTCTGAAAAACTGAACAAGTGTTTAAGATGGAAAACATGAAAGAGCTCTGTGGCACTCATCAGAAAACTATAAGAATGAAATGGGAACTTTATTACGTGGGTCTACGATGAAGACCACCAATATTGTCAATATTTTCACTAATATGCATAGCACAAGCCAACAAAGCTCTTTTCCAAAAACATGATAATACTCAGGAAAATTATAATACAAAGGAAATCTTAGAAAGTGTGGGTTAACACTACTTTTCAAGGTTTGCCCAAAGACCTTTTATTGTTTTCTTTTAATTTACTTTTTACTTTTTATTTGTCTATAGTACCAACTTTTTATAGTAGGGCGTTTCACTCTAGCATTTTGATAACATTTGATTTTGATTCATAAACACCTCTGATTGGCCATCATGTTCACGCGCTCAACATATATGTCTGTGATTGGCTACAATGATCAGCGCTTCAAAAACATTTTGTAAATAGACGTCATTGATGCTCTTCACCGAGTGCTTACACAGATACTCATGGGAGCAGGCGTCTATCAGCAGATCCGTCTATCAGAGGATATATTAGGGATCCGCTGAAAAATGCCTGCTTTCAAACGCTCCCGTGTGTATCTGTGTAAGCACTCGGTGAAGAGCGTTGATCATTGTAGCCAATCACAGACATATATGTTGAGCGTGTGAACACAATGGCCAATCAGAGACATATATGTTGAGCATGTGAACACGGTGGCCAATCAGAGGTGTTTAAGATTCCGTTCAACAGCACTCAAAATGCTAGAGGGAAATGCTTGTCACATCTGTAAAATTTCAGTACCGACTTGGTACCGAAGTCGGTACTTTTGACAACACTAATTTACTTAGACCAATTACAACTTCTGAAAACATCGCTAAGACATCACAATAAAGTGACCTAGTTGAAGTTTGTTAATCAGCAAACCTTGAAGTAAGTGATTTCATAGTCACAGCACAATGAAATGAGTTGCAAAAAACTACACAGCAATAGTTATGAGCACTGTGGGGCAGTAGGGAACACCACAGACTCTTATGGTCAGGCCACTTACCTCACCATCTCATTTTGATGAATCCCACCAGTACCGCCATCAGCACAAAGGCTTAAAAACCCCCCAAGACTACTGGATATAATTACAAACTACCTTGGCCAGAGGTTTTTCTAACACTCCAATTGAAATTTATAACGGCACCAGTGAGAATAACACAGTACACTATTGCTCATTTGGGCTCTTTTGAGACTGTGGTTGAGTCAGCCTCTACTGAAGGTTAATTTGTGCATTCTAAAGATGAAAAATTAATAATTAATAATTAAAGAACCACAAGATCTCTGTAGGGTACTTACGTGGCACACATGACCCAAACTTGTCCGGGAACTCTGAGATGAGGTCATCGTTGACTCTGTCCTTCATGGGCCCCAAGATTATAACTGGTCTGGCGTAATTAACTGTTCAAACAGAATAACAAAAACATGATCTCCTGCTCAAATTGAACAACAATCACGTTATATATTTAACTTATAGTGAACTTCATAAGCATGAGAGACAGTGGAGAAGCACTTACTCTCTTGTCTGATGACAGGCTCATACGAGAGGATCAGTTCCTCTTGGCTCCCTGGAAACAGAACAGAGAAACATACTCAGCGGGGTGGGCGTTTGTGATAGGACTCAGCTTGCTTTCTGTACAACGCCAGTGATTGAGACGGCCACATTTGATGTGCCCTTCACCAAGGTCTCGCATCTCAGAGTGCAGCTCGAGTGGATGTGTAAATGAGTTACTGAGCATGTAATGTCATTACGTACTTGTTGACAAGGACATTTGCATTAAAAAAAGAAAAAAAAAGAAAAATAGTGGCAAAATTGAGTTAGCGCTCATTAGGGAGATTAAAGGGATCGGCAGAAAGGCTTTGGGACGATGATGGACAACAGAAAAGCAATTTAATCACTGATGAGACTAAAGTTTCAGACAGTGACAATGCTAATTGAATATATAAGTCCAATTATGGGACTGCAGGTCCAAAGTGACGCGAGTTCTGAGGTGGTCTGCGCACACAGGGACTTGGGGAGCCAGAGTAGTTTATTTTTAGCCCTGGGATGAACAGAAGCAGGCTGCCGCAGGAACACAATACGGTTATTATCCATTGATTCAAACCCAGATAGGATCGAGTGTTATTCTGAGCCAGAGCTTAATTTCTCTCATTGGAAGTGGTAACATTAAACTATACAAAATGAATCACGCATGAATCAGCTTCTGTGTAGTGCTCCACTCTTACCCAAAACCATTTAGATGCTGTGGAAAAGCTAGATGGCCATTATTGGTGTAGCTATTGCCATAAACAGAATGGATTATGTCTGTATAAAGCCTTACAAACACAAAGCACACTCTAAAGCTCTGTTCAACAACCTAATGAGCTGCCTACAGAAGCAGAATTTTAAGGCATCAAATGCAGACTCGCAACACAAAGGCTGTTCTAAAAGCTAGGCAACATTTCTTGTTTGACCAAATTTTTAAGGCAAAACTTTATATTACAGGTCCAAAATGAGTGAATGAGGTGAAATACATTTTTACTATAAAAACATTTAAACATAAACACTTAAAAGTATCAATAAAAATGTATAATTATTAGTGGTGTCAAAATTTGTTTAAAAATATTTAATGCAGCATCCGCTTTTCTATCATCCTTTGGCTTGCGTCACATTATATGATCACGCTCTTATTCATGCAAATGCTTTTAAACCACTTAAGTGCGACAAGACAAAAGAGAATGCGCTGTCTGTGAATGTCCTGACTATGTGACACACACACAACGCACAGAAAGACACGCGCCAGTATCGTGCGCACAGACAGCGTTGAAGTTCTCTTCCACGCTTGAGCGAACAATAACACTCGCCGTTTTTGCGAGTATTCTCATTAGAGCAGTTTTAAATGAATTAAATAACGTCTTAAACTAACTTTAAAGAGCTGTGAGGAAATGAGATGCGCGTGACAGCGCGTCATGTACGGCAGCGGCCGATCTTAAAGTGACAGCAGCCTAATAAACCAGTTGCTGTGATTCTGTCATTAATGTTCATCAAAGAACAAAGGGAACAGAGAAAATTATAGCTTTAATAATGATTCATCTATATTTAATTTATTATTTATGCAGTGCAGATGGAAGGCCACAGTTTAATATGACATTTATAATTTAAGTGAACTTAAAACAATCTTCACATAAACCACATGATGCCATTACAACAAATATTTAAAATATACTGTCTTTAAATTGTTCCTACATTAATTTGGAGAGTAACTGTGGAATTATTACAGTATAAAAATACTAAAAACTCCAATGTTTTTAATCACAATTAATTACAGAAAAAATGTGTGATTAATGCGTTTTTAATCGATTGACAGCACCAATAATTATAAAACTAAATAGAAAAAAATAAAATACAATTATTTTACCTAATATTTGAGTGTGGTATTTTTATGCTTATTAGAGCGGAGCTCTATTGTTAGCTTAGCAAAATGCTAGCTACAAACTCTTGAAAAATATTATTGCAAGTTGAGTCTCACATGGTTAGTTATGTAGAGTGCTCAATCAGTCATGGTGGTTAGAAGGCAGCAACAAGACAACTCACATTGACCAGAACTTGAGTTATGTATATTCTTTTGAATTCAGCAGAAAGGATGAGTTCTATGCATTAAACAGCAGTCAACCTAAGAGGACAGCATCTGTGAGGGTTTTAAATAAGGTTATGTGGGTTTGATCAATGTCTGGAGCTTTTGGTGGAGACAGATCATACATCATATTGTGTGCCTCTGACCCTAATATGGAGCCAGCTATCTACCTTATTTTTAACATAAGAGTGGGTGTGTTGCAAAATAAGGTGGACTTAATAATTATGCTTGTACTAACATCAGATGAAACATGGTGAGTTTAGAAAAAAATATTGAAAGACGTCTCTTATGCACACCAAGGCTGCATTTATTTGATCAAAATACAGTAAAAACAGTGTAAAAATATTATAATATTGTAAAATATAATTACAATTTAAAATAGCTGTTTTCTATTTGAATATTTAAAATTTTAATTTATTCCTGTGATGCAAAGCTATCATTACTCCAGTCTTCAGTCATATGATCCTTCAGAAATCATTCTGATATGATGACTTGGTGCTCGAAAATTTCATATTATTATCAATGTTCAAAAAAACTGTGCTGCTTAATATTTTTGTGGAAACTGTGATACATATTTTTTTTTTCTCCAGGATACTTTGATGAATACAATTATGTCTTTACTGTCACATTTAATCAATTTAGTGCGTTCTTGCAGAATAAAAGTATTTCTTTCTTTCATAAACAAAACAAAAAATCATTCATATTAATGAAATGTTTGTTGAAACGTAACTCTGAAATGTTTAAATTTTCTATCTTTCTAAAATTAAACAAACTGGAAAAGATTCTTTCTGACAGCACATATCATTTTCCATCAGCGCGTTATCAAGTGAGTCCATTTCCAAAATAAATTAAATAAAAGCCACAAATCCTGTTTACCGGCCAAGGGGAAACAAACAAGTCATATTTCATTACGTTGACGATGGCACTCTATGGCTGTCTAGAAGAGCATCATGCAATATGACAATTATATGGCAAAACCTAATCTGTCTGAAGTGACAAGCTCATCCATCCAGGCTCTGAATACACACTCGTTCTGGAAACCTGCCACTCTCAAGAAGACTAAAAAACCTGACAGCTAATGTTTCGGAACTGGACTACAGTACTATACCTGACCTAAAGTCATCATGTTACTCAGTAACTTTCGTATAACAGTGCGGTCTAGTTTTTGAGAGTGTTGCTGAAGATCATTATCAGGGGCTCGCTATAAAATTTGACAGTCTAAGTTGGTTGTATTGGACACAATTAGACTTGAGTTTCAAGCATAAAATACAATTAGACACAGGAGATTAAATTAGCGACCCAGTACCGAGAAAGAGAGATGAACACGTTCAACCCTCTATTCTGATCGAGCTACATTTGCTTATACATAAGCTTTGTTTTCTGTGAACAACTTTCTCTTCCCCTCTCTATGGATTATATCTTGGCACAAATACATATTAATGAATTGAGAATAATGCTAAATATTCAGTTTAACTGACAGGAATTCCCTCATTCCCTTAAAACCATATTTTAATAACTGTTTTGGCTAAATACTCCTGATGTGAACATAAAACACTGTCAAAAACACAAGACACCATTTGGCACAGCACTGCAGAGACATTATAAAAGACAAAGACAAAGGACTAGAAAGTAGCCTAGATATCTATAAGCAGAACTGTTTATTCTGATTTGTTTTGAATCATGTCTGTGGGATAATCAGAATTATATGTCTTTTATTATTGCATTTTTTTTTAAACAAGACATAAAAACAAAACAAATTTACATTTCATAATTTTTGGCCAGAACAAACTTTTTTTCCACTTATGCAAGACTAAACATCAGAAAACAGCACAACAGTCTCGACATACAAACTAAACGAACAACATTTGACAAACTATTCTCACACGTGTTAAGTTCATGCAACATTTTAGCTAACACCAGGGCTGGATTGGTAATCGGGCATTTTCCGGGTGGGCCGACGCACTTTGGGGCCGATACAAGTTTTGTTTTTTTTGTGCTTTTTTGCCATGGACTGGCCCATAATGCAGGGACAGCAGCCCATGTCTGAATTGTCTGAATTGACAGGCCTCCCCCTCCCTCCCCATATAGGTGCTGTTTTTTAAATTGGAGCAAAATGTGAATACCCGCACAGCGCTGCCCCTGACAAACATGCGCTGCATTTCTGATGCTCTATAAAGTGATAAACAGCACAAGTCGCTTGATCCATTCAGATTTGTCTCTGAATTTTGTTATGAAAGTTCAGTCATGTGATATGAGAACATTACAGGTTCTGTGGGGAATCTAGCTGAAATCAGCTGCGATCATGCAAATAAAGTTGTGCTTGAAAAGTATGTAAACCCCTTGCAGGATCTGTGAAAACATGAATCATTTGAACAAAATAAGAGGGATCATACAAAATGCATGTTTACATATAGTCCACAAGAATTTTTTTTTAAATAAAATTGATAAAAATGACCCCATTCAAAAGTTTATGAACCATTGATTCTTAATACTGTGTTGCACCCTGGATGTTTTTTTTTGTTTGTTTGTTTTGTGATGGTTGTTCATGAGTCTCTTGTTTGTCCTGAGCAGTTAAACTGCCCAATGTTCTTTAGAAAAATACTCCAGCTCCTGCACAATTTGAACCCTTTCCAGCAGTGACTGTATGATTTTAAGATCCATCTTTTCACACTGAGGACGATTGAGGGACTCAAACACAACTATTAAAAAAGGTTGAAACATTCACTGATGCTCCAGAACAAAAACACGATGCATTAAAAGCCGGGGGTGAAAACTTTTTAAATTTGAAGATCAAGGTAAATTGTACTTAATTTGTCTTCTGGGAAACATGTAAGTATCTTCTGCTGCTTCCAAAGGGCAGTAATAAATGAAAAAAAATTATAAAACAAAATAAGACAAATTTGGACATCTTCATCCTGTTCAAAAGTTTTCACCCCCTGCTCTTAATGCATTGTGTTTTCTTCTGGAGCATCAGATGGATCTCAAAATCATACACTCACTTCTGGGAAGGGTTCAAATATGCAAAAGGATTTTTCTGAAGAACGTTGGGCAGTTTAACTGCAGTTTAACTGACTCAAACAAAAAAACAGCTGTGGATCATCCAGGGAACGACACACAGTATTGAGAATCAAGGATATGTAAACTTTTGAACGGGTCATTTTTATAAATTCAGCTATTTTTTTTTGTCTTGTGGACTATATGTAAACATATTTTATGTAAAATATCTTATTCAGGACAGTACTGAATAAAAATTAACATGTTTTTTGTATGAGTCCACCTATTTTGTTAAAATGATTCACATTTTCACAGATTCTGCAAGGGGTTCACAATTTTTCAGCTGTACATGACAAGGTCAATAAAAAAAAACACCAATACACACAACTAAAAGCTTGTTAATCCAGCACCACCATCTTTATAGTAATTTATCTTGCAGCTAACAGTGGAAGAAATGTGGTGTTTTGGCAGAAATGTATTTATTAAAAATGTTGCTATTATTACTTACATTAAATATTGCAGAATATCAATCCCTTTTAGAAGCTGTTTTCATATTTTCTACATAATATTTTTGATTACAAATTCTATAGTTTATTATCATTTATTTATTTTAGAAACCATAGGCCTACCCATGGTAATGAGGAGCATGGTTTTACCTGTGTCTGCCATGATCTTACAGTTAAACTCTGGATTATATCCAAGAACCATGGCAAATTTCATTAGGGCAATTAAAGGATCATTTAACAAAACAGCTTTAAAGCCTGGATCCCATGAATTAAGGACAAAGCTTTTTTCCTCTTTAAATCTGTTTTATGGACTTTTTATAGTTCCAATGAATTTTAATTGAAGTATATTATTAATTCAATGAGAGTCTCGTGAAAGATACTGTACATATCAGTGTCTTACATAAAGTAGGTGTTAACTCTTTAAAATTTTTATTGTTTTTAAAGCGGTAGTTCAACCCAAAATGTATTCATACTCACCCTAATGTCATTCCAAACCTGAATGATTTACTTTCTGTGTTTTTTGTCAAACAATAGAAGTCAAGGGTAACCAAAATGGTTTGGTTGCCAACATTCTTCAAAATATCTGTTCTGTTGTGTTTCACAGAAGCGAGAAAGTCATACAGGTTCGGAACGACATGAGGGTGAGTAAATGATGACCGCAGTAAATTTAGTAACTTTAAATCATCCAAGTTCAAAATCAGTGCTTTACTGCCAAGTGCATTACTATGTGACAAAAGTCCCTGTCCTAGTTTTTTTTATTCATTTATTTTTAATTTAAGGCCCTAACCCTAGCAAAAACATTCACAGGGGAACTTGTGGGCCGCATTGGCTGGATTTGTCCAATTTAGCCCCAGTCCAGCCCTGGCTACCACATAAACCTAAGGATGATAATGCAGGAATCCCTGAAACATTAGGACCTGTAGACCAACATACATTAGTATTCTGACATGCAGACAGGTCTGTTGTTGACGTAACAGAAAAGAACAAATCTGAACTGAAATGTTACATGTGCGGTTGGGAGAGGGGTTTTGGGTCCATTCCTTAACACACTTACTCAGTGTCTTTGCTCCGTACCCGTCCTCCCCTATTCCAGAGATGTCCTACACCACACAGCCGATCAGGGGGGCGGAGAAAGAGAGAGAATGAAAGAATGGGAGACAGAGAGACAGAGGGAGAGAGAGAGTTTGTAAGGTTGTTGGTGGGGCGGGGAGAAACGCCAGCAGAAGAAGGAGGGCATGGGCTTCCTGGAGCTAGCTACACACACCTAGACCTTTCACCCCACCCTGAGGATGCGTTTGTGTGAGCGTGCGCTGTTTTTATGTACCTACGTGTGAGAGTGCACGTGCGTTTGTGGCTACTTACGTTCCGAGTCACTGCCGTCTTGCTCGTCGGCGTCCTTGTTCTTGTAGAAAGGGAACTTGCGTGAAAAGATGAAGTTCTTTCTACGTTTTTCACTGAATGACTGTGCGGAGAGAGAGCATGGTGCAAACAGGGGGCTCTAAACGCTGTCACAAACATGCTGACAAAAACAACACAACGACTGGAGCTGGACGTGAGGGACAGCAGCCAGGAAACAACCAAACATCAAATTGTATCATTTTCATGGGCATTAGCAATTCGCTCATTTTAAATAGGTTTGTATTTGTACCAAACCAATTACATTCTTTTTGGCTAGAGGCGAAAGCACTTGGATGGTCCTGAATAGGTGGTCTTTGTTTGCTGGGAAGGCTGATCTAAACACTGCTGTCCATGACGTCCCAGCACCTGAGCTATTCTCAGACAGCTCAAATGTATTCAAATGAAAACATGATCAGTAGAAATGAACATACAAGGGAGGTAAACAATGATAAACAAAAGGCCAACTGAAGCTGGTTTAGTGCCATGCAAAGGCAAAGGTGACTTAAAGAATACTAACTCATATTAAAATATTAAGCATGCAGGACTCCTGACAGGGTGACATGCTGATCAAAGGGGCAAAATTTGTGCTGCTCGTGTGTAGTATTATGATGTTCTGAAGGTGAATTGTTTTTAAAATGGTTACATAAACAAGGTAATATAAATGTGCCTGGGGGATTTTTTTATCTAATTTGGTGAACCTGAGCACAATATGCTGCCTGATATGAACGTAATTTTCCTGATTAATCTATAATGGTAAAACCTATCAAGGATATGTCCACATCATCTTTCACCCCAAAATTAAAAAAAAAAAAAAATTATATAAAATTATATTAATTTTATTACATCAAGTCTCAAATAAGAGTACTCAAATACTCAAATAAGAAACAAACAAGAAAAAAAGTAAAGTTGTAAAGTATGTAAACATAATATAATTTTTAAACCTGAATTTAATTAAAGGCACAATATGTAAGATTTTTGGATTAAAATATCCAAAAAGCACTAGAACAATGTTATATATTTTGTTGACTTGCATTATCCCAAATGTTTCCAAGAATGTTCAAATCCAGAGAAATAAGCAATTTTAACCAGGACACGGACCACGAAACCAAGGAAACACCAAAGACGCTTTAATATATGATGTGTTTTATTAGACAGGTGAGCAGCTGTTTGGAGACATTCTTCGACATGAAAACTAATCATTGTTATATAGCTCAACACAGTTTTATTGTTTAAATAAATTTGTTTTCTTGATTTACTGCGAGTACCATGTTCTACCATGGCTAATATTGATCTAGCTCACTGCAGTGTAAACAAGTGTCTCATAGTAGGCGCCGAGCGAACACACAGAGTAGCATTATAACTTAACTTTAACACACTCAAATGTATCTAATATGATAAAACAGTGCTGTGTCCCCCCTACATACACATGACGGAAGAAGCGGAAGTGCTCGTCTGCGGCAGAATAAAAGCTTCGCTGTTCTCGAGCCGTGTGTCACGCTCGTCTCTCATTAGCAATCGCTCCAGCGGCCTCGTTCAGCCCCACCCTGCTTCATACTACAGTAACGTTAATAAATCTTTAATACATTAGCTCATCCATGAATATGATTTCTGCCCGAGTCCTGTCAGATTCTTTTCTACCGGCTGTAGAGGTGAAGACAACAACTCCCATGATTCCACGAAATCACGTCATCAAGCTACGCCTTTGTTTTGAAGAAGCGACCACTAGCTGCGAAAATTACATATTGTGCCTTTAATGCTTTAATAAAAATAATCATTGTGTCCAGACAGGAAGTGATACATTAATGAGAATAAGATTTATTACAGCAATAAAATCACAAGTATTATGCTTAATGCAATTATTATGAATTGCAATAGATCTAAAATAGGTTTCATTTCCTTTATGCAAAACATGTTTTAATGATCTGGGGGTGAAATATAACCTAGTCATTTCTTAATAAGATTCATACTTAAATGTTTGCCAATAAATATAATTTGAATTTGAATGCTTTTGTGTGTATTTTTGTGTTTTTTGCCTCAGCACAGTATACGAAAGAAACCAACTGTACCCCTGATAGTGATTAAAGGGAATATTCATAACTTTCACGGTACTAATTCTCCCTATTATAAGGCATTAAACCATTCTAATCAATGCATTTTTAATCAACACTGAAATCCTATGAGTCATAAACCTGAAATGATACATACACAAGTTGGAACTTAACACAAAGACAAAACCACACAACAAAATCCTCAAGTAATCCATCAGTGCCAACACCCCACCCCTCTCCCCATCTTCAAAAGACAGAGGGAGAGGGAAAAAAGAGAAACAAGAGACAAGGAAGAAACGGAAATGTGCAGGCCTGGCTGCGAGGTTGCTATGGATACTAGTGGGAATCACAAGGCTAAAATCCTGAACGGCTCTGCGGTTGTTTTGCCGAACTAAAAATACATCCTGCATCCTTGAGTTTTATTCATTTACCCCTCTCAAATACATACACACACACACACACACACACATAGGAAATATTTGCTACAGATGACGTTACCATACTGATCTCATAAAAGACGAAGAGACACAACTATGTACAGACATAATAGTGCGGCTGCTTCTGTGCTGCAGTACTGATGCTGAGAGCTCAGACTGAGCTGTCACACTGCGGCAGAAGGACAGCCTCTCACACACACTTTCATTCTGACTGACTAACTGACTCAGTGACCCACCAGCACAACTTGAAATGGAAAAAATTGAAGATGACAGGGAACGACAGAAACTCAACCGAATAGACTGAAGAGAGATGAGTGAAGAGACATGACAGGGGCTGCCGGTGAACTGTGTCTAAACTGTCATTAAATCACTGTTTCTGTTTATACCTGAAAACTGGGGCGAACAGAATTTCGGATGTTGGCACTGACTTAAAGTTGATCAATTAACAAATAGAACACTTACCCCTTTAGAATCGAGGCTACCAGGTTTTGAGTTGAATTTAACCGTCTTCAGACGAGCTCTCTCTTTTCTCTCCACCCTGCCACAGGAATAGAGACAAAGTCAGTGAAACACATCACAAATGTACTTGCACTGCATTTGCACAGTTTTCATAAAAATATTAAGCTGTTTTCAACATTGATAAATATAAGAAATAGGATAATTATAAGTTTATTGACCACCAAATCATCATATTAGATATTATTAGAATCATTTCTGAAGAGTCATGTGACACTGAAAACTGAAGTAATGATGCAAAAAAATTTAACTGTTATTTTAAATTGTAGTAATATGTCACAAAGTATTTCTGTTTTTACTAAAAAAGGCAGCCTTGATGAGCATAAAAAAACTTACCAACCCTAAACGTTTGAAAGATAGTGTACATACAATCTGAATCAACCTGCATGAACATTTTTTTCACCTGATTGTTCAAATCTTTTTCTGCTTTATCTTTAAGACATTTGTATATAATTACAGATTAGGAATTGATAGGCAAGAATGTGACGCATTAATGTTAATGAATGACCCATTTTTGCTGCTTATTATGCACAGTGTATTGAACTCTTTTATATCATAAGAGTAAGGAGTAAGTAAGTCTATTTTCCGTTGTACATTCCCTTTAAAGAGCCAACTTAAATATAGGGCAGTAGGGTAACAATTAGAACTAGGCCTGTCACAAATTAATTTAGTACAATTAATTATAAACCAGGTTTAAAACAAGGTGTTTCAGTTTCATTGTATGTATGCATATATACAGTTAGGTCCATATATATTTGTACACAGGCATCATTTTCATAATTTTGGCTCTGTATGCCACCAGAGTAAAATTTTAATGAAACAATCAAGATGTATTTAAAGTTCAGACTTTTAGCTTTAATTCAAGGGTTTGAACAAAAATATCAAGTAAAAAGTTTTTTATATATTTTCAGGGGCTCAAATGTAATTGGACAAATGCAATTGGACAAATGATTATAATCATTAATAAAAAAAGGCAATTTTTTAATATTTTGTTGAGAATCCTTTGCAGGCAATGACCCATGGATATTACTAAAGACTTGGTTTCCTCCTTTCTGACGCTTTGCCAGCCCTTAACTGCAGCTGTCTTCAGTTGTTGTTTGTTCATGGGTCTTTCTGCATTTAGTTTTGCTTTCAGCAAGTGAAATGCATGCTCAATCGGGTTAAGATCCGGTAACTGACTCGGCCATTGCAGAATATTCCACTTCTTTTCCTTCAAAAACTCAGGGGTTGCTTTTGCAGTGTGTTTTGGATCACTGTCCATCTGTACCGTGAAGCGCCGTCCAATCAACTTTGCTGCATTTGGCTGAATGTGGGCAGACAGTATATCCCTATACACTTCAGAATTCATCCGGCTGCTTCTCTCTTCTGTCACATCATCAATAAACACCAGTGATCCAGTACCACTTGAAGCTCATGTCATCACACTGCCTCCACCATGTTTTACAGATGATGATGTATGCTTTGGATCATGAGCTGTTTCAAGCCTTCTCCATACTTTTTTCTTCCCATCATCTCTGGTACACGTAGATCTTAATTTCATTCATCCGAATGCTTTTTCAGAACTGGTCAGGCTTTTTTAGGTGTTTTTTTTTGGCAAAGTCTAATCTGGCCTTTCGATTCTTGAGGCTTATGAATGGTTTGCACCTTGTGGTGAACCCTCTGTATTTGCTCTTGTTAAGTCTTCTCTTGATTGTAGACTTTGACAATGACACGCATACCTCCTGGAGAGTGTTCTTCACTTGGCTGGATGTTGTGAATTGTTTTTTCTTTACCATGGAGAGGATCATCTACCACTGTTGACTTCCGTGGATGTCCAAGTCTTTTTATGTTGCTGAGCTCACCAGTGATTTGGCCACTCCTAATGTTCCTGCTACAGTATCTCTCTGATGGATTTGTTTTGGTTTTGAAGCCTAATGATGGCCTGTTTGACTTGCATGGAGAGCTCCTTTGAATGCATGATGTGGGTTCACAGCAATAGCATCCAAATGCAAATACCACACTTAAGGCTGATTTATACTTCTGCGTCGGACCTGCGGCGTAGACTCTACGCCATGGGCAACGCGTCGATTTTCATTTATACTTCTGTGTCCTTGTCCACGGCAACGCGCAGTTACACATGCAGAGGGAGCATGTGTACCCCTGAGGGAGGGGTTCTGGCAGACCAATCACAGCGCTTGCGGTCCGCTAAGAATTTACGCGTTGTTACATTTTTGGAGAGGTGCACGTCAGGGTATGTCGTAGGCTACGCGTGCAACACACAGCCTAAGACAGAGCTACGGCGTACACTCGACGCAGAACTATAAATTGGGCTTTAGAATCAACTCCAGACCTGGTCCAAAAAGGGGGGAGGGGGGACACTCTCAAGAGCAATTCCTAAACCCTTCCTCCAATTTGGAAAGCTGAGAGTGTGCACTTTAAGCCCAAATCCATTATTAACTATAGCTTGAATATGTTTTTGCAAATACCTGAAAAAAATTGTGCCTGTGTCCAAATATATATGGACCTAACTGTAGATATATGTACACACACACATAATATATATACACACCGATCAGGCATAACATTATGACCTTCCTAATATTGTGTTGGTCCCCCTTTTGCTGCAAAAACAGCCCTGACCTGTCGAGGCATGGACTCCACTAGACCCCTGAAGGTGTGCTGTGGCACCAAGATGTTAGCAGCAGAACCTTTAAGTCCTGTAAGTTGTGAGGTGGGGCCTCAATGGATTGGACTTGTTTGTTCAGCACATCCCACAAATGCTCGATTGGATTGAGATCTGGGGAATTTGGAGGCCAAGTCAACACCTTAAACTCGTTGTTGTGCTCCTCAAACCATTCCTGAACCATTTTTGCTTTGTGGCAGGGCGCATTATCCTGCTGAAAGAGGCAACAGCCACCAGGGAATACCGTTTCCATGAAAGGGTGTACATGGTCTGCAACAATGCTTAGGTAGGTGGTACGTGTCAAAGTAACATCCACATGGATGGCAGGACCCAAGGTTTCCCAGCAGAACATTGCCCAAAGCATCACACTGCCTCCGCTGGGCTTGCCTTCATTCCATAGTGCATCCTGGTGCCATGTGTTCCCCAGGTAAGCGGTGCACAGGCACCCGGCCATCCACGGGATGTAAATGAAAACGTGATTCATCAGACCAGGCCACCTTCTTCCATTGCTCCGTGGTCCAGTTCTGATGCTCACGTGCCCACTGTCAGCATGGGCACCCTGACTGGTCTGTGGCAGTTTTAGCTACAGTAGCTCGCCTGTTTGATCAGATTTGTTCCCCACGTGCATCAATGAGACTTGGCTGCCCATAACCCTGTCGCCGGTTCACCACTGTTCCTTCCTTGGACCACTTTTGATAGATCCTGACCACTGCAGACCGGGAACACCCCACAAGAGTTGCAGTTTTGGAGATGCTCTGACCCAGTCGTCTAGCCATCACAATTTGGCCCTTGTCAAACTCACTCAAAACATTACGCTTGCCCATTTTTCCTGCTTCTAACACATCAACTTTGAGGAAAACATTTTCACTTGCTGCCTAATATATCCCACCCACTAACAGGTGCCGTGATGAAGAGATAATCAGTGTTATTCACTTCACCGGTCATAATGTTATGCCTGATCAGTGTATATGTGTGTGTATGTGTGTGTGTAATTCATTGCAATTTGATAAATGGCAGCTCTAAAAAAAAAAGTTAGATTGTTTGCAATTTGTGGTTATTAAGTCACTAATGGGATCACAAAATGCTTAAAATGGTGGTAATAATTCTGCATTTGCCACAGGTTTAGTGTTTATTAGTGTAGGTGATACAGCATGAAACTCACCTCCTCTTGCTGGGGATGACGCCCATCTCTTCACTGTCCCCTTCTGGCGTCACTCTCCTGGCCTGCCACCACTCATCATCAGATGCATTGATGACATGGAGGATGTCTCCATATCGGAAACTGAGACCTTGACTGGGCAGACCACTATCCTTTGCTCTCTCGTAGTCAAACAGAGCCCTGGAGAGACACACACACACACATAATGTCAGCTTTACAGACCTGAGAAATTTGTGCAACATTTCACATCCATCTGTCACTAAAACAGTAACTAAAATCTGTCACTAAAGCAGCAACGGCTGACTGAAAACAGCATGTGTGAAATGTGCAGATACGGCTGTGAGAGGTACAATAAGTGCCACTAGTCACACTATCACATATCATAGCTGTGTGTGCGTGTGTGTGTGTTTGTGTAGAATTATGGTATGATATGATGGATTAAAACAACAACCGAATGCTCTGTTCCATCGGCATATAAATCTACAAGCGGCTGCAGTCAGTTTCCTTGCCAAGCCTGGAAGGGCTTGCATCATGTTATATTACAGCCAACATCATATTATATTAATATTTCTGTGGGGTACGATGAGTGTGGCATTATTCAGTCTGTTTTAAAAATGAAACAGTTAAACAATTAATTAATTCAGAAAATTTCAGCTCTTTCTACCTATCATTTCCTGTCCCCTCGCAAAAAGGCAAAAATACTATAAACAACAGACATAAAAAACACAAAAATATATACTACCCAGTGGCGATTGGGTTGTTTGGTTGTTGGGGGGAGTTTCTTGTGTTGGTAAGAATCGCGTTCTGGGCGGGGTCCCCCCTCGGTAGAAATTGCGTTCACGGGGGCACTGCGGCGCGATGAAAAGGGCACTTTCACTTTCATAGGGGCAGGGGCTCAACCCCCCCCCCCTCAGGTCTTTCTCAGATGCCACAAACCCATATTTTATCATATTATATGATATACTTCACATCATTTTGACTGAGAAATCTCAGCTACTTCACATAACAGAAAACCTTCACTAAGAGAGAAGTACAGATCAAAAATGCAAAGCCCTTTCAAAGGCGATCACAGTTTACTACGCTCCTGTCGTGTGAAGTGGGTAAATCACTGTGCAACGACAGAAGAAACTCCTCATTCATCCTCATATGGAGGAGCACTATCTGGAGAGACAGGCTAGTGTTTCAAAAATAACCACATGATTCATGTACTCATCCTTAGAAAGAGACACAAATGCAATCCACTCTATTTAAGGAGCAGATTTTACACTGATGATCAAAGGCCAGATAAAAGGCGGGCTGAATAAAAAACACTCTGAGAGAGGCATGTGAACTGGAGTCACCCAATGATCTTCAGTATGCACTTCAAAAATAAGGTGGAAAAGTAATATTTGTTTTGTTTTATTTTTGTGCTTTCGATTACACTGAATTACATTGAACAACAAAAATGTTCCAGGCTGTTTTGCTTATCTATCTCCAGCAGGGCAGTGTGGGTTATCAAGCAATGACACAGTAAAAGGAAGCACTATAGCTCAGACGCATCTGTACACAAAGGAACAGACAGGCTGTCACTGTGTCCTATAGGCCTGCCCACTAAGTACACAATACAAGAGATAACCGCAATAATGGCCATTAAACTTGTTCCTTCAGGTGCATTTAGTCACTGCAAGCTTAGCAGAAACACTTTAATGCAGACCAGCGATAAGCAGAATTAGAGTTACTGCATTTCATGTTTCTCTCTATTGTCTAAATAACTTCATATTCAGAATGAGATGAGAATGAAGGTGAAAACCAAGGAGACATTTTGTATGATACCTGGAGAAAACGATGTAGGCATAAGCATTTCCTTGGAACAGGATTAGGGCCAAGCAATAATAAAAAAATAAAACCATCTAGAGATTAAAGTCATTATAATGCGAGAGTCGAAATACAATGTTGAGAATAAAATCAGTCAATTTCGAGAATAAAGTCTTTGTGTTTCAAGTAAAAACTTTCACTGCGCAAATTGGACTGATCTTTTTCTTCTAAAAATACCCTGCCGCTTGCAAATTCTCTTCAAAGTTCGTACGCTACTTATTATTTGGTAATAATTAGCTAAAGCTGATATTACTATTTATTTTTTATTGAAAGAAAGCCTAAAATATAGTGATCCAACTCTGTCATTTTCTCTATCAGTATGCAATGAACATGACACTGATCGAATGCGTTTATTCTCAACATTTTATTTAGACTTTTTTCTCGACATTTACCATTTTTTTTCTCGAAACACAACAGCGTTATTCTTGAAGTTTTATGATTTTATTCTCAACATTATATTTGGACCTTTTCTCTCAAAATTTAACAAGTTTAATCTCACATTATAACGACTTTAATCTCGAGATTGTTTTATTTTTGTATTATTATGTGGCCCTAATCCTCTTCCGTAAACATTTTTATAGAATCCCCCCCCAAATTTCAGCTACGGCAATCAATGAATGATACTGATGGTGTAGTTACAACATCTACCAGCATCAAATAAATAAAACAAAGCCATAGTTTGACCCCTGATCAAACTGTAGCACTATAAAGTGGATGTCTGATAACAACAAAAAAGAGGCATTTATTCAAGCCATTTTTCCTTTTAGAACATGCTGTTCCTAAATTAAATGCTGCAATGACACCACACACTAAAACAGCACTTCTGCATATTTAGCCATGATAAAAGCTTTCACATAAGAAGAGTCTCTCCTGATTAAGAGTTTGGGGAACAAAAAAACAAAACAAATACTAGCCCTGACCGTCTATGTTCACTGCTAGCACACTTCACCTCTCTTTTATACTGCCTTTTGTAACCATGACAATACATCTTTTTTTGAAAGGAAGCCTATGATGCAGACGCCACAAATGAGATGTAGACAAAACAGGATTGAAATCAAAAGAGGGGCTAACGATGTCACTTTCATTGGGTGACATTTTCTCTGCAAAATCCACAGTCTTTCTTGGCAGAGAACATTCTATTACACTTTATTTTGATGGTCCACCTTAGACATTCTACTAACTATAAGAAACTGCAACTACATGTCATCTAACTCTCATTATAGTATTAGTAGACTGTTAGATTAGGGTTAGGTGTTAGTAAAATTGATATGTAGTTGCAAAGTTAGTCAGTAGAATGTCTGTTTGGGGAGCATCAATATAGTATTAGCAGATATTAAGCAGACCATCTACTAATACTCTAATGATAGTTATTTGACATATAGTTGCAAAGTTACTTATATTGAAATAAAGTGTTACCAAAAATTGTTTTACAATACAACTTTCAATGTTCTCATAAATAATGTCATGATTATAAGATTTACCTATTCGTGTTAATTCATGCTCAATTCAGCGCATGCTGAGGTGCACAGTGCGGCAGAAGTCGGCAACTTTCTGCAGAGTCAATAGCTACAGACCTCCAAACTTCGTGTGGCCTTCAGATTAGCTCAAGAACAGTGCGTTGAGAGCTTCATGGAATGGGTTTCCATGGCCGAGCAGCTGCATCCAAGCCTTACATCACCAAGAGCAATGCAAAGTGTGGGATGCAGTGGTGTAAAGCACGCCGCCACTGGACTCTAGAGCAGTGGAGACGTGTTCTCTGGAGTGACCAATCACGCTTCTCTGTCTGGCAATCCGATGGACGAGTCTGGGTTTGGCGGTTGCTAGGAGAACGGTACATGCCTGACTGCATTGTGCCAAGTGTAAAGTTTGGTGAAGGGGGGGTTATGGTGTGGGGTTGTTTTTCCGGGGTTTGGGCTTGGCCCCTTAGTTCCAGCGAAATGAACTCTTAATGCTTCAGCATGCCAAGACATTTTGGACAATTTCATGCTCTCAACTTTGTGGGAACCGTTTGGGGATGGCCCTTCCTGTTCCAACATGACTGCGCACCAGTGCACCTTTGGGATGAATTAGAGCGGAGACTGCGAGCCAGGCCTTCTCGTTCAACATCAGTGCCTGACCTCACAAATGTGCTTCTAGAAGAATGATAAAAAAATTCCCATAAACACACTTCTAAACCTTGTGGAACGCCTTCCCAGAAGAGTTGAAGCTGTTATAGCTGCAAAGGGTGGGCCAACTCCATATTAAACCCTACGGATTAAGAATGGGAAAGTTCATGTGCATATAAAGGCAGGCATCCCAAAACTTTTGGCAATATAGTGTATTTTATAAGTCATTCTGAAACTAACTAAACAAAGAATGTTTCTGCATCTTGTGCTGGTGATCAATATCATCCCAAAGATGAAATCAATGAAAAAATACACCAGCTACCCATACTGCACTGCTGTGAGCAGATAACTGCATGCTAAAATTAATGGGTTGCACATATGCTACTCTAATGGATGGAACATTCAAGCTTACAGACATAATTTATTGAGCATGCATTATTCCACAACAAACACAATATTCAGATTGATCTGCACTTTCAGCTGTATTTGAGCACAAACTGCTCTAAAAGTCATGTGATGTTGCAAATAGGTCCGTTAGGGTTACTACAATCACTGGTACAATATTATTTATAAAAGCAAGCAATAATGTATGGTGTAATGGCGGCAAATCACCATTACGGATCCATTACAAAATACAAACCGTAATGAGTGCAAAGAAATAATCCGCACTGCACACGAACAAAGTATTATCTTCAATTTCCTCATTAACCCCTGCTTCGTTAAAGTATAAAACATAAACACACACACACACTGGAACACATGCCTAGGGAAAAAAGCACATGTTCCCTATCATCGGCCAACAAAGACATTGTGGTTGTTATGGAAACTGCAAGCTACGTACAGTGCAGATAAATAATATTTTTACATATTTGTATGCTGGCAGGTTCTCAGCCCATTACAGTGAATTCATGCCTCCATGGCATCATTACGGCAATGATGCTTCTCAAGACATCTCCAAAAAAACTGTGTGCTAGTGCAGTCTGCAGACAAAAACTCAAATTTACTGTCACATAATATATATTGAGTAATGCTCTCTCCCCTCTGTGGACATTATGTGCCCTTATGATAATAAATAGAGCAAATTCATGTCTGTAAAGAATTCAGCTGATACAAGCGGTGGAATTGATGGATGTGGATAATGCAAGTTCAAGTCAGTGACATTTTAGTATTATTTATATACTATTATAGTGTTCATTAGTATTTTGAATTAGCTTTTATTTTTATATTTTCAGTTTTCATTTTACTTTAGTTAAAATTTTAGTCATTTTGATTTGAGCTGTTTTGTTTCTTAATATTTCTATTTACCTCTTTAATATTTACACACACACACACACACGCGCACGCACGCACACACAAACACACGCACGCACACACACACGCACACACACACGCACACGCACACGCACACAGACGCACTCACACACATTTTGTTTTCATGTATTATGGGGACTAATGATTTTTATACTGTAAAACTGTATATTCTATCCCATCACAGAAAACTTTCTGCATTTTTAAATTTTTTTAGGGTCATTAGTATGATTTATAAGCTGTTTTCCCTCATGGGGACAGAAAATGTCCCCATAGGACAAAGATTTCAGATACTGCAATTTTTGTGGGGACATTTTGTCCTCATAACGGCCCCATTGCCCCCATAGGTTTATACACACACGCAGGTGTAATTTGCAGGTGGGACGAGTGGGACGTGTCCACACCACTTTTTACCAGGGACGATATTGTCCCCACCACTTTTTGAAACAAAAGTTTCAGCGGCTCGTTGCCGCTGTTATCAATGGTGCGGATTTCTCTTGTGGCTCGTGCACACTGTGCAGTTTTCACACGGACGAGCGCTTCAATCTATTGCTTAATGCCATTGTGGAGACCTTCTATTTGTTTGGGTGAAATCACAAAACAAAATGCACAAAAAACTGTCCATGCTCTTGATATACACTCACCTAAAGGATTATTAGGAACACCCGTTCAATTTCTCATTAATGCAATTATCTAATCAACCAATCACATGGCAGTTGCTTCAATGCATTTAGGGGTGTGGTCCTGGTCAAGACAATCTCCTGAACTCCAAACTGAATGTCAGAATGGGAAAGAAAGGTGATTTAAGCAATTTTGAGCGTGGCATGGTTGTTGGTGCCAGACGGGCCGGTCTGAGTATTTCATAATCTGCTCAGTTACTGGGATTTTCACGCACAACCATTTCTAGAGTTTACAAAGAATGGTGTGAAAAGGGAAAAACATCCAGTATGTGGCAGTCCTGTGGGCGAAAATGCCTTGTTGATGCTAGAGGTCAGAGGAGAATGGGCCGACTGATTCAAGCTGATAGAAGAGCAACTTTGACTGAAATAACCACTCGTTACAACCGAGGTATGCAGCAAAGCATTTGTGAAGCCACAACACGCACAACCTTGAGGCGGATGGGCTACAACAGCAGAAGACCCCACCGGGTACCACTCATCTCCACTACAAATAGGAAAAAGAGGCTACAATTTGCACGAGCTCACCAAAATTGGACAGTTGAAGACTGGAAAAATGTTGCCTGGTCTGATGAGTCTCGATTTCTGTTGAGACATTCAGATGGTAGAGTCAGAATTTGGCGTAAACAGAATGAGAACATGGATCCATCATGCCTTGTTACCACTGTGCAGGCTGGTGGTGGTGGTGTAATGGTGTGGGGGATGTTTTCTTGGCACACTTTAGGCCCCTTAGTGCCAATTGGGCATCGTTTAAATGCCACGGCCTACCTGAGCATTGTTTCTGACCATGTCCATCCCTTTATGACCACCATGTACCCATCCTCTGATGGCTACTTCCAGCAGGATAATGCACCATGTCACAAAGCTCGAATCATTTCAAATTGGTTTCTTGAACATGACAATGAGTTCACTGTACTAAAATGGCCCCCACAGTCACCAGATCTCAACCCAATAGAGCATCTTTGGGATGTGGTGGAACGGGAGCTTCGTGCCCTGGATGTGCATCCCACAAATCTCCATCAACTGCAAGATGCTATCCTATCAATATGGGCCAACATTTCTAAAGAATGCTTTCAGCACCTTGTTGAATCAATGCCACGTAGAATTAAGGCAGTTCTGAAGGCGAAAGGGGGTCAAACACAGTATTAGTATGGTGTTCCTAATAATCCTTTAGGTGAGTGTACAATCACTGATGATATTCGGTTTTGCTGAGAAAAAAAAACTATACAAGGACAGATTAGAACCCAGAACCTCTGACACACAAAAGTTTTACCACTAGACCACAATAAACATCTATATCGATAAATGAAACCCAACGTGTTATTGCAATTGATTTCTGGACATCTTAATAAAAAAAATTCTGCAATTGTTATTGTACATATATTACATCTGATATAGGATTGTATTAGCAATGCTATATTAGATATACCCCCCCTCCCCCCACACACACCTTTCCCACACTCTTTTTAAAACAAAGTTACGCCACTGCACACACACACACACACACTTGAATACGTAGTTTACGGGGACTGTAAGGGTTTCTATACTGTACAAATTGTATATTCTTTACCCTTACACTAACCCTACCCCTAAACCCACCCATCACACAAAACTTTCTGCATTTTTGAATGTCAAAAAAACACAGTTTAGTGTTTAAGCCATTTGGTTTATGAGGACACAGGAACAGACCTCATAAACCATTCTTACGCTGTAATACCCATGTCATTATATGTCATATTTCTTCTTTTTTAAATATAGTTAAACATTTTTCCATGTAATATTTATATTTTATTTCAGCTTTATTTCCGATAAAGAAATTTGTTTTTAATAGTTTTAGTTAAAAATAACAACAATGGCTTGAGTCTGGCTTAGTGCACTGCATGCAAAAGTGCCGAAAGTGTTTAGTGAACTGAATTCGCCCCTGAGTGTTTTGTCTTGTGATTTATTGTGTGGGTCTTGCGGTAGAGCTGCAGGGCTGAATCTCTGTGCAATAGCAAGAGAAACAATCCAGGTATGTGTGTAATATACAGAGCTCAGCAGAAAAGGATACATCCATGGGTAGTGAACCTCATGGACAGCATTTTCCACACCAGCAAATGTCTGTAACACAATTTGTTAAGAGTGAATGCTGCCTCAGTCCTTGAAAAAA
This sequence comes from Rhinogobio ventralis, assembly GCA_039654625.1. NCBI lineage: Eukaryota > Metazoa > Chordata > Actinopteri > Cypriniformes > Gobionidae > Rhinogobio > Rhinogobio ventralis. The sequence continues at coordinate 4,130,036 of CM077215.1, forward strand.
AATGAGTGTAGTATTTGCTAAGCAGTGAGATAAAAGCTGAAGCCATCAGCATGGCAAAGGGGAAAAAACACGCAAACTAGGAGAAAGTGGCAGAGTGCTGGCAAAGGTGCAGATAATGTGGTGCTTTTGCTTGTTACAGAGAAATGTGGTTTAAAAGCCCCTGGGAGTAAAGTAGACTGCTATCTGTATGTGTAGATCAGCGGCCTCAACAATAAGAGCTTGGCCTAGTGAAATAACAGGAGCCTAGCTGAGTGAATTACATACACTGCAGCAATTAGGGATTTTATGCGATAACTACATTTTTACATTTTCTGAAAGAAATGGGAGAGGTGTTTGTTAGTGCAAAAGTCTCTGTCACAGTGTTAGGATAGACACTTACTGGCCCAAGTCAAAAGAGCCCACCTTCATGGTGGTTGCCAGGGTCTTATGTGGTTGTTAAAGTGTGCTGAGTTGGTTTATTAAATAAAACACAGGCCAGGAGAAAAACCTGGGCACCCTTTCCTGCTAAACATAAACTGGATAACTAAACTAAAAACAACAACACCACATAAACATGAACATAACATCAATATTCATGGTATTATTTGCAGTGTTTAGAAAAAAGAAATGAATAAAAATATCTAGCTCTCTTACTGTCGCAGTCCATAGATACAACACAGCCAACTTCTAAAATAAATCAAACCAGACAACTTTGCAATTTATATTCTGAATTTACATTTGCACTGAACAAATTACACACGCACACTGGACTTCCTTGCATAATGAACGGGATGAGGCGATGTATATTTCTTTCTCTGGTCACACAGAGGAAGGGTGTTGTTATGGTTACATGTAAATGCTACCGCAGAGGGAATGAGAACACTTTGTGGAGGTAAATAAGCAGTGCACACATACACACATTTCCACATTAGAGAAACTGTGATGTTGATTCATTTTGACAGAAACACTGAAACATGCTGATTGAGGAAAATCACTCAATAACTGACTCATCCGATCCTAACGGAGTCAGTGTGTGAATGGAATCGTGCATGCATTGCTTTTACATTGACATGTGCTTTCTATTCATAGTACTCAGCCAACAGTGATCACACCTCTGCATTCATCTCAGCAGAACTCTAATGCATCTCAATGCTCAGCGGAGGCAAACTTGAAATGATACTTTTGTCATAATTTTCTTTTTTTCTCTCTACAGACTGAGCAGAGGTTTGTGGAGACTCTCCTTCCTTCACTGCAGAATTATAGGCATACAGTATACTAGTACGAACGTATTCCAGTTTCTTTCCCTAAGATACTCTTACAGTATATATATTAGTATACACTCACCTAAAGGATTATTAGGAACACCTGTTCAATTTCTCATTAATGCAATTATCTAATCAACCAATCACATGGCAGTTGCTTCAATGCATTTAGGGGTGTGGTCCTGGTCAAGACAATCTCCTGAACTCCAAACTGAATGTCAGAATGGGAAAGAAAGGTGATTTAAGCAATTTTGAGCGTGGCATGGTTGTTGGTGCCAGACGGGCCGGTCTGAGTATTTCACAATCTGCTCAGTTACTGGGATTTTCACGCACAACCATTTCTAGAGTTTACAAAGAATGGTGTGAAAAGGGAAAAACATCCAGTATGCGGCAGTCCTGTGGGCGAAAATGCCTTGTTGATGCTAGAGGACAGAGGAGAATGGGCCGACTGATTCAAGCTGATAGAAGAGCAACTTTGACTGAAATAACCACTCGTTACAATCGAGGTATGCAGCAAAGCATTTGTGAAGCCACAACACGCACAACCTTGAGGCGGATGGGCTACAACAGCAGAAGACCCCACCGGGTACCACTCATCTCCACTACAAATAGGAAAAAGAGGCTACAATTTGCACAAGCTCACCAAAATTGGACAGTTGAAGACTGGAAAAATGTTGCCTGGTCTGATGAGTCTCGATTTCAATTTGGCGTAAACAAAATGAGAACATGGATCCATCATGCCTTGTTACCACTGTGCAGACTGGTGGTGGTGGTGTAATGGTGTGGGGGATGTTTTCTTGGCACACTTTAGGCCCCTTAGTGCCAATTGGGCATCGTTTAAATGCCACGGCCTACCTGAGCATTGTTTCTGACCATGTCCATGCCTTTATGACCACCATGTACCCATCCTCTGATGGCTACTTCCAGCAGGATAATGCACCATGTCACAAAGCTCGAATCATTTCAAATTGGTTTCTTGAACATGACAATGAGTTCACTGTACTAAAATGGCCCCCACAGTCACCAGATCTCAACCCAATAGAGCATCTTTGGGATGTGGTGGAACGGGAGCTTCGTGCCCTGGATGTGCATCCCACAAATCTCCATCAACTGCAAGATGCTATCCTATCAATATGGGCCAACATTTCTAAAAAATGCTTTCAGCACCTTGTTGAATCAATGCCACGTAGAATTAAGGCAGTTCTGAAGGCGAAAGGGGGTCAAACACAGTATTAGTATGGTGTTCCTAATAATCCTTTAGGTGAGTGTATATATATTAATCATTGTCCACTTAAAAAGTTTTTATACCAAAACAATTTTCAATACTCTGTCTGACTCTCAGATTTGCAGGCTGTTTTTGCACTAAGAGTCCATACAACTGAATTACAAATGGATGAGCTAAATTGCAGAATGTAAATATGGGTGCTTAGAGGGTTAGTTCACCCAAAAATGAAAATTCTGTTATTAATTACTCATTAATTACAAATCCACAAGACTTCGGAAGCCTAAATAAAAGCCTAAGTTCCATCTGTTCATCATATAAAGTGATCAAGTCTCTTCAGAAAATGTGGACTAAACTGCTCAATTGATATGGATTAGTTTTCAGATCTAGCAAGGTGGTAGTTGCGTAGCTGTCAACGGAGAGACAGATAATTCTCAGATTTCATCAAAAAGATATTCACTTGTGTTCTGAAGATGAACAAAAGTCTTACGGGTTGGGAACGACATGAGGGTGAGTAATTAATAACTGAATTTTCATTTTTGGGGGAACTAACCCTTTAACAGTTTGCAATAGTGCTGTTATTGTAACTAAAATTTAAACTAAAACTAACTTGAACTTAAACGAAAATTATAAATGTTGCCTTGGCAAGTAAATGAAATCAATGACAAAAAAAAAAAAACATTCAAAAGTACTAAAATACAATAATAATTAATAAATACTATAATAATATATAAATAATACTAAAATAATGCTGGTGCTCGGCTGCTGGAGGAAGCATGTTTATATATATATATAAGTGCTGTTTTTCCAGTTTAATGCAATTAACGCAGCATATGTTTTTTCTGTCATCCTTTGGCCAGCGTTACATTATACGATCACACTCTTATTCATGCAAATGCTTTTAAACCATTCAAGTTCGACAAGACAAAAGGGAACACACTGTCTGTGAACGTCCTGACTATGTGACACACACACAACGCTCAGAAAGACGCGCGCCAGTATCGCCAGAATCCAGTACCAGTTCATGTGCAGCATCGGCAGCTCTTAAAGTGACAGCAGCCACTAATGCTGTTTGTCATTAATGTTAATCAAAGAACATTAAGATGCCATTAAAATATAAAATCTACTAATTTAAAATATACTGTCTTTATGTTGTTTCTACAATAATTTGGAGATTAACTATGAAATTATTACAGAAATTAAAACTTTTACTATTAATCACGTAAAAAAAATGTGTCATTAATCTAGTAAAAAAATGTTAAACGATTGACAGCACGATCTATAATTTATATATATATATATATATGTATATATATAAATTATACATTTTGCATTGTGAGTGACTGAATTTATGCAGAAATCCATGTTAAATCCATGGGTTCACATATTTTTTTAGTGCTGTACGCTCATGGTTGTGATGCCAGTAACTTGATAAGATAAAATAGTTTTCCATGAAATGACACCCATAATACGAGCCCTAAGTACAGCATTAGTAAAACCACATAAAAAAACTGTGAGCTGATCTGTGCTGCAGCAAATAAATGACTCCTTATAAGGTCTGATTTCCTGTGTCTCAGCTCTTCCCAACATCCGTGTCTTCAAAGCCGTCCAGCTCTACGGCCCAAATGACTGGCTACGGCACAGTACAATTATCCAGCACCCACAGAGGGGGCCTGCAGCATTAGACTGCAGCTGGGAAGGAGATATTGAGCATATTTTAATGCCGTGGGAGGGGTGTATGCTGTACCTCATGAGGAGAGGAGGTGTATATGTGTATAATTGCTGACAGGAGAGCTATTTATCACAATGGATCTTCACAGGTGCGCCAGTTCTGCTGAAATTTTCCGGCTAACACACAATAACAAAGCCAAATCAGGGATCTACAGCTGCTTGTCGCTACCAGCTAATGAAGAACTAATCTCTGTTCTGCTGATTGTATTGTGAAACATATCTGAGAGAACCATAGCAGCTGTTCAGAGGACTAGCCAAAGAGTGCTGACGCATGGGACGTTTGGAGTGAACCTGGAGGCTGGAATACATCACGCAGGTCTTTTGATTATACTGTTTATCTTCTTAATTTCTTGAGCTGAAGTCAGTATTATGGAGGAGGTAAAAAGTTTAGTAGCCCCAAGGAAATAAATATTAAATAAATATTAAATATTTATCACATATCTAAAAACATTATTAATATTGGACAAACATTATTAAACAAGAACTACTATTATAAGATTAATTTATGAGAATAAAGCCTGCAAATGAGAAATGCATAATGCTGAAATATAGACAAACAAAATCAAAGTTAAATTATTTAAATCTAATATGATATTAAATGTACCCCTTTTTTACTGTAATCAAAAATATAAAACTAACTAACTAACTAACTAAATAAATACTAATAGCTTTCCTTTTCAGCTGATGTTACCAAGCCCATCAACCACAAATCATATATGTGACCCTGGACCACAAAACCAGTCATAAGTCGCACGGGTATATTTGTGGCAATAGCCAACGATTATCGATTTTTTCTTTTATGCCAAAAATCATTAGGATAGTCAGTAAAGATCATTAAGATATTTAGTTTTTCCTACTTTAAATATATCAAAGATTTATTATTAGTAGTAATATGCATTGCTAAGGACTTCATTTAGACAACTTTAAAGGCGATTTTCTCAATATTTAGATTTTTTTTTGCACCCTCAGATTCCAGATTTTCAAATAGTTGTATCTCGGCCAAATACGATCCTTTCCTAACAAACCATACATCAATAGAACGCTTATTTATCCAAAATTTTGAATTTAAAAAAAATTACCCTTATGACTGGTTTTGTGGTCCAGGGTCACATATATAGACCACTTTTTTCACAAAACAAGAATATTTTGTAGAATATCTTGTTTCACTTATAAATACATCACATTGTTGATTTTGTGTTGATTTAAGAAGAGAGAAGACGTGAGCAAAGAGAGGTTTCTTTCTAAAAAAAGGATCCCTGTTGCTCGCTTTCCTACTGATTTTAAATATCAACAGCTCTTTTAAATGTCATTTAAAACAGTATGACTTCCTGTGTAGTGAACATATGATCCCCAATCCTGGCTGATCTAGGAACAGAGTGCACACATGAGTGTGTGTGTGTCTGTATATAAGAAGAAATGTGGACACTGATGAATTCTGACTCGAGATACCAGATACCCTGCTGGTTCACACGCAAACCCCTGAAGTGTGTGTGTGTGTCTAACAAACATCTCGCTTCAGGCTAGAAACATGTCTCATCTCCCAGAGAGACCACACTGATGTTCATATCAATCCAACATCAGTCCAACATAACAAGAGTGCCATGGAGAGACAGTTAATGCCACGTTTACATGATCAGGGATCAGGCTGTTGGGATATCAGTACCCCGTCTGTAATGATATTCGCTACAAAAAAACATTTTCTTGATCTGTTTTTCCTCTTGTTTTTCAGTAAAAATATGTAAACAAGTCTTTTTACATAAACTGTCTTGAGAAGATAATTTCTTGAAATAATTGTAATTAATCTTATGGTTTTAAGCATACATCTTTGCTAGATTTTTTTTGCCTCAAAAAAGTGCCAGAAAATGCCAATGGGGCAGGGAAAATATGAAGTTTTGCTTGTTTAGATAATTTACTTAAAAAAAGGAGAACGAAAAACATACTAAGAAAATGAATTCTTGCAGTTCTGATTGAGTGTATGTGAATTTATGTTTAAATAGATGACATGGTATGTCTACCTGACATAGAGTGTGCGTTTCTGATTGGTTCTGAGGGATCCGGATCCAGAACTCATGCTGTGGTTCATCATCTGCTCTCGTAAGTCATGAATTTTGGCCTCGAAACGCCCGTATTCTGTAAACACAAAAATAACCAAGCAAGCATAAACACGATGCAAAAATCTTTTTTTTTTTTATTCAAACAATTTTAAAATCTACAACAGAACATAGCACATGCAAACAAACTGTCTCAAACCAAAGAATTAATAAAAAGATATCTCGAGGGAAATGCTGTCTTAGTGTCTGAGAGGACAGCTCCGATCGATACAAGCAGATACTGTAGCTGTTCTGTGCTGACTTCTAGCACAAGGTCACACAGTCAATATAGGAAAGAAAGAGTAAGAGAGAGAGAGAGAGAGAGAGAGAGAGAGAGAGAGAGAGAAGGAGAGAGCTGGTAATGTCATATTATGTATCTTCTGTGGTGCAAATGTATGATATCTGATAACATCCCACTTCAGTCTCTTTGTTAAAGGCTGATACCAAATCTCCACAGATTTCTGCAGAACTGAAACATTCATCATTCTGCAAGATAATAACCAGCTGACTGTTTATCATTTCATACTTTTGCCTCCCCCATTTGCACCCTGGGTAAAAGCCAAAATAAAAAAAAAGCTATTGAACTTTAAAAATATGATGATAGCTTTAACTTCATCTGATTAAAAAAAATCCTCCCAAAACACTACAGATCAAAAATGTTATTGCAACTTTGACAGTAAAGACATTTTTAATATTACAAAAGATTTCTATTTCAAATAAAAGCTGTTCTTTTGAACTTTCTATACATTAAAGAATCCTGAAAAAAGTTTGCACAAAAACATTAAGCAGCAAAACTGTTTTCAATATTAATAACATTAACTCTTCTGGTATTTATGCATCAGTATTTCATTCTTTGTAAAGCTTGGGATATATATGTATGTCAGTTGTACAGACGTACGTACGTATGTTTTTTTTTTTTTTGGTCTCAGTGTTATAATTGTGGTTGAACTCACCAAGAACAGACAACCAGGTTGTTATGGCAATAAATAAATAAATAATAACAGGAAATGTTACTTGAGCCCCAAATCAGCATATATGAATGATTTCTAAAGTATCATGTGACACTACTGAAAATTCACCTATGCCATCACAGAAATAAATGACATTTCAAAATGTATTACAGTAGTTTACAGTACTCTATCTTAAGCAATCTTACATTATGATAATATTACTATTTTTACAGTATTTTGATCAAATAAATGCATCCTTGGTGACTTCAAAAGCATAAAAAAACGTGTATAGAAAATAATATTTCACAGCGAGAAAGAATGTCTAATATTTTTTAGGATGGCACAGACTCATGAGCTTTAAAACACAGATGTGTGCACAGACTCGAGCTCGTTCAGCAGGTAATCTGGTGCATGGCAGTTTGTTGAGGGTGCTGCACACCTCAGCCCTATTTCAGCAGAGAACTACATCTGCTCTGCTGCTGCTGCACACACACACACACACACACACACACACACCGTGTGCTGAACATGAGAACTCGGCAATGCCCCAAAGCCCAGCCTGAACACCATGAGACCAGCCAGACCAGCACGACAGCCCCAAAAGAGCACCTACTACACCTGAGCCACATGTTGCAGCTGATTTGGTTTCTATTTCTATACTTACTTTTTCATTCAGTTTCTTTCATTTTCTTTTAATTTTTTAACCCATTTAATTGGTCTAAAATGTCTTATATAAATAACTAAAATGTTTTAAATGAGCATGAGGGTCTTCAAAGGTTCAGCCGAGGAATAAGGCCCGTCTGTCCTTGCAGGAACTTAAAGGTCAAATGACAAGTAAATTTTGTCATTAGGCTGCAGGCTGGAAGAGGAAGATCAAGGACAATTATGATGATGATACAATCAGCGATGTGCAATAAAAGCACATGCACTCATATCCGCATTCCCTCCCAATGAAATATACATTATTTATTCAAATTCTAACTCCCACCTTTGGAAACTAAGCTCTACCTCTTTCTCTGATGGCCTCAATGTTATTTAAAAAAGCAGAGAATCCTCTAAACAATAAAAATGACACAAAGAGATGCTTCTTCTCCAGAGAAAAAGACAGAAAGAAAGAGAGAGAGAGACAGATTAAAGAGTCACGGAGTGGTGCAAAGCTCAGAAAAAGGATAAAGTAGAGAACCCAAAACAATCCCGCAGTGAGGGACGCACTCATCCCGAACAAATCCACTCAAATGAAAAGAGACTGCTGAGCACACAAACCTTCAGGAGATGTTTTTGGGTCTATCAGGAACACAGTTCCTGAATATTTCATTTTTTTTTCTATATAAAGATTGAAAAAAGTTAATACCCAGAGAACTGCTTGCCGCTTAAGGCAGGACAATGGCAAAAAAAAAAAAAAAAAATATCATGCACGGTTTCAAAATAAATGCACTTTTCAAAAGTACAACATACATATAAGCTCAACTAAACCAAATCAAACCCTAACGACATGCTTTACAAACGCACACATACACACACGTGCTTGCAAGTATACTCTCACTTAAACACAAAGGAATCAGCAACAAGGTGGAGAAACTAAAAAGGTGAGGGGCTAGAATAAAGGATCAATGAATGAATGAAAGAGAGAATAAAAAGAGAGTCTCACTCTTGAGGATGCTCGCAGACTGCAGCAGCGTGAGAGATTGACCGCTCCCTACACACAAGCAAAGACTGCCACTCTACCACCTCCTCTCCCCTCTCTCTCACACAAGCTCTCCTCCGGATCCATTTCTATTGGCTAGAACTCTAGAGTGGGTGGGGTTTGAGTGTCTTAGAGCCCCTCCTCCCCCTGAAGTAGTCCAGATCAAAAGCCATGCTGGATTTTCTCTCTTGATGTCAGCTTTGTGTTTTCAATCTGGAGCGTATTAGCTCGCTTAAAGGTAAACAAGCCACAAATCCAGCAAATATTTCAGCTTTAACTGTCCTTCAAAACGTGCGGATTCCACAAGCATATGAAAGGAATTTGTGTGCATAAGCAGCAGGCTTGTGAAAAGCAATGTATTATTAACTGCTGGCCAGGGGTCAGATGAAAAGGTAAATACAGCAGGATACAAACACATTTACAGTTCACAGGTGTTAAGGAAGAGGGAAATAACCCTTCCATAGCTTAGTTTATCTTAAAATTCCTAATTAGAAATAAAAAGTCACAAATGAGACAAACAGACATACTGTTGAATGATGGATCTACAAAATTATTTAAAAAAAAAAATGTAAATAGTAAAAAAAAATTTGAATACTTTTATTCAGAAAGGATGAATTCAATTGATCAGAAGTGGCCATTGAAAAGTTTCTGAAAGAAGCTCACCGAGACTGCATGTATTTTCTCAGCTATAATTAATATTTAATATAATTTTTTATATGTAATTATATTTTTTATTGTAGTTTTTTTTTCTCAGGAGTAAGCAGATCTAAGTCCCATTCGATCTCATTGCTTTCAAATAAATGTCCTTTTTTTGTATTTAATGTGGACTAAATCTAAATCCCTGAGCTATAACTCCATGTTCGGAATCAGATTCTACTGTAATTCACAAAAATTGCACCTTTCCCTAGAAAAGCAGCAAGAATCTGCTGCATATGGAACCTTCTAGACAGATGAAAAGATTTCTACTTCTGCCTGTCACATTTCAAGCTGAGAAATTCGAGGAAGATTACAGGCTGATTGGGATGATGGATTAGCACATGTCCAGAGACAGAGATAAGAAACTGTACAGCAGATGGAAATTCAGAGCTCTGATATAATCAAACCGTTTCAAACAAGTGCATTCAAAACATGTCTTGATTCTGCGCATATGGCTGTGTTTACCATTATGAGCATTAGTTTTGTATTAGGGTTCATGCAGTTGGACACTTCTAGGCTGACAGACGCCCTTGCACATCACTCATACACACACTTGTGTCAGTCTGCAGCGAGGTGCTTTCGGTTAATAGAGGACAGCTTGTGTAGTCTCATTAGCTGCTGTGCAGTGACTCCAACATGCCAAATACAGCTCCACCCGCAGCAGGGGAAAAGAGCATCACTGCGCCAGCAGGTACAATCACAATGTGTGAGCTGCAGAACTGGCAGTGTGACATTTCAGGGAAGTAGAGACTGTAAATTAAGCTAACATCATGAGTATGTCAGCACACAAGTGTGCACAAGCTTTTAGCTCAAATATTTCTACTGTATCTACAGACTGCAGAGCTGAGATAGGAAGAAGACAATGGTGAGTGATGCTTGTAATGATGGCAATCTGAAGGTGCTGTAACATCGGCAAAATTTTGTGAGCATTGTCAATACTGTAGAGATGTATAAATCACTGACTGCTCACACAGAAGTCATTTTCAAAGCAGCTTTTTTGTGGGTCAGTGCAATTTCGCATGACCAACTTGAACATGAACGAAATTTGCATGGTGAACTTTTTCGCCCTCACCAAAACTCTTGATCACGCAGATTCCGATTCAAAGTTTTTAGTCACGTGACTGGCGCGGAGACCTGGAGGGCAAAATATATGAATGTGAACGCAATGGCTAAATGTTAACTCTTTTCCCACCAAACACGGAATTTTCCGTTATTTGTGAGAAAGCGCTTCCCTACCAAACACGGAAAACACTGTGTTTTCACTGTTATACGCTAGGGGGCGCTATTACGCATCTTCTGAATGGAGTACAGAATCTCCTGATCAAAACACAGGCGAAGAAGACACAAAAAAACAAGCGATCGCATGTAAGCAGATGCATATGTAAAGTAACGTACTGGCATAAAGTTGGTTTGACGTTGGACGTTCGATATTCGCAAATTTAGGGACTGTCTCTAAAGTTACATACAACATTGGTATACACATTTCTAACTTCAATAGCATTTGAACGGAATGACTTACAGTATCAAAACCAACTGTAAAGTGTTCATCTAAGTATCAGCTTTGATGCACACCTTTTACATATTTGATCATTTTTCAAATAAACTGTCAAATCATGTCTAAATATTGATACCTTTCACTACTGTACAGGATCATATACAAAATATGCCATGATTTGACAGTTTATTTGAATAATAATCAACAAGATAAAAGGTGTGCATCATAGCTGACACTTAGATGAACACTTTACAGTTGGTTTTGATACTGTAAGTCATTCTGTTCAAATGCTATTGAAGTTAGAAATGTGTATACCAATGTCGTATGTAACTTTAGAGACTAAATTTGCGAATATCGAACGTCCAACGTCAAACCAACTTTATGCCAGTAAATAACGTGATCATCAACATTAAACATCATATAAATCAAAATTGTCTATTGTTACTGAATGAAATGTCGACCCGGGACGAGCTCTAGGACTGTGAAGCTTTGGGGGTGTTGATGGACTCCATCTACTCCATCTGTGTTTGATCATCGCTCTGAATCAGATCTGGATGTAGTCTTTGACAAAAACTTGATTTTCTTAGCTTTTTGCCCAAAATGTTGCTTTTTTAATGAATCTTACCCATATTTAAGTGTTGATAAAAAGCAGAGGGTCTGCTCTTTCTTTTGATATATTGCATGCTCAGATATTCATACAACAAAATATTCTATGGGCCATAACATTCTTGTGAAAATTATCAAAAACCCTAGCGGTGGCTGGCAACTTTAAAAAAAAAAAAAAAAACGCTGGCGGGGAAAGAGTTAAAGGAATAGTTCACCAAAAAATGAGAATTCTGTCATCATTTACTCACCCTCAAGCCAGGACATTTTTTAATATAACTCCGATTGTATTCGCCTGAAAGAAGAATGTCATATACACCTAGGATGGCTTGAGGGTGAGTAAATCATGGGCTAACTTTCATTTTTGGGTGAAATATCCCTTTAAGCGCTTTCTTTATAATGGTTTTCTAGGGAAAAATGCTTAACAAAAACTGTGCATTGCATTTATATTCTGGGTTCATCTACTTAGCTGAACATAGCATGCATAATTAATTAGATGTATACTGAATTTGGTCTTTTAATATCACTGTCTTACCACATTAGTACTTAATACAAACCAGGTAAAAAAATAACTGGCAGGCAATGGAGGAAAGCCCTCAAGGTGGGTGTTTCGCCGTGTGCTGGTAAATGTAACCATACTTAAGAGTGATAGAGTGGTATGAAGGTGTGGTCTACGCAGACACAAGTGAGTTTGTGTGTAAATAGCAGTCATGTATGTTTGAATGCAGACACTGTGTGTCCTCCTGAGAATCTGCCAATATAGCAGCTCAGCCGCAGGATATCTGGAATCAGGGCCAAGCAGTGGCTAAACGCTGGCAAAAATCCACCTCACAGCCCATTACAGAAATATATACTCGCAAACAATCCAAAGGGAGTTCTGAAAACCAGTCCAAAACCAAAAAGATTTTTGTATTTTCTGAAGCTCACCCACGCAAAACAATGAAAGGGTGTTCTGGGTGGTTGCCAAGACATTGCTATGTGACTGCTAGGATGTTCTGGGTGTTTTTATGATATTTTGGTCTCTATTTATGGCTCGGGTTCCTCCTTCCAAGTCTTTGGGATCCATTTCTCACTCACCAGGTGAAAATTGTAAGCCTGATTACTAAACATACTGCTGCACAATTTGATGTATAATTCATGTCCGAGACGAGTTACGCACTGAAGATAATGGACATCGCCATAAAAGGACTGACAACACGATTAAAAATATTCCTCACAGGAGAGATACCTTAAAAATGCTTCTAAGAAGGTTAAACTAATTATTTTTGTACAGTTCATGCAAGACAAAACAGCCAGAATATGATTATAAATATTATAAATCATGTTCGGGCACACAGTTGCCCTTTAAATTAGTCGCGCCACAAAACTTGAATGTATTACAATCTGCCAGAACAATAAAACAATAGCTATGTGGAAGATTCAATCTCTGTGGAAGTTCTTCAGATGTTTGGGCTTCATTAGAAAGAATGAGATGGAGGAGGGCAGAGGTTAGTCATAAATCAGACGAGACACACAATATGACAATAAAATACTCATTCATAGAGCTCTGGCTATCCGGCTAAATGATTAATGGCCTGTTAGCTGCACACTGCATTCTCTTTTACACACAAACATTAGATATTAGGATTTTTGATGGAAACCAGCTTTATCAGAGTGACGTTACATTTATGCAGACAACAGATTTCATGAATAGCTTGTTGATGCAGTTTTATTATAAATTCTCTGTGATAAGATATGTAGAGTAGTCTACCTTGTTTGTAAGCATGTTAATAAACTATAAACAAATGTAAACTATAATTCTGTCAAAATATAATTCTGTTTGGATGTCTTCAAAGGTACAAATGATTCCTATTTCATATAGATTTATAAATATATTATTTAGCAGTATATACACTCACCTAAAGAATTATTAGGAACACCATACTAATACTGTGTTTGACCCCCTTTCGCCTTCAGAACTGCCTTAATTCTACGTGGCATTGATTCAACAAGGTGCTGAAAGCATTCTTTAGAAATGTTGGCCCATATTGATAGGATAGCATCTTGCAGTTGATGGAGATTTGTGGGATGCACATCCAGGGCACGAAGCTCCCGTTCCACCACATCCCAAAGATGCTCTATTGGGTTGAGATCTGGTGACTATGGGGGCCATTTTAGTACAGTGAACTCATTGTCATGTTCAAGAAATCAATTTGAAATGATTCGAGCTTTGTGACATGGTGCATTATCCTGCTGGAAGTAGCCATCAGAGGATGGGTACATGGTGGTCATAAAGGGATGGACATGGTCAGAAACAATGCTCAGGTAGGCCGTGGCATTTAAACGATGCTCAATTGGCACTAAGGGGCCTAAAGTGTGCCAAAAAAACATCCCCCACACCATTACACCACCACCACCAGCCTGCACAGTGGTAACAAGGCATGATCTAGCCATGTTCTCATTCTGTTTACGCCAAATTCTGACTCTACCATCTGAATGTCTTAACAGAAATCGAAACTCATCAGACCAGGCAACATTTTTCCAGTCTTCAACTGTCCAATTTTGGTGAGCTCGTGCAAATTGTAGCCTCTTTTTTCCTATTATCTTGATAGGTTATCTTGACCAGGACCACACCCCTAAATGCATTGAAGCAACTGCCATGTGATTGGTTGATTAGATAATTGCATTAATGAGAAATTGAACAGGTGTTCCTAATAATCCTTTAGGTGAGTGTACATTCAAAATATTAGTAGTATTTTTGTCTAGTTTTGTCTATCTATCTACCTACCTATCTATCTATCTATCTATCTATCTATCTATCTATCTATGTGGTTTATAAAACAAGATTTTGCTAATGGGCTAGGAACAATATACTTAATTCAAGATGCATTCTCTGAAAACATTAATATTTGTATTGGGAAAACATACTGACTTGAGAATTATTATTTTTTTGAGTGAAACTCTAATTTGCTTTATATAAAAACAACAGAAGTCAATGTCCTAATCTAGACAGCTAGGTAAGTGTGTGTGTGTGTGTGTGTTCAGAGTTCCCTCAGGTGTTCTTGGCCTGTCATTGGCTGTCTGGCTGTCTGTTGAGTTTAGTGCATGCACACTGGTGATGTCAGTATGTCTCAAAAAGTGGCCTCAATCCTGTCTCCCAGAATGCCACAGACACAAACACAAATGAAAATGTCAGTTCTGAAAAACCTTTTCAAGCCCTATTGTTCTCTGTTTCAAAATGCCAGCTAAAGACTGCAGTGTGTTCTGAGAGTATGTCTATGATTTTCAGACAGCTAACACTGAGGGACACCCATTAAAGTATTTTTGTAGTGATGGTGCTAAAAGCTAGACACAAAATCCCACAATCCATTCAGTCTGTCAGTCAGTATGTGGATCTGTGTGTGAGTTTCAGTAACCTATTAGTACACTCTGACCTGAAATTACCAAGGTGCAGGAAGTGTTTGCTGTACCTGAGGGCACTTTGATAAAATCACATGTAATTATGTTTCCCAGCGATGGTACACAAGCTAGCCAACGCTGTCTGACCACACTTAAATGATCTGCCTACCATCTCTCTACCTGTTTTACGGAGGACACATACTGTAACCCTTGTATCTGAGGTCATATAAAACAATTAAATACTCCTAAATTGTATTGTAGCAAAAGAAAAAGGTTGAGATCTATTAAATATCAAAATACATATAAAATATATTATATAAAAAAAAAAACAAGCTATAAAAAAGCTTTTTTCCAAAGCATATGTGGCTCTGCAAAACATAAAAAGTAACTTTTAAATAAAAGTCTTGAAAGCAACGCAGCAAAAAAAAAAGTATTTAACAAATATATTTAAAGGGTTAGTTCACCTAAAAATGGAAATTCTGTCATTAATTCATGTCAACAGCGGAAGAGTCTGACACAGACGTGAAGAAATTGTTGAATAAAGTCGTTATTATAAATTTTTTTTTTTTACAAAAAGTATTCTCATCGCTTCATAACATTGAGGTTGAACCACTGTAGTAACATGGACTATTTTAAATGTCTTTACCACCTTTCTGGACCTTGAAAGTGTTAATTAAATTGCTGTCTGTCAGAAAGCTCTCGGATTTCATCAAAAA
The DNA here is from genome assembly GCA_039654625.1 of Rhinogobio ventralis. Classification (NCBI taxonomy): domain Eukaryota; kingdom Metazoa; phylum Chordata; class Actinopteri; order Cypriniformes; family Gobionidae; genus Rhinogobio; species Rhinogobio ventralis. Next base: position 4,145,842 of record CM077215.1, read on the forward strand.
TATCTTAATTTGTGTTCCGAAGATGAACGAAGGTCTTTGAAACGACATGAGGGCGAGTAATTAATGACAGAATTTTCATTTTTGGGTGAACTAACCCTTTAACAGGTTAATTTGCTACAATTAAATACAAAATATTCCCCTGACCAGCACATCGATTCCTAAATAAGTGATTTTCCTCCTTTAAGAGCAAATCAGGCTTAGATTATATTAATTTTAGGGTTTATCCAAGCAAACATTTCTGGAATAAGAGTCTATTTCATGTTTTGATTTGACAGACTAAGAACCTCAATCTCAGCTTGACTATGATTTTGCTTGATTATCAATCCATCTTCAATATTCTTGGAATTGTATGTTTCAGTGAGGATGTCGAATTGCAATGGCTCGGGGAGTTGTTGATGAAAAGGACCCTTGGAAAGCCCATCTCAGCAGTCCCACAACACCCCTGCATAAAGTGCAAGCTCGCATTTACCTCTGCACCTTAATGAGCACTACCTCCCCAGAATCGATCCCAAGAGCATCAGGGGAATTGGATTAAGCTACGGAGAAAAGATCAGCCTAGTTGGAACCAGGGCTCTATGACTACATAATCATAATGCTGACTATCTAGAACTTGTGAAAGCACCTCCAAAACTTATTGTGAGAGCTCACAAAACATCTATACTAAACAATTTTGCTTAGTGGGTGCACGGCTATATTGCAAACAGAGGAAATTGCCATTAGAATTAAATATTAATGGCAAGAGAATCAATTTTTGTTGATTCACAATACTCCAAACAAAAGCTTTGTCGGCAAAAGATTACAACATTATCCCACTCAGCCAAAATGCAGGAAATAATGCAAGGAGTCAAAAGTCGTTGGGACAAGAGCGCTGCTCTAGAAACCTCTGATGACTCTGTCTCTTGCTGCCATTTGAATAAAAAAAGCATCCTAACCTCCTCCATCTGCTAAAGTAGTCCTCAAGTCCTTATTTATGAAAGGGGAATCCTATGCACTTGCCAAACTGATTGCCCCAGAGCACTTCCGCCCCTTTAAGCTCTTGGCAGACAGAGATCATCACCTTAACTCTGTCTCTCCTCCGCATATCTAACTGCTCTAGGATCTCATTCAGTTATATATGCTGGATGGGTGTCAGATGCTAGAATGTCATTAGCCAGACTCGGAATGACAGGAATCTTAACACGAATAATGTATTATCAGTCTTCAGTATGATTATAGTTGGCGTCTGATGTCTTAAAGTGAAATAATATAAATGCAATATTATATGAGAAAGATGTTTTAATGCTAAAATAGAACATCATGTGTCAGTGATTTGCTGTGTGTTTATTATTTTGAATGTAACAGGACATTCAATCATGTGTAGCGTTACTTCTCATTGAATAATACATGCATGAATAGATACCTTGGCCCCAAAAAGTATCTAGACAATGAAGTCACACTTAAAAATAAAATTTTTTGCATTAAATACAAAATACCAAGCTGCATCTGCAAACGTATTTTTTTTAAGTGTGGCGTAAGTGTCCAAATACTTTTGGGGCCACAGTTGTGTTACAATTGATAGAATATTGAATCCGAATACGAATCTGTACTAATATGCAGAAACATATCAGTTTAGAAAACTGCCATAGTAGTTTGTGTTTGTGAGTGGGCTAACATGCTGCCATTCTGTGAGCATGATCTATGTGTGTTGTGGAAAGGATGTGGCTTCAGCAGGGGGCAGCAGGTAGTTTGGGAGAGGAAAAGGTCAAAGGAGGAAGAGGAGGAGAGGAGCGGAGACAGTGAGCAGAGCAGTAAACAAGCATGGCTGCTGAGCTGTTCAATTAGCTTCTGGTAAAGCCCATTTAACTTACTGTAAAAGACCCAATTTTGTGGCTTTAAGTCCATGTGTGTCCATGTGTTTTGCATACATATATGATTAAATATAACTTCAATATGTCAACACTGAAATGAAATAAAATAATAATGCTATACCAGTGCTACTACATCTTCTAGTAACTGTGTAAAATAATAATACTCAGTGTTTCGTATTGAATTGTGTAATTCATATGAATCAGCCCCTCCTTTTAGCTTGGTTATAATCACTAAACATCCATCCAAAATTTTTATTATAAAAGTCTTTACTATTTAAAAATTGCTGTTCTTTTCAACTTTCTATTCATCAGGGAATCCTAAAAATAAATGTAATCCTAAAAAAATCAAAATCAAAATAAATCCTAAAAAAAAAAAAATGTTAAAATGTCTTGATCTCTCAGTATTAATATCTATATGTGTATGTACTGTATAGCAGCCGTCTGTGTTGGACGAGCGGGTTAGAGCCAAGAACAAACACAACAGGAGCCGAGGAGTTTATCAAGTGAGGCAGCAGGCAGGGGGAACACAGGATGCACACAGGATTATCAGGAGAGCAAGGTCTCTCTCTGTCCCTTCCCCTGAACGAGAGGCCCATGGTCAGAGCCGCCACTGGGGCAAGAATGAGACCACGTTCCTCAGCCAGACTGCAGAGAGTTAGACAGAACCTGAGCTCTGAGCCCAGACCATCAGATCTAAGCCCAACTGTCCTGGAGTTCCCAAAGCCTCATGGGAAGGCAAAACAAAGGTACTGTAAAATCTGCAGTTCTAACGGTGTCGAGTCTGTAGTTGTGGTCTAGCTCTGTGCAGTCTGTCTGTGTGGTACTGCTTTTGACCCAGGTGCTGATCACATGGCACAAACCTGCAGTTGGAGGCGGGGCCCGGCGTGGGGAGCACAGGGCAAGTTCTGACGGGTGAAAAAAGAGAGGACATATCAGTACACACCTGACCACACTGCCACTTTGTCTCTCTCACCTTATCACAGACTGTATGAGCACACACCTGTAGCTCATGCTATGCACACCTCATACACCGATTCCTATATCATGGAGAATATGATAACTTGTATTTTGTATACCCACAATTTAAAGGTGAAATGTGTCATTTCTGGTTCCCATAGTGGTAACAATTGGAATTGGGAAAAATGAGCTGCAGGAATGAATCCTAAAACCAGAGCAATTTTGCACTTTAAGTTCCATTACCCCAAAGTCAATGAGTTTTTTTGTTTATTTGTTTTTTGGTTAAATGACTGAAATAAGGTCTGTGCTTAACAAAGATCAAAATATTTTCACATTTATTCTTTGACATAAAATACGTCAGTAATACCCCACTTGTGATTTTTTAAAGCTTTTACATGTCTTAAAAAAGGCAGTTGTTAATAAGTAGCTAAATGGGACTGGGACAATATTAAACGTCATCACACATGAAAAATAGTTACTTGTCCACTTTTACTCGTGCTCTTGCAAACTATTCTAGCTTAAAAAAGTAAATTATTTCCAACTTAGTGACAAAGAAACCCAGAGCATTTTTGCAAGTGAACGTAAAGTTTCTAAGGGGAACGCAAATGTTTTGCAAAAGAAGCATTGAAATATAATTTTCCTCCTGTCTCAATTTTTTTCACCACCATGTCCCTTTAGTCTCAGTATGTTTTAGTTGGCCTCTGCTGGTTGATAACACAACTACAGTACACCATCTGATTCTACAAAGCATTTTCTCTATTAATATTTTTTAAAATTAGTATATACTTAGAAAAAATAATATATTCTTAAAAAAATAAAAAATAAAAAAATAATTTGCAAGTAACATAAATAACACTAATATTTAATAGAGTCTTTTGTGTTTGAGTCTTTTTTGGAAGAGTGAAAACTGACACTACTGTTCAAAAGTTTAAAAAAAAAGTCTCTTATGCTCACCAAGGCTGCATTTCTTTGATCAAAAATACAGTAAAAACAGTATTATTGTGATATTTAATAACTGTAATTTAATTTAATTTGAATTTCAGTGTTGCATGGTCCTTCATAAATAATCATTCTAATGTGCTGATTTGTTGCTCAAAAAACATTTCTTATTATCACAGTTGAAATCGGTTGTGTTGCTTTATATTTTTGTGGATAGCGTGAAAATATTTTTTGTGGAATTTGTGAGCCCTACAAAGGTTTAAGTTTCATAGTTGTCTAAGCACATTGAACTAGCATTGAAGAAAGTATTGTCACATTGAACAAAACAACACACTTCACCTTTAAGTAAGATAAGCCAGTGAACACATTCTCAGATCCGAGACTACGGTGATGCATCCAACCCCATCTGAATGGGTCACTGGAGTCCAGAGCAGCCAAACCCCCTAATTGACACTTATCAAACATGGCACCTCAACACTCCGAGGGCACATGCGCTATTCTGTAACAGTCAGGGGGAATAATGAGCGCACCGGGTTGGGCTTGCCCCAAAAACGTCTGGGTGAGTTGTGTTTCTGTCCTGCCTGCAGCTAAAGGTGACCTCTGCACCCTGAGTGGCTCCATGAGTAAGAATTATGTGACCTTCAGCAACAGTGTTTGGTCAGGAGGAGGTGACGGACACTTACCCTCGGGCCGGTATTGGGCGATGATGGTTACCGTCTGCCCCGCTCCTTTCAGTGCAGCGGCAGCTTGTTCATGAGTGGCACCTCGCAGATCAATCCCATTAACCTGAAATCAATCGCAACAAAGGTCGTTACATCATTAGCCTCTAACTGTGAATGATGTTTCATCAATAACACTCACCTGAAACATTAATTAAACGATCAACAATACTAGAATGATTTGTTGACAATTTATTACCCTTACAACAGATTTTAAGTGTACATAAAGCATTAAATAAAAGCTAATTCATCACCTGACCTACACTATATTGACAAAAGTTTTGGGACGCCTGCCTTTACATGCACATCAATTTTAATGACATCCCATTCTTAATCCATAGGGTTTAATATGGAGTTGGCCCACCCTTTGCAGCTATAACAGCTTCAACTCTTCTGGGAAGGCTTTCCACAAGGTTTAGGAGTGTGTTTATGGGAATTTTTGATCATTCTTCTAGAAGCGCATTTGTGAGGTCAGGCACTGATGTTGGACGAGAAGGCCTGGCTCGCAGTCTCCGCTCTAATTCATCCCAAAGGTGTTCTATCGGGTTGAGGTCAGGACTCTGTGCAGGTCAGTCAAGTTCCTCCACACCAAACTCGCTCATCCATGTCTTTATGGACCTTGCTTTGTGCACTGGTGCGCAGTCATGTTGGAAAAGGAAGGGGCCATCCCCAAACTGTTCCCACAAAGTTGGGAGCATTAAATTGTCCAAAATGCCTTGGTATGCTGAAGCATTAAGAGTTCCTTTTACTGGACTTCATAATTCCCCCTCCACCAAACTTTACACTTGGCACAATGCAGTCAGGCATGTATCGTTCTCCTGGCAACCGCCAAACCCAGACTCGTCCATCAGATTGCCAGACAGAGAAGCGTGATTGGTCACTCCAGAGAACACGTCTCCACTGCTCTAGAGTCCAGTGGCGGTGTGCTTTACACCACTGCATCCCACGCTTTGCATTGCTTTTGGTGATGTAAGGCTTGGATGAGCTGCTTGGCTATGGAAACCCATTCCATATAGCTCTCAACGCACTGTTCTTGAGCTAATCTGAAGGCCACACGAAGTTTGGAGGTCTGTAGCTATTGACTCTTCAGAAAGTTGGCGACTTCTGCGCACTGTGCACCTTGTTTGTAGATGTTTGTAGAAGCGTCTGCATGCCTAGGTGCTTGATTTTATACACCTTTAGCCATGGAAGTGATTGGAACACCTGAATTCAATGATTTGGAGGGGTGTCCCAATACTTTTGCCAATAATAGTGTATATTAGTGTCACAAATTGTAAGCATTAAATGGGCAGCAATACTGTCAGTATTATTAAAGCTCTCTGGCAAATTCATATTTAAATTGCCTGACTTACAGAAAATGTGCTATCTTGCTGCAGAGCAGCCTGGAGTTATCTGGCACTAGAAACGCCTGCTGTGATCCAGATGCACAGTTCCTCAGTTCAGGAAAAGCCTACAGTAGCGGATCAGTGGGTGGCAGTACCCTGTAAGCCAGAGTCTGCAACAATTGGACCTCTAAGTAATCAGTGTTCCTCCAAAATAAGAGTTTGGCAAAGCTGTGTGCATCATCAGCTCTGTTTATGACCCAAATTGAGCCATTGAAATTCCAGGTTCAAGCAGGTTGGGACCGACTGAGGGCAGGAAACTGCTGTACACTGCTGGCACACAAACCTGGAGCAAACTGCTATTAAAGTGCACTCCTTTTTCCTCATAAAATTTTTTTGCACATATATCAATAGTAATTGTGAAAAATATGTATTAAATGATGTACACTTTCATGAAGGCTCCAGTCAAATCAGCAGCCTAATAAAAGCTGTTTTGTAGGAGTTGAAACGTTTAGATCACATGACCAGGCAAATACTTGTTTTTCTTTCTCGGCATCCCCCCATTACTGGACACTATTTGGACACACAGTTTTCTATTTTAATATATTTTAAAATTTAATTTATTCCTGTGATCAAAGCTGAATTTTCAGCATCATTACTCCAGTCTTCAGTGTCACATGATCCTTCGGAAATCATTCTAGTATGATGATTTGCTGCTAAATTTTTTCTTAATATCAATGTTGAAAACAGTTGTGATGCTTAATATTTTTTTGGGAAAACCATAACATTTATTTCCGGAATCTTGATTAAAGAAAGTAAAAAAAGCAAAAAAAAACAATAGAAAAGATGAATCGAAAGTTCAAAAGAACATCATTTATTTGAAATAGAAATATTAAAATGATAAATGTCTTATAAAATTAATGTTTTTTTTTTTAATGGTAGTGTATGACTGTGTGTAATTTATGTTTTAAAACAAATTAGGAAAGTATCTTATGCAGAACTTATGCAGCTCATAAACTGAAAATCGCTTTTCTGAAAATGTGAAATACCAATACCATATAAGATCCTATAACCTTTTCTTAATGCCTGAAAAAAAAACAAAAAAAAACATATTGTTATTTCTTGTTTTAGCTAATCAAAAGAGTTTTTCTTAACTTGTTTGTTAAATTAAAATACAGTCACATATTTTCATAATTAAGACTAAATAAAGCGATTTTCTATCTTTTATAGTTAAGTTCAGCCGATGGAATCTCTTTGGGGTCTCGGTTTGGAGGGCCGGTCTCTTCAGAGGAACAGGATCTTGTGTGACTACAAACAGAAGAACTAACACGAGGGGCAGACGAGGTGTGTGTGTATGCCAGTCTCGCCTGCAGCGTGTCCTAATGCTCATTTAACAGTGTGAACTCAGAAGGTACACCACAGCTATTCTTAGACTCCAAATCAGGCCAGCACTCCATTATCTCTTCCTTCCCTCTCTATTTCTCTCCTCTCCCTTGTTCTTTCTCACTTTCTAATCAGTGTCCTAAGGATAAGTGATTGCTCTCAGTTCAAGTGGCACCGACAGTAATTGCGGCGGGATCTGGATGGAGGGGTCTGATTACGACCGGCGAGTTCTGATGAAGCTCTGATAAACATAAATGATGAGATCAGCGACGAGAAATCAGCTTGGAGAGCTTCTCGAGTGGATCGCTGATCTGAATTGTTTCAATGAGAGCTCTAATTGCGCTGTCAATTAACACACCGGCCAAAAAAAGTGCCAAAAACTCAGTGCTGAAATTATAATGAGAAAAAGGAAACCTGGTATGGGTGGAGTTCTGAGTAGTGACTAGACAAAAAATAAAAAAAAAGTTTTTGGCACAAGTTTTTTAAGGGTTCACAGAAAAATGTAATGGCGCCATCTCCTGTTCAGCACAGGTTCTGCACTACTCCAAGGGAATTTTATTTACTAATTTGAACAACTACCTAAAAGCATAGTATACATGATGTTTGTTCAAATAAAAAAATATTCAGTATATTAAAAAATTAAGAAACATTAATATTACCCCATAAAACATTTAGGCCTCTTTAACCAATGATACGTATGACTAGGGGACCCTAATGTGAAAGTTAAAGAAACAAGGTCATTTAAAAACCTGGGTTTATCAACTATTCATTTGAATATTAAGAGGGATGTGTCCTCTTAAATGTTTATATAGTGGTTACAGCATAGAAAAGCAAACAATCTATTCATGACCTTTGAGGCAGATATTTGAATTTTTAATTTTAATAAATTAAAAACCCAATACATGACTGATTATCTCATGTTTAGAAACAAACAGGAAGAACAATGTACCTTGTGATGATCACTGTGATCATATTTGCCCTCATATGTATTATAAACCCTTCTATATTTGTGTATTTTCGGGCGTCCACTTACGGATAGGATCTGATCTCCTCTCCGCAGCTCTCCGCTGAGGTCTGCTGGCCCTCCTGCGAGGATGAAGGATACGAAAATGCCTTCTCCATCTTCTCCTCCAACGATGTTGAAGCCCAGCCCGGTCGAGCCCTTGTGCAGAACGATCTTCCTGGGCTCCCTGTACACACAGTTCAGGTAATACATCAGCTCAGAGTCCGTAGGGCTCAGCATCTCCACTGACACACGCTGCGCTACTTTGTAAATATACACATGCAACCTATGCGTGCGTGCACACACGTATCCACACACTTGGGTCAGTCCAAACGGTCTACAATGTAGTCGAGTACATTAGCTGACACCTATTGGGGACTGCTCCACTTATGTGCTATTTGTCCCATTTCCGCCCGGTTTCCTAGAAACGGAGAAGACGCACAGCCTCTCACACACACACACACGCACACACACACGCACACACACACCCACACCCACCCACCTGGTTTCCATTTTTTATGGGGACTTTCCATAGACATAATGATTTTTATTCTGTAAAACTGTATATTCTCTCCCCTTACACTAACCCTACCCCTCAACCCATCATACAAAACTTCCTGCTGTTTTACATTTTCAAAAAACATAATTTAGTATGATTTATAAGCTGTTTTCCTCAAGGGGACTGAAAATGGACAAGGATGGATTTTGGATATTGCCATCTTTGTGGGGACACACACACACACACACACATGGGTATTCCTAATATTAAGGGGACTTGCCATAGACATGGTTTTTATACTGTACAAACTGTACAGTCCCCTAACCCTAAACCACACATTTTTACATTTTCAGAAAACATAATTTCGTATGATTTATAAGCTGGTTTCCTCATGGGGACCAAAAAATGTCCCCACAATACTTGGTCCTCATGACGTAGGGAATACCAGGTACACACACACACACACACACACACACACACACACACACACAAATCTCTCTCACACACACTTACTTCATACTGTATATACTATGACAGATGGTACGTTTCTAATTATCTTGTGATTAAAATATATGCATATACTAATATACTGTGCCTTTTTCTAACAATGTGTATGTATATAACATGTAATAAAATATAATAAAATAGCATAATATATATTACATTTCAATAGTTAAAACAGAAAATATAATAAAAACATAATATATAAAATATGATAAACCATTTTTTTAAAATAAAATTATAAAAATGTATATTATCAGCATAACAATAAAGTTGAATGGGACATAGTATAGAATTGTAAATATAAAAAAATAAACAAAAAACTATTAAAATAATTCTTAATTTATGTCACAACATTTCTTTATTCTTTTACTTCATCAAAAATCCTAAATTAAAAAAAAAAAATTCCAAGCTGTGCTGAAATGCATTACAGGTTGTGCAAAAAATGTTCCCAAAAAGTCTGATCCACTTAGCTTGGGCCCATTCAGTTAGTCATAGGATCCTGACAGATGGGACATCATCCTGTCAAGTGTGACCAATCAAACCAAGAGATATCTTGAGCTGTGACACTTCTGTCAGATACACTTGAAATGTGGAGATAAACAATCTCCTGAGTTTACAGATGATAATACAAAGAGACGACACCCGAGATGGAGCTATTTTAGAACAGAAGGCTAATCCGTGAGCGCTGTGTTCAATCTGACCTAGTTGTGAGGAGGAGGCAGGCCCTTCCTCTTCCTCTCTCCCTCTCTCCCTCCCTCTCTCTCTCTCTCTCTCTCTCTCTCTCTCTCTCTCTCTCTCTCTCTCTCTCTCTCTCTCTCTCTCTCTCTCTCTCTCTCTCTCTCTCTCTCTCTCTCTCTCTCTCTCTCTCTCAGTGCGTCTGTTTGGCTCACCTCGGAGTGATGATGCTCTTCAGGCCATAAACACAAACTAAGCCAAACTACATCCCATGAAATGTGAGAACACACTTTTTGAGCATAATCATTATATTTATGAGCCTTTTTTCTTGTTGATCAAACAAACATGTAATCAGTTAGTGGTAATCCTGATAGTGCCAGTAATCCTGCTTTTCAGCAAATCAGTTACGACTACTTGGCCAGTGGTAAACAACCTAATTAATACTCATGAGTCAGATTGGCATGGCCCCTGGCAACCACCCCTCTCAGGAAGACATGTACTGTAACATCACTACATATATATTTTTTATTTATATAGTTTTTTCCGTCATCCTTTGGCTAGCGTTACAATATATGATCATGCTCTTATTCAAGCAAATGCTTTTAACCCATTCACACGTGATAAGACACAAAAGAGAAGGCAATGCGTTACTACTGGCGAGCATGTCTGTGTGTGTGAATCTCCTGTCTGTGTGACACACACACACACACACACTCGTGTGCACAGAAAGCTACTGCACGGACAAAAACACACAAAATTATGCCAAATTGAACGTAAAAGTTGTGAGAAAATAGGATGTGCGTCAGATCTGCACCATGTGCGGCAGCTCTTAAAGTGATAGAAGCCTAATAAACCCACTGCCGTCTGTCATTAATGTAAATCAAAGAACAAAAAACAAAGAGAAAATCACTCTTGACTGAATAACATTTGTAGCTTTAAGAAGGATTCATCTATATTTAATTTATAATTTATGCAGTGAAAACTGTGAAGTGTTTGATAACTTTATTCAATTTCTGTGTATATCTGTTAGACCTTAAAATCTTAAAGCACTGTTTACAAAGGTTATATAGGTCAAAAACAATAACAATAACTTTTTGTGCATTTGACAGGGCAAGTAAAAATCTGAACTGCACTGATTGGACCAATAGAAAAAATGGAGCCCTGATATATTGAAGGGCACAGGAAAATCATTTATTATAATGGGTTTATTTGAAGATTGTTTTAAGTTAACTTAAATCAAAAGTTGTTATATTATTTAAAGCCTAACAAATGTAAAAAAAATTATAGCTTTCAATTATACTGTAATGCTGAATGCCTATAATGGCTAAAATTGAGAAAATAAGTCAATTAGTACCAGTATTAGTGTATCGGTAAAAAGATGCCATCACAAAAAATATTAAAAATATAGGCTACTGATTTTGTTGTTTTTACGTTAATTTGAAGATTAAATGTGAAATTAATTAAACAGATTAATTAATTAAATAAAAAATGTGCGATTAATTTTTTTTTTTTTTATCGATTGACAACACTAATATATATATATATATATATATATATATATATATATATATATATATATATATATATATGGTGGCTATTAAGAAAAATAGAATAAATGCTGCCCAATAAATTCACCCTTAGTCTATAAAAGTGGTTAGTCTATATCACTTATTCTGATCTATAATTGGTCTCATGTTTAGAAGTACAAATTAGATATAATGACGCCGCCCATTGTTAATGAATGAGTGCCACTATGATGTGAACATGGGGAAAAAAGTGATCTACACCAGTCCATTGTTACCACTAGATGGCACTCTATTCCATTTTTTTTTTCAACCACTAAATTCAATGAAAACAGAATCTACCCTGAATCCCAACAGCATGCTGATAGAGAAAGTAGAATTAAGTTATATAATACTTTACACTGTAAATATGGAACAGAAAATGTGTGCTGACAGACTTTTTAAACGAGGCACAGAAGTGGCATATATGCTGATTGATAATTGTCTTGCACAGCTGACAGAAGACGAGACACATGCAAGTTTAGGGTGGCTCTGATTCTATGGAAGCTTGTTTCCACCACAGAATAAAACATTTTAAAAGGTAATTGCGATATAAACTTGAAATTGCAAGTTATAAAGTCAGAATTGCGAGATATAAACTCTTTTTCTTTTTTTCTCGAAACTGTGAGTTATAAAGTCTAATTCTGAGGGGGGAAAAGACTGACTTTTTTCTCAAAATTGCGAGTTTATATCTCACAATTCTGATTTTATAACTCGCAATTTCGAGAAACAAAAGTCAGAATTGTGAGATAAAAAATTGCAATTACCTTTTTTATTTTTTATTCTGTGGCGGAAACAAGCTTTCATACTATTCAGATAATTAAATTAGGATAGGATAGAAATAATATAATTATAAAATTCTGAATAAAATAAAATCTGACTGATAAAAATATTATAATTAAGGTCGGTAAATGGAAGTTAATAAAATAAAGACATTTTTTAATTAAAGTTATTTTAATTAAACATTACAAGGGCACATAAATTTAAAACAAAAACCGGATAAATCATTTATAATAAACAGTGCAATATTACATAAAAAAAATAAGATTTTGATTTCATGTTAACTTTAATAATAGCCAATATTTAAAAAAAAAAAAGATTTTTGGATAAGCAAGTAATCGGTTTTACTTCAGAGCGTAAAAGAAACGCTTGAGCCCTGCATTATTCCAGTTTATACAAACATAAATTGCAGCTTATCACTCAGAGAGCATCTGTGACAGCTGATCTGGAGTCTGAGACTCACGCTGATACTAATGATATGCTGATCATCAGTAGGTATTTGACACTGCATATAGATTTATTTTGAGTAACGGCTGGCTCAGAGGTGGGTTAAGTGCATGTAGCGCCCCGCCGGCTGCAACCATCCTCATTAAACTCTCTCTTCTCTCGCATTTCTATGCTCCAAACTTCTCTCTCTTCCTCTCCTTCATCCCTTTCTCTCTCTCTCTACCAGTTGCAAAACACTGATAGAGCTCCTGTCTGCCTCCTCCAACACCTCAGTCCCAGATTACAAACAGCCACTGTTTATCATTACAAGTTCAGAGCCAAATGGGAAAACAAGCCAAATAGATTACATTTGTTGTCAATTCACAATACCTGAGGAGGAGAGGGGCGGACTGGCGTTTCATATGCAGCCCCTCACACACATCTCTACCCACAACCGTTTGTTCACTGTCATCCTGTGTTATTCTCCCTCCCTTCTCACTCCAAACATTCCTCCACTGTAAGAGCGATCTGAATATGAAAATGTGTCAAAAGCCTCATCCATGTGAAATATAAACTCATTTCTACTGGGTTTGCATGCAGCGCTGTTGTCGGATGGCAAAATAACCATTGCCTTTCATATTCAACCTCAATAAAGGAAAAGAATTGCAGAGTGCCTGTAATGACCCTCAGCCTTGAAGAAACGAGCTGAAAGCTAAAAGCTGCATATTTCAGCACTCAACAAAGCAAGAAACCCCTTAATGGATTTTTGTTCTTTAACATTTTCTTTCTGTTTCTAGATGGTTGGTAACTTGAAACAAATTGTAGGTTTGTCAGTGAAACTGTGTGTGTAACGTGTGCTGTAAAGAGCATTAATCCCATTACATGCCATCTGTTGGACACAAATATCAGGCACGTCAACAACACTGGAGCTGAATATGGTTGTCAGTTTTCTTCTGAGGGCTTAATCTTGTTCTGCACACAAAGAGTTCAAGCCTCATATATTTCAATAGTAGAGATTCCTATCTATCTATCTATCTATCTATCTATAGGTCCATCCATCCATCCATCCAGCCATCTATAAATCCATCCATCTATTGATCCATCCGTTGATTCATCCATCTATAGATCCATCCATCTATCCATTCATCCACCTATACCTCCATCCATCCAGCCATCTATAAATCCATCCATCTATTGATTTATCTATCTATCCATCCATCCATCCATCTATACCTCCATCCATCCATCCACCCAGCCATCTATAAATCCATCCAGCTATTGATTTATCCATCTATCGATCCATCTGTTGATTCCTCCATCTATAGATCCATCCATCTATCCATTGATTCCTCCATCCATCCATCCATTCCTCCATTTACCTATCTATCTATACATCCATCCATCCACCCATTCATCCACCTATACCTCCATCCATCCAGCCATCTATACATCCATCCATCTATTGATTTATCTATCTATCCATCCATCCATCCATCTATACCTCCATCCATCCATCCATCCAGCCATCTATAAATCCATCCAGCTATTGATTTATCCATCTATCGATCCATCTGTTGATTCCTCCATCTATAGATCCATCCATCTGTCCGTTGATTCATCCATCCATCCATCCAGCCATTCCTCCATCCATCCATCTATATAGTGGTCCATCCAACTATCAATCCAACCATCAATCAATTCCTCCATCTTCCTATTGATCTATCCATCCATTCATTTGTCTGTCCGTCCGTCCGTCCGTCCATCCATCTGTTGAATCCTCCATCTATCGATCCATCCATCTGTTCATTCCTCCATCCATCCACCATCTATCCAGTCCTCCATCTACCTATTGATCTATCTATCCATCCATTCATCTATCTGTCTGTCCGTCCGTCCATCTATCCATCAATCGATCCATCCATCCATCCATCCGTTGAATCCTCCATCTATCGATCCATCCATCCGTTGATTCCTCCATCCATCCATCCATCCATCCATCCATCTACCTATCATCAGTCGATCCAGCTATTACCTCCGAAATAAAACCATGAATAACTTATGACCTTTGTTGGGCTTCTCTCAGACTTCAACACTCTGTGGTGCCAATCTATAAATGCCGCAGATCGATCAACACCCTCAAACATATCCGATACCTCTCAACACAATCAATAGGCTTTCATCAGATTCACAGAGCAATTTAGCTGTTGAATAGAAATGTTAAGACGTGTATTGATACGCGCACTTCCCCGTCGTCATCAAAAACGCTCTCTCAGCGAGAGAACTGGATGGCCTTTTCACTTCTTAGCTCAATGAAGTCTCCAGATAGCAGCCTCTTCTGCACCTTTAACTGTTAGAATCACAGCGGTAAACTCCAAAACACTCAGTGGGTGCAATCAAATCTTTTATGCTTCATTTTCTGTCCCTTTTAAAGAGCAGGTTGGCCACTCTAGGGAATTTTTAAGGATGACACAATAGTAAACATTGAACTTTTGTTATTAAAAAGCTTCAATGTTTTCTCCCGAGGGAAAATACTTGGTATATCATGAAAACAAGTGTTACAAAGCTGGCAGAAATTGTACATCCGATCAATGTGAGCCGCATCCGTATTGCCAACTATCAGTGAGAGAGAAGATGAAGGTTAAGTAGAGAGTGTTTCATTATTTGCTGGTTCACTGAAGTGCATGTCCCACAGTGCATTGCAAAGGACATCTAGGGAATAAAGAACAAACAATGGATGCAGTTTTGCCGCAATGTAAACAGCTTTTCTGAGAATCTAACATTTTGTTTCTAAGTAAACAGCCAAAGAGTACATTAAATATAAACACCAGTTCATTAAGATGGATTATCATACATTTATTACAGGAAGCAGCAAAATTATTAAATCATTCATTTGACCACAACAAGATCTGTATGTGTTCTTTGTTTTTTGAAATTTTATTTTAGATACTAGAGTTTTGCTAGGACAAGCACCACTAAAAATCCTGTAACCATATTTTTAAAACAGTTATATAATTAAATCATTTTTAATATGTCTATTTATTTTTTAATTAATAAATCCATCAAAATTCATAGGCAAAACTTTTTATTTACCAAAGAATAATTCTTAAGGTTCGTTCGTTGGTTAGTTAAAATGTCTTATCCTAGGCTGTCTGAGCAAACACTACTAATACGTTAAGCTAATATAATCTTCACATCCTCACTGATAATATAAGTTATGAATAAAAGATGAAAAGCTCTAGTAGAATTAGTATTCTTCTCGTAAAATACTAATATACATAAACACCTGTCACTATTAGAAATGGGTTTAGATTTCAGACATTTGTTATTTGCATTCTCCAGAAGCATATTTCAGAAATATGCCAGCAAACTAGATTAAGCTAGTTTATCCTGCTCTAACAGGAACACAAGTCATACAAATTAGAAGTAACAAAATCTTGTGGGAACTGTGATTTATGGTCTATGTCACAGCAAATTTGTCCACATCAGAAAAACACAATTAGTATGCACCCTTCGCTTTTAGCCCCAAACAAATTATTAATCATGATACAAACAAAACTATCACTTCAAATCAGTGAGCAGCCGGTGTAGTGGACACGGCCCCCAACGCATATGGTGCAAAGCTATGGAAGTGCCCGGAAAGCAAGAGTGATTCTGCCAAACGGCTTCATCTATTTGGATCTGAATTGAGTGATGTGAAGGAATCTCCCTCCTGACTGATGATTCAGAGATGACAGGATCTGGATCCTCTGCGGTCCTCAGAAATACTTGAAATACATCATCTCTCTGGGAACCACGCTTGAGGTTGTTGATTAAGATCACACTAATGTTTGTGTACAGTTGCCAAGTGGATACACATTAAGAAAACATCAAAGACATTTGAATTCTAGTCAAATCAAAGCATATGACTACACTGAACAAGTAAGAATCTGCTTGGAGGATCATTTAGCAAATTGTATACCAGTATCTCCTAGTGATGCCTAAAGAGGTCAGTAATACCTGGAAAAAGTTCTCAGATCTGCCAGCTCATGGACCACATTTCTACATCCAGGGTTTTGAGCCAATACCCAGCAAGCAATTTTGCATTTAAAAGTCTAATAGATAGTTTTCGGCCGCTTCCTCTGTGTCTCTGACTGAAAATATAACTGTACTGGGACTGTCACTGGAGAGAGTGCTAAAGCTCTTTGTAGAAGAAATTTGTAGAAATGATTGTTCTTTCTAAATGTGATGTAAACATACTGTCCTGTGACTACAAATAAACAGAAACAGACGCGACTGAATAACACGTGTTCTCTTTCTTTCATGAAATAACGGTAAATACCACTTTATTTCTGTGGGACTAATGTGCAATCTTGACACAAATTAATTCATTATGATCAGTGTATTACTTATTATTGTAAAACTGTGGTAAAACATCGATACTTGGGTAATCAATCTTTAAGTAAACGACAAAAATGCCAACAAACGGCCGCTTTTATCATGTTGGTTTTGTGATCTTGCTAGTTTCCAGTGATTTCTTTCTGATTAGTTTTCTGATAAAACTTCCATTTGTTGGTGAAATGATGGGTTTGTGTGATGTTGTTCCAGAGAGGCGTGTTAAGGGCGGGTTTTAGTGACACGCTGTGGAGCTTCTAGCCCGACGGGGGAAACGCAGTGTGGTTTTGGGCTCGGTGCTACAGGTCTGAGCCTATTAGCCCAGCCCGGCCCGTTGAAAGCCCTGGCTTGCACTGGCCGGACAGTGAAAAAGCGGTTAGTGAAAACTTAATAGACGTCTAATCATAGCCCAAGAATAGACTAGTCATCTAGAACATTAACATTTCAAAGAAATGAAACCAAACACCTTGTAATCACTGTTGACTTTGCTTACATGGAATATTTTGGCAAAAGTCAAGTCAAGTCACCTTTATTTATATAGCGCTTTTTACAATGCCGATTGTTTCAAAGCAGCTTCACAGTGTTAAACAGGAAAATAATGCAACAGAATTTGATTTGGCTGTACAGCCGCTCTGGAGAAAACGGTGGGTCATCCAGCTCAGTTCAATTATCATATTATCAATTATCATGCGGGCAGATCAGTAATATAAACTCACCTAAAGGATTATTAGGAACACCTGTTCAATTTCTCATTAATGCAATTATCTAATCAACCAATCACATGGCAGTTGCTTCAATGCATTTAGGGGTGTGGTCCTGGTCAAGACAATCTCCTGAACTCCAAAATGAAAGTCAGAATGGGAAAGAAAGGTGATTTAAGCAATTTTGAGCGTGGCATGGTTGTTGGTGCCAGACGGGCCGGTCTGAGTATTTCACAATCTGCTCAGTTACTGGGATTTTCACGCACAACCATTTCTAGAGTTTACAAAGAATGGTGTGAAAAGGGAAAAACATCCAGTATGCGGCAGTCCTGTGGGTGAAAATGCCTTGTTAATGCTAGAGGTCAGAGGAGAATGGGCCGACTGATTCAAGCTGATAGAAGAGCAACTTTGACTGAAATAACCACTCGTTACAACCGAGGTATGCAGCAAAGCATTTGTGAAGCCACAACACGCACAACCTTGAGGCGGATGGGCTACAACAGCAGAAGACCCCACCGGGTACCACTCATCTCCACTACAAATAGGAAAAAGAGGCTACAATTTGCACGAGCTCACCAAAATTGGACAGTTGAAGACTGGAAAAATGTTGCCTGGTCTGATGAGTCTCGATTTCTGTTGAGACATTCAGATGGTAGAGTCAGAATTTGGCGTAAACAGAATGAGAACATGGATCCATCATGCCTTGTTACCACTGTGCAGGCTGGTGGTGGTGGTGTAATGGTGTGGGGGATGTTTTCTTGGCACACTTTAGGCCCCTTAGTGTCAATTGGGCATTGTTTAAAGGCCACGGCCTACCGGAAGCTTTGTTTCTGACCATGTCCATCCCTTTATGACCACCATGTACCCATCCTCTGATGGCTACTTCCAGCAGGATAATGCACCATGTCACAAAGCTCAAATCATTTCAAATTGGTTTCTTGAACATGACAATGAGTTCACTGTACTAAAATGGCCCCCACAGTCACCAGATCTCAACCCAATAGAGCATCTTTGGGATGTGGTGGAACGGGAGCTTCGTGCCCTGGATGTGCATCCCACAAATCTCCATCAACTGCAAGATGCTATCCTATCAATATGGGCCAACATTTCTAAAGAATGCTTTCAGCACCTTGTTGAATCAATGCCACGTACAATTAAGGCAGTTCTGAAGGCGAAAGGGGGTCAAACACAGTATTAGTATGGTGTTCCTAATAATCCTTTAGGTGAGTGTAGTTGAAATTTTAGTGCAAATTACAAAAAACAAATTAAAGGTTATTTTGGCTAGAAGTGGGTTAGATAGCCGGACTATATCGGGTCTATAGTTAACTGAGACAATGAAATGACGGCAATTGCTGCTGGGTAACTTGAACCATGAATGGCATAGAAATGGCACAAGGGCATAATCATAGCTTTTTAACAACACATCACACAATATATTCCTAGAGCGCCACATGAGATTTGTTTCAGAATTTTCACTGGCAGCTGTCAGGAGCGACTCAAACAAGGCTAATCTGAAGTAACAGCACTCTTAGGTAGAGTATTTTGGTGTTTATGCGTCGGTCACACAGAATTGGCCATTTTCACAGAACTGCTGCCTGCGCATTCCCTTGAAGAGCATCATCAAAAACCGGCAGACCCTGAACATGAGAGACAGCGATCCATTAATCACAGATGTTAATGCTGGCATTTTCATGAATGCTTTTTTCGCAAGTCCTGAGGATTTAAGCGATGCATTAGGTGTTAGCGGTGGCGTTCTGCAATGCAAATCAATTCAAATCCCAGAGAAGCCAATTAGACGGCGCTTTATAATTCATAGAGTAATGAACAAAAAAATTAAAATCAAAACAAACCGGTAAACAAAGCACACCCACGCTGAGGGCATTATGCACAGGATTTGGATAACAGCGAAACATTACTCAGCCATTTGTGCCAGAGAGTCTCTTAGTCCCGAAGAGCATTTCCTCCGCGGCCAAACCCCCTGTTTACACTCCGTTCATCTTTCGACTATTACATTTATAAGCCTAGTCATTTAATCAGCAAGAGCAGAGATATTGCGTTATTGCTAATAAAGTTTTATATCCAATTAATGATACAAGCTGCTGCCTGGACCTAAAGTGAAATCAGTTAGGCAGGAAATAAGACAGATAAAATCAATCCACTCTGATTTATAATGCACTAATGTTGAATGGATGCCACAGGCACACAAGCAAACCGCGAATGACAGCGGCCAAGCTCTGACCTTCATGGGGAAGCTGTCAATAAGCAATACAGTCTAACAAATTAAAATACAGACAAATTGACAGTGGCTGCGGCAGGGAAGGAAGTAAGTGGACAGCTGCAGCAGAGATGTGATTCAGTTATACTGTTGTCACGGGTAACTGCCATGGTAACTACCAATCTCCACACTCGTGTCCTCTACGTGCACTTTGCATTATTGTCGGATGAAGTATGAAGAATAAAAATCAATGAAAATTATGCAAAGCTGTAAGAACTGCTCATTTGCAGTACTCACTGACATCATTTTTTTCAAGCCAACATGAAATGGCATTCGCAACCAGTTTTCTTCTGTTATCAGATGTACACTGTCATTCAAGTTTGGGGTCAGTAAGATTTTCTTTTCTTTTTTTGTGGAAAGAAATGTATTCAGCAAGGATGCATAAAAATTTCTAGTAAAAGCATTTATAATTTCACAGAAGATTTCTGTTCTTTTGAACTTTCAATTCATCAAAGAATATTTAAAGGTTGGTTTTCAACCAATGTACTTTTCAACAATGATAATAGTAAGAAATGTTTCATGACCACCAAATCAGCATATTAGAATGATTTCTGAAGGGTCATGTGACACTGAAGACTGGAGTAATGATGCTGAAAATTCAGCAACCCCAAACTTTTGAATGGAAGTGTATTTTTTAAATTGTAAATAGATTTAATTTTGTTATACGATGCTCACAAAACAAAATGCCTCATTCACTGTATCAAACCTCTGCAGATTTATTTAAAAAAGACTAATGAAAGAGTGAGGTACACTACAACTAGTTCATGATGGGCGGGGCATGCAGGTGACTTTAAAATGGGGCGGGGCATGCAAGCCAGCCTAAATTAGGGTGTGGTCATGCAGGTGAGATGTGGCTACAGAATTTGTATTCACGTCCCATGCAGAGCGCTGTGCTCAGTACCTGGTGATCTCGGAGTCAGGGAGCAGGCCTACGTGATAGTGAGGGAAGTGGGGGATTGAGTGCATGGGGCTTTTATCAAACTCCACGGGGGAGTAGAGACGGGGAGAGGGGGCGCGGTCACTCAGTTTGTTCACAGTGCTGTAAACTGGCTCTGGAGGCCTGGTGTGGGAGAGAAAGAGAGAGACAGAGAGCAGAGCAGCTAGGGTTAGTGCGCTGAAGAAGATCGATAGAGAGTAGTGACAGACCGATATGTATAAGCAGAAATAGCCATTCCACCTAGTGCCATTTGTTTCTGTATTTTTTTACTTTGTTTCCAGTATAAATATTTTAACATGCCTACAAGACACATTTACTTGAGAAACAAAACTGCATATAATATTAAGACTTGATTTCAGAGAATATATCCTGAATTCAGTGTTTTCCCTTAATAAAATTCATTATCTTGAAATGTTTATTCTTCTTGTTTTTAAAGGGTTAGTTCACCCAAAAATTTAAATTCAGTCATTAATTACTCGCCCTCATGTCGTTCCAAACCCGTAAGACCTTTGTTCATCTTCAGAACACAAATTAAGAAATCCGAGAGCTTTCTGACCCTGACATAGGTAGCAATGCCATTGCAACTTTTAAGGTCCAGAAAGGTAGTAAAGACATTAAATAGACATTAAAATAGTCCATGTGAATCCAGTGGTTCAACCTTAATGTTATGGAGCGACGAGAATACTTTTTATGCGCAAAAGAAAAATAAAAAAAATAAACGACTTTATCCAACAATCTCTTCTCTTCAACGTCATTATCCTACGCTGTTCACATGAGCGCCACGACACATGAGTGTGATGCTGACGCAGGAGCTAGACAATAATGAGCCGGCGTTCTGACGTAGAACCTGGAAGCTCTGCACTGTGTTTACTAAGATTGTTGAATAAAGTCGTTTTTTTTTTTTTTTTTGCACAAAAACTATTCTCGTCGCTTCACAACATTGAGGTTGAACCACTGAGGTGTCACATTGACTTTTTTAAAGTTGCAATGACGTTGCTGCCTATGTGTGGTTCAGAAACCTCTCGGATTGTTCCGAAGATGAACGAACGTCTTACGGGTTTGGAACGACATGAGGGTGAGTAATTAATGACTGAATTTTCATTTTTGGGTGAAAAACTTTAACTCTTTATTTGTTCTAGAAAACAATACAAAATGATGAAGAAAAATTCTCAACAGCCTTCACTGAAAAAAATGCATTTTCTTTATTAAATTATTTTGAGTAGATATCTGTAAAAATAAGTGGATAATTGATCAATTTAGTGTATATTTCATTACATCTCTTATGCTACTATAATGTGCCATATATCTATGTTATGATGGGTTATTGGCCATCCTACTCTAGATATTGGTATCAGCCGTTATAAAACCCATATCGGTCGACCACTAACAGAGAGAGAGAGAGAAAGAAAGAGAAACACAGACAGAGAGAGAAAAAGAGAGAGGGTGAAAAACATGGCAGTGGAAGTGTGTTAAAGAAGTAAGGAAGGAACTGCAACATTAGTTCAACATTTGTAAGTACATTAGTTTTGATAAGTAGTGTTGCAATTTGACCATTAAGCATCTTCAATTATCCCTCAGATCTTCAAAACTTCCAAAATAAAAATGAATGTTCTGTGTTAATACTGTCATGGAAGTTTAAAGAGACTCCACAGGGACTGACATCCAGAGAAGTGAGAGCGTGTGCATTGAGGATACAAATGAACATTCAAGACCCAAACAACGGCTCACTTAAGTCGCTCACCTCAACTGGAAGTGCTGGGAATCAAACCTGTGACCTTCCATCTCATCTAACGAGGGATTTCTGATCAGAAACAGACAATAGGTTAGCATGAAGACAGTTTTTTTAATGAAACTAGTATGTTAAAATGTGTATTCAAAACAGCTGAAATTGATTCAGTACTTGTTACGTGTAGCATGCAGAAACAAAACAGACACACCAACAGAATTCAGGACAAAACCAAATATGACAACACAACAAGCCCCCTTATACAATATAACTGGGTTTGACACAAACATAATCAAGCACTAAAATATTTGAATATAAAGCCAGATACACTACTGTTCAAAAGTTTGGGCTCTGTAAGAAATTCATCCTTTTATTCAGCATTAAATTGATCTAAAGTGACAGTAAAGACATTTATAATATTACAAAAAAAATCCTTTTCAAATAAATGAAAGTTTCCACAACAATATTAAGCAGTGAAAATGTTTTCAACATTGATAACAATGACAAATATTTCTTGAGCAGCAAATCATCATATTAGAATGATTTCTGAAGGATCATGTGACACTGAAGACTGGAGTAATGATGCTGAAAATTCAGCTTTGATCACAGGAATACATTGCAAAATATAACCGAATTTTAAATTGTAAGATAATATTTCACAATATTACAGTTTTACTGTATTTTTGATTAAATAAATGTAGCCTTGATTAGCGTGAGACTTCTTTTAAAACAAAAAAACTTACCAATTCCAAACTTTTGAAAGGTAGTGTATGTAAACAAACTGTCTACTGAAAAAACAGGGATGCCATTCCTGTATATACAACTAATCAATCCTTTTGCTACTTTTATTGACACACATTTTCAGGAATGGGATCAGGACATGACACAGACTGGATTCAAACCTGAATTTCCCACATGAGCAGCAAAGCTCAATGCATCTGGAACATGTGCGATGATCACTAGGCTCTAACATTCCCTGCAAGTTTCAGTGAGCTACTTTGTAGCATCTGGTTGTGGGTAAGAGAGAGCGAGATCGCACTGCAGATGCAAGGCTACATAAGACATACTGAAGATAATGCGAGTGGAATATATTTTTGACAGCCTCCTCACTGGACCGCCTTCTCTCTCCGTTCTGCGTCATGTGGCACTAGCTTGTGACTTGTCTTGAACAGAGATGACTGACAGACCCTTCATTCAACCCCCTTGTCACTTTATCATTCTATATTTAACAGTTCTCATTGTATCTTTTACTCCTCAGTGTGTCTTGCCGCTCTCTCAGTCTCTCTCAGCACATCTGCAATACTTCCCTTCCCCTTGCCCTTAATATAGGGTCACAGAAGGCTAAATAAAACCATGACAAAACCCTTATTATCAACCACGGCACAAACCCTCTGGCCCTTCACAGTGACGGCGAGGCACAGAGATAGAATTAGGAACAGGCTAGCATCAACCACTCACGCTACATACAGAGAACCACAAAACTAATGTGATTTACTTAAAAAGCACGTTTATGGATAATTATCAATGATGGCTTATATTTTTAATATATCACATAATACATAAATTTGTTGTGCTGGTTTGCCCTGCCCATTGTGAATTCTCACTAGTCTAAAATCTGTGTATTAAACAAATACCTTCTGAAATTTCTCATTCTGTGTGGACCGACAAATGCCTTTATTTAGGAGTGGGTTTAGGACTAGGGAGCCCACTAGGGGGCCTCAGCTAACTTCCATGTTTGGCAATATGTCTTAAAATTATTATTTAAAAAAACTATAATAATTTACACTACCATTCAAAAGTTTAGAGTGGCCTTGCAATCGAAAAGGTTGAGAAAAACTGCTTTAAGGTAAAGGTTAAAACTATGATTGTACAATGGTTGATTGTCTTTCCATGACCAACAAGGATTGTGATGCAAGAACGTGTCCTACTTTGGTACATCACATTGTGCATACCCACACATACATACATGCACAGTTCCTCAGATTTAAACTGGTCCTTAAAGGGATGAGTCACCCCAAAAAGAAAATGCTGTCATCATTTACTCACCCTCAAGTTGTTCCAAACCTGCATAAATTTCTTTCTTCTGCTGAACACAAAAGAAGACATTTTGAAGAATATCAGTAACCAAACAGCTGATGGGCCACACTGACTTCCATAGTATGGGAGAAAAATCGACTCTTTGGTTACAGTATGGGGCCCATCGACTGTTTGGTTACTGTTTTTTTTTTTTTTTATTTTATTTTTTTTTTTTTTTTAACTTTTTTTGTGTTCAGCAGAAGAAAGAAATGTATGCAGGTTTGGAACAACTTGAGGGTGACCACACAGCAACAAACCACATAGTTTGCTGAACTATATAATTCATAAGAACTTCCTGACTACACATCTAATAATGATGAATGTCCAGTTCATTAAATGTGAGCTTAGTAATAATTGAGTACTGACCCAAGGTAGCACTGCTGAGTGTGTATGTACATGATGTGAGTATGGAATGTTCTACTTCTGAAGCTGTATTATTCATGATGATTGAATGACTAGGCTGTGTGTGTGTGTGTGTGTGTGTGTGGATTTGCTGTCCTAAAGCTGTTTTTAACATTTTGTGTATAATGTTAAGGTGTATGTGTGTGTGCATTTGTGTGTTCCCATAATGCAATGCTTTGCTTTACCGATTATTGCAACATAACCAACTCTTACACACCCTACATCTGCACAATCCATTTCCCCTAAACCAAGATGCCACACACATGCACAAAAACATGTTCATCCTTCCCCCCTTGAACATCTGCCTAATGTCACACCTAATTAATTATTCAACTTGTGAGCCATAACATAAGTTCAAATTTATTATGCAAATCCACATGAAACGGGCCATACCATATTTCACTTGCAATCAATTCCTGAGCCTCTGAACTTAAAAAAAAAAAAAGATATTAGCGGCTACAACATTCTGTCATTCCATATTATAATCTTCATCCAGACCTTTGATTTTCTCAGAGTGCTCAACTCTCCTGTGGAAAACACAGTGAAGATGAAGGGGGCTGAACTTCCAGATAGGCTTATGCCTTCTACAAACACAGGGACCATGTAAACCTCTTACCCCCGGCAAAGAGGAGGGGGTTTAATCTCACTCACTTCAAAGAAAGGTCACACCCTTTGTTTGGCATGCATGTTTGCATGCACGTTTAGCATTCACTGAGAAACTGGGAATTTTTCACTGCAGGGTGCCATTAAATGTGTAACCGTCTGTTAAAAGTAAAACATTGCTGAGATATTACAGTGCAGGCTGAACTTAGGTATTTATTTAGTAATTAGATATTCGTCTAAAAAAATACAGGAAAACAAAATGACTTTCCCCTGGGAGTAGATAAAGCTTATTATGCTAAACCATATGCCAGTAAGACTAGTGGAGTTCTGGAGTTCTGATTCAGCTACAACACGTCCAACACATGTCCGAGAGGCAACAGCCCTAAATGCTGTCAAGCAACCATCGCTAGACACTCATACCGCTGCTATCAAAAGCCTCAGAGGCCCCAAACAACCACAGGGTCCATATTAACAAATCAAGAATCCAGCCTGCAGAAACAGGGCATGACAAGTTAATCAAAACTGAAGTCTGTTTTTTTGCTATTCTGAATTCACAGTTCTTAGGGATTTCGATAAGTCCACAGATTCAGTTCTGACTGTTTGCTTTAGTTTTCTTTTCCAGAAAACTCCAGGGATGATGCTCAGTATTCACATCACTCTGAGGTTCAGGTTGCATTGCAGTGAACCGAACACATCCCCAGCCCTGCAGTCCTGTACATATGTCTCCCAAAACACCCTTAAACGCAAGCCAGTGCGCAAAAACAAGCTCATGCTGTCGACACACACTATGAGTTTGAATCATTACAATAATTTTGCCCTTTTTTGGTAGATGTTGTACGTGGTGTTTAAGGTAGAGGAGTTTTTAAATCCTAACCGATTATGAAATCTGGTGGCATCACTCGCATAAGGAGAATCTTCACTGATCTTCACTGAATCTTCACTGACATGCACACGCTACAAGGTTTTAACATTTTTGTGCATCACACACTATAAGATATTATTAAGATTATCATGTCAGGACGAGCACCTCACATGATCTCATGGTGAAGCCGATGTAAACACGTACGTAGCAGATTGTCATTGATGTCTCAACAGGTAATGTTTACATTTGCTAGCAGCTTTCTACACTCACACGGTATGTTCAAAACCAAGGCAATTCTCCCAGCTCTTCTCTTTGTCCGTACAGTTGTGTCATGTTTTCGAAGACACGTTATACAAATACACGTGTTGTTGCAACACTCCACACGCTGTTCCGCAACCTCCACTGTTCAATGGACCTGCACAGGAGCTTGTTTCGCGCTCGTGATTTCAAAAGTGCTTTCATTCACTTCTCTCATTGGCTATTGTGAAAGAACTGACGTAATCATCCCTATTTAAAATCCTAAATATCAAACACGTTATGATCGGGGCCCCGATTTGTGTGAGAGCAGATCGGGAGGTGTAAGATATGATCTGTGAATGCCTCACATTACCAGATAATCTGCTCCGAAAATTGGAACCGACTGAGGTCCTCAACAAGATTTTTTCTCTGATTCTCGAGAGCAGAAAATATGGGATAAATCGGCCTAGAACTCCTGCAGTGTGAGCCCAGCTTTACTGACTCAAGTACAAAAAAGCCCACTCTTAAGTCTCTATGATATTCTGTACCAACCTAGGCTCATTGGAAAAATGTGCCTGTCTCAAGATCTTTGCAAAATTATATTGTATTGCTTCCATGTTTTAAAGAATTTTCAAAATGAAACCTCCAGTGCCAGATGAACGTGAATCTGGCAACCTTTTATAACGTTGGTTATTGTACATATTGCAGCAGTTCAGAAATGAAATGGCACAAAAAGGTTAATGCTCTATTGTGTTTAAAATGAATGCACCACCTACCCCAAACCCTAAACCTAACCGATAGTCCTAACAAAAGCAAACGTGGGATAAAATGCATATGTTAAAACTACCATGCCATTTTAGCTAGCTTCTACAAGTCTTTGAACTCTTTTATCACGACTGTTACACGGGAGACGTACCCAATTACTCCGCATCACAAATGCAATGCTGTACCAGGTGAGCTACTGAGCAAGTTTACTACATCAGAAAAGCCATACATATGTGATGCACACGTCAACATGTATTCGCTTACAAATTACACAGTACGGTAAACATGTCATAACATAGTACAAAAATGTAGATAGAGCCTATGTTGTTCTGTACATTCACAACAAACATCCAGGAACATAAAACAGTACGGAACTAACAGGACGGGAGGGAGTAAGGATGGGACAGTAAATCCCCAAACAATCCCATCACTAGGTGTGATGACGCTGCTTGATTGTCTTTCGTATTTTCCATAGGACACATGGGGTAAGGGGGCTACACAGTCTACCTGCGGGCAGTGGCATCTGGTAGAGAGGGAGGGAATTACCGTAGGAAGGAAAAACCATCCAACCTGTTAATGTCCTCTTCCCCCAGCAAGTGCTTGGGCAGGGGGGAATATCGGCCGGGGGAGATGGGCGGAAGACTGGACTTATATTCCAGAGTGCCGTTATTACCGGGGGAAGAGATATGATTTTCCATTGCGGGTGAGAATGCTGTAGAGACACAGAAAGAGAGAGAGAAAGTGTATATTACAGTATAAATTGGTTAATTACAATGCCAATCAATATAACAACCAATAGCTTGAATGACTGAATGAAAATAAACATTTCCACATCACTTTCAAATCTCTAAATCATTCTTCTAGTTTAAGCATATGTATTACATAATGAAGTGTGAAATGTGGTAAGAATAACTCACAGTGTGTGATGTCAGGTGGCCCATAGGGGTCTGAGAGATAGACACTAGTGGGTTTCCCAACCTTTAGGTATACCACATCTGACGTGTTCTTCAATATGGCCACTGCTTCTTCATGGGTCACTTCTTCTAGAGTGTAGTTATTCACCTGGGCGAAAGAGAAAACAAGCAGGGAGTGTTAAGCGGGCAATCCAGAGTTACGTAAACAGTTACGCTCCAGTGGTCAATGGCGAATCAGCGCTGCCAAATGTGTCCTGCCCAGTGGATTACACACAGCACTGATCTTGCTAATTAAATCAAACTCAGTCTTTAAGAATTTAACAACCCCCCTGGATTAAAAGCAATGGAGTTTGACACTGACACTAGAGCGAAGCTTCAGGAATGTAATCAGTTAACTATGGATGCATCTTGAGCTGCTTCTATGTGTTTGGTCAGTGATTTAACTAAATTAAACTATTAAAAATTTTAATAAAATGAAACTAAACTATACAAATAAAATAACAATTACAATTTAAAATGTTTTAATTTAATAAATTATAAAATAATAAATATCAGAGGTCAATGAGACCTACCATAAGCAGTCTGTCTCCAACCTGTAACCGTCCGTCCTTCTGTGCAGCGCCCCCATCGATGATTTTAGTGACATAAATGCTGTTATCACCTGGGATGTGCTGGTTTCCCACACCACCTGCAATACTGAAGCCGAGCCCTATGGGATTTTAAGAAAATGACAAGTGTTAGCTGTGTCCCCGATGCAGTGACAACATACTACCTCTAATTTATCATACCTATGTCAGTCCCTTACATAAACACAATACTATAGTGTACAGTATCATATTAACTATGTTATGTCTTAAGTATGAAACTGTACTCAAAACACCTTTAGAGCAAAAAGTATACACTTTCCTCAAGGATAATCTAGTTAATTAGTTTCCTAGAGGATAAAACAAGTGTTGTAGAGTGTGTTAATGGTGTTTTGGATTCAGAGTTACTATGGTGCCTGAAGCTCTTCCTCCAAATTTGTGCAAGTGCTGGTGTGGGTGTGTGTGTGATGCGTCTTCCTCTATGCACTCTGAATAATGCATCAAAGCAGTGTCTTTCTCAGGATATAGTTCTGTTTATTGCTCCACCCAAACAACAACCAACAAAGAGGACGTGATAACTCTCAGGCTCAGTGGAGTTTCAAATCTTGATTTGTTTTCCATTTGTCTTCGCACCCTAGATGTCAATGTGTACATGAGTAATAGCCTACTTTCTTTTTTAACAGCAGAAAGAAAGAAAAAATATTGGATGCAAAAAAAAAAGTAGCGGCTCCTAAATTTAGGTAGGGCAGATTCTGGGTCTTAGCACTAGTTTATGTTAAACATTTTGTAAGCTTTATTTTATAATTGCTGAACATGCAGATTATTTTAAATCGTAAAGTGAGTGGGATATATTAAAATTTTACGTATGGCACCCATATGCACCCTCTGCCCAGTTTACATTTTAATATATCCCACTTACTTTACGACTTTAAATAATCTAGAAAATCTGAAAAATATTTGTTGCAGAATGCTGAAGACATTGACAAGTTATTATTGATCCAGTTTATATAGAGGTTTATGTTTTGGATGAATATTTTGCCCTTACAGATGAGCCGCGGCTGTGCAAAGCTATGAATAAACAATACCAAAATATATATTTTTTTGCAGAGCAGCTGACCATTGTGACACATCCGTAATGTAAACGGTGACAAACAGCTCATGTAACAGATGGGTTATAAGGTTGAAATTTGAAACCTTTTGGTCCTTTTATGAGTTTGATTTCGGTGACGGTCTCCAGCATCGGTCTCCTCCTGCGCACATAGAGCCTCACGATCGATCCGGCCGCTTTCAGAGCCTCTACTGCCTTACTGTGAGACACCTCCGAGACATCAGCTTCATTCACACGCAAAATGCAGTCATTCACTCTGCGGAGAGAAATAAGCAAGAAGTGAGTTTTTTTCTGGTGTGTGGTGAGCCTCCTGCAGAGAGTTTCAGATCATGGCAGCCTGTGATCCAAGGACAGGCGCCTCCTGGGGCATGCTCACATAGAGCAGCTGAGACCCAGCAAGCATAAAAAACACACTCCAAACTAAACCATGAGCACACACACACACACACGTATACACTCACCTAAAGGATTATTAGGAACACCATACTAATACTGTGTTTGACCCCCTTTCGCCTTCAGAACTGCCTTAATTCTACGTGGCATTGATTCAACAAGGTGCTGAAAGCATTCTTTAGAAATGTTATTGATAGGATAGCATCTTGCAGTTGATGGAGATTTGTGGGATGCACATCCAGGGCACGAAGCTCCCGTTCCACCACATCCCAAAGATGCTCTATTGGGTTGAGATCTGGTGACTGTGGGGGCCATTTTAGTACAGTGAACTCATTGTCATGTTCAAGAAACCAATTTGAAATGATTCAAGCTTTGTGACATGGTGCATTATCCTGCTGGAAGTAGCCATCAGAGGATGGGTACATGGTGGTCATAAAGGGATGGACATAGTCAGAAACAATGCTCAGGTAGGCCGTGGCATTTAAACGATGCCCAATTGGCACTAAGGGGCCTAAAGTGTGCCAAGAAAACATCCCCCACACCATTACACCACCACCACCAGCCTGCACAGTGGTAACAAGGCATGATGGATCCATGTTCTCATTCTGTTTACGCCAAATTCTGACTCTACCATCTGAATGTCTCAACAGAAATCGAGACTCATCAGACCAGGCAACATTTTTCCAGTCTTCAACTGTCCAATTTTGGTGAGCTCGTGCAAATTGTAGCCTCTTTTTCCTATTTGTAGTGGAGATGAGTGGTACCCGGTGGGGTCTTCTGCTGTTGTAGCCCATCCGCCTCAAGGTTGTGCGTGTTGTGGCTTCACAAATGCTTTGCTGCATACCTCGGTTGTAACGAGTGGTTATTTCAGTCAAAGTTGCTCTTCTATCAGCTTGAATCAGTCGGCCCATTCTCCTCGGACCTCTAGCATCAACAAGGCATTTTCGCCCACAGGACTGCCGCATACTGGATGTTTTTCCCTTTTCACACCATTCTTTGTAAACTCTAGAAATGGTTGTGCGTGAAAATCCCAGTAACTGAGCAGATTGTGAAATACTCAGACCGGCCCGTCTGGCACCAACAACCATGCCACGCTCAAAATTGCTTAAATCACCTTTCTTTCCCATTCTGACATTCAGTTTGGAGTTCAGGAAATTGTCTTGACCAGGACCACACCCCTAAATGCATTGAAGCAACTGCCATGTGATTGGTTGATTAGATAATTGCATTAATGAGAAATTGAACAGGTGTTCCTAATAATCCTTTAGGTGAGTGTATATGCAATATATATGCAACTGAGTCACTATATAGTTAGAGTGACCAGATTTCTCATGGTGGAATACGGGACGGACAGGCACCCCCGTTTCCGATAATGAATTATGATTGGATGGTATTTTTTTTCTCTCCAAAATATACTATGACGAGATTGGCTACCTTTGATTAGGATTTTATTGTGTGAAAGAAGACTGCTACTCACTTTTATATGATCACCTAGCAAAGACAATTTCGGGAAATATGGGACAAAACATGATTTTTTCATAATGAGTCTGGACAATAAAAATAGAGCTGAAATACGGGAAAACGGGACGTCTGGTCACTCTATATATAGCTGAATAATGTTCAACAGCGCAGTTTAGTTTAACATGATGCATATGGCAACCATGATGATGATGATGATGGGAATGTATAATGAGTATTACAGCATGGCCTCTGATGATCCTGTAGCCAATGAGATTGCTTGCTCAACATTTAAATAGTCTGGTTCATTGTTAGCTGTAAGCTAGTCCTGCAGCGTGGTATCAGAGTTCATCTGAAACCCTCCGCCTCCCCCAGCCTAGATCTGCTACAGGATTCATGTATACAGGGAGTGCAGAATTATTAGGCAAATGAGTATTTTGACCACATCATCCTCGTTATGCATGTTGTCTTACTCCAAGCTGTATAGGCTGGAAAGCCTACTACCAATTAAGCATATTAGGTGATGTGCATCTCTGTAATGAGAAGGGGTGTGGTCTAATGACATCAACACCCTATATCAGGTGTGCATAATTATTAGGCAACTTCCTTTCCTTTGGCAAAATGGGTCAAAAGAAGGACTTGACAGGCTCAGAAAAGTCAAAAATAGTGAGATATATTGCAGAGGGATGCAGCAGTCTTAAAATAGCCAAGCTTCTGAAGCGTGATCATCGAACAATCAAGCGTTTCATTCAAAATAGTCAACAGGGTCGCAAGAAGCGTGTGGAAAAACCAAGGCGCAAAATAACTGCCCGTGAACTGAGAAAAGTCAAGCGTGCAGCTGCCAAGATGCCACTTGCCACCAGTTTGGCCATATTTCAGAGCTGCAACATCACTGGAGTGCCCAAAAGCACAAGGTGTGCAATACTCAGAGACATGGCCAAGGTAAGAAAGCCAGAAAGTCGACCACCACTGAACAAGACACACAAGCTGAAACGTCAAGACTGGGCCAAGAAATATCTCAAGACTGATTTTTCTAAGGTTTTATGGACTGATGAAATGAGAGTGAGTCTTGATGGGCCAGATGGATGGGCCCGTGGCTGGATTGGTAAAGGGCAGAGAGCTCCAGTCCGACTCAGACGCCAGCAAGGTGGAGGTGGAGTACTGGTTTGGGCTGGTATCATCAAAGATGAGCTTGTGGGGCCTTTTCGGGTTGAGGATGGAGTCAAGCTCAACTCCCAGTCCTACTGCCAGTTTCTGGAAGACACCTTTTTCAGGCAGTGGTACAGGAAGAAGTCTGCATCCTTCAAGAAAAACATGATTTTCATGCAGGACAATGCTCCATCACACGCGTCCAAGTACTCCACAGCGTGGCTGGCAAGAAAGGGTATAAAAGAAGATCTAATGATATGGCCTCCTTGTTCACCTGATCTGAACC
Source organism: Rhinogobio ventralis (assembly GCA_039654625.1). NCBI lineage: Eukaryota > Metazoa > Chordata > Actinopteri > Cypriniformes > Gobionidae > Rhinogobio > Rhinogobio ventralis. The sequence continues at coordinate 4,179,305 of CM077215.1, forward strand.
CCATTGAGAACCTGTGGTCCATCATCAAATGTGCGATTTACAAGGAGGGAAAACAGTACACCTCTCTGAACAGTGTCTGGGAGGCTGTGGTTGCTGCTGCACGCAATGTTGATGGTGAACAGATCAAAACACTGACAGGATCCATGGATGGCAGGCTTTTGAGTGTCCTTGCAAAGAAAGGTGGCTATATTGGTCACTGATTTGTTTTTGTTTGGTTTTTGAATGTCAGAAATGTATATTTGTGAATGTTGAGATGTTATATTGGTTTCACTGGTAAAAATAAATAATTGAAATGGGTATAAATTTGTTTTTTGTTAAGTTGCCTAATAATTATGCACAGTAATGGTCACCTGCACACACAGATATCCCCCTAAAATAGCTAAAACTAAAAACTACTTAAAATATTGATACAAAAATATTCAGCTTTGATATTAATGAGTTTTTTGTGTTCATTGAGAACATGGTTGTTGTTCAATAATAAAATTAATCCTCAAAAATACAACTTGCCTAATAATTCTGCACTCCCTGTATATAGTTATGCAGTAGCAGCATATCTTACACAGCAGCGTGTCTGTGTATCTATTAGCAGTAGCAAGTCCATACTTAATAATCAACAGCAGCAGCGTAGCAGATCTAGTCAGCCAAGACCAAATACACTTGCCATATTCAATAACATGCTAAAACTATTCAGAGAGTTGTCATGATTGAAATTATATATATATCTTAATTATTCCAAACTTTTTACCGGTAGTGTGTGTGTGTGTGTCCTGGGAAACCCTATGTTATAAGGGACAAAATGTCCCCAAATGGATGACAATATCCGAAATCCTTGTCCTTGTGGGAACATTTTGTGGTCCCCATAAGGAAAAAAGCTTATAAATTATATTAAGTGATGTTTTTTGAAAATGTAAAAATGCAGAAAGTTTTCTGTGATGGGTAGGGTTAGGGGATGGAATACACAGTTTGTAAAGTTGTAGTAGTTCTGTTACTTCGGTCTGTTTATTCTTGGTTTGGTGACAGAGCTCTGACACTGTTAATGTCTTGTCATTGTGAAGATGCAGTTCCGAGTTTGCTCGGGCCGTATGCTCTTCTGCCTACATGAGTTGTTTTGTGTGCGGAGTGTGGTGTCTGGATCCTGGCACTTTGGCCTAGTTTGGTTTCGGTTCTGTGTCTGGGTTTGGGCTCCGTTTGTTTGACTTTTTTTTTATGAGCACATGGGATGAGCATTCACTTGTGAGCGTGCGGTTTCGAGTTCGCTCTTCTGTCCGCGTGTGTTGTTGTGTTCTGTGTAGCACATGGTTCGTCATTGGCCGCATGTTTTCATGTTATGTTTTGTGCGAACGTGGCTTATGGGTGTTCTCATTGGCTGCGGGTTCGTGTCTTGTTTTGTTTGAGCACATGACTTGTGATCGTGTCTGTTTCTTTGTGTCATGTGCTCTCCTGTAATTGTCTTATTGTCCTTCTTGTTGTATGATTGTTGGTTCATTTGCCTCTCGATACCTACCTTGTTTGCTCCCTATTTATTTTCCTTGTGTCTTCAGTCCTGTTTGTTGTCTATTGTACTTCGTGTTAACCTGATTTCTGTCTAGTCCTGCCAAGTCCAGCTGCCGGTCTGTTTTTCCCTACAGGGTTGTTTTTGTTTGTGTTTTGTTTATTTTTGGCATTCAATAAAGCCCATGTTCTCTGCATCTCTGAGTCCTTACCTCATCCCTCAACCCCAGCCCTGACATTTTAAATTATATTAAATTATGATATACCTGATATATTAAATTAAGTAAGAAAATACTTAAATCTTTTTATTGCGTGTAATACATGAATATAAATTTTTAATCAAAATAAAAAAAAATTAACTAAGCCTTTTCTATTTTGTTGAGCATTAGCAGTTTGTAGTTTTAATGGCTTGTCCCTGTCCAGCTCTATAAAGTCTGATCATACGTGTGCTACGTCCAATCTTGAATCTTTGATGCAACTTCCTGTTCCTTTGCTCCACACATCTTTAAAGCCTGAATGATTTATCTGGAGCCCGTTCAGCTTCCAGCACTCCCAAAGTCACACAAGGGTAGAGCTGGAAAAAAAAAATCCTACACAATGTAATTGCTTCTCTAAGTGGCGTTCACCTCCAACTCACAATAAATCTATCACAGCTTATTGGCAAATGTTTAAAGTGTCTTACTCTTTTAAAAGAGAGAATGCAGAACATGGGGTGGATGAGAAAGGGGAATGGAAAGACGTTTGCAGAATACAGAAGGCTGAAGTGGCGCAACTTGCCAGGTGAGAACTAGGATTGGTGATGCTCAAAGCCCTGACAGACCTGACTGAGAGACAGAGGATAAAAGAAAACAGCCAAGTCACGGCACAGAGCAGGGCGAACGGCTCAGATGGGGCTGTCACACGCAGCTGCTGTTCGGGACGCCACACACACATGCATACAAAACACAGGAAGATCTGCTATCTCTCCAGCACAATCTAATCACGCTTCCCTCTAATAAAACAACCCTCTCAATCAACTCCTGATCGGCCCTGACATGAATCTCAAACGCATCCAGCCAGGAATAGAAACTCTACAGCTCACCAATATCAATGAAACCTTCAACCTGTTCAGAAATAGCTAGAGGAACATCTTATTGCTCAGAGAATGCTCTTTCATAGCTCAGGAGACTTAATTGAGTTCTGAAATATTATTGAGTAATCAACTTTCTGAATTCCTTGGGAGACATAAAAATAGAAACAAATGAGATAATTGTTCACGCACTGTACAGCAAGAATGTAGACAGTATCGCTCAGATCATTTTGTATTGGTAGAATTTGATGTAAAATATTTATATTCATATTCATCTTTTGATTGTAAAATCTGGTCCCACTTTATATTAGGTGGACTTAACTACTATGTTGTCACATGTCTGTTTGGGCTTTCTGTTGTGTCTTGATTCTGTCACATGTTCCTTTGCCCTAGTTTCCCGCCACTTGTCTGTTTCCTTGGTTACCCTTGTTAGTTAAGTTCTGTTCAGCTGTGTTTAGTTAATTATCTCGTTTCTGTCTGCTATTTAAGTTCCTCTTGTTCACTCAGTCTTTGTCTGGTCACTGTTATGCTAAGTGTGTGTTTCTGGTGCCTGTCTGCCTGTTCCTCTGGTGAAGATTAAAGTTTGTTTGATTTTGTTCCTGCCTGCACACACCCGTGATATATGTACTTACATAAAAAAATAAGTACAATGTATTGTGTTCATATTCTATTGCAAAACACTTTTGATGATATTGAGGTGGGATACAGGAACAGGTGTTGTGGTATGGGTAGGTTTAAGAGTAGGGTTAGGTGTAAGGGAAGTGTCAATAGTGTTAGTACATAGTAGTTAAGGCCACCTAATATAAAGTGGGTCCCAAAATCTGAGCAAGGGTTGAGATATTGTTAAGGTCTTGTTTTGAAAATGGGATTACAAGGGCTTTTTTCTCAGTATATAAATATGAGAAGCAGGAGACTATTTGACAAATATGCTCTCCTTTTAAAGGAAGTGTTTACCTAAACATGAAAATTCTGTCTTTTACTCACCCTCATGTTGTTACAAACCTGCATGAGTCTTTTCTTTTGTGGAACACAAAAGAAGATTTTTTTTTTAAAGAATGTTGATAGCCAAATAGTATTGGTGCCCATTGACTTCTGTTGTCAATAGACAACTCAGACATTTCTTGTATGTTCCTCAAAAGACAGAAAGTTGTAGACTAAATGATGACAGAATAAATAAAATTAAAAAAAAGAACTTTTCCTTCCTGCATGGTTTTCTCAAAAATATCATCAAATATCTTTTTACATTTTTTTACATAAAATGTACAATGCATACTTGTTTGTTTTTACCCCGTAGAAGATTGACGTTATCCGAAAGTGTTTTGGTCAGATCTATTCGTTATATTCACACAATTCACCTCAGATCTCGCAGATGGTAAATTTTTTAAACTACCTTGCGGTCAGAGTGTGTGGCAGTCAGCAGAAAACTTCAGGTACTTCAGCTCTCCAGAGAGACATTAGGACTGTGATAAACAGCCCGGTTTCAATCATTTACAGCAGGGTGAGGGAAAGAGGGGGGAAGGAACGAGAGCGAGGGAGGAAGAGAGAAAGAGATTGCTCTACGAAGCCAGAGCAATAAGCGAGATCATTATGTCTCGAAAAAGAAAATTGCCTAGTGATCTACTGAATTTATCTTCATCATAATAAGAAACACAGTATTATTTCCTCTGACAATCCATCAATTTATCAACATTTTTCAAATCACCATGAAACTGTCCACACTTCCATAATAAACATATAATAGTCAAAAAAGTCTCAGACCACTGTTTGCATTACACACACTCTTATAAAATAAAGGTTCCAAAAGGCGTTTTTCTCAGCAATGCCAAAGAAGATAATAATAAATAATCTAAAGAACCTTTTTCCACTATAAAGAAACTTTTGTCCAATGGAAAGGTTCCATGGATATTAAAGGTTCTTCATGGAAATACAGATGCCAATAAAGAACATTTCTTTTTTAAGAATGTGTATTATATTTTTAGTATACAAATTTGAGTGTGTACTAAGAGAATATGTACAGGGTTTCTGCAGGTTATATGAAGGTACATTTTATATGTTTTAAAGACCCTTTTAAGACCAAGTAAAGACAATTTAAGGACTAAATTGAAGGGAACTCTAAATGTAGATGTCTAGGGAGAAAAAAATTGAGTTGGATTAGCAATACTTCCAACACATAACCAACACTTTTTTCATTCTAATCGCAAAAAATCCACTAGAATACGGAAATAACTTTTACTGTACCTTCTGCAAAAAATGTATGTTCTTCCTCAGTAGTTTTGTCTTGTTTTCCAGTGCAAATGCCTAAAGACTCTTAAATCAAAATGCATTTATTAGAGATGGAATATGACATAAAATATGTGACCCTGGACCACAAGTCATCTGAAAGCTGAATAAATAAGCTTCCCATTGATGTAGGACAATATTTGGCCGAGATACAACTATTTGAAAATAGTGGAATCTGAATCTGAGGGTGCAAAAAAATCTAAATATTGAGAAAATCACCTTTAAAGTTGTCCAAATGAAGTCCTCAGCAACGCATATTACTACTAATAATACATTTTTTATATATTTATGGTAGGAAATTTAAAAATTTTCACTAATTAAATATTAAATATAAATTACTTAATATTCTAATGATTTTTGGCATAAAAGAAGAATCGATAATTCTGACCCATACAATGTATTGTTGGCTATTATACAAATATACCCGTGCGACTTATGACTGGTTTTGGTCCAGAGTCACATATGAAGTCTTGTTTTCTGTAAAATTGATTTAAAAGAAGTGAGTTTATGATTAAAACAAGAACAAATAAATCAACTTAATTCAAAGCGAAGTTTTCATAACTCATTGACACAGATATTAGTTCTTGTTTTAGTCATAAACTAACATAATATTAATTACATTTCCAAGACTTTATTTGCCATTTGCATCTCAAGTAAATGTATCTTGATTTAAAGATGTTTAGTATTTGCATTGGGAAACCGGACAAGAATACTGAGGTGATATTTATTTTTTGCAATGCATGCAACATTTAATGCCATGACTTTATCTGCCCTGATTTAAGACCCTTTTAAGGTCTTAGTGTGAGTAAGGGCGAATTAAGACTTTTTAAGATCCGCAGAAACCCTGTATGTAGTGTCAATTTTTATTTCTTATTAACGCTAAGTCTTGAATGCTACGCAACAAATGCATGCACACAAGTGTGTTACGAAACACCGGCCCACCTGAGTCTGCCGTCTTCAGCCGCAGCTCCTCCAGGGATGATCTTGGTGATGAAGATCCCGGGATCATCACCGATGTGAGGGTTATCTGTTCCACCCGCTATACTAAACCCCAACCCTGAGTTACCCTGAGGAGACACACACAGGAAAATGAAAGATGTATAGGACCTTTATTAGTCCTGAATAACAGAACCACAACAGACTGAACAGAAAGAGAGAAGCGTAATGTTATTTTTGTAAGAGGTGCACTTTGCTACCCATGACTCATCAGTGTTTAGAGTTTGGCACGGCAATCGCCTCTGAGCAGCACAAACTCACAAATCAAAACCTGTCGCATCCGTGGGCTAGAGCCACATTTAACATCCCTGAGACGTAAATAGACTAACAGGCTAATATTTTCAAATGACGTGTTTATGATGGAACTCTCCAGGGCACTTCCTCAGTTTAACACACAGGCTTCTTCAGCTTCAAAGTTTATTGTGAGGAGAATTCATCTTTGCTGAAATCTTTCCTGGCTATGCTAAGAGTTCTGCTTTATAGAATAGCAAATTTAAAGTCAAGGTAAATACGAAGCAATACCAAAACATCAGCATCAGGATATGTGAGCGAGAGAAAGAGAGAGCAAGATAAGTGACAATAACAGATCAGGCCCTTGCAGCAGAGTTATCGCTTCAGTTTGCATCCAATTTTTCAACTTGTAATCTCAGCTGAGTCTGCAGAGAGCCTTGAACATACACTCTCCGCCTCACGGCTCCAGGGTCGGACAAATCTGTGCACCCTCTGGTCTAGTTGACCTTTGCTATTGTCCGTGCTCTGTGTCTAGTCATGTGTATCTGATTGCAGCTGCCAGAATGTCTTCTGCAGCCGTCTAATTCTCTCTCTCTTTCTGTCACACTGCCTCCACTGTGAACCCAAAGGCTTTCACTTGTAAATAAAGCACATACAGTGGCCCAATTAAGATGGTTCAGTGATACTTGTAAGAAGGAAATCTTCAGGTTTACTTTCTATGGAGCTTGTATATTACAAAAGCATCCTTAATGAACAACAATGCATTTATAAATATGTATATATGGAAATGTAATATATTAGCGTATATATTCATAAATAAATTTTAATAGATCAGCATCTAATTTTTTAGTTATATTCAATTTATCATGTGCTATAATAAATTACTCTTTAAAAGTGCAAATATTGATTATAATAAATATAAATTAATTATTATACTTAATAAAATTATATTGATGTACAAAAGTATTAATTATAATAATTATTAGAATATAATAATAATAATAATAATTCATAAAATGCATATCCATAACATACATATACATAATCTAACAATTACTAAATTTAATTTATATTATTTTGTTATATTTAAAAAAAAATAAAATCACAAAAAAATTGCTATACGTGACCCTGGACCACAAAACCAGCCATAAGGTTTTTTTTTTAATTGAGTAAACAAGCTTTCCACTGATGTATGGTTTGTTAGGATAGGACAATATTTGGCCGATATACAACTATTTGAAAATCTGGAATCTGAGGGTGCAAAAAAATCTAAATATTGAGAAAATCGCCTTTAAAGTTGTCCAAATGAAGTCTTTAGCAATGCATATTACTACTAATAATACATTTTTGATATATTTACAGTAGGAAATTTACAAAATATCTTCATGGAACATGATCTTTTTACTAATATCCTAATGATTTTTGGCATAAAAGAAAAATCGATAATTTTGACACATATAATGTATTGTTGGCTATTGCCACAAATATACCCGTGCGACTTATGACTGGTTTTGTGCTCCAGGGTCACATATAAACTTATTGATCAGAATTGTGAGATATAAACTCACAATTATATTTGAATTAAAAAGTCACATTTACCTTTTTTTTTTTAATTCTGTGGCTTCCATAATTTCGTATTATTATCAATGTTAAAAACAGTTGCGCTGCCTAATATTTTTTTGGGGAATTCTTTGTTGAATAAAATGTTCAAAAGAACAGCATTTATTTGTAATAGAAATCTTTTGTACCATTATAAATGGATTTACTGTCATCAGTTTAATGCATCCTTCCTGAATAAAAGTATTAATTAAAAATATTATAGAATAATAGTTATATAACAATTCGAAAAAAGGCAAATCAGGCAAATTCCCTTCCCGAGAGCTTTCCCACACAATGACTAGACAAAACTAAAACGCAATCATCATTAAATGTTCAAATGATCTCCCGTTTAAAGTCATCACTAATCACAGGCTAAGCTCGTGCCGTGACTGGTCATGTTTTATGGTTATACGTTCTAAGATCATGTACACAAACCAAGCTGTGAATGATTGCATTACCAGGCGGAAGAATCCACACAAGCATAAAATATGACATGTGCCTAATATGTGCCTACGGTTACAGCATGTATCTATGGATGTGTACTGTGTGAGAGAGAGACAAGACACTTACCCGCTCTAATGTAATCTCTTCAAATTCATATTCAATTTCTGTCCCATTTACCTATTGGAGGGAAAAAGAAAAAAAAAATCCCATTAGACGTGTTTGCAAATGCAATTCAAAAAGGTCATTAATCATTTAACCGTCATATTAAATATCTAACTGTGATGACACAATCACATCCTAAACCTGCAGCAGGCAAATGATGTGGAAAGAGGTTCATAACAGTTCAAAACATTATGTGATAGCGAAAGGACTAAATTAAACCCGCTGTGATTGCTAAAGTGACGCTACATACATTATCCTGAAAGAATAAGCCAAATAAACTCTTAAAAACATCAGCATTCAACTCATTCTCCTTGACTGAAATAGGAACGGGGCTTTCATACATCTTCAGCAGACATTGAGCCTCATACCTATTCAGCTCACCGCATCAGCCGTAATTGTCTAAATCTGAGTCCGGACACTAAAATCCATAATCATTTACCTGCTCATACAAAGGGGACCAGGCCACTGGGGCAGACATGCTGGCTCAAGCAGCCCTTTGGCAGATGAATTCATAAGAACGCACAGCTAAAAATGACATTGAAAGACAACTAATCCAATTTCAAATTCAATTTCAAATGAGGGTCATGTTTGTGCTTGATTGGAGACATTCATCTTAATTATTCTGTAATAAGTGAATCTAAAGTAATGGCCGCACGACACTCCAAAGAGCTTTTGAAAACCAGCATGGCTGCTCTCACATTCATAATTTGAGCATATACAACAAATATGCTCCACATTTGACTGCTTCAAGTACCTGTGTGAGGTCAAGTCAGTAAAATGACATTTTAAGAAAGACGTTTTTAGATGAACCGTTTTAAAAGCTGACAAATAATTACAAAGAATCGACAAAGTACGCTGAATTACTATTAGACATCATCTTAAAGTGCCCCTATTATGGTTTTTCAAATATTCCCTTTCATGCAGTGTGTAATATCACTGTTTGTGAATGTAAACGTTCTGCAAAGTTATTGTCTCCCAAAAGAAATAATCGACTCTGCATATACGAGTCGTTTGTATTTCAAATCCCACCGCGTTACGGTTCTACATCACTAGAAAACACTTTTGCATAATGTCCGCCTATGTTGTACATTGTCTGCCTGCGAACAACTTGACCTGCCCTCAAACACGTCCTTTTACTGACATCTGCTTCTCAAAGCTCGGAGTTCAACGCGGGATTCACAAAACACTTGCTCTTGAAAGATGGGTCAGTACCAGCTTGGATGGAGAATGGAGCAAGATTTGTTTTGCAAACTTTAATGTTCCATCAGTCATTCACGTTAGTGCTGGGCTAACATATGCGCTGTTATTGATACAGTTCCTGCATGTGCACTGCAATAAATTAGAAACACACACATGGGTTTGTTGATGGACACACACTTGTTAATGCTGATGGTGAGGAATTACAGTTGAAACATCTCATAATGTACCTTAAAATGAGTAGCACATCACTGAGAAACGTCCTGCTCAAGTCGTCAATGCAATGGAGGTTCAGGTTGAATAACTAGTTCTTCCAATGTTTCATCATCAGACTCGTGCTCGGATTGATATGGTAAAATCGACATCAAAGGAGGGATTTAGAGAGACTGATTCATCCATCAAGTTGTTTGAGAATCATAAAACAATGTGGTGATGTGCAATGTATATTATGAGAAAATGAAAGTGTTTTTTGACCTTTGATGTAAACCTATTCTAGGAGACTCCAAAACAAAATCAGGATCCTTCAGGAAAATAGCATAATAGGGGCACATGTCCCTGTCCTCTGATTTGAAAAGTATTTGAAAAGTTAAAAATAAAAAATGATCTAAATATTAATTATACTTAATATTATATCATTATTATTATAACATTATCATAGTTATTATTATAAAATGTGTTATATTTTTGCTTAATTTGATATATTTTGTAATAATATGATTATTATGTGATATATTATTTATTATATTATGAATATTCACTATATGAATACAATAATAACAGTAATATTGTAAAATATTAATACAATAACTATAGCAGAAATGTGTAAACTTTTAACTAAGGAATAACATAAAATTATTTGGTGATAACCAACATCATTTCACAGGTGCTGTCCGTAGAGCTTGTTGTGAACAACAACATTTTATGAAGTGTCTCGATAATAAGGCAGCCTTGACATTTACAGTGAGTGTCCATGTTTCACATTTTGACTTTTTTTTTTTTTAAACTGAGGGGAGTATTTCAGACAGCTGGAGAAAGAGAAACAGTTCAATGTTCCAATTCATGGCTAATTGAAACCCAGTGAACAAGCTCGTTTATGCCTCAGCTGTTCAACAGAGAGAAAGAGAGAGAAAGAGAGAGAGAGAGAGATGGGGGGGGGGGGGGGGCGCATAGCTGAATACTGTCTCACTGCTCTCCTCAGAGCGACATGACCTTTCATTTACAGCATCAGTTGGAATCCTCTAGACTGCACCTGCTCTTAAACATGAGGACCAAACAGATGTCAGAGCTGACATGCGCAGAGCTGAACGCAGTATTTCACGCCACACCATTTCTCAAATGAACTCATTTGTTGAATTCTGGCTGATGTTCTTCAGTCATGCAGAAAGATACGGTAACATAATTGGTCAGCAGGTCCAGAGTTGGCACCAGAATTAATTTTGGATGGGGTACAAATTTGTACCCTAAAATGATGCTAAAATTAGTGTTTCTATTTTATCATCAAAAGACAGAGGGCCCATAGGTATAGACATTGAATAAAAAAATGGTAACACTTCACAATAAGGTTCATTAGTTAACTACATTAGTTCTACAGCATTTATTAATCTTTGTTAATGTTAATTTTAACATTTACTAATACATTATTAAAATTAAAAGTTGTATCTGTTAATATTATTTACTTTACCCGAGCTGACATTAACAATTTATTTTTTTAAATTACCATTAACAAAAACAACAACAACAAAAAAATATTGAAACAAACTAGGGCTGTCAACCGATTAAAATATTTAACTCGCGATTAATTTGTATCAGTTCTAAATGTACCTTAAATTAATACTTTTCAAGTTTTTAATACTCTAATCAACATGGGTATGGACAAATATGCATGATTTATTATTAGTGAAACCATACTCAAAAGAGCATGAAGACTAGACATGTATCAAAGGTCATAGATGTTTTTTAAAGAACTTATTCATTTCTTTTAAGCCTAAACTTAAAAATTCAGAATAAGCAGTACTTTCTCTTATTTTAAAAATAGAAATAAGCGTTTTTACACTGGCAGTTTAGTTCAGAACGGAGCACGGTTCGCATGAAAAAACTGGTAATGTGAAAGCTGTCATGTGGACCTAGGAGCGCACCAGGGTACCACCCCCGAGCCTACCCGGAGGAGGTGCTCTGAGTTAGGTTGCACTCGAACTGTGCCGCGATTCGCGTGAACAGTGTGAGAAACATGGACTCGGGAGCGCTCGTTCAGAAAAGTAACCTACGCATTCGTTTAAGCCGATTGTAATGTATTTAGTTCAACAAAACACGTGTAAGTGGTGATGCTGGTAATGATTTACCTCGGATACGAGCGAGAGCGAGCATGCAGTGTATTCGCGCATTGCGCATCTCCTCAGAGTCCCTTTGCAAGCATGCAACAGAAAGCCACCTTCATATCATCAAATGTCATTTACTCAGCTGCGCATAATAGCACTAAATTCAAAATAATTATTAAAAAAAACTATATATTGACCCGCATTCTGTTTTCTATCATGCCCTGTGCATGTTTATGATTATGTAAGATGCACGCAAATGCACCAGGGTTCAATAGAATCAAGTTGACCAGCGCTGCGGGGGAAACCGAGAGCTATCGCGCTCGGACATGGACTGCAGCAAACGTGCTCAGTCTAAAAACGCCCTTTTCTTTTATTTCGACCTGGAGTCTAATAAAAGTTAAACAGAAAAAATGGTAGCTTATGTAGGCTATATAACGTCACTTGTTTCAGAATAGTAATGTTAATGTTAGCCCTTTTCTTTCCCTATTTCTGTTTGCTGCTGCATCCTTTACGTCTATGGCTGCTCTCGATTTCTCCAACTACGGGCTAGGCCACGGATCAAACAGAAAATGCACGCTGCGTTAATTGCGCGTTAATACAATTAGTGCCTTTAAAATAAATCTGCGTTAATTTTGACAGCCCTAAAACAAACGTATTGCTTATTGTTAGTTAATCTTAAGAAATGCATTAACTAACATTAACAAATGGGGCATTATTGTAGTGTTAACAATAAAATAGATCAACTTAAAAAAATTATGAACCATAGATACATATGCATAATCCTAAAACACACCAAACATTAAAAACATACAAAATAAAACAAAAAAAAAACTAATTAGTCGCACATTTTTTCCGTAAACAATCATGATTAAAAACAGTGGAGTTTTTATTATTTTTATACTGTAATAATTTCACAGTTACAACTTAAAGACAGTATATTTTAAATATCTGTTGTAATGGCATCTTTTTATGAATGAAGGCCAGTGTCACTGATACTAATACTCTCTATGAAAATGATTTATTTTTAAACATTAATGATAGACATTCAACATTACAGTATAATTGAAAGCTATCAATTTCAACATTTATTAGGCTTTAAAAAAAAATACAGTCAACTAACAGTCTTCACATAAACCCATTATAATAAAAGTCATATTTACCTGTGACTTACCGGTTAGACATATACAGAAATTATATAAAGTTATCAAACACTTTACAGTCTTAACTGCATAAAGTATAAATTAAATATAGATTAGTTCAAATCCACAAGGAGTTTACTTTAAGAAACCAAGTAATATAGAAATTTTGTGTCAGTGGATGCAGACTATATTAGCACGAGGATCCCTCAGAGACATGATTCGCAACAGCTCAAATAGCTTCACGATTAATATTGGTCAAAATACTATATCTGATGTGGCCATTTTGTTTATTGTCAGAGCCAGAATGTTATTTATTACCAGTGTACACAAGTGCCTCTGTTTGACGCTAACTAATCAGAGCAGCGGTAGGCGAGTCGCTTCGCCACAGTTTCATCAGCGAGAGCTCTTCCGAACACCCTGCATCCATCGCTCTCAAAGCGCACGGAGCTGAATATGGCTACAAACACAATCAGGGAGATAATTGATAGATGTGATAACTGATAGATGTGCATGAGAAACCAATAAAACTGAGTAAATGAGATCATTAACAACGGCAGCGTTCATCAGAACAGAACAACACCCCTTATCAGCACTTCATTTAGTCATTAAGTTTGGAGAACTTTTCTTTAGGTCAAGACAAACGTGGCTTTTCCATCTTCCCCCTGAAGAAATGACCCAATTACTGGGTTTTGAGTGGCATTAGCATTCTGAGCCGCATGGTGTTGCAAATGCGAGACGCTGGGGACCGAGGGAGAGTGCAGCTGCAGAGGGGACGGTGGGAGGGGAGTTCACCATGCAGCATCCGGGGCGTAAAAGCTCACATTAAACTGGTGAGTCACCGCAAATGTGGCAACACACAAACTTGAGAGTGTACGACACGCTTGAATGCGTTCATCCACACAGCTTGTGCAAACGATACAGAGCAGGTCATGTTTCCATGGTGACTGTTTGACTACAATGCAGGAACTGGGCACTTTTAAGCAGAAGCTTTCCCTTTAGAGTTCTGGCCGATGGGATGGCATTTTTTTAAGCCCATCACAGTGATTAAACATGAAATATCCCTCAGGCTGCGACATAATAAGACTCGGTTTCCTCAATACACACCCACTATGAACTAACCACTGTTATTCCTGACAGCTAATGGAAACAAAGATGCTGTTAAAAGTAGGCAGAAGGGGTCATTTTGCTGAAGCTAGGCGGATGTTATTTAACAGCTACACAGACTGAGCACACTCTCAATAATGCTGTATTAATCCTGTCGCCCCCCTTCATTATCTTTAGCACTAATTCTAACAGCTCTGTTCCCACTACACTTACAAAGTGAGCACAGTGGAGGCTTCATAATTAACAATACTTAACCAGATTTCTCGCCAGGTCTTAAACTCGGCAACAGCAGACTGTAGTGCATGTGTCAAAATTAGCGAGCTGTCTTTCCATCTATTGCCACATAGACATGTACTGTACTTTCTAAGGCAGCATCCTAACCATCATGGAACTACACAAAAGACTGATATTTCAGAGTTAACGTTAACATGTTGCTAAGCTAACCATGTAATTGTCTAAAACCATGCTGATTTAGTGCTCAGGAAACGTAATATTTCCAGCATTATTACAATATCCCCGTTTCCAACTGAAATTACCCGGAACAATTTGTCCCAGGAACTTTTTTCCCCCAGATCTGTTGCTGTCTGCGTTTCCATCGCAGTCTAAAGTACCATGAAGATTAGTCCAGTGACGCAGGATTGCGCGCGACTTTCTAGTTCCTGCTGGATTTCGTCCCCCGAATATAAGCTTAATCCTGAACCTCGTCGTCGGTCCATCTGTCGTATTTTTAAACTCGATTGTTGTTTCGAATAGCAAACCACTCTTACTGCACGCACTGCAACAGACTTTTTAAAAATAGTGGTTGAAATAAAATGCTGTCAACCAATCAAAATGCTGTGTGAACTCAACCAATCAGCATGTTCAGCGCCCAAGTCCCACCCCCGAAAGTTCCTGAACTTTGAAAAAGTACTACCTTGCAAGCAAGGACTTTCTGAGGGGGACATTTGTACCCTGAACTTCATTTAGACCCCGGTCCCTGCGGTCGAAACACACTGAGCACCACCCCAAGATCCCTAGTTCCTGAGGAATGTTCCTGCGGTGGAAACGCGGCTATAGCCTACTGAATGTTTTGTTTGCATTATAATAAATATTTCATCTTCTCTGACTAAGGTCTACTGCTCTTCGTTATATATAATGTCTGGAAGCTTCACACATCTTTCAGAAGCATCAACAGATAAAAGTGACATTTCTTATTTCTTTCATGACTCCTAAGAAAAATCTTTGACACTTCCTTGATAAACAGCACAAAGCCCATGTAGCATTCAACCTGAGGCAAATCTGCACACTAAAGCAACTGAGGTTCCTTTTAATGAAGTGAACAGATGACACTGTACTGGGTGAGTGAATGTGTGTGCGCAGGATAAATGTATCCCATGAATACATGCATAATGAGCTTGATTCGGTCCTTTCCCGCTGGGTTTACTGCAGCACACCTTTCTTTTTTCCTCTGGGAAAGAATGGAGTCTTTATATCTCCTCAACAGCGACTCAGTTTAATGTATCAACCCAATCTTCACAGAAAAACATAGCGGTTTATGAGGTGGCAATTTCGCATGAATACGTACGATGTGAATCACACAAAAATTTTACATTTTTGAAGAAAAAAAAATGAGGGTCCACCCCTAACCCCATTCCTAAACATAACTGTCACTGGGGTGCAATCCCAATTGGTGTCACGAAGACTGCAAGTGTACGATTTCATACAAATTAGACACTAATTCGCCAAAGCGTAAGATAGTTATGAATTGCCATGAAATTGTGATGGAAGGATCACATAGGCCTCCAATACCTCTAATCACAGCTACACACTTTAATGCTAGTTCTGTTATCCATCTACCCTCCCACAACTCAGATAGTTCAAAGATTATATGCGTAAATCTAAAATGCAGTGTACGTTAAATCTCAGTGCCACCATATCAAACATTTGGGGGGTGGCTAATGCTATTTCCTGCATTCTGACTTATTTACACTGTTAAAGAGTTGGATTCTCATGCTAAACATGGCCTTAATTGACGGAGCATTTTTGGAAATCAGCGCATAAGTGCATATAATGTAAACAACACGAACGTATACTAAATCGAAAGTTATCCAGGGATAATGCCATGATGTATTGTGTGTGTGCTTGTGACTCTTTAGCTCCGCCCACTGCACGCCTCCACGAGCTCGGACGTTTTCAGAAAGAATCGGTACAGCGTATCTGTCTTTTATAAATATGATAAAACTAAAGACTCTTCGGAGATATGAAGGATGCAATACTACTCTATAGATACTCAAGATTAACATGAGATCGCCAGAAACTGTGTGTGTTATGTAACTTTTAAGTTTGCAGCACCCGTAATATTGTAGTAATGACTTTTCTTAAGTTCTCAATGAAAAAAGGGTCAGCGAATCTATTCTACTTTAGAGATTTGCATTTTGGGAGCACAGAAGACACACACACACACACACAGTGTGTTTACAGGCTAAACTCAGAATGAACACCTGCTCTACTGGAGCAATCCATCATAGTGTTTTCTTTTCCCGGAACTCCATCTTCACTCGCTTGTTCACACGTATTAGGATATTAGAAGTTCTATCAAAGACAGATTGGTGCTTAAAGCAGTTCATAATCATCATAATCTCACACATACTCCAACACAAGTCCACAGTAGGCTTTAAATTTTGAACAGCAGTAAAAAAAAAAAAAGCAATTAAACTGTCTTAACAGCATTAAGCGTGTTGCTGGATTCTGGATGTCACGGTCGATCTCGCATTGCTGATGGATGTACAGTGCTTTGACTAAAACACGGCTCATCCACAGTCATCTGGATATGCCATGATATTAATATTTCATTACTGAGATTCAGGCAGAGAAACGAGAATCAAATGAAATTATCCTCAGTGAACGTGAAGGGTGTGCGTAAGAGGCATGCGGAACGGAGGACATTCTTTTAATGAAAAAGAGCAAGAATAGTAGTATATTTCTCATTACATCTTTCTGGTGTAATGGAGGAAGAGACTCTTTTTAACCTCCATTTAATCTCATTGCTGTTTAAGAGTTAGGTGGTTAAAGAGATCTTATTTGGGATTTATCTTTCCTATGGGCTGAAAAAACAAGCTGAAGCAGAACAAAAAAAAGAGAGAATTTTTTTAGGTTGTTCATACATGACAACTGGTTTCTGTTTCTGGACATGGTCAGATTACATCACTGCATTAACAGGAAAAAACAAAGACTATTATTTTGGACGTTTTCGCAGACAAAATCGTCCTCAACCGACTGGAGGTCAAGCGGCGTTGTTAGCGTGTTTGTGCGCTTCGTGCTAAGTACTTATCGCTCTGTGTTAGAGTCTGAACACCGCTTTCCCCCTCTGTGTTCTTTCATTCAATCCCATCACCTGTTCTGTCATGTGCTCAATTCATGGTGTTTTCTCCTGCATTTATCTAACTCTTTAGTTCTGATTCAAAATGAAAAGCAAACTGTCGTGCTGCCTACATACACTGAAGTTTATTTTAGAAAAAAATGTATTAATCAGATTTCAGATTTTATTTTAATTTCAGATATTGCTAATAGAAAGAAATGGCAAGTATCACAATGAATTAAATGTGAAATTTTTAAGTAGAAAGACTGAAATAGCATTTTATTGTAAAATATACTCGAATACTCGTTTTATTTACAACGAAAAATATTTTTTACAGTGTAAGCAACCACTATCCACTAAGGCAGAATATGGAATCTCATTATTGACTGATTTGCATAGATGGCTTCATGTGAAGCATAATGTATTCCAATGGACTACTTGCACATTTATTTCCGAGTTGTAGAACGTGAAAGTAGTTGTGCAAGTAGTCCATAGAGATTGATAGAACTGTCCTCCAATAGGCATGCAAATACAAAACACACAAATATTGGGTAAAATGTCTTTTTTTTTAAAGTATAATCCAGGAACTTTGCGTAATAATCCAGGAACTTTGCTGCCGTACCATGGGTGCAGCGGCGCAATGATATTACGCAGCGCCTAAAAATAGTCCCCAGCACGCTCTCTGTGCATGCAGGTTGTCACGTTGGTTATGTTGACGGAAGTTAGCCTATTTTCAGGTGCTGTGTAATATCATTTGGCCGCTGCACCCATGGTACGGCAGCAAAGTTCCTGGATTATTACGCAGGAATGAGAGTATAGTCCCTAGCCATATCGGTCTAGAAAACTGCAACTTTTCATTTTCCGTCGGTCTTAGTACACAATGTAACTATACACATCACAACATATATCTAGGAAAATGTTGCCATTATTTTGTCACTTATTGAGCAGTAGGCTAGCTGGAGCCGTTTACTTCCAGTCTTTGTGCTAAGCTAGGCTAGCGATGGGTGTATCAGACAGAGTTATGGCACGCACAGAGATAAAAATGGTATGTATGGACTTATCTAACTGATACGGTGAATAAGCTAAAGTCCCAAAAAGTCAGCGTGTTCCTTTATATTAACTTTATGTTAATTAGGCTAGTATTTGCTGTGATCATAAACTGGAATGGAGAATTGTGAAATTCCACTGGTATCTAAAATGTTGGTATTGTAAGATTAAATAGGTCAAAAACATCGAAAGCACTATCTTTATTTATTTATTTAGGCAGGACCAGTGAATCTGATCTAAAAAAATCCTGTTTTTTAGCAATACTTATTAATAATAATGAATTTTCTGTTAGTCAGATAGTAGCCTAAACGTGTGCCGATTTGAACTGTACTGCAGAAAGACTGGTATCATTTATATAATTTTTGGTACCAATTTAAGTACCGGTAGGCTTGGTGCCAATTTAAAGAGGCATAACTTAGACAATGGTCTCTTGCTACACATTCTCACTGAGGATGAAATCCTAGAACCACCCCTGATCCAAATTTTTGTTTTAAATGGGATTACCAAATATTATACATGAGGCATTTGAGGAATGTTCATCTCTCAATCATCATTGCATTACCGTTGTATTACATGCTTTGCCCACAGTAAAAACTACAGCGTTGTGATCATAAAACTAATGTACTAACGGATAAAAATGTATTAATCAGATTTCAGATTTTATTTTAATTTCAGATATTGCTAATAGAAAGAAATGGCAAGTATCACAATGAATTAAATGTGAAATTTTTAAGTAGAAAGACTGAAATAGCATTTTATTGTAAAATATACTCGAATACTCGTTTTATTTACAACGAAAAATATTTTTTACAGTGTAAGCAACCACTATCCACTAAGGCAGAATATGGAATCTCATTATTGACTGATTTGCATAGATGGCTTCATGTGAAGCATAATGTATTCCAATGGACTACTTGCACATTTATTTCCGAGTTGTAGAACGTGAAAGTAGTTGTGCAAGTAGTCCATAGAGATTGATAGAACTGTCCTCCAATAGGCATGCAAATACAAAACACACAAATATTGGGTAAAATGTCTTTTTTTTTAAAGTATAATCCAGGAACTTTGCGTAATAATCCAGGAACTTTGCTGCCGTACCATGGGTGCAGCGGCGCAATGATATTACGCAGCGCCTAAAAATAGTCCCCAGCACGCTCTCTGTGCATGCAGGTTGTCACGTTGGTTATGTTGACGGAAGTTAGCCTATTTTCAGGTGCTGTGTAATATCATTTGGCCGCTGCACCCATGGTACGGCAGCAAAGTTCCTGGATTATTACGCAGGAATGAGAGTATAGTCCCTAGCCATATCGGTCTAGAAAACTGCAACTTTTCATTTTCCATCGGTCTTAGTACACAATGTAACTATACACATCACAACATATATCTAGGAAAATGTTGCCATTATTTTGTCACTTATTGAGCAGTAGGCTAGCTGGAGCCGTTTACTTCCAGTCTTTGTGCTAAGCTAGGCTAGCGATGGGTGTATCAGACAGAGTTATGGCACGCACAGAGATAAAAATGGTATGTATGGACTTATCTAACTGATACGGTGAATAAGCTAAAGTCCCAAAAAGTCAGCGTGTTCCTTTATATTAACTTTATGTTAATTAGGCTAGTATTTGCTGTGATCATAAACTGGAATGGAGAATTGTGAAATTCCACTGGTATCTAAAATGTTGGTATTGTAAGATTAAATAGGTCAAAAACATCGAAAGCACTATCTTTATTTATTTATTTAGGCAGGACCAGTGAATCTGATCTAAAAAAATCCTGTTTTTTAGCAATACTTATTAATAATAATGAATTTTCTGTTAGTCAGATAGTAGCCTAAACGTGTGCCGATTTGAACTGTACTGCAGAAAGACTGGTATCATTTATATAATTTTTGGTACCAATTTAAGTACCGGTAGGCTTGGTGCCAATTTAAAGAGGCATAACTTAGACAATGGTCTCTTGCTACACATTCTCACTGAGGATGAAATCCTAGAACCACCCCTGATCCAAATTTTTGTTTTAAATGGGATTACCAAATATTATACATGAGGCATTTGAGGAATGTTCATCTCTCAATCATCATTGCATTACCGTTGTATTATATGCTTTGCCCACAGTAAAAACTACAGCGTTGTGATCATAAAACTAAGCATTTAAATATCCTACAAAGACATATTATTGGGAGATATAGAGTCGGGGTGTGACGAGATCTCGTGCCACATAATGATATTTTTCGTTGAGTTGAAAAGCGGTCTCGTGATATCAAGATGCCAGAGTTGAGTTTGTGGCAAGAGTGTTTACAGTGCTTGCAGGGCTACCAACTTTCACACAATTGACACTGTTCTCACAATCTCACGCCACATGTCCATTTTATCACACAGTAAAAAACATCACAGAGCAAAGAGGACACTGACAAAGTGCCGACAGATGAGACAGTACAGGTAACAGTACAGCAAACTCTGTCAATAAACCTACACCAACACATCAATATGTTTCTACAGCCCTGTTTACACCTGATATTAAGATGTTTTTTTGTCGATTGAATCACAAGTAGATGAGGGAGACACATTCCCGTGTACACATCTCTTTTGTCCACTTTCGACCACTTCTGTCCTGATTTCTAAATGTACGTTTTTTTTCCGGATCTTTCAATCTAACGGACAAAATAAGCTCACACAATTTACATATGGATGCGCCCGGAGATGACGGAAAAACATACAGAGAGCATCAGCTTTCGTTTCTGCAAGATCGCACCAAGCACTGTGAGTGTGTGTTAGAAATCAGGAATGGTGAGAGAACATTGTGCTTGGTACATTTTTCGTCTTAAAACCGAACTTGGGTCTCCAGCCGACAAAGTTTAAATCCCATCTAGCTAGTGCGCTTCTCATAATGTTTACGCATTAGGTCAGTAGGTGGAGAGTAGGCGGTCTTTTGTGGCTGTTCCAATGCATTTGACCACATGAGCGTCTACACTACGAAAGCAATTTGGTCCAATGTGTTTTCGATTACCTCTGGAAGTGGTTGAAAGTGAACAAGCTCAAAATGTTTTTAGACCCTGTTTACACCTGTATTTAGCATTGTCCACTTGTGATTCAATCAACTAAAATGCATCTTAATACCAGGTGTAAACAGGATCTTGATTTGTGAATTGTTCATCGCAATTTCAAAATAAAAGTTTTAATGTTTTGATGTCCATGTCCTTGTTCAAGAAATTACAGTGGCTGTATCATCTCTATTGTAAAGAAGTCACAAAATATTAAAGATAAATGGACATTTGAATTAAATGTTGTTTGGCCAATATTAAACAAGGATTTGATCATGGTGTAAAGTGTAACAACAACAATAATCACCAGGCTGTTGGTCCCCTCAGACATTTGATATAATACATAATGTACATAAATTGAATATAATTACATTATGTATTTTAACAGTTTTGTTCAATAAAACCATATGAATACTTGCTTTTGATACTTTATTTTAACCAATTATTATTGCTATTGCTAAATGCTATTGTTCACATAGGTCTAGTTTTATTACCACAAAAAATATCAGACAACTTGATTCATCAAAACAATCAACTGATTACTTGATTACAAAAATTGTTAGTGACAGCCCTAGATTGGCTTAAACATTTCAAAATGCATCTGCATTGTTTTGCATTTTGTGACTTACATTCGAATAAAAGACTATTTTTCCAGTTTTATATTTCATCAAGTCAAGTCAAGTCACCTTTATTTATATAGCGCTTTTTACAATACCGATTGTTTCAAAGCAGCTTCACAGTGTTAAACAGGAAAAGAATGCAACAGAATTTGTTTCGACTGTACAGCCGCTCTGGAGAAAACAGTGATGTCATCAGCTCAGTTCAATTATCATATAGTGTCAATGCGGGCAGATCAGTAATATAGTTGAATATTTAGTGTCCCCAACTGAGCAAGCCAAAAGCCAAAGGCGACAGAGGCAACGGTGGCAAGGAACTAAAACTCCATCAGATGACAGAATGGAGAAAAAAACCTTGGGGGAAACCAGGCTCAGTCGGGGTGCCGGTTCTCCTCTGGCCAACAAACGAACAGTGTATGATTATGATTCAGGCAACATTACAGGTCAGAAGTCATATTAGATCGGAATATTCAGAATATTTGTCCAGTTCCATCTGAAACTGGAAACTGTCCAGTTCCATCACGCCGGAGACGGGTTTCATCATTGAGGTTTCTTAAAAAAGTGTTAAAACATTGTCTCGTGAACCCAATATTGTGTATCATCTCATTTCATGAGCTAAGTGTAGCGTCACACCCCTAATAGTGATAATTGATATGCATTTTATGTAAGTATCAGAATTTCATCTCACTTTTGGCCATATAAATATCACTGCATCAAATTGCAATTTCCCTCTTCGAGTGTGAGCTCAATACTTATATCTTACTATATGAGCCATAAAACCCTGATGTATCAAATATGATACTCAACAACATGATGAGTAACATATGTATGTTATTTTATTAATGTAAATACTTTAAGTCATCCTGAGGCCCCCTAGTTGACAACCATAACTGTTTATTTGATCCAAGACCTGTATTAAACCATTCATCAAATCTCTCTCATACATCCCACCCAAAACGCAGCTGAACATTAATATTTCAAGCCCATAAAATAAAAGCCTGTGCTAATCTAAACCCACAGCTAATCGCTGGCCTCCTTATCTGGCTTATTTATGAAAAGTCATCAATCATTGAATATGTTGATCTTGTTTGCACAGCGTGGAGAGTGATAAATGACACCAAATTCATGAGATGCCAAAAAAAAGGATGTCAAACTTATTTGCCATTCACTCTTCGTGGGCACTGAACTCATCAAGTGGGTGATCGGTGATGTCACCGCTACGCATAATGTCATGAACATGCAATAAATAAATTAAAAATCAAAACTCACGTATGGTAAAGATTCCAAAGTGTCCGTGTTGACAATAATTGGGGCAGGACTTGCCTGTGAAAAGAGGGAAAGGGAGGAAGAGAGAGATGGATGGAGAGGAAAACAGAAAGAGAGAGAGAGAGAGAGATAAAGATCAGAGTGGATTGGAGATGCGTGAACTGGCCTAGTTAAGGGATACAGCAGAGCATGATGGGCACCGCTAAGCTCACAGATGCCAGGATGAAGAACACAACTTCAAAACAACAGTCGACAGCAACACCCACAGTAATGGAACACAACATATTTACACACACACACACGGATCGATTAGATTAATGATGAAAAGACAGAATTATTCAGAAGTATGATCAAAATTGGATGGCATGAATGTTGAAATTGTTTGTGTTTCTCTCTCTCTCTCTCTCTCTCTGGTGCTGTTTAGATCTGATGTTTCTGATGACAACACAAAGTCAATAAATCTCTCCCACACAGCACTGAGGCCAGACATCTTAGTGGGTGCGTGGACCTCAATTCTGCGCCTTCTCTCTAATTTCATTGAGTGTTGTGAAGTGTAACCCCTTCATTAGCCTTTATTAGAAAAGATTTGCTCATTTTACACAGCATAATTTTACAGCTGCACAATTCACTGTACAATAACTGCACAGTTAAGCTAATTTACCTTAATAATGATGTATGTGGTCCTAGAGGCAGGAATCATAAATCATGTGAATTACTGCAGACCACAAAACCTAACAAATATTTTTTTTTTACCATAAGAAATATGATGATACTGTATGCAGATATGACTATGCATTTTTTTGCATTTGCAATCAATTCGGGTGGACCAGTGCCACTGTTGGCCTTATATGACCTCATCCCAGCTTCCATACACAAACAAACGCACACTGATGTTTATGTCTTATCTTAGATGTGAACGTTAACAGCTCAAATATGAATTAAAACTTACAAATATAACTAAAATAAATCACTTAAAAGGCTTAATCCCAGTTACTACTAGGTAAACAGCAGGACAACTTTCATTTAGATACATGTCCTCGTGTAATGGTTATGAGTGATAATCCAAAGTATTACTCTGAATATGATACTGTTTGGGTAAAGTTTTTATTTATTGAATGTTATTTTATTTTTTTTAAAGAAATTTATACATTTATTTAGCAAGGATGATTTAAATAAATAAAAAGTAACACTAAAGCCATTTATAATGTTACAAAATATTTGTATTCCAAAAAGTGCTGTTCTTTTAATCTGACACATAAAAAAATCCAGAAAAAAGCATCACAGTTCTCACAAAAATATCAAGCAGCACAACTGTTTTCAACATTGATAATAATAAGCAAATCAGCATACACTCACCTAAAGGGTTATTAGGAACACCATACTAATACTGTGTTTGACCCCCTTTCGCCTTCAGAACTGCCTTAATTCTACGTGGCATTGATTCAACAAGGTGCTGAAAGCATTCTTTAGAAATGTTGGCCCATATTGAGAGGATAGCATCTTGTAGTTGATGGAGATTTGTGGGATGCACATCCAGGGCACGAAGCTCCCGTTCCACCACATCCCAAAGATGCTCTATTGGGTTGAGATCTGGTGACTGTGGGGGCCATTTTAGTACAGTGAACTCATTGTCATGTTCAAGAAACCAATTTGAAATGATTCGAGCTTTATGACATGGTGCATTATCCTGCTGGAAGTAGCCATCAGAGGATGGGTACATGGTGGTCATAAAGGGATGGACATGGTCAGAAACAATGCTCAGGTAGGCCGTGGCATTTAAACGATGCCCAATTGGCACTAAGGGGCCTAAAGTGTGCCAAGAAAACATCCCCCACACCATTACACCACCACCACCAGCCTGCACAGTGGTAACAAGGCATGATGGATCCATGTTTTCATTCTGTTTACGCCAAATTCTGACTCTACCATCTGAATGGCTCAACAGAAATCGAGACTCATCAGACCAGGCAACATTTTTCCAGTCTTCAACTGTCCAATTTTGGTGAGCTCATGCAAATTGTAGCCTCTTTTTCCTATTTGTAGTGGAGATGAGTGGTACCCGGTGGGGTCTTCTGCTGTTGTAGCCCATCCGCCTCAAGGTTGTGCGTGTTGTGGCTTCACAAATGCTTTGCTGCATACCTCGGTTGTAACGAGTGGTTATTTCAGTCAAAGTTGCTCTTCTATCAACTTGAATCAGTCAGCCCATTCTCCTCTGACCTCTAGCATCAACAAGGCATTTTCGCCCACAGGACTGCCGCATACTGGATGTTTTTCCCTTTTCACACCATTCTTTGTAAACTCTAGAAATGGTTGTGCGTGAAAATCCCAGTAACTGAGCAGATTGTGAAATACTCAGACCGGCCCGTCTGGCACCAACAACCATGCCACGCTCAAAATTGCTTAAATCACCTTTCTTTCCCATTCTGACATTCAGTTTGGAGTTCAGGAGATTGTCTTGACCAGGACCACACCCCTAAATGCATTGAAGCAACTGCCATGTGATTGGTTGATTAGATAATTGCATTAATGAGAAATTGAACAGGTGTTCCTAATAATCCTTTAGGTGAGTGTATATGAATGATTTCTGAAGGATCATGTGACACTGAAGACTGGAGTAATGATGCTGAAAATTCAGCTTTGATCACAGGAATAAATTACATTGTAAAATATATTAAAATAGGAAACCGTTATTTTACCTTGTAATAATACTTCACACTGCTTTTGTTGATCAAATAAATGCATTTGCCTGCACAACTGAATGTCTTTTTAATTTTCTATGTTTTATTTTCTTTCCCTATTAAGGAAAGTCTTTTCACTTAGCGGCCATATTTGCAACGCCTCCGGGCAGCTATTTTGGGCAAGACGAAGTCCTATTTATTTGAATAGGGGAATCCTGGAATCTCAAAAACTGGTTGCCGAAATAGCATATTTCAAATCAGCAACAAAATCTGACATGTACTGTCCATAAATGTATGCTCAAATAGCGTCTAAGTAAGTCTAAGTAAGTAAAGTGCTTTATGGCACTATCAAAACTATGGCTCTGTTGTTGGAGAATCCCGACCAGCCCATCACAGCAACACTTGCTCAACCAATGGTGTGAGTTTGGGGTGTGGCTATCTGTTTTTCTGATCAATGGCAGACCTACGTTTAGGAAACCTGATTGGAAACAGTCATTATTTTTGTAATTCTGTTTGTTACCACTAGAGGCACACCACCTTTAACAATAATGAAAGGTGGGCTAGCACACTCCACAAACTCATTCAGCTGAAGGTTTATCACAGACGCATTAGCATTCAGAGATGTCCTACTACACAAATCCCAAGGGAGATAGAGCCGGCCTGTAGCGGCGACTAAAGATCGATCGACAGCAGAGATTGAGGCTGTCCCTGCTCACTGTGCACTGCCTCTAATTACATTAATACATCTCCCACCTTGAGAGCTACAGCCTCAATCACAGAGGGACCGGAGAACCAGAGAGATGTGTTGGAAAGCGCACAACAGAGAGGAAAAACCTCATTAAAAGCTCCAGCTTTACCACCGAGGTTTGAGATACAAAGTCAGCTGGAGTTCACACTAAACAATGTGTTTGTTTTTAACTCTGTAAAGCATGGCATACAAAATAATAGTCTGAAAAATCTTTTAGACAAGATCTTAAAGTTTGCATATTGTTTTTTGTTGAGTATCATTGATACATCAGGCTTTTATGGCTCATATAGTATGATATAGGAGAATATCGAGCTCATTTAGGGCCCTATCATACACCCGGCGCAAGTGTTTTTTGCTAGTTTCAGCCCGATGCAGATATCATTTTCACGTCCAGCGCCATGTTATTTAAATAGCAAATGCACTTGCGCCCATCTGTTCACCCATGGGCATGCTGGTCTGAAGACGAGGTGTGTTCAGGAGCATTGTTGGCACATTGCTATTTTGAGGAACTGAAAACGACTGCGCCATTGACCAACAAAAACCTGGTCTAAAGTCAATAGCGTAGTATTTTTTGTGTTATTTAAAGGGTGCGTTAGTTGCGCCTATAGGCGGGTACAATGTGCAATGTGTCCTCTCTGGAGAAGCGTCCATGTAAATAGCGAATCTGCCATGGTGCAAGCGCAACTAGGAATGGGAGATGAGACTCTGATTGGTTTATTGTACGTTACGCCCAAAACACACACATTACTCATTAAGAGACTAGGTACAACCCTTTTGGAGCATGTGGCGGGCACGTCGACTGTTTTTTTCGTCGTTAAACTAACAAAAGTTGATTTGGACACGCCATAAGTGCACCTGCGCCTCAGACCATGTGCTCAGATCGTTAAAATAGGGGTCCTTAGTGTAGTTGCTGAAATTTATATGGCCAAAAAGTAAGATGAAATTCTGATTATAATGTAAATCAGTGAAATTTTATAACAGTATAATACTTACATAACACATATTAATATCAGTTGTTACTATCTATCAATCATGTCTAGTAAGATGATATTTAAAGTTTTATGAACAAAAAAAAGTTCTGTAGTTTTCATTGTGGAGGCAAAACATACAAATAAACGTTCCTCACAAGCATGATGTATTATTTGATTCCCACATGTATTTTTTTTCTAAAAATGATGTATGGATAATAAAGTAAACCTGAGTTGCTTCAGTCCAGTAAGTGTTCATCTTGAAATATTTTTTACAATATAAAACTGATTCTTACAGGTACTTCAGTAAAGATTTCACAGCAAAAAGACACGTGTACCACGTACTGAAGGTGGACATTTTTAGTATGATAATAAAAGTCCTTTTACTTGTTAATAAAGTATAAGCCATCAATCAGACAACAGGTTTTCAGCATCTGCCACATTTTTTGTGTGATAAATGACAAGGCGGGATCAACAACAGAACTGTGCCATCTAGCTGGAGCTATTATATACTGATGAGGTCCATCACGGCATAGCAGACAAGCATTAAAGAGATTAAAAGAGATAATTGCAGCGTTATCTCAAAATATGACAGTTTAATGGTCGGAAATAAAAAGCAAACAGAACGTAAATGAGCAAAAGCTAAGTTTAATATCTCCCTGGATGACAAAGAGCAATATTGGCCATTTCAGAAAGTGAGTCATAAAGAGGCTGTCCCATGAGACACACACTTAGAATGATGACTCTAATTTTCAACTAGGATGACATTGCTAAAGTACTAGTCATAAGCGTGAAGACAGCTTTTGCAGTTTCTATTAAATGATCTTGAATATTACGTTGATATTCTGAGCTCTGTAATGCCAAAAACCAATTTTAATTTGAACATGGTTGTACATGGTCCCGCTAGGTGGTACAATAAATAAATATGACTGCATTCATCAATATGCAAATGATATGCAGATTTATTTGAGCTTAACACCAGACATCCACAAGTTCATCAGCACTCTGTCTGACAGTTTAATTTTAACTCTGTGGATGTGGGTGTCTATGAACTTTTCTACAGAGTTAAATATAAAAACAGCACATCCGAAATTTAATTTGGGTACCTTGAATAATTACCGCTGAAGATCAAAGACAACATCGAGAATTGCTGAGTCATTTTGTGTTTGATGACCTCATACTGAAACTGAATGTGGTTCAGAGTAATGAATATCCGATGGTGTTAGGAAGTAGTTATTTGTTCTTTTACGAAGTTATCCATACAAATCAGCACTGTGGCGATATCATTGTACAGTGAGGATGTCAGATCTTAATTTATTAATAAAAAATAATGAACAAAAAACCTACAGTTTAAAAGTTCGGAGTCAGTAAGTAACATTTTTATTCAGCAAGGGCATTAAATTGGTCAAAACTGAAAGACTTACATTGTTACAAAAAAATCTATTTTAAATAAATGCTTTTCTTTTGAACTTAAAAGAATCTGAGAAAAAAAAAAAAAGGTTTCCACAAAAACATTAAGCAGCACAACATTGATAATCATAATAAATGTTTCCTGGGCACCAAATCAGCATATTAGAATGATTTTTGAAGGATCGTGTGACACTGAAGACTGCTGAAAATTCTGCTTTGCTGTCACAGGAATAAATTACATATAAAAATACATAAAAATAGAAACATTTATTTAAAAATAGCAATATTTCAAAATATTACTGTTTTACTGTATTTTTGATCAAATAGATAAGCCTTAGTGAGCATAAGAGATTTCTTTCAAAAACCACAAACTTTTAAAAGGTAGTGTGCATGTTCAGAACACCATGGTATCAAACAACATGCACTCAAAAAAATGCTGTATAATATGGACCCAAATTTGGGTTGAACCAACCCAGCATTTTTTAAGAGTGTAGTATTACCATAGTGGTACTACTAGGTCAAAAATAAATACACAAACAAACATTGTAATATCATTTTTTGTTGTCAGGGAATGTAGCTTGTGTGACAAAAGACAGTGGGGGTTTAAACATACAAAATGTAAACCCTTGGATATTTCCACCTAAACACAGTAACTTAGCTTGACATCAAAGAGAACCGAAATGGCAATGCTTTATCAGAGGTGTTGTGCATGCAAAATTGCTCTTTGAGGAATAGAGAATGCAGTCATGACAGCTAACTGTGATTCAGAGTCTTCTATATGCAAGTTTCTCAAACCACTGAGGGAATTTATTTGTGTACGCAGCTTTATCGGCAGAAGGGGCAGAGGGTTGCTGGACTCTTCGTGTCAGTTCTAGTGCTAATGAGGAGTAGACTGTAGGAAGCTGACGAGAGGAAAGACAGTCAACAGTGAAAGGGGACCAGCGCTAAACGTACACAGACAAAATCTACTCTCTGTGTAAACACGTACTGCAAAATATCTAGCACTTAGTTAAAACCCTGGCTGGAGAGATTTGAATAAAAAAGCTTTTCAATGGGCACACAGACTCTTTGTTGATGTGTTCATTAATTCACTCACAATCGGCAGAAGTGGATGCTGCCTCTTTCCAGCGTTATCTGTGTGTAAGTGCCCGCAAACACATGGATACAGAGCACGACCGGCCTCTTTCAGCCAGCGCTCACGTGGCTCAGCCCAGCACAGAGGTGATGGCATTACATAATCAGTGTTAAAAATGGTACAGAATGGAATAGAATGGAACAGCATAACATAGTGTTTTTAAGGCTAAAGATGCAAGAAATAGATAAGATGCTGTGTCTGAATCCACATCTAGTATAAAAAAAGTGTGTGTATGTGTGGTGTAGGGCAGACCAGCTTTGCAGTGTTTGGTAAAGAGAGCACGAACACAAACATTTTAAGGGCTTATTGTGGAGCCAAACTAGGGCAGACTTTCTGCTTTAAGCATCTTCATGCCTCTGCAGATTTTGGAAAAGTCTTAGTACAAAGAAGTGTCTCTTTTCAGCGCATCAGCATTTTAGGGCCGGTGAGGTGCAGGCTAACACAAGATCAAGAAAGCGCTCGAGTTTGTGCAACTTAAAACATCACGTCAGACTTCTCAAATACTTTTTCAGCTAGAAATGTTTAACATTGTGGCACATTGCAGATGTTTATGACATTCAGAGTCCAGACCACTGATCAGAAAGCCTTATCACCTCAAAAATAGGTGCGAAGTGCATTGCTACTCAGGCAAAACATGAATAATACAGTGTGGTGTACCTAGGGACCCCATCAACACTAAGGTTAATTGTGTGTTAATAAGCACAATGGAATAATTACGGTTGTCCTTATGAGTGAGAGCAGTTCACCTTAGCTGTGAAAACCACCTCGGTGAATAAAATCACAAGAGGGATGAATGTAAACTTCAATCAAACTACTCATCAGACATTCCTAATTTGATTTACGGTATATCAAATTACCAGATGAAAAATACCCTTTAGTGAAACAAAGAGACCAGTCATGAGCATTTAAAAATATAACTGAATGAAGATTAACTACTACAGCATACCGATAATTTTTCCCTTGGTAAACAGTGTAACAGCAATGGGTATTTGCATACCGCAGTACAGCAAACAACTGCACATTACTCTAACTAGCATTTGGCTTTCTGCTTAACCAAACGTTAAAGATGACGATAAATAATGATTGGTCTGCAGATGTGTTGTGTGCTGCTCAGAGAGGTCCTGCAAAGGCGTTCAGAAACTCTGCTCTTGTCCCACTTTACCACTCTCAATAATTCAGGCCACAGAAACTATACATAGAGCTACCACATCACCGTCAATAATGCACAAGAAGTCAACAACAACAGCCTTAAAAGAGCTGAAAACCAAATCAACTCAAAGAAGCATTCAAGAGCAACAGACCACATATAAACACACCAATACATATATTAGGGTTTCCAATTTACCAATTTTTATTTATAATTTACTAAATTAAAAAAAAATGAGGTAATGCTACCATTCAACAGTTTGGGGTCAGTAATACCTTTTTTAAAGCAATTATTAATATTTTGAAATTTTGAAAATTGACAGTAAAGACATGTATAATGTTTCATATAAATGCCTTCTATTCATCACAGAATCCCAAAAAAAAACGACAACAATTTCCACAACAATATTAAGCAGCACAACTGTTTTCAACATTGATAATAATAAGAAATGTTTCTTGAGCACCAAATAGGCATATTAAAATTATTTCTAAAGGATCATGTGACACCGAAGACTGGAGTAATGATGCTGAAAATTCAGCTTTGCCATCAAAAAAATAAACTACATTTTAAAATAATATTCAGACGGAAATCAAATAAATTCAGCCTTGGTAAGCATGAGAGACTTCTTTCAAAAACATTTGAATGCATTGAATCATTAATTAGAATTTTATAATTTAGTTAATTTAGTTGGGCATTTTTTAAATTCCTAAATATTAATATATAACACAAAATACTTTGCCACTATTGTAAAAGTTCTCTTGGTGACTTTCTCTGAACGAAAAAATGATCCGAGAGAAGTCCAACCATGTCCAGTCAACATTTTGAGCTGAAAGGTGATTGAAACCACTCTCATCCTGCACACACAGCGTACTGTTAGCCCTACACATCACACTGCACCGCCAGAGATGAGAAGAGTGGAGGTGTTTTCATGTAGAGACAGGTGGGGGATGCAGAGCCACATGGTCATTTCTCTCTACCCTTCCTGTATCTGCCATCACATTATCAATCACTGGACCAATCTCCATATTTTAGTGTTAAAATTCATCTACATGGATAGCATTATCCTCTTCAGCTCTAGTACTGAGAAATGGGTCAAAACAAATCAAGATCTTCCAATCAGCAGGCAGAACAATCCTGCAATGCTATTTATGTACTGTATATTAAGGTTTTAAGACAAAACACAAAACAAGTGTCACATACACTGAATAACTTTAGATTTAAAGCAGGAAGTACCAAATGAAAGCTCCACTTTTGCTTAACTAGATAATCCTATCTAGTTGGTATTCCTATCATTATGAGGACATTCATTATATAGACATAATGATTTTTATACTGTACAAACTGTATATTCTATCCCCTAACCCTAAACCTACCCATCACAGAAAACTTTCTGCATTTTTACAGTTTCAAAAAAACATCACTGATTTATAAGCTGTTTTCCTCATGGGGACCAAAAAATGTCCCCACAAGGTCAAAAATTACTGGTATTACTATCCGTGTGGAATCTTCAGAGTCCAGCTGTGTTCATGCACTGATGGGGTGTAATGCATTGGCCTGATTTAGGTGTTTGGCTGGATCTTTCTCTCTCATGCACAAACAGATTACGTTATCATCACTGCTCTAGTATTTATGATCTGAGAGCCATGTTATGTATAACGGTTCATGCGATCAGCACACAGCAACAAGCATGTCAGAACAGCGGCTCCAAGGATAACACGCAATTATATTATCAACATATACAGTCATTGCACTATGATAAAGACCACCTGATACCGAATATTCAATAACCACTTAAATTCAAAAGTAAAATATTCTCTGTCCAGCTGGCATTTTGAATATTTGGAAATGTTTTTAACTATGCTATGCTGAGCAAGGCTGCATTTATTTGATCAAAATAACAGTCAAAACAGGAATATTGTAAATAAATATTATAAAATGTAATTTATTACTGTGATGTCAAAGCTGAATATTCAGCATCATTACTCCAGTCTTCAGTGTCACATGATCCTTCAGAAATCATTCTAATATGATGATTTGGTGCTCAAGAAACATCTCTTATTATCAATGATTAAAACATTTTTCCAGGGTTATTTTATTAATAGAAAGCATTTATTAGAAATATAATTATTTAGTAGCATAGCATTATAAATGTCTTTACTGTAACTTTTGATGAAATTAATGCATCCTTGCTGAATAAAATAAAAAACATTTTAATATACATAGATTTTCTTAGTTTCTGTAACTTTTTCAGCCCCGAAAAACAATTTTACAAGGAGTTTTTCAAGCCCATAACAACTTAAATCCTCCTGACTTCATTCTCTTTTCTGCTCATATCAAACTACCCATAATGCACCTGTCCCCTCATGTTCCTGGTACCTAGCCCAGATGGCACCGGTTACCTGATACGGCTCGTGCCAGCTGTGCGGATGGCAGCCGCACTCGGTCCACAGATCGCAGCTCCCCCCTTTGGCTTGGAGCACGCCGCGGCTGGGACTCCTCCAGGAGCTCTCGGAGCGCGAAGCCGTGAGTTTGGCCCTCTGACGGGGCAGAGTGGACATGGACGGGGAGGACGAGGGCAGGTAGTTGTATCCATGCTGTGGTTCATGCTGCCAGCTGCAAGAGCAGGGCGCCTCGCCCCCTCCCTGATCTCCCACGCGGCCGTGCATCTCCACACAGCAGCTCTGCTGCTTGCTCAGGTAAGCTGTCATCCCAAATGTGCTCTCCTCTGCTCCTCTTACCCTGTGTCTTTCCCCTCCCTGTCTCTCCGTTTGTGTTCCGGTGCGGGCGGCAGCAACAGAGGACGCAGCTGTGGTGAGCGGCACTCCTCTGGGCAGTATCTGAGCAGTGTGCTCTCGACAGTGAGAGAGCTAGTGAGAGGGCTCTGTGTATGTGTGTGTGTGCGCGTCAGAGAGAGAGCGGGAGAGAGAAAGCTGGCTACTTGTAGACACTAGGCATGTTTTAGTTAGGAAGATGGCGAGAACGAGCACAAGAGGGAATAAGAGAAGGAGGTAGACAAGTGTGTTTGTGTGTGTGTGTGTGAGGAAGCTCTTTGTCAATTGATGATTTGACTGGCCGTGTGTCTTGACAGCATCTCTGCTCAAGGCAGAAGCAATCAAACCCTGAACAGCTGGGGACCCCAAACCCCCCAATCAGACAGACAGATGTCTTACTGACAGCTGCACTTTTTTAACATGATAAAATCATTCAAATGATTCCTGCAGCAAGCTCAAAGTACACGAAAAGCTCACAGCTACTCCAGGGATATAAGCCGCATAGCCTGAAGGAAGACAGAAATGTATAAACAGTACAAACTGAACTAATAAGTGTTCTAAATCCTGCTTAGCGTTTGAGAAATCACTGTTACACAGTGGTTTCCTGCTTTTAATAAAGTGGCGGCAATGGCAAATATGATAAAACCAAACAATGTCCAATAAATAGTTACATTTATTTTTAATAATAACCAGATAAAAATATAGTTCGTTAACTTAACTCTTTGCTTTTCAATGGTGCCAAGCAATGCAGCAAACTTTAATGGCCCTGTCCCAAATGGCACACTTGATGTGGAGTCGTGGTCCTGTGGCCTTTGCTTATACATCAGTCAAGTGGACAAGACCATAGAGTGTCCCATCTGTCACTTTAGTCTCAGAAGGACCTCACGAGCATCACCTTTGTGCCCACAATGCAGACTGTTTCTGAACTGGTGCAGACTTCACAACAGAGTATGCAGCAAAGTATGGACTAATTAACTAAATGGAATTAAAAAGAATTTAACTGATGGGTGAAATTTTTACAAAAATAAAATAAATAAATAAATAAATGTGTGTGTCAAAATGTTTTGTTATTTTATATATAATAATAATTATTATTGTTATTAATGTAATAAAATAAGCTATTTTCAACTTGAGATGAAAATGCATTTAAGATCATATAAATTATATAAATAAATCTTAAATATATAATATATTATACAAATATATACTGCAACATATTATTCATATTAAAAAGCTGTTAGCAACAACTTCAGAGGCAAAAACAGCATTTTAAATAATTTACAAATAATAAATTAATAAATGTGCAGGCAACCTGTGTAGTAGGCATTTCAAAAGAGGGGATAATTAATCCAGCAGATTGGTCGTTATTTGCATTTTAAGAGGGTAATAAACAAAAGTAAAGTAAACTTTGTAATCCATAATTCAGCAACAGACACAAAACTGAACAGCAGAGCCTGTAGCCTGTGGATCACTGAGCCTCATTAATTCAATAGGATTTCTATTTATAACCAACCTAGTCACATTTAATCAAAACAAGGGGCTTTATGCTCAGCAACTGATGCTTAACTGCTTAAGTTAAACCATCCAGCTCCATCAGAATCAATCCCAGAGAGCGGCACGGACTGTCCGCTCAACCAGTGTACATCATCCCCACCTACTGGCCACTGGCACACAGTACAGCTCAGTACAAATTAAAGCCAGAGAAGCATTACCAGTGCTTAATATTTGTTTAGGATTCAGTCTTTTAGCTGTGTGGTTATTCATTCTGATTTAGTAATCCTCCCTCACATAGTGTCTCCCGGCTGGCAGTCAGCTTAGATGAAAATTAATAAAACACTGAAGGTTGATGATAAAGGCTTTAGTGATTTGTTCAGAGTGTGTGGTTGTGTAGGCATTCTAAGTGTCTAAATGGCAATTAATCATACAGAATTTCACATAATTAACAATCCCTATGGAACATTCAATTTATCTCAACCTACAATTAAGCAGGTTTCTCTCCTCCCACATTCCAATTAAATTCTTGTGACATTTTATATCCCACCTGCAGGGCACACAAACAGCATCAAACTCTACTAATGGGTTTGAACAGAATGTGAATGTAATGACGTGCTTTGACAGAAACAAGCAAGGAACGGAAATGTCGCTCAAACTCATCCTGATGCGATGTTACGTGGTAAAGCAATACCATAATACATTTAAAACCATTCTTTGCATGGAAAAGGATGTGCTTCAAAAATCTTTAGTATTTTCAGAAAGAAAGTCATATGGATTTGGAGTGTGTAAATGATTTTTAGCTGAGCTACGATACATACAACTTTCTTTCTGAGAACACTAAAGATTTTTGAAGAATATCCTGACCACTGTTTGGTCAAAAGGTTTTAAAACAACAGAAATATGCTATAAATGTACAACTCGTGCTATATTGTAAGTCTGAAGCATGCAAAATATTTATGTGGCCAAAATTTCAGTCATTATTCACTGAAAACCTATGTCAAATATGAAGCATTAATTAGGCATGCTGCATCAAGAAAACTAAAAAATAAATAAAATAATATTTGTAAAAAATTATTTCTGAGATGATAACTGGATGCCATTTACATGGAATATAATGCCATGATGACATTGCAACATGCAACTGTTTAAAAAAAATAAAATACAAATATAAGGCAATATCATGTATACTCTCTGTAAAAAAATATCATTTAATTCCTAACATAGCCAACTGTTGTTGTTGCAGTTGCATTTTGTGTCATGAAAGTAGTATAGTAGTATAGAATTATAATGCATTAATAATGTATATTTGAAATGTGTGAGCTAAGCCAGTAAAAATGAGCTAAAGCATCCAGTGAGAAAATGTCAGCTATTTCCTCTTGTGCGTTTTCTATCACACTTTTAACATGATGACAAACACCACTTATCACTGTCAATGCTTGAAATCACGACAGCCTCAGGATGTGTGTGTGTGTGTGTTGTATGCCATGTGTCAATGACAAATGCTAGTCATGGGTGCCAGCAAGCTGTGATACCACGTCATCGAGATAAACCCTTGTATAACACTGTTGAAAATGTCATAAGATGCTGTCAAATTAATTTTCCCACCTTTCACCAGACAGAGCATCAAATGACAGGTGGTCAGCCCTGACATTCACACACGTCCCAGTGCCCACTCAAGCAGCTATACTCACAAGGGTGAGAGAACATGGCACCTATGTACTGTTAAAGGAGTAGTTCACTTCAAAAATTAAAATTTCCTGATAATTTACTCACCCCTATCATGTCATCCAAGATGTTCATGTCTGAGTAAGGTTGAGGAAAACAATCCAGGATTTTTCTCCATATAGTGGACTTCAATGGGGTACAACGGGTTGAAGATCCAAATTGCAGTTTCAGTGCAGCTTCAAAGGGCATGATCCCAGACGAGGAATAAGGGTCTTATCGAGCGAAACGATCGGTCTTTTTTTAAAAAAATATAAAAATTTATATACTTTTTAACCACAAATGCTCTTCTTGCTCTGATCTGCGGTGCACCATGCATTACGTAATCACGTTGGAAAGTTCATGCGTGACGTAGGCGGAAGTACCACGGTAGGGCGGAAAAATCGCATTTTCTCCTCCAACCTTAAAATTGTACGACAGCGATGCTTTACCTTTTTTTTGTGAAGGGCGTTTGACTTAATCTTTGCACTTTCTCTTTGTAAACACTTGATTGGTACTCTCTCCTACTGCGACCTTTCCAGCGTGATTGCGTAATCCGTGGCGCATCGCAGTGCAGGAAGAGCATTTGTGGTTAAAGGGTATATCTTTATATTTAAAAAAAAAATGACAGATCGTTTTGATCGATAAGACCCTTATTCCTCGTCTGGGATCGTGTCGAGCCCTTTGAAGCTGCATTGAAACTGAAATTTGGACCTTTAAACCGTTTGTAGTCCACTATATGGAGAAAAATCCTGGAATGTTTCCTGAAATTTCTTTCCGACTGAAGAAAGAAAGACATGAACATCTAGGATGATGTGTGGGTGAGTAAATTATCAGGAAATTTTCATTCTGAAGTGAACTACTCTTTTAACGCAAAAATTGCTGGATATGTCATACACACCGAACACAACCAGCACAACAAGCCATCTTAGTTCATATGATCAAATCAAATAAATAATGATCAAAATGGTCCAAAAAGGCTGAGGGTGTTGATTAAATGTTGGTAGATTAGATTTATTTATATTGTATATAGAATACATTTTATATAGTATTTACTATTAGATAATTATATGTTGACAAAAATATAAATTATATTTTATAATTTATTTTATGTAAAAAAATATGAAAATAATATATTATTACTTTAGTAATAACAAAATATTTTAAATTATTATAGTTATAAAATCATTTTATTTTAAATGTTTATTTATTTTGGTTATGATAGCATAAATATTTACTGTTTTTCTCCCTTGTATATTTCTGACAAACCTGAAAAGAAAATATTCTACAGGAAGATTTTCTGTGTCCTAGATAAAAGTCATTAGATGATGCACAAATCACAAAAAATTTTTATTTAGTTGACATTTGAATGCCGCATGTCACTTACATCAGTGAGGTTCAGACTATCGTTCAAACAATTCAATTCAAAACATTTCATGTCGCGGTTCCTACTGTAAAAAAGTTTTCTGCCAAACGCCAAGTATTCTCATTTTAGCATTTAATCACCAAAGCCAATTTAGACTTGCATTTGGCACTTGGCAAGTGTTCATTTTGGTCACTGTGTATGCATGAATTCAGGAAACTGGACTGTTCTAGAAAGCACAATGAATGACGAAATATTTTGCTCTATAATTCACACTACAGACGCTGGAAGTGTCTGGGACATGGGTTCCAATTAAAAGCCCTTTCTCTCTTGCAGCTCTTATAGAGAAGTACTCGGGCTACCACGTCTTAATTCTCACAGGAACTGAGAGACGCTCTTCCCTCCTTTCCCATCTCGCACTGTGTTTTCCACTGCTCTTAGTAATCAACCCTCTGTTTCTTCCTGCTGTCCTAAAACTGTAAAAACACACATATGACGAGTCAAGAACCTTTACCCTTCAAAACCTGCAAGATCCCCACACAAAAAGCCACACCCATGTTGCAGTGCAGAGTTTAAGCAGTTGATTGGTCCTGTCATTGTGTGACATGTCATTTATTGCTTTAGTGAAAGGCATTATGGTCCAGAGACCCTCTCTCCTTTACCTCAGAGAGAGGATGACCATATGCTGAGAAAGTCAACACACAGTCTGATAGCCACATGTTGGACCTCAGTTTGTCCTTAATAGGCTTGTTGTGGGGGGGGGGGGGGGGGGGGGGGGGAGTAAGAAGTATTTACATAATACCTGAGAACATTTCTCAATCATAAAAGAGCATTAAGTTATTTTATTACAATAGCAGGATGATATGGTGTTAATATAAAACTAAACTAAACTAAACAGAGCCCAAGGCAAAACAATGTTCATGGCGTCTGGTTGTCCCCTGCGTGCTGTTGCTGTAGTTCACATTTACCACCACAAGGTGGGGCTTGTGGTTAGACTTTGATTTTGGACATGTGGCAACAGTCCTTAGATTGATTCTGGCACTTTAAAAGTAATACAGACAGTGATTTCACACACATTTTGCCAAAAAATCCATTCTATGCTGCTGTATGGAGGATTGAACAAGCACTGTAGCTCTGCTGAACATTTTTTTTCTGAGTGTCTACTTCAGGTGAAAAGTGAAGGATTTTAGTCACTGGCAAAGTAATGTGGCAGGATCCGACTGTAAACTGTTGTACAGCCACTCTGTCTGAGAACTGAGTGTGAGGAATGATGGTAAAGTCATTTACTAGTGGAGCACATGCTCAGTTCGTGCCCATTAAAGGCAATGAGAGAGCTACAGAGAGAGCATGTGTTTACTTCACTGGTTTCAACTTAGCTCAGCAGTTATCGTAAAGTTTGACAGAATCTGACAGTCATCAACTGAAGTGACAAACTTTGGTCGGTGTTTAACACATGCTAATAACTAAGAGTTCATAGGAGGTATTCAAAGTTCTATATATATACTATATACACTGCAGTGCACACAAATATATATTCAGCAAAAGTGCCCGTTATGCTATTTTAAAGGTTCCTAATTTTGTTTCTGAGGTCTCCTACAACAGGTTTACATGCATCAAAGGTCATAAAACTAATTTTCTCACATCACCTAATTTCTCAAAAACACGAAAACGACTCGTTTGAAGATTCAGTCTCTCTAATTTCCTCCTTTCCGTGAGCTACTCTGCTCTGATTGGCCAGACAGCCCAGTCTGTTGTGATTGGTCTACCACATACAGTGCGTGTTTCGGAAGCTAAATGACCATTACCATAACTGAACTTCAACTCAGTGATTGTACACACTGTAAAGACAGTAACGATAGTGTTGATTTTACCATATCAATAATAATAATTTGTTTGTTAAATTTATATAGCGCTTTTCTAGGTACTCAAGTCGCTTTACATATAGAAGGGGGGAATCTCCTCAACTACCACCAATGTGCAGCATCCACCTGGACGATGTGATGTTAGCCATACTGCGCCAGAACGCTCACGACATACCAGCTTATTGGTGGAGAGGAGACAGAGTGATGAAGCCAATCGGTATATGGGGATGATTAGGAGGCCATGATGGACAGAGGCCAATGGGCAAATTTGGCCAGGATGCCGGGGTTACACCCGTACACTTTTCCAAAGGACATCCTGGGATTTTTAATGACCACAGAGAGTAAGGACCTCGGTTTAACGTCTCATCCGAAGGACGCTGCTTTTTGACAGTATAGTGTCTCCATCACTACACTGGGGCATTAGGACCCACACAGACCACAGGGTGAGCATCCCTGCTGGCCTCACTAACACCTCTTCCAGCAGCTACCTAGTTTTCCTAGGAGGTCTCCCATCCAGGTACTGACCAGGCTCAGCCCTGCTTAGCTTCAGTGGGAAACCAGTCTTGGGCTACAGGGTGATATGGCTGCGAGCGCGAGTCTGATGATGAAACATTGGAAGAACTAGTTATTCAACCCGAACCTCGATCGCAAGGATGACTTGAGCAGGACGTTTCTCAGTGATACGCTACTCATTGAGATGTTGCAGCTGTAATTCCTCACCATCAGCATTAACTAGTGTATGACCATCAACAAACCCATGCGTAGTAGTAGTAATTTTAACCACTGACTCTTCACATCCTAATCCTTTAGACGTGTATACAAAGAGAATTGCTTTTGCAGAACAGAAAACAGCGTCTTCTCGACATGTACACAACACGAACAGCGTTTGAGGGCAGGTCAAAGTACACGTTCGCTGGCAGCAAATGAAGAACATGGGCTGGAATTATGCAAATCTGTTGCATTGTTACATATAAATGTTACGGAAGTAAGACTGGAATTACTGACGACTCATTTTGGCAGTTCAGAATCTATTCTTTCTTTTAGGAGATAATAACGTTATTTATTGTGCACTTTGCAGACCTTTTACATTCACAAACAGCTTTTAATTTACACAATGTATGAAAGTTAATATCTGAAAAAGCACAATAGTTTATTAAAAATAGTACGTAATAAATAGTACATTTTTGGCCAAACCTATTCAGTGGAAAATAAATAATTATATAGAGCTTCTGAACAGAGCTTGTGGTGTACAAGCTTGAAGGAGAGCTAAAGTCTGCCAAAATAAACGCTGACCTAGCCTCAGATTTACCAACTGCACCAGTTCACTGAATTTAGTCCTGAAAGTTATGAGGACTTCCTCCTGGGTTTTGATATTGGATTAAGGAGGAGTGCATGGAACCTAGGAGCATAGGGTGATCTTAAAAAGAGGAAAGCTAAACAGGGGAGTGACTATAATTTAATGCAAGGGGCAGAGAGGTTAGCTCTGCAGAAGCAGTGCCAACACTTAATTTGGAGGAAGAGCTTTAGAGGTTTTTGCTGGATCCAAGAAGAGATTCCTTGAACCTAGCTCATTGCCATTGCATTAAGTACCACCAACACCATAATAATCACCATTAGTGTTCACTAAAAGACGTTTCAGCTCCTTAGAGACTGTCAACCCTCAATGGCTTGTTCCTTTCCCCCAGGGCCTTAATGTCCTAATATCCTTTCAATCTTGTAAACTAGTACCTTAACTACACTTTATCTATATCTATTAATCTTTGTTTTCTGAAGAAAATGCAGGTATTTGCTTGTGCAATACTCACTACCACAACTGTTGCAATACAACTGCAAAAATAAAAGGTTCTTAGTGTGTTGCTATCCGGTTGCTAGGATGTTACTTAACATATTCTAGACAATTTTATTGTCTTCGAAAAATAATAGCACACCATTTAGCAAGAGTGTTAAGCGTGATGCTTGAAAATCCAGCCTAACATACAGTACATACACATCTCACAGTGTCTATACTGCAGTGGTCGGCAACTGGTGGCCCACGAGCCAAAATTGGCCTGCCAGCAATAATATCTGGCCCGCGCCCGCAGCCAGATTATTTTGATAGCAGCTGGTTCTGAAATATATCTGTCATGATAGTGTAATGGAGGCCAGCTAGTGAGAGCTGTGCAGGTAAACTCCCCTCATGTCAAAAGACGCTCTAGTGTCTTACACTAGAGGTTGCAGCCTTTAGCCTCATTGTTAGAGCGTCAGACTCCCAT
The DNA here is from genome assembly GCA_039654625.1 of Rhinogobio ventralis. NCBI lineage: Eukaryota > Metazoa > Chordata > Actinopteri > Cypriniformes > Gobionidae > Rhinogobio > Rhinogobio ventralis. The sequence goes on from CM077215.1 coordinate 4,222,165, forward strand.
GCGGAAAGACCCGGGTTTGAGCACCACTGCGAACCGCAGAGATTACAACAACAGTTACTCACAATCAATTTGTCTTTAGTGATTTTGCCTTCAAAAAAAGTACGAGAACGTTTTTGCAGCAATGTTTTATTTTGGGATGAACTGAGAGCTTTTAATTTGAAAAATTCTGAAAGACATTCAAAAGAGTCTGTGGCATGGATCGCTAGACACGCCTCTAAAATAGCCGTCATGAAATGTGTGGTATGAAAAAACGAACAGTGAACCATTGAAACGTTTGCTAATAACGCGGGGCCTCGGCACCAACACGTGAACAATAACAAACCAAATCCAGCTTCCTTTTTATCAAAAATATTCACAAGACAACCATTAAAAAATGGCTACGTCAAATAATTATTACAATAAGTTAGGCTCCATTGTGTAACAAGCAAATTAAAATACTCATTTATTATTCACAATATGGAAAGAGGAAATAAAACATAGTTCGTTAAGAGCATGACTCAAACATGCCATTAATGGGCTTATTCTTATTTTTTGAGTTATTTTTATCCATTCCGCATCTCAAGGCGGCATAGTAAGGCGGTCTGTGTTGCAAGTTGGTGAATGAAGATACTTGCCAGGTTACGTATCACTACTGCTTTATTAATTTATCCCATTTTTTAACAGAGTAACAGCTCACTACCAATTACAAAAGACACTGTAACAGTATGTCAGGCAATTCTAGTTGTATTTTTCAATAATTAATTTCTTAAATTATCCCTTGACTATATTCTGGCCCGCCATCTAGTGGCGATTTTTTTTTTGTTGGCCCGATGCCAAACATACTTGCCGACCCCTGCTATACTGCATAGCATTGGCTCCAGGCTGCACATCCAACCTTAAATTGTTTTAACACCCCTGGCGTCCTTTTAAAGACAGAAGACAGCTTTTACATTGATTAGTTTCATTAGTCTCTTTTCCACTTGAATATGTCTCTGAGTGCTGGCAGAGTCTGTGAGTGATGTTTCAAAGGCTAATGCATGGAACGCTTCTGGTCGAGAGCCAGGCCTGTGTAATCAACTTCAGAAATTATGAAACTAGTTCAATGGTTCAATAAAAACTGGGGGGGGGGGCTAAATCCAACAGAGAAAGCGAGAGAGAGAGAGCTTAAAATGGTATTATCTAACAAAAGCGAGAAGGCGGTAAAAAGGACCTACAGAGAATTGTGAACAATTGTTCCCCTTAAGTGGTCTGGTTTTGAACATTTGGTCTATTGTCTGGGAAACACTGTCTGCAAGATTCTGTAATGGGATAGCATACTGGTTTACTTGTTATAGACTTAGACCAAATAAATAGCTGCTAACCTGACTGCAACTCCTTCGATGTCTCTTTAGAAGTCTCTCAGTCAGACTTTGCTTCCATTTACAGATGGTGACAAGAGATGGCCATTTAATTGGCCCCAGGTCAGGAGATTTGCTCTTCAGGGCCTCCATGCTGAGCCGTTTGCGAAGCGGCCGTAAGGATTGAACTTGAGGAGGGACGAGAAGGTTGGGAGCACTTCCTCTGTGGAACTTCTCCCGAAAAAGTCCATTATTCACTGGCATGTAGCTCATGGTGGATGGCAGTTCGCCCAGCAAAGCTGGACAATGTGAAAACTTCCACAAAAGCCTCTGTCAAAGCCTTTCGTACACACCCAATCAATGGACAGCTTCACAACAAGGTCACCCTAACACTGATACAATGCACATATCCGCAGCCCAGTGGAGCCAAGCCACAATAAAATGGACTTTTCAGCGCTGGTGGCTAATAAACAAACAAATCCATCGATTCTTTAGAAAACCGAAAGTCGGTCAAATATCAGAAGCCAAATCCAGTGGCTTTGGATGTGCAGAGGACAGTTAGAACTCCAGGCTCAGAACAAATCATTGTGGGGCTCGGGAAGACAGCGGCAGTCCCAGAAGTCTGTTCATCCTTGGATGGGTATCTCCTTCCATCGGGGGACGGCGTATGTGAATAGAATGGCTGAGATGGTGCTTTCTGGCCGTGGCATGTGCTACAGTAGGCTAGGCTAACCAAAGCTTAGTTGGACTTTTTTCAGGGCGTGGTAGGGAGAAAAAAAGTGCACAGCGAGTGACACAAACTCAATAAATCAGGGGGGTGATGGGGTGGCGGAGCGGAGGTAGATGAGATGAGATTAGCAAGGGGCAGCACTAAGATGCAAATCACATGGGGATATAATTAAAGCCTAAGGGAACATCACTTCAGTGAGTGGCCACCGCCAGATTACAGCCAATCAATAATGGAGCCGACAAACACATAAACACGAGCGCTGGCACACACATTCATACGCAGGGATGGTTATCAGGCTCAGACACGAGCCAAACTTAAATTCGCCACACTGGGAATGCCACAGCAGGCTTAAACGCGAGTTACAGGATGTTGAACGTGAAAGGAAAATTAAACGTGCAAAGCGCAAAAACAGCAATTAACCATGTCCTGGGCTCCATGCTGCCAAATCAGACAAAGGGGGATGATGGGAAATCCCAGAATAGACAGGCTAAATGTGTTATCTCTTTGATTACAGCTCTAAACGTCGCTAAATGACAACAAGCGGCTAATCAGGTTCGCAGAGGAAATGGTCTGACTGCTGCTTGATCATTATAACAGTTGCAGTCTGGTCTTTCTGAATGAGCGGAAAAGAAATGCAATAAAATATACAGTATATGATTCAATCAAAGGATGTGACTGTTCTGCATAGAAATCTAAATATTAGCATGCATGAATATAGACCATTTATAAGTGGTTAGTATAAGTATTAATTTTCCAGGAATTAATTTATCAACACTAAACTTTCTTTTTATGAAGATCACAATTTGAAAAGGTTTTAGTGTTTTATTTTTCTCCAGATCTAAATCCAGATTTTTAAAATTCATCACAAAAATGAATTACATTACATTAACATTGACGAGAGAATGTTATGTTATAATGTTCAATGGCATCACGGAATGTCATTGAACATTATAAATGTCATCGAGATTTTCATTTGAAAAAACAAAAAAAACAAAAACATAACAAATCATGTAATTTTATAGATATAAATACACTACTGTTCAAAGTGTTGGGGTCGGTAAGATTTTATTTTATATTTATTTTTATTTTATTTATTTGGTCAAAAATACAGTAAAAGAGTTGCGTCAGACTTTACGGTTGCATCAGATGCTGCCATGGTATTTTTTTGACGTCCATGTTGCTTTCTGCGTTTCAGTGTTAAAATTGGTGTTTGTGATGAATTAAAAAGAAAAGGGTTCGCTTGGAGATACCCAGGGTTTGATTTGGTTTGATCTGCTCTGCTCACATTCATTGTTTGGTGTTGGATTATCCAACCCCTGGTCAGCTACAGATAAAACGGCCCGGTCTTTCTGTCTCTCTCTTTTTCCCATGGGGTGGTTGTATAAAGTTGAGGCAAGGATGAGGAACATGAGTCGGGTTGCCTTGTGACTACCATACACAAAGACAAAAAAAGAAAAGCAGACCCCTTAAACAAGGCACTTTAGAAGTGGGCCAGCGCTCATCTCAAGAACCCATCCGTACCCATCTCTCTCCGCACGTTTATATCCACCCTGCTCAGCGTATCAACAGTATGACATTTTGAAATCCATAACTCAAACTCCCCCCGTCTGTTACCTGCTGCCGAGAGCTCCATCTATTATACATAGGTTTTAACCTGCACATCTTGTAAAGCTTTCCGGAGAGATACAGACAGAGAAAGTAAAAAGGTGCATGAAGTGATAGAAGAACAGATCAAATACAAATATTATTGTGTATGAGAGACAAAGGTGGAAAAAAAAAATGAAGAGAGGGTTTAAAATAGAAGACATGCTGTCTAAGCACAGACATACACCAGCTTATAAAAAAATAGATGTTTTTTTTTTTTGTTGCCTGGTGATGAACTAATGATCCATATGCATTACAAATTTCAGGGTAATTAATCAAAATAGAGAACTCTGACTGCCGAGCGATGATCAAGGTACCTGCTCAGAATACATCTAAGGCCATCAAAAGATCTTTGAACATCATAAGGGATACTAGTCTTTTGATTGAAATTGTTGTGGACAATCATTTTAGTGGGCAAATTGATGCTTCATAATCACCTGAACAACATTATGCTATTTTTTTTTAAAACTAATGCAAAAATAAATGAAACACTTAAAATGCAAAAAATGATTTTTTTTTAAATAATAAATCCTTAAAATGTATTAATTAAAAACTTCAAAATTTAGATTAGAGTCTGGTTCGCTATCTTTGTGGGGACTCTCCAGACATGAAAACACTCACACACACACTTCTTTCCTTCAGATCTATAGACCAGTGGAGCAACTAATGAGATCTTTTTTACCACTAAATACATCACTGGAACTTCACATCATTAATCTTTTAAGCAAACAAATAGAACAAACACAGAGTGGTCCTAAATCGTCAAATCAAAGCAACACACATTCCGCCAAATGATTCAGTTCCTTTGGGTGAGCCATACAGTACAAAACAGTAATCATTAGTAACCAAAGTAAAGGCTCGTACAAAAAAAAACATACCATGTTTTTTTGGACATTTGCCATGTTAATACCATGATATCGCCTTTTAAGGGTCATTACTAGTTTTGTTGAGTTTAACTTTAACTAAATAGTGTTGGATGTTCTCGCCTGTGTTACAGTTTCTGCCATTCGGCCCCTTCAAGCATTCTCGCTGTGGGAATAGACTGTCAGTCACTGACAGCTTGTCTGCTGGCCAACAGAGACGTGCTCCAGCCTTAAGCCCAGGGGGAAATGGCTTGTGTTAGTAAAAGCCATCCTAATATTAACAGTCTTATTTCAGAGTGAAGAGTGGCTGAATTCACCTGTCAGATCCGTCTCACAACATGCGCAGCAATTCCCCCTCCTGAATCAGAAAATGTCAGACAATTTGTTCTCCTAATTAAGAGTTAAATGAAGCGTTCAGCCTGACATGGAGTGATGAATCTGAGCTGTCCAATTTATATATTCAGTAAATTAAAATCAAAATGTACCATATTTTCTTTTTCTTAATAAATCTCCCAGGTCTAATTGTGTATGATTCATCAGTGCACAATATACTGAAGGAAAAACTATTAAAATCTATGGTCTAAAGAAATACATAAATGTATATAACTATTAATAATTTATAGTTATTAAAGTCTATTATTTTACTGGATTTGCAATGTAAACATTATAACTAGGTATGTAAATACATTAATATGATACACACAGGTTATTATAGGCCAAATCAAAAATGCAACACACAGGGTCCATCTTCGTGTCTCAATCTACCAAAATGTCTGCATCAACTTTGAGGCTGCTGATGGTTAAATAGCTAAAGCTAGCAAAGCTGAGATACACCCCATAATAATTCTGCAACAGTACATGAGAGAGGCAGACAATCTGAATATGCAAAGTGTCTTTTCTTTCCTGAGTGAAAGAGAATTAGGGGTCGTTTTTAGTGCAGTCCTTTATGATTTGGCCATTCTGCCTGTTAATGCCATTGTGAAGTTCTCATGATGTTCATTAAAGCAGTGCTAATTAAGTTCTAATTCTGCAGCTCTACAAAACACTTAATGCACACTCATTTTTTAAAAAAAGAGGTAGGGAGAGAGAGACAATGACACAAGTTAGTTGTACCATCCTTCTGAAAAATGACCCAACTTCCTGCCTTTACGCTGCAACACTACAACTCTGTTCCAAAACATAATGAGATAGCTCTTTAAGGCACAGTAGGCACACTTTCAGCACGAAGTGGTTTGCAGTAAAATTATGCTGGCTTTTAAGATTCTTTTGGAAAAATGAAGGCAGCATCTTGTGTATTCAGCATGAATAAGGCAATCTCTGCACTGCAAAAAATCGGTGAAAAAAATCTCCCATAGACCAAAATTAAGTAATAATAAGGTAATAAATTAAATAAAAAGAAGTTTAAAAATAGTTACACAGAATAAGGCACACAACATATTATTTCACATCAGTTTGCTCTTAGATTTCGCTTGAAGTAAATTGTGGCCTTTAAAAGGCAGCGGTTTATGTAGGCAGTAGACAGTAAGGCACTAGTATGTTTTTTTTTTTTTTTTTGAACTTGCAACTCAAATACAAAGTAAACCTCAACACCTGAACCTCTCAAGGCCTTTGAGTGTACAGCCCATGGGCTGACTGACACTTTCATCCATCACTGCCTATTAAACCAATGACATCTCCAACGTCCTGCGATTGAACTTATCACTGCTCACAGCAGATCCTGTGGTGGCACTAAGCCACATCTGTCATATATCCCTCCACCAGGACCGGCTTGGAAAACACGTGGCCTAATCCGCAGCGGAACTGCAAACATCCCCTATTTGGGATGCAATCCAGCTCCAGGATTGGTTTAAGCCGGAGTTCAAAAGCTGGACATAACAAATCTAGTCGACACCCAAACATAGGCTGATTTAAGTCAATTTGTAGTTTGTTTAAACTAGTTTGAGAGCAAAAAGGCTTTTGACTAGATTGTGGCTGGATGATCAATAAAGTAGAGGCTGTAGTCTGAATCAGCAACACTTGAAATGGTTCTCGGGTTTGCTGCTCCTAGTGTGAGGACGAGAGACACCTCAATTTGCTGGAGACAAGAACAGGTACAGAGAGCGAGACAGACTCTAACAATAGTGCAAGCCTGTTACAGCGTGTATTGCCTTGGTCTTTACAGCTCTTCTGACATATGCGATGGAAACAATATTTCGGAACAAACAAACCACATTAGAGGATGCTGAACTCAATCGAATAAATTCAGCTCCAGGTAGCACTGAATGAGTGTGGTGTGAAAAATCTCAGCCTCAGCGGATCACCTTCACACAGCACCTGTTATTTACTGTTATGCTATACATAACCGCCTGCCACTCCTGAGAGCCTATACATTATTCATATAACACAAATGTCAACATGTCTCCATAGTGATAAAGCCTACATCACATCACTTCTCCTATTCTTTTAATTCTTTTAGGAAAACCAATTTATTACTTTGAATATAAAAAAATGACCCCATGCTTTTTTTCCCTCTGCTGTAATATCTTTAAAACATGCTGGACCGCCGCCAGACCGCTATAAATATACAGTGCTGAATCACTAAATAGCAACATTATTCAAAACAAAAAAGAAAAAAGAAAATCCTCATCATTCTGCTAATGTAGAAGCCTCATTTTACAGGCATAAAGGCTATAGCCACATTCTAATATTAATGCGGAGAACAATGCGGATGGCAAAGTTGCATTAAATAAATCAGGCCCTGCACGAAAACCAATTTTAAAAAGTCATCGCCGCATGATAAAACCTTACAGAGGCAAATGAGAGAGACAAATGGGGAAGGCTCCAGCCAGAGCCGAATCTAATAACGTTTTGGGCCACACACACGAGACAAAATGTGTTGAACCTTGCAGTTCTTTTTATGAGGGCTCAATGACTGGTATGAAATATGTGAGACCGCACTGTACTCACAGAAAGAATTAGAGCAGAACTTCATCACCACTGAAACTATTTAGGAAAAGATACAGTGCAAGGTTTGCTAACAATTCCTGCATGTCTTTGGTAGAGCTGCTATTTCTGTACAAACGTTTACTTTGCTATCTAAACCTAAACTTAATAAAATATATATATATATATATTATTGTAATTATACTATTAATACTTAAATGTTTGACATCATGTTTCAAGATTAAAGCAGAATGAACACATATACACACATATATATCTTTAGTGTTCTTGTGCATTGCTTTTCAATGAGAAATGATACCATGGTAAAAGGTCCAAAATGTCTGTAAAGGGTAACCTTCACTTCTATCTGTTTAATAAAGAGGCTTTTAGACAGTCCTCCTGTTTGCCTTTATGTAAGATGAAGTTCAAATATCCAATGTGTTATACTGACTGACCATTTATCCAGGGTTATTCACAAAAAAAGAACTGCCCTTGGATGTATTTAGAATCATTCATTTTCACATTTGTTCAGGATTCTTAAAGGGATAGTTACCCAACCCGCAAATCAATACGACTTTCTTCCATGGAACATAAAAGGAGAAATTTATAGTAGAAAGTTAAAACTGTTTTATTCCACATAATGAATGTCAACGGTGACCATGACAGTCAAGCAATTTTCAGTAAATAACGATAAGCTGTCATGTGGCTTCAGGAAACATACAGCACAGTAATAGAGTAATTTTGAGTAATTTTATTTCAAAATAACTACATATATCACAAAATAGTTATTTTTGCTTTAAATAAAGTTTTTATAATATAATAAAAAAAAATCACCAATTTTAATGTCACAAAACTAATGCTAGCCTAACTAACATAAGTATAGGCTACTACATAAATTGTATAATGTATAATCAATTTTACAAAAACCACTAGTCTTCATTGTGTAAATTAAATATACATTTATTCTTACTAAAGTTACAAAAGTGATTCAGTCAAGAGCAGTGAGTGATTTTTTCTTTGTCTTTTGTTGTTTGATTAACATTAAGGACACAGACTACAACTGGTATATTAGGCTACTGTCACTTTAAGACCAAATGCACTGATCTAATATACTGATACATATGCGCCTTCTTTCTCAACTATTTACGCTCACTTAAGACCTAAACTGTTTTTACAAGGATACTTGTGCCAAAAATAACTTGGTTCAGTACTCAGTACTGTCTCTCAGACAGCGCTTAGAAACCATCTATCTGACAGTGCACACATATACTGAAATGAGTCCTCTTTTGCTGCTTATTGCGCTTGAATGGTGTAAAATCTAATGTTTTTGCATTCAAATAAGCTTTTGTGGCGGTGCGGCATAGCAGCGTCAAGTCAGCGTGACCGGGATAGTGATGATTAGGGTTGGGCATCGTTTTTGATTTGAACGATTCTGATTCCGATTCTTACTTTCGATTTTGGTTCTTTTCGATTCTCGATTCCGATTCTTTAAGGGGTGGAGTCAAAACATGTCACAGGCTCATTTCACAGAGGAACATTTTTATTTTGATTCAATAATGAGTTTTAGTTTTGGGAGTTGCAGCCCATGTGGGAGAAAATTAGGAATGGAGTTTCACACCGAGTCTCCACCGGTTTAGCAATAGCATTAGCAGCAGTCATATTAGGACTGCTACTAGCGTGGGCAATTTGCGTAACGCTATATTCATCTACAAAGGACAAAAAAATATTTCAGTAACGTTGTTGTTCACCACAATTAACAATTTGGTCAAGGGCTTTGTTATTACACTACAATCACTTACCTGATTGTGACGAGGTAACGTTAATAACGTTGGTTAGCGCAGGGTTGCCCGAGGAGCACGAGACAGTGGACCTGCGCAGCACGTCAAACACGCTACACTCGTTAATTTGTACACCATGCAGGCGTAGGTGTTTAGTCATATTTGTAGTGCATCCTCTTGCGCAAGAAATAAGTTTGTCAAATGTGTTGCACTGTGCCGACCCATGCCTTTTTAAAGTGAAATAAAGCCACACTTTTGAGCACCGCTTACCGTGCTCCATGGCTGCAACAGAACAAGCGGGCGCGGCAAGCACTTCCGGAAATCCGGTGGTCACTATGGAAACCAAAACTTGCACGTTTGGAACCGATGATCGGAATCGAAAACAAATTTTCTAAACAATTCCAATGGCATCGTTGTTTTTTAAACAGTTCCAAGTTGAAACCGGTTCTCGATGCCCAACCCTAGTGACAATAGTCCAAAATCTCTACCGGTTGAAAATTTGTCTTGGTAAATCATGTCTTAGTGTTGCACAAAATACCGGTACTAGAAAGTTATCGCAATACCTTGCTATGAAAAACGGTATGGTTCCACATTTTATTAGTACTGGTACTTTTTGAATGACTACATTATAAGACAGTAATAAGAGTCGTATTTCATAATTTGTGTCGATGTGTGTGCAGAGCTCTGTTTCCACTCCCTGCAGGAAGTAAAATATATCTGCGCAGGGCATGAGAAAATAAAGCGCAGGACGAGTTTGATGTTAGAGTTATTAAGAGGAATAAGCCTAGAAAAAACTCAAAGTGCTACTCGCGCTGCTGGGCTCAGAACTAAAGAGCGCTTAGAAATCCACCTTTCTGACACTAGGCGATCGTGAATTCAGTTCTCTTTCATGGATTATTGAGCTCAAATGGCCAAAAATATGTCAAAATGCACATCCTGGTGAGTATCCATGCAAACACAGTGGGGTATGTCTTAAGTGAATGTAAACAGTTAAGAAAGACATTGGGTGTGTTCTAATATATATGATCCATGCACCAGACGAGATGGCAGCCTAATAAACCTGATTTAGAATGTGTGTTTTCTTTTTTATTAATTTATAAAACGATGAATTTTAAGCTCTGTCATATTATGTAGCCTAATGCTAATTGTAGCTCTAATGTACCTGTCATGCCAAGAGCTATTCTATTCCATAATCTAATTTGTTAAAAGAATTCACACAAGGTCCCAAGAATACTTTTTTGTTTTGTTTTCTAGAAATACTTCAGATAATAGGTGGATTAATGTATAGTGGGATGAAAGTGGTGTAGATGGGCAGGCCATTATGCCAGAATAAAGGCTAATAATGGCTGAATACAAACAAAAGAATAACGATAAAAGATATAATGAAGATTAAGTCTCATACCAGCAAAGGTGTGAAAGGTTTGTTGAGTGAGAACAATAGAAACGTAAATGGAGCAGTGCACCTCGCTAGACATTAAACAATAGACTGCAAATCTGAGTTTACAGAGCAAAAATCATATTTTATTAGCATCTTATCAGCCTTCTCTAAAAACTCACATGACATGTTCTTAGGAAAAGCTTCATAAATAGTTTTAGAGCTATAATCAAAAATATATTCTTAATATTTTTATGTTTTTAGATATAGGCTTATATATCTGCATATTAATAACAGTCTGAGTAATTATGAGTCTTAAACTGTAAACTCTTTCACTTTCTAAATATGTGTTGGTTATGTGTCTATTCAGAATGACTTGTGAGCAGCAACTTTTTTTTTTTGGGTATGTCATTTATGCCCCATTTGCCAAAATGAGGGGTGTACAGTAATGGGTTAAATTAATTTATAAAACAATGAATTTTAAGTTCTGTCACATTATTCAATTACTTTGACTGTTTTTTGTGTGTGTGTGTTTTTTTTTAGGATAAACTATCCTCTCAAATACTGGACTAAGAAATCGGCACATTAACTTCAGGACATACTGGTAGTGTGGGTATATTTGCAGAGCAGCTGCTGGGGTAGCCAGGTCAAAAAGATGAGAGAGACTGTCTACCTTCACCTGTTCCTCAAGTTTAATAGTTCTGAGCACAAGCGGTCAACGTGACCCGAGAGCTCATGCTGTCCATGACCCAGACACATCTTTTATATGAAGGGCAATTGAACGACAAAAGCCACACTACTACACAAACAATGCCTAAAACAGCCACATTTCAAAACATTCACATAAAGCACTTTTTCTGGGAGAGCTTGTCGAGGAGGTAGAGCAGGTAGAGGTAGAACATCAAGGCCATCTTTAGATTGTTTAAAATAAATTACTTTTGCTCAGAGGTTATTCACAAATGCAAAAATTGTCTGAGGAGACATTTTCTGCTGATCAAATAATAAAAAGGGTTCATTTCAATTTGATTGTATCGCTTCAGTGGTTCCTCCATAATAGTAGGTGTGCAGAGAGGCCATGAATAAGCGTGAAACACACATCAAATCCAGGTTGAGCGTTATGAACCGGGGCAAACAGCCATTAGATCTTTGAAAATGGGAAAGAAGAGAAGAGCAAGTCTACTAAAATGTATATATAATATAAAAAAATATAATATATAATATGTTTATGCACATTAAGCAGGTGCTTATTTATATTTGCAACAGGAACAGGGTTGTGATGGTTTCTTGGCTCTGTCCTTGTAAGGATTGAGCCAAAATAATTTCATTTTTATGTCCTGAAATACACCCATGGCACCCCTCAGAGGTAGCACAGCACTTGCAATCCATGAATAATCATTATCGCCAGAAATCTGGTAAAAAAGCCTGATAAAGGCCTGATCAAATCAATCGTTGCCATTTCAATAAACATTGGATTTCTTTGAAATCTTTTTTCATATTATTGCCTGTATTCAGCGCACCTGCGCCAACCATTCAGGTGTATGAGTGGTGCTTATGTATGGAGCCATAAACCAAAGAAAAATACACTGGATATCACTCTTTCCCTTAGCTTTAAACACAAAGCCACTCATCTAGATGAGATGACAGTATGTCAAATTTGAGAATTTCAATAACTACCAAGCTCCTGCTCTGGTTGAGACAAAGATCATAAAACCTCACAAAGAACAGGCAAAACATCAGCAGCAGCAAGAAAAGACCTGTGGACAGATGAAACAAATCTCAAAGTAACTGCAGTGGAGAGTGTGAAACAGTGCCAGCACAGGCAGACAGGTGAGCAGGGTGTGAAACCCTCCTGCCAAAACAAATCAATACAACCATCGAGTGCATTTCTGAACCAAGAAAATGCCAAGATTAAATATCACCTAACCATCAAATAATATTTAGCCTGAAACCTATTTTAGGACCATTATGATTTTTGCACTAAGACATAATTTTCATGTCAATTAAGCACCCCCCCCCCCCCACACACACACACCAATCCCCCCCCCAAATGCAGATGGTTTCTAGGTAGTTACTACTTAGAGTAAGTTTCTTGGTGTCCTTATTTGGCCTACGGTCATCAGCATTCGCCCACGTTCTGCTGTTCTGGACATACAGTTCCAGACTGGGGGTTGTGTCCATTCAAAATGTATCATTTTCTTCCTCTTCATTCTCACCTTGGAGGCATGACCTTATGAACATGTATGTTTTTAGCATGTGAATAAAAAAAAAAAACAGATACAAGATTCCTTCACCTAAACACTAGGTTATGTGTTGCTAGGCAGCACTTTGCTGGATGTTCAAATGAAGAACAAAGCCTGCATCAAAAAGACACAAACTTAACCAAAGGGGCTGAATCTTTTTTATTTTGAATAAAATAAAATAAATAAAATAAAATAAAATAAAATAAAATAAAATAAAATAAAATAAAATAAAATAAAATAAAATAAAATAAAATAAAATAAAATAAAATAAAATAAAATAAAATAAAAGAAAAGAAAATAAAAGAAAAGAAAAGAAAAGAAAAAAAAAAGAAAAAGAAAAAAAGAAAAAAAAAAAAAGAATAATTGTAGGGCCATTTTTGAATTGACATCACTTACATTGTCCCTGAAAGGTCTCACTAAAGAAGTTCAGAACAACTGGAATTTCATTACTTTAATGTGGGAAAATATGATATATTCTTTAAAAATCATTTTAGCATTTGATGTGCTGCTGAGTTGAATTAAAAAGCCTGTATTACAGTAACTGAGAATATAATGAACATCACTGAGAATGAGCATAAAAACTACTAAAACAAAAGTATTAAATGAATACGGAAATATGGGGAGAATGTACTTTGATTAATTGTCATGAAAATAATATAACAATGCAAAAACAAAATTTCTTTAAACAAAATATATATTACAGTTAAAATAAAAAAAAAAGAAATTAATACTATTAAATAAATCAAAAGTGACAGTAAAGACTTTTACATTGCTACAAACAAGTAGCATGGTTTAAGGAGCACACACTGTTCTCATTGCTTAACTGTTTCATTCCAGTGCGGATATGGTTTCATTTTCCACTGTGGGGCTGATAACGAAGCTCTTTGGAATGTAATAAAAATGCATCAGTCGTTGAATTGGTAACACAAGAGTTTATTTGAGATGTAAATAGCGACCGCGTTTTGGAAGATGATCAGATATTTCTTTTAATATTATTAACTTGTTTACTTCACTCAAATAGCGTGCTTTGCCAGCTACAGAGAAACAGGTAGCCAGGCAACAGACAATGCATTTTACCAACCGTGCTGAGAATTCCGGGCCTAGAACATTTTTTAATCGTGCCGTACCGAACCAAGCTCAAGTGGAAAAATAACTGAAACCGTTTCGGTCCGATGGTGGAAAAGCGGCTATTGATAATAATAATAAATGTTTCTTGAGCAGCAATTCAGCATATTATAATTAATTATCATGTGACACTAAAGACTAGCACTAAAGACTGCTAGAAATTCACCTTTGCCATCACAGGAATAAATCACATTTTAAAATATATTAAAATAGAAAAGTCACAATATTACCGTTATACTGTATTAATCAAATACATGCAGCCATGGTCAGCACAAGAGACTTCTTTCAAAACATAAAAAATCTCAAATTTGTAACAGTAGTTAAGGCTGAAATATGACCTAGACATGCTCTGGACATACATTGGGAGGTTCCCCCTATTAAAAAAAAAAAAAAAAATCCATCCCAGATCATTTGCACACTAAGCATGCAGGTAAAACCTGTTGCATTCAAATCCCACATAAGTTCAAGCACAGGCACACCTCTTCCTTTTAAAGAGTTAACAGTGATCAGGACCCTTGCTGATGACAGCAAACATGATCTTCAGCAAGGGCACCAAAGTTGGGGATAACTGAGAGAAAGAGAAAAATGAGAAATGAAGTGAGCCTGCCTCAACCAGGCAGGCTAGGTTAGGACAAATCGGATATGGTGCTGAACATCTCAAGACTGCGAGAGTCGACAGAGGGAGAGCAAGAGTGAGAAAGAGAAAGGGAGACAGACTGGTAAACTTCACAGATGGTACAGCGTGGTAAACACCGGCATTAACGGGAAGAGGGCAGGTTAAGAGGATTTTCTGAAGTTTAATGAGAACGATACAGATCATTATTAATGCTTTGTTAAGCAAGCTGGAGTTCCGACAATGGGATACAATGTTATTATACAGTATTACTCCCACTATAAGACGCTGGGGGATCTCAACCTCATTTTAGCATTTTTTTAGTGAAAATAAACAACAAACCTGACAACAATATCTTCCCTTTCACACTAATGATACTTCCAACCACAAATCCAAAAATTCAGATAAAGAAGCACTACAAAAAAGGTCATATTCTTCTGAGTGAACTCTACGCGGAGTAAATGGAAATCTCCCACACCTACCTTCTGCATTTTAGCCTTCCTAGCATTCTGAAGCAGTCTGCGTCCCAGCTTCTTGGCGTACCAAATGGAGGCAAACATAGTGAGGCTGAGCGGAATCTCTCCGTATGAATTATGAGTAAACACTGTGGAAGAGTCACCAGCCACAGCGTCAGAGAGAGAGAGAGAGAGAGAGAGAGAGAGAGATGGAGGGAGAGAGATGCTCTTCACACTCCTCTCCCCTCAGTAATAATCTACACACACACTCAGCCTAGAGCAGGTGAGAGAGAAAAAGGGAGGGCAAATAGAGACACAGACTGCTCAGAGAAGTCGCAAATCTTGCATGCACTCTCTCTTTCTCATTAACATCTCACTGATTTTTTTCCCATTCTCTTGTCTGCAGGTTTATTTACATATTGCCAATTGGAAGTCCAAGCAGTGGGTTTTCTCCTTGACGGTGTCGTGTGCAGGATCTGAATCTGTGCTAACAGAGTGTGGCGACCCCGGGCCACTACAGTCTGTGAGGGGTAGTACATGAGTCTGTCTGGCCCTGGTTCAGAGGCTCTTCTGGCTGTGTGTGAGATGAATGCGCTTCCCCAAGCTACTGGGTTAAATTATCTAACACTCCTGAGGTTCCTCTGGGACCAAAAACACAATCTGTCAGTGCCATCAGTGAGGATAAACATGAGCTGTATCCCCTCACACTTCTGAAATGCTTTGGATCATAGTCAAATTCACATCTGCGTGAGACCGCTACAGTCGCTGAACATAATGCAGGAATCTACCAGTAATTGTATCATGTGTAATGCCTCAATAAGAAACTTAAATTGTGTTGAAAATAACAAAAAACACAAACAAGATCTTTTTAAAGGTATAGTTTGGAAAAAAATTGAAATTCTATAATCATTTATTCACCCCGTTCTTCTGTGGAACATAAAATATAAAAAATGTCTCTTTTTTTGTCTCCGTGCAATGATAGTTAAAGGGGTCCAATGTTGTTTGGTTCCTGACATTCTTC
The DNA here is from genome assembly GCA_039654625.1 of Rhinogobio ventralis. Taxonomy (NCBI): domain Eukaryota; kingdom Metazoa; phylum Chordata; class Actinopteri; order Cypriniformes; family Gobionidae; genus Rhinogobio; species Rhinogobio ventralis. The sequence goes on from CM077215.1 coordinate 4,238,247, forward strand.
AAAATATTTTCCCTTGTGTTCAGCAGAAAAAAAATTAAGTTGTATAGATTTGGGATGATATAAGGGTGAGTAAATGATGAGATAACTGTAATATTTTTGGTCCCTTCAATATATCAATTGTATCTCAAAATGGAGACTTGTGCTAAAGTATCCTGTTTGTGAAATATTCCTTCTGAGAAAGAAAGAAGCTCGACAATCTGTCCATTAGTGTTAGACAAGGTCTCAACAATGTCTCAAACTGCCCAGATTTGCTCAGAGATACAAACATCTGCAATCAAAAGTCAGAGATCTCAATATGAACTCAAACATTTTTTCAAGTTCTTCAAAGACCAAATACTTTGAGCTCTGCTTGCTTTACACATTCACTCTATAGCTCTATACTCTCTGAAAGTTAACAATTATCTCAATTGTTTCTATTTTTAATTCTCCTAAGGGATTGTAAGAGACAACAATGATACTTAAATGAAGAATAAATGAGGACCCCATTAACGGTTACGTCTACATTAATCCGGATACATAAGAAAACGGCATTTTCTTTTCAAAAAACGCTCTCCGTCCACACTAGCTTTTTCTAAAAGTTTCTCATCTACACTGAAACGTTGAAAACGCTAAATTCACCTTACTGTGGATGTGTAAAACCTTATAAAAGTTCTTATAATCTTCTTTAGCAAAACATCTCAGCATTCACTGATGTGTCCAGGTCACTCTCACGCACCATAATGTCTAAAACACAACTGCTCTCATGTTTTGCTGCAGGACAGCAATAGCGAGTACATTTTCTGTCATCTTTGCAGGACTGCGATATGAAAAGAGTGCAAAGTAACATATTTTAGCAAAAGTGTGAAAGTGAATAGCACATAACAGGCGCAATAGTGTTATAAACACTAGGGGTGTGACGAGACACTCAGCTCTCGAGAACACAACGAGATGAGATTTTTGCACAGTATTTAAAAAAAATCTTCAATGACAAAATTCATGACTGGAAAAATAGTCTGCAGGTACATTCCACAACATAAGACATTTATCAGACATTTAGGCTTTGTTGCGCAACGAATCCTCCACCATGGTCTTCTCGCCTTACTCTCGTCATGTGATCAGTGAACTGTGATTCCTGCTGCACTGTGTGCGACTGCAGCTCATGCTGGATGAGCAGAGCAGACATTTACAATAGTTTACAATTGAAGTGACCGCTATCCAACTGAATTAAACGCTTTTTATTTCTATAAAAAAGGTGGCATATTCTATGCTAATTTCAGTTTCATCCTCACACTCCGTCATGGCGATATTGCAAGACAGCTTTTCACCTCGACGGGAAATCTCGCCACATTTTAATATCGCGAGATCTCGTGGCACACATATCTATACATATCAACCACGGAGAAATAATATTTACCCCCTAGGAATGCCTTATGCTACCATTCAGAATTTTGGGGTAATTGTTTTTAAAGGAAATTAATACTTTTAATCAGCAAGGATGCAATAAATTGATCAAAAGTGAGAGTAAAGACATTTATGATGCAACAAAAGATTTCTATTTCAAATAAATGCTGCTCTTTTGAACAGAAAATCCTGAAAAAACGTATCACGGTTTCCAAAAATCTATTTTCAACACTGATAATAATAATAAAACAAAACAAATTCTTGAGCACCAAATCAGCATATCAGAATGATTTCTAAAGGATCATGTGACACTGCAGACTGTTATTTTAAATTGTAACAATATTTAAAAACATTACTGTATTCACAGTATTTTTGTTTAAATAATTGAAGCCTTGGTGCACATAAGAGACTTCTTTCAAAAATGACCCAAACATCTGAACGGCAGTGTGTGTTTTAACAGATCCTCTTGTTATCATAATGTACCATATTAATTGTAATTAAACAACCTCTGCTAAATCATTGGATGAAGCCATGAAGTCATGATTAATGAAAAATGTTTCTTCTCTATAGTGATTAACCATCATTTGCTAATGTTTTTGTACTGCTTAGTTCTAATAAGAATGCTCTACATTTTTCAAGAGCCATCATTTTTAACACCCAGTTGACACACAGATCAATGGTCAGCCCTCATACTTGTAAGACACTCATATTTCACACCGACCTGCTAAGTGGGTGTATGTGAGCGAGTATTACAGCGGGAGGAGAGATTTCATTATTCTTCCTTCCGCTTCCCATGACACCCCAGCATGCGTTTTCACACGCTGCAAATGAGCTTCATTTCAACATCAGCAAACGTCTTTGCTGACAACGTCACACATTCACAGAAATGCACTCATCAGCAAAAGTGAAAGAACATCGCCGCTGAAATCTCAGAGGTTCTTTCAACTATTCCTAGAGTGGCTCACAGTCCTTGATGCACCGATAAGAGCCACCAGATCATCTATCCACGATAACAGTAAATCTGACTCCAAACCTTTTCAGGATAACTGTACATTATGATGGTAAAAAGTTAATTCTGCTACATCAGAATGGGAACACTGAGCAGGCAGAGTGAGATCTTTTAGCCAGTAAAGATGTCAAAATGTTAACATGAGGGTGGTGTGGGATAAACAGTGAAGGAGGGCTGTGATTCGCCCCAAGCGGGGGCGAGCGGAGGCGCTACAGAGTTACGGAAGCCTTGACTCATGATGTTACTCATTGATGTTTTTCTGACAGCATGGAGCTGCACATTGGAGTATGCCTTAAAAACTCAAAACACATTAAATGAGTGGCAAAAAAGCCGCAGGCATTGAAAAATATGGTGAAGCTCTAATGAGATATAATAAGGTGCACAACAGAACAGGTTATTGAGCAGAAATAAATAGGCTATTCTGTGCTGGGCACAATTATACAAGTACATTTTCTTTTTCATGTTTTAAGATAATGAATACATGAGAATGTGAACAAAGCCACATGTATAGCTCCAGGTTCATATATCAAATTCTAATTCACAAAGTACAACTGTGAAATTCTCAAATCAAGCGGGGTTATAGCTGAAAGCTAGGCATGATTCGACCACATATCGGGCTGATAATGTTCGGGGCTCAGACTCACTCCCCCAGTTTAAATCTAGATTAGAGACGCATCTCTTTAGCCAAGCATTCACAAAATGCATCTCTTAACCTTGTATATACCCTAATCATTGTTAACAACATGTATTCTTATTTCACATAGCCCATTGTCTGTGCCTTAATTTATTTTATATTGATTAATAATACATTGTTAGCTAACTGTGTGCTTTGTATATGTACATTTCTGAAATTCATAACTTGGACACAGTCTCCTCTGATAACAAACCACTTTAAATTGTAATGAAGACGCATGCATTTTCTGTGAAGCTGCTTTGAAACGTTATGTATTGTGAAAAGCGCTATACAAATAAATGTGAATTGAATTGAATCCTCATGATTATAAAAAAAAAAAAGGGTAGCAGATATTAAATCTAATCAACGTGTGGGTTTATATAGCTAAAGAATAAACAGTGGCATAAGCAGGAAAAATAAGTGAGAATAAATTGAATTTGAGGCAATAAATCTCTCCTGCATTGAATCAATAAACGGCTCTATTTTACTAAATTAGTACACCTTGTGCATATTATATAACTACTGCACTTCAATTCACATTCTAACTGCTACATATTATTATGATTGTTACATAATTCCAGCACTGAGCGGAGTAAGCGTTCTCCTCTGACGTAAGCTGATTAGAGAATATTGTTAAGGAACTCTGCGTCACATTCACAAGAAATATCCACACTTTACTGTAGTGTACATGCAACTTTTACTTTCTTTAAAGTGCAGTAAGCAATTTCTGAAACGCTGTTGTAAGTCGCTCAGACCGAGCACCACAACCTACTTGTAGCCAATCAGCAGAAGGGGGTGTGTCCACCCATGATGGGGAGGACAGAGACTGAGCAAGAAGGACATTGAAGAGAGATGGTTGAAAGAGAAAAGATCAGAGGAATATCATTGGAGCTTCAGGACCCTTGTTAATATTAGAAAAGCTTTCCAGCGCTGGAGAGACCCAAGCGGGAAGGCCTGAAAACGGACGCCATGGCTGCGTTGTTTCTGCTCCATTTCTTGATACCACTAAGCCCAAAGCAGCACAAGTGATCCCATCCTTAAAATATAGGCATCTATATATTTTCATGTATAGATGTATGTAAAATATTACTTTTTTATAAGTTGGCACTTATCCTTTTTCTACCCACCATTAGAGTGATGTTAGATATATAAATCTAAAGAGAAACAAAACAAGTTTCCAAATTTTTTAGAAAGCAGAATGGAACACTGACAATGTAAAAGTTGGTAAATATGAACTTATTCCATTTTATTATTATTTATAATAATAACAACAACAGAAAATGCAGATAAAATGCGTGTAAAATATAATAAAAATATGAATTAATATATTAACAAAATTAATAATAATTGTAGTATTAAAGTAATACATATTATAGCAATAGAAGCAAACAAGTGCATAATAGTTACACGTCATAGAATATGCACTACCTGCGAGGCCACGACTACTTAAAAGTTGGGAACCAAACTATATGCGAACTTGTGGAACATGGAACTTGTACGGTACAATTAAATGAATCTTGCTCTAGGCACTTATTTATCAAATGACAAGTTTGATACATAAATTATGGACCACGGGAAACTTAATTTTGGTTTCAACTTTTGCTGAAATATGCTTGCCTTAGCAGAGCTCCTTCATTATCAGGTCTGGCTTTGATTATCCTGCGGCGCATCTGTAATAGATGGGCTACAGTAGTGTGTTTTTCAGACTGCATGCATTGCAGCACTATTGATTTTTGCACGCCAGGGAGCTCTGTGTACACAGGGAAATTTCCTTGCAATGCCTGTTCGTATAAAGAAAATGAATGGGCCGGGGGGCATTGCATTCTCTAAATAATAGGTCTACCCCAGAGGGGATGTGCGTAAGAAAGCAGCGGTACACCATTGTTGATTCTCTCAGTGAGTCAGAGGACCCTACACTCCATCATCAACATCAGACTGAGGGGTCATTCAGTCAGACACTGTCCATTAAAAAAGGCTTTATGAAGTAAGTAAAGTCAGGATGGTGGCTTATTTAATAAATAGTTCAGGGCTGTCTCAGGTACAAGCGTGAATGCGGATGACTGCTGAAAGGGCCGTTCTGATCAGAATAAGAAGCACGGATACATATATATTCCAGAATTCCTTGCCCATCAATTGCACCTCATCCTGAAAATACATTCTAAGCACTTATCCCCTCAACAATCACAATCCAGCTGTACACACACACACACACACACACATTAAGATTCAAAGCATGCATCCAGAAAACAGTTTTTCCCTATCTGAAAGGGTAAAATCATTTCTCGCTCAGATATGTCACTCATGGCCGAAATGCTAAAATCAATCACATTTCATCTGAAGGTGATAGTCACTGAGATGGCAGTAGAAAATGTGGCTGTACGCCAGACAGAGCCCTAGAGGAAATGATGAGACCGGGAGAAGAACTAAGAAGATGCTACAGACAGAAAGAAATAAAGAAAGAAAGAGCAAACAAACGAGCGAAAGAAAAAGAACAATAGACAGAGAGAAAGAAAAAGACAGAAAGACAGACAGACAGAAAGTATTAGCAAACAAACAAGTGAAAAAAGAACAATAGACAGACTGAAAAAAGAAAGAAAGAAAGAAAGAAAGAAAGATTAGTGGGCATTAACATGAGGTAATCCCGCAGTTATTGCTGTCGGCAGATGGATCAGGCTGTTTGTAACGATAAGATTAAAATACGTGTGTATTGCAGATGAGTTTTACAGTAGGACACACACATTCAGATCAGTATTAGTCCGGCTGTCAGAATCACACAGCCATACGATCCCATTGATCCCAGTTGAATTACTGAGCCACATCATGACCTTGACTCTATAGACCTGGCTGCGTGTAACACATGCACAGTTACGTCATGTCAAGGAAGAAATATGGCAATGTAACCTTGGTCTGTGTAGCTGACATAACCCCTTCTGAAATTATGAATAAACACACAAATATAAATCACAATCAAATAGACACTATTTACTTCCTCAATACACATTCCTGATCTTACTGAGAACTTGAGTGCACGTTATAATAAAAAAAAGTTTTTGTATCAAATCACAAAACTAAGCCTATTACTTTATTTGTTTTAAAAATAGAGACCACACCCACTTTTCACAGTACAATCAACTCTTTATGTATAAAATCAAGTCCCATCATAAATACATCTGTGCATTATTGAAGAGCGGAATGAGCGTGATGTACAGTCATAGGTGGGATGTGTTGGTATGCATGAGGAACATACAGTGAGGTGAGCAGACTCCTGGCCCGTGTGAAGGGCAGAGGCTCTGACAGGGGACCACATCAAAATGATCTGTAGCCCGGGCTCCGGCAGGTCCCTTTTACCCCCCACTGTCGTGCCTGTAGCACCTTCTCAATTTGCATCTAACACCGTGACCGTATAGCACTAGGGGCCAACTGCAAAGACATTGGACATATACTGTAATATATTAAAAATACACAAAACATATATATATATATATATATATATATATATACATACACACTGCCATTCAAAGGTTTGCTGTCTGTAAGGTTGTTTTTTGAAAGAAATTAATACTTTTTTAACAAAATTGACACTAAAGACTTTTACAATGCTACCAAACAGTGACTAATGCAGATTTAATTTAAATAAGGCTGAAATAAATTAAAATAAATATTAGAAGAAAACATTTATTTTGCCTAAAGAAAAGTTGCTTAATTAGAAATAATGCAAAATATACCCTTAGCAACTATCTGAAATATAAGTTTAAGTACTAAAATTGCTAAATGTATTTAAAAATAAAATTGTTTAAAAATATATAACAATAAAAAATTATTAAAGCTAAATAAAAAACTGCTATGGTTTCTTAAGACTAAGATTTCTTCTAATATTAAAATAGAAAACAGTTATTTTACATTGTAATAATATTTCATACTGTTAATCAAATACATGATTGTATTCAAAAATATAAAAAAAAAAAAATCAAAAATAAATCTTACCAAACCCAGAACTTTTCAATGGTGTACTGTATATAAATGTTTATATTAACAACTGAAAAAAAGATGGAGATTATAACTGAAACTGAAATCGAGAAATCTGTATTTAGTCTCTCTGTTTACAACAGCATCATTCACGTAATGATACATCATACCAAATGTTTAGTAATCTGCACTTCAAAAAGTCAGTGACAAAGTAGGTCAAAGTCAAACATTTTGTAAAATTGATGCCCTAAAGAGTTTAACGCACTGGTAAATGTTTGTGAACAATGTGAGAGGGCTGTAATTCTGCCTCCCTCTGCAAGTGTTAACAGGAAACAGATGGAAAGTGTGAGGCTAAGAGCCTCAAATGAGACGCTTCTCTTTAAATTGCCTTTGATCCATCTGAAATGGAAGAGCAGAAGGTATACTTTTATTCAGTGCATGCTGAAATATCAACATCAAATTAGACACAATTTTGAGGATGGCAGTTCCATCAAGGTTTTGTAAAGGAGCACGGGATGAGGGCTCGGAATCTGCCCCTTCCAGGAAATCTCCCACCACCTGCCATATGCATTTACCCTCTAATAGCAAATCAATTTCTCTGGAGGCCTTATTGTATAATGGATTCTGCCTGAAACGCAACCTCCATTGCCCTCCCTTCCAGTTTTTCGCTGTCTTCTCCTTCCGACTGCTCCTCTCCTTTGGTTTCCAGCCTGTGGTGGGTAATTTGGGGTGTTAATTGCAGTGTGTTATTGTGCCCTGTCAGGTTTGAAAGGAAGCATTGGGAGGCTACTTTAAGATGCCAACATGCATACGCACACGGAGCTATCCATGGTGCTGCAATGCTATCTTGTACTTTACACAAACGATATGTCTCAAAGGGACCCGGTAGCACTCGTTCTCTCTCTCAGCCAGTGACTGAGCTGCTTTAAAGTGCACTAAAACTGAGTTATATCACCAATGCACCAGCTCTTCCCCAGCAATCACCTGAACCACAGGGAAGACTCATGTGCTCTATATAAACTACCAATGACTCATTGTTAAAAGCAGCTACTGTGGATGGGAAATAGTTTTAAGTGCATTGTACAATACATTTCTCACTTTAACAAAGCTGTGAGGTGTGCACTGATCGAGCTAAACTTGAGTTTCCAGGTGCACTCTGGGAGATTAAAGGCGGACAGGACTTTGGACACTCCGACACAAATCGGGAAATATAACAGCAGAGCGGTGCACAGCAGCAGGAGAATGAGGCAGATAAGAGCTCTCGAGTCAGATAAATACAGAAGGTTGAGGATGAGAAGAGATTTGGACCTTAGCAGACCCACAGTCCACTTATTTTAAACCAGAACAGTGTAATGTGATTTGGGGGGCGGAAAAAAGAGCAGACGAATAAAGATGCTGTCACTGATTTACAGTTCTAAATATGGTTACAATATTTAAATAAAAATAATAAATAATAAAAAATAGAATAAGTGCATGTTATACACACATCAGGCATAACATTATGACCACTGACAGGTGAATAATACTGATTATCTCTTCATCACGGCACCTGTTAGTGAGTGGGATATATTAGGCAGCAAGTAAACATTTTGTCCTCAAAGTTGATGTGTTAGAAGCAGAAAAAATGGGCAAGGGTAAGGATTTGAGCGAGTTTGACAAGGGCCAAATTGTGATGGCTAGACGACTGGGTCAGAGCATCTCCAAAACTGCAGGTCTTGTGGGGTGATCCCGGTCTGCAGTGGTCAGTATCTATCGAAAGTGCACCAAGGAAGGAACAGTGATGAACTGACGACAGGGTCATTGATGCACATTGAAGGCTCGATCAAACAGACAAGCTACTGTAGCTCAAATTGTTTAAGAAGTTAATGCTGGTTCTGATAGAAAGGTGTCAGAATACACAGTGCATTGCAGTTTGTTGCGTATGGGGCTGCATAGCCGCAGAACAGTCAGGGTGCCCATGCTGACCCCTGTCCACCACCGAAAGTGCCAACAGTGGGCATGTGAGCATCAGAACTGGACCACGGAGCAATGGAAGAAGGTGGCCTGGTCTGATGAATCATGTTTTCTTTTACATCACGTGGATGGCCGGGTGCGTGTGCGTCACTTACCTGGGGAACACATGGCACCAGGATGCACTATGGGAATTGCCATCCATGTGGATGTTACTTTGACACGTACCACCTATCTAAGCATTGTTGCAGACCATGTACACCCTTTCATGGAAACGGTACTCCCTGGTGGCTGTGGCCTCTTTCAGCAGGATAATGCGCCCTGCCACAAAGCAAAAATGGTTCAGGAATGGTTTGAGGAGCACGAGTTTGAGGTGTTGACTTGGCCTCCAAATTCCCCAGATCTCAATCCAATGGAGCATCTGTGGGATGTGCAGAACAAACAAGTCCGAGCCATGGAGGCCTCACCTCGCAACTTACAGGACTTAAAGGATCTGCTGCTAACATCTTGGTGCCAGATACCACAGCACACCTTCAGGGGTCTAGTGGAGTCCATGCCTCGACGGGTCAGGGCTGTTTTGGCAGCCAAAGGGGGACCAACGCAATAGTACGAATAGTGGTCATAATGTTAGGCCTGATCTGTGTATATGCATACATATATATATAAAACTGTTGTTCAGACATTTTTTATGTTTGTTTTTTCCCCCAAGACAACTTCTCTTCAAAGGGAATTTACTTTCTGTCAGCAGCTCGGTGCACAAACTGTGACAGGCATGGTTTGGGTTATGAATATTCATGAACGATTTGTTATTATTCATAAATTCATACATTATTTTATTATTTAAATGATATTTTGAAAAGTGGACGTTAGTAGGTAGCCTTAGTCACATTTCACCATTTACTTGTTCGTTTAGCCCACTGTGAAAGCAACCAACTGCTTGATTGTAAAACATGACTAGGTCCTTTTTTTCAGCCACACTGTGTTCAGGAATAAACAAACCTCTTTAAAATATCTGGGAGAATTTAGTAAAGCAAGCTAAAGTCGATCAAGTTATCTTTTTTTAATTTCAAAAAAGGATAACACAGTGGGCAGACATATAATGAGCTGAGCAGAAACAACATAAACGTGTTGTGCGCTGGGCCCTGAAAGTCTCCAAAACCTTGTCAGTAAAACACCCTTCACATTCTCACTGTCGTTTAGCACTTGCAGTGCAGCATAACCCTGTTAGAGCTACTTACACTCATTAGAGATACAGGGTGAAGGTCACACAGACACACAAAACGCACACACACACACACACACACACACAATAACAAGGTCAGACTCAAGCGTGGGTCTGATTATTAAAACATTTCAGTCGGGCACATCTGTTACCAGGCAACTGCCAGGATCTGACTGCATTCATGGGTTTAAAAAAAGAAGACAAACTTTAAGACGGGAGGACACAATAGCACGTGTCCTGTCTATAAAACATCAATGCTGGGATTTGCTACAATAACTGAGACAAATCAATATAGTTGCATAGTGACAGTTGAGTTCAAAATATTCACTTTTCATCAGTGATTTGGCCCAAACAGACATTTCATCACCATTAAAAACTCATATTACTTTCAAAACTGCATTTGGCTTGAAGGATGCATTTCAAACAGTCTGTGAGGACTGATCAGGGTGCCTAGATGTGTTCTCTTTTATAATCCCCAGTCTCCTTAATCTGCAATTATGGAGACAGTTTAGTATTCATATCACCATGTTTGCTTTGGTTAAGAATGACCTTCCTCAGCATTTGTGTGAGGAGAGAGAGAGAGAGAGAGAGAGAGAGAGAAAGAAAGAGCAAAAAGAACAACAAGATGCTTTTGCTCTGACAAAACACTACAACTTCTCACTGGTTAAATATGTAACTTTTTGACAGATATATTATAAGAGAAGTGGACATAAGTAACAAGACGGTAAAATATTGCAATGCTCAATACGGCAAATATACTGTAGATAAGGAAGTTCTGCCTTTAACACAGTTTCAGCTAATCTCATGTTAATCTTGCATCCTTCATATTTCAAAAAAAGTCTTTAGTTTTATTATGATTATGATTTATAAAAGAAAGATAAGTTGTACCGACTATTTTCAAAAAACAGCTGAACTCGTGGAGGCGTGCAGTGGGCGGAGCTAAAGAGACACACACATACACACACACACACACCTATGACAAACACACGCACAGACAATACATTCATGGCATTACCCCTCCCTGGATAACTTTCTATATTCACTATACGTTCGTGTTGTTCACATTATATGCATTAACGCGCTGACTGGCAACAAAACACAGACACTTAATGCAGTTTCGACTCGTGACCGGGAACAAGCAAACTCACTTGCAGAACTCTGTTGCTGCCCCGGAGAAACAAACTGCATCCAACGTTTCCTTAATGCAGGGTTATTTGGGAAGCTGAAAAAGGTTATCTTTCCCTCACAACCAAAAACACACTTCTTTAGTGACATTGTTGATTTTGTGGTCTAAAAACAAAATGACAGCGCTGCCGACGGCTTCCGTAACCCGAACGAAGCCCGTTGATGCACACTCTCATCCGGGAGAAGTGCTCGTACCAGGAATTCCACCCATTTTGATGTAATACAGGACCATACTCTAAATAAAAACTTTCCAAAACTTGTTCGAATCAAAACGCTAAGACATTTACTGCATGTTCCACAAAGGTTTGAAATAACATGAGGGTGAGTAAATGATATAAAATATAATAGTTTTGTAACAATGAAATGTGGACTGAATGTGATTTCAATGACAATGACAGTTAAAGGTGAAGTACTTTTGTCAATGTTAAAGCACATTTTTCCTAAGTTTAATATCCCCAAACAATTACAAGCAAGCCATTTGGCTTATTATAGAGATTAACATGTCAACTTCTGGCTCAACCAATGACTATTTGTCCAAACTGCACTGTAAAAATTTTACTTTTACAGAAAAAAACTATAAGATGCTACTGTAAAAAACTATTAAAGGGTTACTTCACTGATTAGCATTAAGCTTTGTATCAATATATTTGAATGACCGTGCTTCCCTCTCTCATGTCCCCCTGAGACGAGAGATTTCTGTATTTTTTGTCTGGAAAAAAACCTCAGATGACGCAAAAATCGTCATTTAGCGTCATCTAGAGACTACAGCCAGTAGTAGGAGCTAGTTCTGCATGTTTTTAACCCGCCCATCGGGGTGGGATCTCACTCACAGAATGTAAAATGCGCACGGCCGCATAACAGAGCGGTGCGGAGCAAAGCGAGCGTTTTCACTGAATTCCTATGAAAGTTAAGCTTACATAGGCATGAGCTGAAAACGGACCAGACTGGACATGCACCGTGAATGACTGGGAGGCCGTTAATGAATGACAATGCGGCCATGAATGAATGCCGGGCGGCCGTGCTCATTTTAGTTTCGGTTTAGAATTAGCGCCAATTCGGGGGCGGGTTGCTTGAATTGTGGCTTCATAAGCCTATTACTCTTAATGAAAAAACACAACAACAAAACTGTACAATGACAAACCCACTTAAATAGGCGCTTTTACATTTCACTTCGAAACCAAATCTTCCGCGATCATCTTGTTTGTCAGCTGTTTGCTCTCGTGATGAATGAAATCTGACTCCTGCTCTAGTTCGTCTAAATGCTGTATTGAGCAGACACGTTCCATTTTTAATTGTTGTGCCTGTTCTCTAACTGAACTAAATTATTACTATAAAAATGAAAACGACGGTGGGGGCGGGGCCGCGGTGGGCAAGTGATGTAACCGGTAGGCGTGGCTTGGGAGTGGCCTCATAGGGCAGCGAAGCAAGTGCATTGCTGTCTTTCATCCACATGAGTCAAAAATACATTTTCTGGCTTTTCTCAGTCTAGAAGGCACCAACTTCTAAAATAATTTCACATTTCTACTACATAAATGACCCAATTTAAATACACATTCATCTTTCCAGTGAAGAATCCCTTTAATTGGTTAAATGTAAATTATCTTTCCATACAGAGTTAAAACCTGTAAGCGGTTTAACATTATATATAATTTTATATATAATAAGTAAATCTATTAATTATTGTATAATTTATAGTGAAAAACAGTAAAAGGACATTCCCAGAAGTCCCTGCATGACACATCACATATGATTATAGTTAAACATAAACAGTAGAGTGTTATAGTAACATTATACCATATAATGAAATATATGATTAAAAAACTGTAAAATGTATAAGCTCATATAGTATGCCATCCCATAACATTGTCACCATATTTTTACAGTGACTTTCTGGCCAGCCCAGCTGCGTTTTTTTTTTCTTCTTCATAAATTTAACAAGATATTTTTCTACAGTGCAAGGCAGATTATTTAGAATAAGCAAAAAGTAAAGAGCTTCTCATGTGCAACTTAATAGGTCTCTAATTCCCACACTGGCAAAACAAAACCAATGAAAAGGACTATTTTCTGTCCACACTACATTTAAAAAAAAAAAAAAAACATAATTGACTCTCCTGTAACTCTCCAAACACATTCTTCAATCTATCATCTCTGAGAGTGTGTGAAGGTGTGTATGCCATTGGAAACATCACAAGTCCTGACTCCTAAAACCCCTTCAAAACAAAACAGTCAATAAACAGACTAATGAGTTCATCTCAAAACATAAGACCCCGGAGCCAATTTCATTAAGCTCATGCTTCAGGACAGACATAAACGCTTTAGTTAAAGTGATGTGACAAAAATGAGAAGACCTGAAAACAATTAGTATGCTAATGGAGCAAATTCATACTCCTTGACTTCACGTTACATGGGCTGGGAAAATAATGCTTGTCAGTGGAAGATTTTCTGGACTTGTTGAGACACAACCGTGGCAAAATAGTGCCACTCATGTATGGTATCGCTATGTAGATGCTAGATGCTGCTTAGGATCAAATAAACACTGGATTAAAAAAAAAAAGTATGTCAAGTATGTTTGGTTTACAGCATAGACTCGTCCATAAGTTTTACACTCTGGTCTGTTATTGTAGGGACATCATGGTTAAATTTTCACGCCCCTGAACATGATGCTAAACAAAATAAATTGTGATTGGTTGCTTTACATGTCAGTCAGACGGCCTCTGGGCGGTCCTTGTCCAATGAAAGCTGCTATTGAGTCCAGACCTACCGTCAGTCTGAAGGTCTGGCTATGCAAGTGGACTAATGTTTAGTGGACTAATTTTCACAGGCGTAAATTTCATTAGGAATCCACACGATCAGGAATTTCGGAGGCGGAAAGATTCTCCCAAGCACATTTTGCAGCGTGAAGTTGATCAAGCCGATTCACCATGAAAGCCACATTGTTAGAAAGTGATTTTGGTCATTGAAAAGCTGGAAGAGAATCCATGAACCGCATTATTAGAACGTTTTCTTAGGCTGCACAATGTATTACAGCATTTAAAAACCATACTACAGCTTAGATAATGCTATTGAGAATTCACAAAGACTGTGATTCAATTAAATAAATATATGCCCAGAACAGCCATTCACTGCCATTATAAAGCGAGGAAGAGCCAGGGCATTTTTTTAATAGAACTTCGATTGTATTTGCCTGAAAGAAGATCATGGGCTAATTTTAATTTTTGGGTAAACTATCCCTTTAAATGTAATTTGGCCAATATTAAACAAGTATTTGATCTGCTGTAAAGTGTAACAACATCAGGCTGTTGCTGCCCTTTGCAGGCATTTGTTATAATACATAATGTACATAAGATGATTGTATGTATATTATGTTTTTTAACAGTATTGTTCTATAAAACTATATGATTACTTGCTTTTGATACTTTATTTGAACCAAATATTATTGCCTCATTATTATTATTATATGTATTTTAAGTGATTTTAAAGGCTTAGGTCTTTGCTTAAGTCTATTTTTATTACCACAAAAAAATATCTGATTACTCGATTAATCGTCAAAATAATCGACCATTTAAAATAACTCTTCTGCTGTGTGAAATTTCTACACTATTGAAAATAGACAATGGACCTTTTTAGCTAATGTGGCCGTAAGTCAAACTTTATGCAACAATGTTTAATTTGGGGGGGAATGTATTCTGTAGGCAGCTGGGTTCAATTGTTTTGATACGGATTTAACAGTAACCAATTTTGGTCTTTCCACAACTCTCCTTTCCTTTTTTTAGTTCTTTCCTTCGCCTTACACCTCCTCCTCTTTTCTTTTCGAGGTAATTGCCTGATCTCTAATTCCACCCAAGGCTCATCTCCCAGACAATCAGGCCTGGTCCTTTACTACGACCTGGGCACACACAGAGCCCTGACTCTGAAGTAATCATTTCACAAGGGAGGAGAGATAACCAAACAATCACCATTAACCCTGAGCCTTTGCTGTCTCTCACTACTTTTCTGAGAAGCTCTCTCTCGGGAAGAAAAGAGTTCTCCAATCAAACTGATTCTGCTAATAAATATCATGCCTCCCCCCTGCCAAGCTCTGCTCATTAAAACCACAGATGTTTGCTCGCCTCCTCGACTAGCGGTTGGCTAATATCTCAACTGGAAGGTGTGTGTCCTTTCTGGTTGTTATGTTATTCAATAACACGGCTTGAGGATCGATATCAGGCCATCCGACTGTCAAACTTCTGAGACGCCCGTCTTATGCAGCGGTACAATTACTGCTTTGTGTTAAAGCAGCTTTTCAGTAGGAGGACTGAGGCTGAAAACAGGCGGCGGTTGTACAAGCTGATTCACAATGTTTAGCCCTGCAGTGATTCACTGAGAATAATGGAGCCACATTTCTCGCTCACCTCTTGGCATAAAAGTCTCACACTCACTAGAATATACATGCAGAGAAAGTCAATAGTGATTTAGTCAACAGGTTTGGCAGTTGAATAGAGTGCATCCAGACTGAGAGCTTCTATTAGTCTCATATAGACAGACCTTTGACCATTGACCAAATCTGGTCCTCAACTTATTCTGGCCAAGAACTGCTCATTTAGACAGGAAAGAGTCATCTTATCAACATGTAAAACAACCAATCATAATTTAAAGATGGATAATTCAAAAATCTGATGTAACCCTGAGAGCAAATTGCAATATACAGTTGTGCTCAAGAGTGTTTGTTTACTTGCTACTAATAAATACAGCAAATCAGATTTAAATGTTGTGTTTTTTGAAAGCTTTAGCCCATTTGTGTCTACAATATGCATCAAATGATCCATAAATATGTGCCATCTAAAGGCTAAAGTTTTTCCATTCCCTTCCATACGTTAAGTATATGAATGCAGGAAATGCAAGCATATGCAAATAAGTTACATCTGTTGCTGCATTCCAAAGTTCAAGTTTGGTGAACTCAGACCTGTGAATTCATATAAATTGTTATTTTTTAATAATACTGTAAATTTGAATAATATATTAAAATACAGCATTTAAATTTTAAAATAATTTTAAATATATTTTTTTAACATTTAATATTATTAGTATTATATTATGCAGTAATATTTAATATTATTATTTTTATAAATGTAATAAATTATTCAAAATATTTAAAATATATTAAAAATACATTAATAAATTACAAATACAGTATTATTTATTATTTTTTTAAATAATATTTCAAATTAAAAGTATAATATAATATTAAGTAATTATACAAATAATAATACATTTAAAATAATTAATAAGAAGAAAATAATATTTTAATAAAATAAAATATTACTAAATATTATTAAAAGGATCTGAAGTATGCATGCATATTTATAGACCAGTGTGACCGCACCATAAGCCTCCTATAGAAACACTCTGCATATTTTAGTTCCTCAAAATTGATGCAGGAATGTCTGCTTGCTTGCATTTGTTTTTCTCTGGATTAACTTGTATCTCTTTCAATCCTGAGGTGTGACAGATCTACACGTTGTAGCTGTAAGCTAATTTTCGGTGGAGCGTCCCAGGCGTGAGCGGGGAGACTTGGAGAGGACGGGCTGTCATGGTGACGGTCTACTGAGGCCGTAGCATTAGCACAACTGACAGACTGAAGAGGCAGAGAGGACGGTTGAAGTGTGTGTAAGTATGTGTGTGTTTACTTGTGTGTGTGTGTGTGTGTGTGTGTGTGTGTGCATATAAGAGGTCCTGGAAGGCCTGATAAGGCAGAGTGATACCAGAAGTGTG
The DNA here is from genome assembly GCA_039654625.1 of Rhinogobio ventralis. Classification (NCBI taxonomy): domain Eukaryota; kingdom Metazoa; phylum Chordata; class Actinopteri; order Cypriniformes; family Gobionidae; genus Rhinogobio; species Rhinogobio ventralis. Next base: position 4,255,383 of record CM077215.1, read on the forward strand.
ACACAAACTGTACCTGCCATACAGACTGTGTACGATCACTAACTGCTTATGTAAGAACTGGTAGATCTTTTAGAGATGCACATTCACACGCGCACACACACACACACACACACACACACACTAACCCCACACAGACTTCTTTCAAAAGGTCTATGTACCTCATATACAATAAACATCCTCAAAATATCAGCAGCAATCACACTGAATGACATATTTACCAACCAAAAAAAAACATCACAGGTAAAATAATCAAAAAGACGAACATCACATAAATTGATTTCATTTGCGTGATTTCGCTGCACAAATGGCTTTCTTCAAAGGGAGGTTCTGTTTGTCTGTTATTCAGACCCTCTGAAGAATTTCATGCGGATGTCACAACGGTGTCGGAACATTGGCAGACGTAATGTTCCTGAGTACGGATGAACCACAACAACAACCACCACCACGACAACAACAAAATAACTGGGGGGAAAAAACACATTCAAAATAAAGATCACAAACTTGCCAGGTAGTTTGCTGCGGTCACCCCTGGGTATGTTAGATCAAACCGGGTAACCAGCGCAGGCTGCAGGCGAGAAAACACAAAAGAGCGTCACCAGCAAGTCGGCTGCACTCAGAGAGGGAAGAGAGAGGCTGAAGAGACAAGATGAGAGATGAAGAAGACACAGAAATACTGCATGAGAAGAAGAAAGAAAAAAAGATGGTAGGATGAGGCTTTGATTTTTAAGGTTATTTCGGTTCTGACCCCCTTAAGACAACCTTCCGACCCATCTGAGAGGCTGTTCACACAGAGTGCGCTTGCTTTCAAAAACAGCTGGACAGAGATGAACGAAACAGAATGCATGGAGATGCTTTTTGAAAGGTTAAACCATTTAACTTGACACGGCATCTTACTAATGCAATGCTCATGGTGCAAGCTGCTGAAAAAACAGCGAGATGCGACTAGAGACGGATGTCTGATGCACGTGTACATGAATCAACTGTTTAAAAATAGCCCAGATGGAACGTAAGAACGCATCTTGTGTGTAACAGAGCTTTCACCTGGCTCTGTGGAACAGGAAGTGAGAGGAATAGGTTAGTGATTTTTGTATTAAGTCCTACTGACAAGTAACATCCTGCACCTGAGTGTGTTCAACTCAACCAGAGTTTGCTCTGAGAAAGCACGCCAGTACACAGAGGTTGTTATGTGACTGGGGCTAAAATGGCTATTGGCAAAACAGAAAGATTGAGGTCTTAAAGCACTGTCTGCACAAGAGATGACAGTGCAGAATTCTGATGAGCCTAATGCTTCAGACAGGTCTATACACTCTGGAATAAAATCATACACTCCCTCAGATCAAATAAAAGCAGAGCCTTTGAATCATCTGCAGACAATCAGATGAGGCACAGGCTGTTAATGTCTCTCTGGCAGAGAGCGTGACTCCAGCAGGGCCATATCTGATCACAGAAAAACCGCAACAAAAGCTTTCAATTGTGGAATAAAGAAATGCGTTCTGTATCTGGCATTTTTCAGGAAAACAATACACAAATCTTTTTTTTTTTGTTTTTTGTGAGAACTATTTGATAATCTATGTTTGATGATCTACTGAATTGATACACAATTGTCATTTCAGTAAAAATATTTTTAATTATTTTAATGACCAAAAACATACACTACCGTTCAAGTTTGGGATGCATTAAAATGATAAGAAGTGACAGTAAAGACTTTTATACTATACTATTTCAAATGCTGTTTTTTTATTTATTTATTTATTTTTACTTATTATTCATCAAATAATCCTGAAATTTAAAAAAAAAGTATTATCGTTTCCACAAAAATATTAAGAAGAACAACTGTTTTTAACATTGATAATAATAAGAAATGCTTCTTAAGCACCAAATCAGCATATTAGAATGATTTCTGAAGGATCATGTGACACTGAAAAATGGAGTAATAAAATTTTAAATCTTAAGACCCCGAATATTTGAGCTATAGTGTAAAATTTAGCACTACTCCAAATGTTCTTCCCTATTCACACAATTTCAAATAAATAAATAAATAAATCTGTAATCATACTAGGATTTTTTAAAAGTGTATCATCTGAAACAGAGATTCGTTACCTAACTTCAATATATGTTAATAATTATTTCAGATGATTTTGCTGCATCTGACAAATATACCACAAAATAAGATGCCCATTTTAATACCACTCATGACTAATCAGAGAATAAAACCCTTACTGCCAGAGTCAAACAGGGCTATAATGCAGCCAAAGCTTTTTAAACTAGAACTGAGCCCCATCTAGTGTTGAGAAGTCATTTTACAACATTACATTTCTGATTACAGCCTCTTGTGCTTTCACAACTAAAAGATACTCTCTACAAAATATTACTTAATGATAACTTTTATCAAATATTTGTCACAGCATGTTGCTACCACTGCACTCTTCTAATAATTACAAGTCAAACTTTTATTGAACTAATATATTTAAAAAGCAAGAATAATTTCTTTTTAAATTACTATATGAATGAGGAATAAAAACATGACATGGAAAACGCAACATTCATAAAGAGGCAACCAGATCAACACAGACACACAAATGAAAAGAGAGAGGAGGAGAAAGACACCAGTGTGAAGAGGGCCGTCATGTTACTCGTTGGATGGTCTGAGAAAGGGTGACTTACCTTAAGCGGTGAAATGTGAGAGTGGGAAACGTAGCCGTGCACATTCTCGATTTCTGAGAGGTTCTTCTCGGACACGTGCACCAGCTCCGGCGCTCGAACTTCATTGGTGAGGCGCGGGAAGCTGTGTTCCAGAGGAGGGGAATCTTCATCCTGATACCGGTACTGTATACAGGAAAAGTAAGAAGAAGATATGGGGAAACAGAGGAAAGCAGAGAAAATTAAATGAGAAAAGGCAGAAAGAAAACCCACAATCCACTGCAGAGCACAATGCAAACATAATGTGTTTCAGCCAATGAGGTTTGTGCCCTGTGAGATGAACAAGCCAACAAGCCACTCCCATAATTCATTATTTGACGATTTGAGAAGGACTGAAATCATGATGCATGATGAAGATTAATGTTTTCTGTGAGTAACCGCATGCAGACGCGATGATAACAAAGCAAAGCACTTGTATTGACATGCTCCTATCTAGAGAGAGAGAAGTTCTAAATAGTTTGCTCTGCATGCAGTCTAAGCAGGATGCTCATCCATTTCAGTCGAGCTGAAAACAACAGTGAAAATGTGTAAAATGAAGACATAACATCAGCACATCAGTTCTTGACAAACAGCGAGGATTCGGTACGGCGCGGCCTCTGTCTTTCTGTCTCACCCAGGGAGAGCTCATCAGGGCTGGATTCATACATGCTGGAGATGGGCTTTGGTGCTGGGAGCCCTGTACCGCTGGAGGCCTGTTCTGTAAGCACACACACACAGGAGCCCAACTGTGACCAACCAATCACAGTCCCTTAAGCTGAATCATTTAAACAACTGTATATAAACTATAATTCAATAGTTTGGGGTTGGAGGTTTTTAAAGAAGTCTCTGATGCTCATTAAGGCATTTATTTGATAAAAAAACAGTAAAAAACAGTAATATCCACAGATCTAATAGCACAACATGTGACATATTATTTCTGTGATGGCGAAATTCAATTTTCAGCAGACATACCTCCAATCTTCAGTGTCATCTTCAGAAATCATTCCTATATGCCGATTTGGTGCTTAATAAACATTTCCTATTATTATCAATGTTGAAAACTGTTGTGCTGCTTAAGTTAAAAAGAAACATCTCCTGTAACATTATAAATGTCTTCACTGTCACTTTTGATCAATTGAATGCATCTTTGCTGAATAAAATAATTCATTTAATTAAAAACAAGGAAACAGCGATAAAAAGTCCTGACCCCAAACGTTTGAACAGTACTGTGGGCCATTTACCAGCCACACAAAAATCAACATAATAAGGGAAGAAGCCTTGACCAACAAAAACATACAACCTGACGTGCACACACACACACACACACACACAAATACACAGAGATTGAACGCATTGCAATTTACAATCTATTTTATGTTTGAAAGCCAACAATCTTGCCTTTTTTGGATGGCAAATGAGACACTTTCCAAACTTAAATGTACTATTTAAAGACTAATTGCTCTACAGAGGGAGGCAAAATGGATAGACCTCAATAATTAAAACAAAACAAAATCTTCAAAAGTGCTTTTTAGAAATAAAACAAAATCTTCATCTTCTGAGGACAAAAGGCAATCACTTTCACACATAGTGTCACTGCAAACATTTTTTTTTTTAATTAATTAATGACTTAATGAGTGGAGCCTTCAATTCCTGTAACTCAAACAGTAGATGGTGCTAACATTCCCAGGGAATGCATGCAACTGATGCAAGTCCCTTTGGATAAAGGTGTCTGCCAAATGCACAAATGTAATATCAAAAATGTAGTTATGAATAGAGAGGCAGAAAGGAGCCATAATCACCACTTCTACAATCAAAAAAGCTCAAATATCAGCATGACAGAGAATACATCATCACACTATGGAGATGAAATTCTCTATATGAGTGTAAAAAAATGAACATAATCATATTTCAGGAGCTCACGCTACATGAGCCCACCTGCACAGAGCATAAGAGCTTTAATTCTCTCTGATGATATGACCCACACACTGCACAGAGTAATTATCCTACACCTTACTGACTAGAATTATGCACAGAGGTGGGCTGTGCTTTGAGTTACAGTACTTCTCATTATCCTAATCCTCAGAGAAACAGCCGGAATGTTTTAGAATCTTCGGTCAGTTTAGAACTTAAGTGAGAACACCAAACCCAAATCCAAAACCCAGTGATACACCTCACAGCATTCTAACTGATAAAAGGCCCAGACAAATGTTTTAGCAACACTTCTCTCCATCTTTGGATATACACTACCCAGAAAGCACAAGCTTTTGTGTCAGCTAGTTATGTTAAAAATGCTAAATATATCAGAGAGGTTCCCGAATCTCAGTCGATTTTCTGATTGGTTAAAATGAATGGAGAATATCTTGTATTTTTCTGTGGGTGCTCGGCCATTTTGGGATCAGCTCCTATCCCAGCAGCAATTGCCGTCATTTCACCGTCTCGGTTAACTATATACTCTATATAGCCCGGCTATGAGTAACCCAATTCTAGCCAAAATAACCTGGAATTTGGTTACATGTCGTATTTGCCAAAATAACTTGCGAATTGTATGATATTCCATCATGTAAGCAAAGTCAACAGTGATTACAAGGTGTTTGGTTTCATTTCTTTGACATTGTTCTAGATGACTAGTGTATTCTTGGGCTATGGTTAGATGTCTATTCAATTTTCACTGACAGCCCAAATTTTGCCTTGTTTTAGCCTAGATGTCAGGGCTGTGTTTGGACGGCTATTAGACGTCTTTTAAACGCAAAATTGCTTGCTGGGTATGGTCTACAGTGTCACATGACCCTTTGGAAATCATTCTAATATGACGATGTGTTGCTCAAGAAACATTTCTTATTATTATCAATGTTGAACACAAGCTGATTAAAATGTTTGTGGAAACCATGATACATTTCGATGATTCTTTGACAAATCAAAGGAACAGCATTTATTTGAAATAGAAATCTTTTGTAACACTATAAATGTAACTTTTGATCTATTTAATGCATCTTTGCTGAATACAAATATTCTCTCATTCTCTCAAGAAAAAAAAAATACAAATCTTACTAACCCTAAACTTTTTTTACAGTAGTGTATTTTTCACAAAGACTGGTGCAATGCATTCTGAAATTGCCGTTTCTCCAAATGATACATGCTATGCTGAATTTGAATCTGACCAAATTACATATATTCCGATTATATTAAGAACACACCCATGATGCATTAAAATGCTGCAAAGTGGATGTCTGATGGTTTTCTGAGAGGTCAAAAGTGAGGGGCATTCTAGGGTCACACAATATCCAACTCTCGGCACACTAAATCTGGCTTTCTGAGCTCCCAGACTGCCAAGCGGACCGTCAGCTGGCAGTCTAATAGCTGACATATGTGAGACGGTTCATCTGAGGGAAGAAGTCACAAGAGATCAGAATAACAGAATGAAAGTTGTGCCAAGAATACACACATACCGCAAACACATTCTTACTCGCTATGAATCCAATGCATGAATTCAGACATGAAAACCTTCATTTTGATGTTCATATGAAAACTATTGCTACAAAAAAGTATATCAAATGTTTATCAAATGATTAGCTTAGCAACATGCTAATGACATATTCTACTGGAAACAACTGTGAGTTTGCTATGCAGGTAACACTTTATTTTAGGGTCCAATTCTCGCTATTAACTAGTAGCTTATTAGCATGGATATTACTAGGATATTGGCTGTTTATTAGTACTTATAAAGCACATTAATGCCTTATTCTGCATGACCATATTCCACATCCCTTAATCCCACCCAATACCTAAACGTAAATCCTACAAAAGCTCCCTTAATAAATAGTAATAAGCAGTAAATTAGGAGTTTATTGAGGCAAAAGTCATAGTTAATAGTGAACATGTGTTCCCCGTTCTAAATTGTTACCGCTATACATAACATTGCTATCCATCCATAAAACTTAATGTTCCATTTCAGATATGATGTACTCTAAGGTAGCTGCCTATGTACTTCCAACTTAGCTCGCAAGGTTCTGGAGTTTAAGGACACTCACTATTTTCATTGTCATTGTGCTCTACGCTGCACACAAGCAGCGTGCTGAACTGCTGTGTTATTGTGTGCGAAGGCAGAGATAAATGAAGTTAATGTAAAATAATGACAGGTGGGTGAGAAAAGGTCGTCCCCAGGGTTCCCACAAGGCAGTAGGTCGTGCAACCGCCTCACCTTTCTTTAAAAGCTGCTATTGTCTCCCTCTCTCAAATGCCGTAAGCATCTCTTGTTGCCCCTGACTTGTTCTTTCTACACTGTCATTACCTGCAATTATCCAGCCCAGACTAATAGCAGCTCTCATACGCCGCAACAGCGAATGGTAGGGAAATATCTTCAGTGTAAAATGCACACTCAGATTCAGAAACACCAGCCTCGCTATATTTGGGCTGTCTGTGACCTCTCAGGAACAGAAAGCTTCATGTTGACACTCCATTTGAAGGATTTTCAAACTTTCACAATTTACGGAAAAACCAGCACAATGTACTAGTCAACCAAACCAAGCGCTAGTTATACTAGTATAAAATGGTCTTTTTAGAAGGAACATTTTTGTGCAAAATTTCTCCTCACTTTTCAATGTCTAAAATGTTTTCAACTGGATTATCTATTTCGAATGGCCGTTTTGAGGTTTATTAATAGACTGCGATTTGGACAGGATTTTCACTCGAGAGGCCTCTTCCCCGACTCCAGACCTCTGAGGACATTCATCATGCCGTTTAAAGATTACAGACTTCGCAGGCAAACCGCCTGGAATTTTTCTTAAAAGAAAACAGAAAATATTTTCCATCCACAGCTAATCTGCTTGTTGTTGCAGCCGTAACAAGAAGAACGGAACAAGAAAAAAAGTGATAAACAAAATGGAAAATAAAGATGCAAATCCTCACTCCAGAGGCATGTCGGTGAATACACAAAGTGTTAGTGGTCCGCAGTGATAGTGATGGGATTGAGCAGGCTTCATTAAAACCCAGGAAGAGCAGAAGGCGTACTGAACTGAAGTCACTACAAATCACTACAGCATATGCTTCTGTGTCCTTCCTGTCATTAATAATGTCCTCTTTACCTGGAAAGACCACCAAGAAATTATTAGTATTTTCTGGCAAGCTTTATAGCAATTCTTCAACAAAACCACACAAAACGTTCACAAACTAAATTATACTAGGGCTGTCTTGATTACAGGATTAAACTTGAGTACTTGGTTCTATGGATGAGTTACCAATTAAAATAGCCAGTGTTCATAAATCTAGATTAGATTCATTAAATCTCTCTTTGCCATTAAGTTAAGTAAACATGTGAATATGTCAATATGCTTCTAAATAAGTGAATTATTCATCACAATTTCAAAATGAAAGTGCAAACCCCCATTTTTTGATGACCAATGTTTTAATGACATATTAATTTAATGTTTTAGTGACATTCACTGGCACATTCTAAGTTAGGCCAAAATTACATAACAACATTTTGCCAGATCATTAACGCCCTATGCAAGTTAAGAAGTTCATCCATTTAATTATTAGTCATCATTATTCAAATTATGACTTGACTAATCTGCTTGATGTCCATGCATATTTTAATGCATATCTGTCTCTCTTTCTGTAACCAAAAAACCCAATCAGATCACTTACTTTTGATACTTTATTGATACAATTATTATTGCCCCATTGTTATATATATGTTTTTAAGTCATTTTAAAAGCTATTGTTCATGCTATTCTATTTTTATCATTTACTAGAGCGGCAGGATTTTGGATCAATTGAGAATCAAGATTTTTTGTTTAAAAATAGAGATCACGATTCTCCCACAATTCTGAATAGACAACTAAACAAACCAGTCCATTTAAAAAAAAAAAAAAGTTTAATAATTTGAATTAATTACTTATAAAATCTCATAAATGCTCATAAAGACTTCACTTGTTTCATTACTGGATGAATCAATGATTTGGATCAAATGAATGAAAAAAAAAAGAATGATTCAATGACAAATACATTTAACAGTCACTTGTTGCCACTTACTGGCAAAACAATGTAATGTAATTGTCAAACTATAAACCTTTATCCCAGTACTTCTGCAATAATCTTAATCATTGTAAGACAGAAATAATGATATTGATGTGATGTAGTTGAAAAGAGCTCTTTCTTACACATGACAACTGTACTCTCTGGGTCAGTGATTAATCGCCACAATAATCATCTGATTACTTGACCAAATGATAGTGAGATCCTTTAAATCATATAATCATAATTCAAAATTGTTTAACTTTTATGATGACAATTATTATCTTCTTTAATTCACACACAGCTTAAACTCAAACAAAACCCTGAGTTTCCCCACTGGCATAAATAGGATGTACAAATATATTACAAGCCATCAGAGAAGCCCTACTGAGAAGATCAAACAGCATTTCACAGCCACCTTTGGACTTTAATTAGATCTGTAAGAAGGTGAAATTCATCTGACTACTATGTGTAATGCCAATCAGCATTGAACAGACCAATGATATTTTAATTGAATCTTGAAAGAGAGTATTTCCATTCTGAAACATCCAAGAAATATCAGCCATAGTACTGACAGCATAGAATGCCACATTCTGTGTGTGTGTGTGTGTGTGTGTGCCTTTGACAGAACCACTACAGCGACTACGAATGAGTCACAGTTCATTAATGATGCTTTAGTACTCTACTCAACATATAACAGTCAACAGTCACTGGTCACAGCTCAGGAAATGGACCATTACTATTTTGCTGAGGCTACTGACTCTAACCTAGTTTGTGGAGATCTGTAAAAAAAAGCATGATTCTAGACACTAGAACTTTTCACATTGTAAATGCATTAAAATAAATAAAACCAAGTCTAAAACAAACAGATAAAATGGTCAGTTAAGGCTGGTTCACTGGACTATTAAAAACGCATCAGGCTCGCATGCTAACTGCTACGATCTGTGATGTGTAGTATATTTGATGTGTTAAATGTGGTGGTAAGCAGTCTCACACCCTACACACCCTAAGTGCCAAATATAATACTGCAATAACTATCACTTCTAATTGGACATATACAGCATGACAATGTGATAGACGGCAGCTAGTGTGGTCTACAGCAGAGAAGCTTGTAAAGCTTCAAAATGTGCTAATATATTTGTATGAGGACAGATGTGTATGTTGGGGGAGGTGTATTAATGTGTTTGTGAACAGGCTGTGGGTTTTCCAACACACTCTTGTGTTCACGTGCCACTGTGCTGAAGGCTGCTTCCTTACTTCCCCCTCTCTCTCTCTCTCTCTCTCTCTCTGAGATAAGAAGATGGGAATATGAGGTGGCATGGCTGAAGGCTCTGTGCTGGATTGTGTGGAATCTCCTTGCGATTGTGTGCACTGACCCCTTTTCTGCGGCCTAATAAACCCTGAGCTCGTCATCGTCAGCTCATGGGGTTCATTCAGCCTGCAGAAGAAGAAAGGGTTAACAACAGTTGGAAAGATCCTTGCACTTCTACCTCCTTAGATACTGAGAACATTTCTAGGGGAGACTACAAGTTCCAGAGTGAGCATTATGAAGAGATAATTCACCCAAAAACGTAAATTGTAATTTTTTTAATTCTGTCATCAATCATTTACTCAAGTCTCCTGAAACCTTTGCGAGTTTCTTTTGTGGATGTCACATATGCTCTGTGTCTGTCCTTGGACTTTTACATTGAAGTGTTTCCTGTGCTTTATTTTGTAGTTCTTTTGTAGTTTTTCTTCATGATTAGTTTTCCCTATGTGTTGCCTATTAGCCACCCCCCCTTGTTATCCTTGTTTCCCTTTGTGTATTTATACCTCTGTGCTTCCGTTGTTGTTTGTCGGTCGATGTGCTCCTGTATGCGTGTTCCTGTTGTTAGCCTCCTGCCTGGTTCTGTATACCCTTGTTCTTGTATTTACATTTGATGTTGTGTGTTATTAAATCGTTCTTGCTGCATTTGGATTCTTACTCCGCTTCATCCCTGCTCAGTGACAGTGTGGTAAATGAAACCGTGTGTCTGCGCAGAACATGCAGGATTTGTATTTTTGCGGTTTAATATTCACATACACTAGTCTATATCGTATGCAGGGCTCAGAATTGATTTAAGTGTACGGACCTGCTTTTTATTGATTCATCAAAAATTTGACAAATTCCGTGAAAATCCGCATTATACAGTAAATTCCATTTTTATGACTGGATTCCACAATTCCATCCGCATTTTCTGCATTGTGGAAATCATAGGGCCTTAAACTTGGAGTATAGTGCATAAGTCATATGCAACACTTTTATATCCTCACCTTGTTTCATCATATAGACCTTATGTAGCCCCGCCCCTTTTCATCACTGCACTCATTGTGTTCTGTCTTCTGATTTGTATTTCCACAGCATGAAGGTAACATCTTGCAGATTTATGAATAACCCTCTCGTTGTAAAATAATTTCTTACATTTCTTATGACATCCGCTGCAAACATTGCAATGCTCATGATAACTTTTATTAAATTTACTTTAAGTAAATCTACTTAACCAGCTAATTACTCTTCCACAGCGATGCCATAGAAATATACAGAGCTACCGCAGCTTGTTTCTCTGTCGCATTAGGTCTACAGTGGCGAACAGTGTGAGCCATCTTTAAAACCTTCTTAGTCACACAGGTTTGGAATGACATGAGGAAAGGAGTTACTGCATACACAAATCTGTAACTTTGCATCAACAAACATTCCTTATACTTAAAACACTCAGCTGAGGTCTGAATAGTGGACTCATGAACAAACATTCAACACATTAAAACGATGATCCTGCTCCCTTGAACTTCAAACCACAGTTGGGGATTTGGTTGTGAGCCAATCCAAATGTGTCCAGGAATGGGAACAGCTGGTTGATGGAGGGAAATAAGTATGTCATAAGGAGACTACACCTCATGATGGTATTTGCAGGGCTCAGAATGACTAGCTAAACCCTTACACTAACACTTCTGGCCAAATATTAAATAATAATGCTCTTACGGTTACTGTAAAGATTTAAACAGCATAATTCTGGGTTAATTAAAGCAGCAAAGAAATGCCACTGCTTACACTGCGAAAAAATAATCCCTCCCTTCTCTCTATCTCTCTCTTTCAGGCAGAACGTGGATCAGTGGCTTTAAAACTCACTGTACATTCTGATGTTGCAATAATTATAAATATTATATTGCTAATATTTAATAACATGAATAATAAAAATAATAATATTGTTTTTGTTGTTACTACTACTACTACTAATAATAATGTATACTACTACTACTACATTATTCATTATTACATAATTATATAAATACAATTATTATAAATGTAATGTTAGTCTACATCTTACAGACACACCAACAGCAACAACTACAATAATAAAAATAAATAGTAGTAGTAGTAACAATAATAATAATTAGTTACATTTATATAGCGCTTTTCTAGGTACTTAAGTCGCTTTACATGCAAGGGGGGAATCTCCTCAATTACCACCAATGTGCAGCATCCACCTGGATGATGCGACGTCAGCCATACTGCGCCAGAACGCCCACCACACACCAGCCTATTGGTTGAGAGGAGACAGAGTGATGAAGCCAATCGGTGTATGGGGATGATTAGGAGGCCACGATGGACAGAGGCCAATGGGCAAATTTTGGGATTTTTAATGACCACAGAGAGTCAGGACCTCAGTTTAACGTCTCATCCGAAGGACAGTATAGTGTTCCCATCACTATACTGGGACGTTAGGACCCACACAGACCACAGGGTGAGCACCCCCTGCTGGCCTCACTAACACCTCTTCCAGCAGCTACCCAGTGTTCCCAGGAGGTCTCCCATCCAGGTACTGACCAGACTCAGCCCTGCTTAGCTTCAGTGGGAAACCAGTCTTGGGCTACAGGGTGATATGGCTGCTGGCACCTTAGTAGTAGTAGTAGTAGTAGTAGTAGTAGTAGTAGTAGAAGAAGCATTAACTAATCATTATTATGTATTATATAATACATCTTAAAGCTGCAATAATAAATAATTATAATAATAATAATAATTATTATCTAGGGCTGGGCATATGGCAAAACAATGAAATCTAAATTTTTTCACGATTCACGATTTTTTTCTCTTTTTTAACGTTTAACTAGTCAACTTAAAACTGCAATATGATTCAGGTAATATTTTCTTTATTAACCATCTGGTGCAAACACCTGTCATTATCATGATCATCATGGTGTAAATGTAAAACAAATTACTTATTTTTTAAATATCTTTGCAGAAAATATGCATGAAATATGAAGGCAAATATTGTACAAACGTATCTTAAACAAACTATATCATTAGAAATAATATAAAATAAGAAAAATAATAAATATATCTTAACCAAAAGGTAATAGCAATAAATAACACCAGTAATAAGCTATTATTAACAGGAAATGCTTTGCAAAATCAGAAAATAACAGCACCACAGTCACCATCATGCAAATATGAAATATTTTTCCTATTATTTTTATGTTTAGCAGACGTGTTTAGCTGTTGCACTCGTGTCTTGCGTCTTTAGCAGCGTCTCACCCATGAAATGGCATTCTAAAAACGCGGTGCTCAAGTTACAAGAAAGTTCAACTCACGTCTAATATCTTTGCTTTTATCCCCATTCCACTGCCCGTGTGTAACATTAGTCCACTGGAGGCAAGGTTGAAGAACCCAAGTGCAGTCTTTATTTAACTCAAATATTCAAAACATAAAACAAAGACTTGGCTTGACCTGACTTGACTTGACTTGGTCAAAAACAATGGCATGGCATGAAGACTCACCAGCAGTGGTTTACATCAAACATTCAATACTCGACCAAGACACACGGCAAACATGAGGGCTTAAATACACCATGACTAAAGACTAGACAAGACACACCTGTGAACAATGATTAACCAATAAACCAATGACATGACACTACACAAGACAAAGGAGCACATGGCAGGATCACATGACAGGACCAGGAAGTGCATGACAAGACATGACAGTGAACATGGCAAACTTAAACACATGAACATGACCAAAACACCCTGTGACACCGTGTCTAGTTTAGTTTTTTTTTTCAACGCAATATTGCATTCTGTGTGAACAGACGTGATGTGTTCTACGTTCATAGAGTGTGTGTGTGAGAACGGTTAATCAGGTGCGCCATTATTTGGTCGGATCATTTTCTTCTGTTATCATTGCTGTAATGTCAACATGTCTAAATGTAAAGTTTGCTAACATTTTTATTCAAAACCGTGATTTCTCGATTTAAAGGGGTGATGAATTGAGAAATCAACTTTCCCTTGAGCTTTTGATATATAAAAGGTAAATATCCTGTAAGTTTCAGAGCTGAAAACTTCCTTGTTAGTCAAAGAAAAGCTTTTATAAACACCAGGCCCAGCAAACGACAGGTTGGGGATCTATGACGTCAAAGGAAGGCAAGCACCAGCTCAGCAGAAGAATATCAACGCCTACTTCATCACTGCCTGTTTAGCCCTGCCCACCGATTCACGCATGTAACATAGGCCTAGTGTTAAACCATCGAACTACAAAGCAATAAACATGCCGTTGAGGATTACAAAATATTGTGCAGTGACTGGGTTCAACAGTAATGCAACATGTAAGTAACTGTGTTCATTCTAATGCCTGATCTGAAATGATGATTCATGTAGTCAGATGTTCTTTGTCTGTGTTAGTAAATCAGACCAGTGACTAAACATAAACTTGCGTTGTTTCTCTTAGTAGGATGAAAATAATCTGTTATTTAACAGTGATTCAATTCTATAAAGAAAGCGATCAAAGAAAGCTCCCTTTGCAATCGTTTGAGCAGCACGCGCTGCAGCTGTCAATCAAACAGAGTTTATCAGTGACGCGTTTATCAGTGACTCCCGTTTTATTCCACGAATCTCTTAACTATATCACGTTTGCACTGTTAGTGAAGATGAAAGCATTCGTTAGTGTACAGAAACTGAGTTGCAATGACGAGATCGCTGCTTTCATGCGCTCAGCATGTGTGTGATCGGCTACAATGATCATCACTGCAACCTTTCATGCCACAATCTTAATATAATGCCATAGATCTTAATATAATGCCATAGATCTAAATGTAATGCAACACTTTTCACGATTAGTTAACCATGAAAACTGTAATTGTAAAAACGAGCTAAAAGAGGGAGTAATACTATTTCAAATGCAAAGACGTTAGCCAATCACAGCAGTGGGTGCTTACACTAAAGTCTCCCAGCGGACACGCCCCTTAAAACAGAGCGTTCAGAGCAGAAGACTAAAATCAGGGTAGGAAAAATGCCTTTCACTTATAAATTCTAAAAAAATTTTATGTAAAAAGCATTCTAACATTATAAGTGCACCCCAGGACACATTATAAAACAATAAAAAACCCAGTTCATGACCCCTTTAAAAATAATAAAATCGCAGAAAAACATTACATTTGAATTAATCGGAAAAAAACTGAAAAATCGCCCTATTATTACCATTATTGTTGTTAACTAGTCATAATTAAATATTATAATAATTAAAGGCATATAGATAAAACAAACACGTGTACACACTGCAAAGTTTTGGAAGTGACAGCATAAACCTAAACATGGATATCAACAGTTTAACCCGTTTCCAGCAGAGCTGTTTCTAAGTAACTGATAATTCACATTAAATTGCATGTGTGTACATGGCCAAAGTAAAGCTACTCGGTCAAAACAGTTCACACCAAATTAAAGACACTAATCTGCACGTTTCCATGAGTTATAATCCCAGTGACAGAATTCCCTCTGCAGCTGCAATTCATTTTACGTATAGAGCTGAATCATCTTATTAGCATGCTGTGCTGTGGTCTGAAACTAATTGGTTCTGAATGAAGGGTCGTACAACAGAGCAAACAAACAAACAAATGTAGGCTTACAGATGTTTAAATGCTGAAAAACAGCAAACTTAAGTGCTTGTCATTTAAAGTGAGGGTTGTAAATGATCATGAACAAACACCTGCACTACAACACGTTTCGATAAATCAACTGCAGCCCAATAATCCACATGAGAAGTAAATGCGTGTCACACCACTGACATACTTCCTGCTCTGGCCAAACCGCTGCATTCCTTGAGCTTGTAAAGTGCTGATGCATAATGCATCTTAAAAATATCATCAGATTGCTTGATGGATGCCTACCTTACATCCGAACATCAGCGACAAGGTGTTGTCATGGCATGCGACCTTACAGTGGCAGAGCATTGGATTGAAACAGTCGGGGTTCCTCACTATAGGAGACATTCCTCTCGCAACAGGAGCGCTGCACTCGTGCTACGAGCATTGACGTAGAGAGAGAGAAAGCACGAGACTCTTCACTCCTGGATAAGCAAGAGTCCGCCTAATGCATGAACATACACTCACACATGCTCCCTAAACACACACACACGCAACTGGGATGCAGCCACCGTTTAGATCTCAATTCTCTCCTTTCTTTACTTTGGTCTAACTTAGACAGTATTTCACAACCCTGTCTGCTTAAAGTTCTTATGCTTCACTTTCTTTTTGCAAAACTTATGAAGAATTGCCAAGAATAATGACATAATTGGCACGACCCGGCTTTATTAGCAAGGCCAAGTGTGATTTGTTAGACTGATTTGAAATTCAGCAAGAACTTATGTGATGGCAGAGTCACCGGAATAGGTCTGAATGCTCATAATTACTGTAGCATATTGATGCTGTTCTCTTCAAATATGTAAATTTGCTAGCTTTGTTTGGAAACCAGAGAGCTGTAATTAGCAACGGTGTGATGTCTATACTAGGAGATTTCTTGTTTTCCATAAACATCATTAGAAAGTGGTTCCTATTTTCACACCTCCCTAGTAAAAACAAATCTATACACAAAAAAATCGGTAACACTTTAGAATAATGGTCCATCATTAATAGGTAACTATGCAGGAATGCAAGTAATGCAGGACTAATGAGTAGTACTACATTAACACTTCAGCTACTACTATTAACTAATATAGAAAAAAGCTTAAAGTAAGTAATATCGAATTTAGGACTAAGATAGTTCCTTATTAGTAGGGCTGGGTGATATGGCCAAAAAACTCAAATTTCTGTATTCTTTGGTTGAATGGCGATACACGGTATATATCCTGGTATTTTCTCCGTTTTTCTATTTGGATAAAAAAAAATCTGTGTAAAAAAATCTTTAATAATAATTTTATTTCACATCCTGCCCAGTGATGTTTTAAAAACAATGCCCTCCGTCTGTTTGGAGCGAATGTGAGTGGCGGCGCTCATTCACGGAAGCCTGAATTTTAGCGGAGATTTACTTGCAGAAGGCTTGTCCTCTCCTGACAGCAAAATTGACATATTTGCATGACTTTCTAACATTTACAGATGGAGAATATACCTGTGAAATGTAAGTTATGCACTGAGGAAAGCACCACATTTCAAACGCATTAAACACCGGCAGTATGTATCTGTCTGTCAGCACAAGTAGCTCTCAGAGCAGCTTGTTATAGTTAACTATATCTTACCAGTTATTTTGAAGCTCTTAATATAAAGCATGTGTCATATTGAGGACAAATTGTATCATGCACTTTTCCTGCATCAGCTCATTCTGCGTACTCCGCTATTTTTCAGATGCGCCCGTATCAATCTACTGTATATCGATAAACGGTATTGCCTCATTCCATATCGTCTCTAAAAAATATATTGATATATTGTACAAACTCGATATACCGCCCAGCCCTACTTATTAGGTAATAAATAATTACTGAATGGGCTTGGCATCACTAAGAACTAATAGGTAACTATGACAAATGATAAAGAATTACTAATTAATTACTAATTATAACATTAAGCTAACACTGAGCAATTGTCTTTTTTTACTCTCAACGTGGTCATAAAATGCATCACTAATTACTCAAGTGTTACCTAGTCACTATGTAGTAACTACTAGTGACCTGGACCATTATTTTAAAGTGAAAAAGATGTTTTTCACTTTAAAACAATGGTCCAGCTCACTAGTAGTTCTTGAAGATTGTCCTTCTTTAATAAAGTCACAAAATGCATCACTAATTACTCCAGCACCTAGTCACTCAAGGACTCAAGGACTACTAGTGATCTGGACCATTATTTTAAAATAATGGTCCAGGTCACTAGTAGTTACTGCATAGTGACTAGGTAACACTTGAGTAATTAGTGATGCATTTTATGACTTTATTCAGAGTAAAAAAAATGACTGATTACATCTCAGACACACGATAAGGTTCTTTATAATTTGTCAGTTAGTTAATAGTTATTAATGAGGCTAATCTCATTCAGTAATTATTGATTACTTAACTAAATTCGATATTACTTACTGATAGTTAAGCTTGTTTCTATATTAGTTAGTAGTAGCTGAAGTGTTAATGTAGTACTACTCATTAGTCCTGCATTACTTCCTGCAAAGTTACTTATTAAAGGGATAGTTCACCCAAAAATGAAAATTTGATGTTTTTCTGCTTACCACCAGGACATCCAAGATATAGGTGACTTTGTTTCTTCAGTAGAACACAAATGAAGTTTTTTAACCGTTGCGATCACTTCCGGTGAGTGAGGTCAATGTACACAATATGGCGTAGAGATACACGCGAGAGATCACTTCCGGCTCTTGCATAAACTACGCCATATCATGTACATTGTACATTGACCTCACTTACCGGAAGTGATCGCGCGCTGAAGGCTGTTGGACATAGTGGTGTATTAGAGGTAAAAAATTATATAAATACTGTTTGGTTTCTCACACAAACTGATCGTTTTAATCGACACGCCATCTTCAATAAACCCGTCTCCGGCGTGATGCCTCCGATCTTTCGAATATTCCGATCTAATATTACTTCTGACCTATAAGGCTGCCAAAATAATAATCATACACTGTTTGTTAATTGGCCAGAGGAGAACTGGCACCCCGACTGAGCCTGGTTTCTCCCAAGGTTTATTTTTCTCCATTAGGCCACCTGATGGAGTTTTGGTTCCTTGCCACTGTCGCCTTTGGCTTGCTCAGTTGGGGACACTAAATTTTCAAATAAATATCCAAATAAGTTTAATTACTAAACTAAATTAACTATATCAACTACATTACTTGAATATATATGATAATTGAAATGAGCTGATGACATCACTGTTTTCTCCAGAGCGGCTGTACAGCCGAATCAAATTCGGTTTCATTCTTTTCCTGTTTAACACTGTGAAGCTGCTTTGAAACAATCTGCATTGTAAAAAGTGCTATATAAATAAAGTTGACTTGACTTAAGACATCAATGCGTCGTCACGAGCCGCAGGGTTTAATATGGATTTGTTTGTGCATGTTTTTTATGTTTTTTTTCCTCTCATAGATTTTGCTACCATTCACATGCATTATACGACTGACAGACTGCAACGGTTGGAGTTAAAAAAAACTTCATTTGTGTTCTACTGAAGAAACAAAGTCACCTATATCTTGGATGTCCTGGGGGTAAGCAGATAAACATCAAATTTTCATTTTTGAGTGAACTATCCCTTTAATGATGGACCATTATTCTAAAGTGTTACCAAAAAATTGATTAACTTCACAGTTAAACACACTACCATTCAAAAGTTTGGGTCAGTACGATTTTTTTTTTTTATCTATTTTTTTTTTTATACAAAAGTGACAGTAAACATTTATGATGTTACAAAATATTTCAAATTCAAATAAATGCTGTTCTTTGATTTTTCTATTTATCACAGAATCAAATATTAAGCAATGCAACTGTTTTTAACATTGATAATAAAAAATAAATGTTTCGTGAGCACCAAATCAGCATATTAGAATGATTTCTGAAGGATCATGTAATGGATTCAGCTTTGCCATCACAGAAATAAATTACATTGTATAATATATTAAAATAGAAAACAGTTATTTCAATAGCTTCTTTAAAAAAAAAAAAAAATCTTTCTGACCATAAACTTTTGAAGGGTAGTGTATATAAATGTCTTTGGATAGAGTCATGTGGGTTTTGTGTCAAAAACACAACAAATGCGATTCCTTTTAATGGCCATCTTTGCCAAGTCGAGGACGTATATTAAGATCAACTCAGTAATCGGTAGCAGATGTGCTAGCCCACACATTAGCACAACAACTCCAAGAGATGAGAGAGGATGTTTACAAGCCCATACAGCAAACTGCCAAACCCAGACCCAGAGTGCAGGATGGCATTATGCCCATTATGTGTGTGTGTGTGTGTGTGTGTGTGCTCCAGAAGGCAAACAGAGGTGATCTGGGCCGGTAGAAATCATGCTGCAGGTGAAGAATTATAAGTTAGACTCTCAGTGGGTGAATGTATGTGTCATGATTCCCTGCGTGTTTCATGGACTTATTTTGATATTCTGTTGTCTTGCTGTGTCTGTGTTCTCTTCCTGTGGTTTAGTTAGTTTCCATTTATACCCTTGTTTGTTATCATGTCAACTAATCACCAACACCTGTCCTTTATTTAGCCTCTTGTTACCTTTGTGTATGTAAACCCTTTTTCATCATCTGTTCATTGTCTTGTGTTAACGTTTCGTGCTGGTGTTTCTCATTATTGACCCTTGTGTTTATTAAATGTAATAATCTGGATTATCATGTCAAGTCAGTATGGGACAGAATTCAGTAAACAATGATCCACATCAATAGGTGGAGTTTATGAGGCGGCATGAGAGGGACTGACAGTGCAACCTAAATTTCCAGTACCTACATTTCAGTAGTTGGTACCAATACCAGAAAAATGTTGTGGTTCCCGGTACCAATTTCAAGTACTTTAAAAAATTGTGTCCTGTTTTGTTTCATCCATTGGTTATCATTGTCAATCATCACCGTTTCTGATTCAATCGCGCATTTAAATACAGTTGTCAATCCAGAAACTTTGCAGAGTAGCCAACTTATGCTGAGTTCACACTGCACGATTTTCAAACTCGTTAGATCACTGCTCTTTTCACACTGCATGACTATCTGGGGTAGCATTCAGTCACTGCTGTGTTCACACTGCACGATGGATCGGTGACAGGAGGTTTCACACCGCATGACTTTACAACAGGAAGAATCGGCGGCAACTCTCTCCGGTGCGCAAACTACGTTTCACAACGAGAAATCACGTGTGTGTCAGACCGGAGTTCTTGCATAAGACTGGAATTGTTATTAAAAATGATAGCCTGTAGAAAGGTTGTGATCCAAATTGTCTGTGTGCTGATTTGCAGTGAAAAGGAGAAAGAAAAAAAATTATTAAATACATTTAAATAAATAAATGATTTTAATAACTAGCTGCTGTTGCGGCTGGTTAAGCAAATGTTTGTGCTTTGTTTCTGTTGTAAATATATCTATTAAAATACTGATATTCTGGTCTATAACTCCTGTATCTTGCTCTCTCATTGGCTGTAGGTCATCATCGCCATTGAAATGTTCAGTCAGAACACATTTCACACAGCAGGATTTTAAATTGCTGACAGGTCCAGATATTTAGCATGCCAAAAACGATTCTCTTGGATCGTGTCTGTGATAATTCACACTGCGTGATTGTCACTCGAGTGAACAAGCACCGATTTGCCTTTGATTTCAGCCATTTGTCAGCGATTTCGCAAAACCTGTCGGCGAGTCAAATTCGGGGCTAAAATCGTGCAGTGTGAACTCGGCATTAGCAGCATGAAAAACTAAACTTGTATTCAGATTGTGAATGGGTAATGAACAGAAAGCATGAGAAGAGCCTCTCTGTATAATCATTAAGGGGTCGTGAATTTGTGAAAACTGTGACGTCATTCTTTACACAGTGACCTCGCCACCTACTGGCCTGGCAACAGAATACAGCGCTTTAGTCGTTTTCCGCAGATTGTCATCTGTCCGCAAAAAATGCGAAGGAAAAACATTTCCGTACATTGTTGTCGTGTAAACGTACCTTCAGGCTGTCAATCCCTCAAGTGCAAGCTCACTGAATTCTGAACTCTCGCAAAAACTCCCGTCATAATAAAATTAAATAAAAGATGTCTTAATTGTACAATGAATGTCTTATTTACATCGTGTTTACACTGTTAGTTATAATGAAAGGATTTGCAAGCGTGTGGTTTGCGTTTAACAAAACAAAACCTTGTGCGTTTTCAGCAGTGTTAAGCAGATTCTGACAAAAAAAATATATACACAAAATATGCTTGTTGCTATATTAATAATATTGAAATTATATTTGATGATTTAAAAAAAAAAAAACTACAGTATTGAGATTTCAAGGTACCTAGGTTATAATAAACAGCATGTTCATAAACAAATATCAAGTAGTGTTTGCTTGTTGTGTTGTGAAACTGTAAACATCTTATGAAACACTGAATTATGGTATGTGTGCTGATGTGTAAAGAGCAACATAAGGGGGTATGTCCTTCCCCTGTAGATGTGGAGAGCTGAGGGAAGCTTATATGAGATCTAAGCATTTGTGCCAGGTCCCTGTGTGCCAAACAAACCTTAAGAAACACTTCTAAAAATACCAGCGTGTAAAACCCACCTCAAATGTGTGATCACAGCTAAGAGGGATGCAGCTCTATGTTTTATTCAGTTAGAGTGAAACTAATTAACATGAATAGCAGGGTTGCACGGTATACCGGTACTGGGAAAATATCGGTGTTATATTTCAAACTGCACAGTATCATGATTTTGCTCATTTCGGAACTGGATACTCTGCTGTTCCGAAGTTCACAGCTAGGCGGCAGTGTGCTGCCCAAACTGACACGAAACCGGCAAATGTAGAGGAACAAAATGGATAAAGCAGGTGAATCTCACTCAACACGCCCAAAACTAATTAATAAAGAGTGCAGTAGAAGTGAATTTTGGAATTGCTTTGCTTATAAAACTGATGAAAAAGGCGAACCAACAGACCTTACTACCAGTCTGCAAACGTTGCAATAAATCATTCGAGGGAAAACATTAAACCTTGCCAAGCATCTGCAGCTTGACCCTCCTGGCTTGCATTAAGAGATTGACAGGTGAGTGCATCATTCAAACAATCTAATTTAGACTTTTATTACTTTAACACTGATCAGCGCACATACATAAGAACCAATGATAAACCAATGACGTTTAGATCTCACAATATGTGCACTTATGTAGTATTCAGGTACAGAATTATATGTAAAATAACACTGAATAGTCCTTGCAATTAAAGTTACAAAAGTTAAGTTATTTATTTAGATATTGATTTAATATCGATACTATTGTATTAAGATTGTGGTACCGTACCGAATCCAAAACTGTGGTATTGAGCCAACCCTAAGTCCATAGTCAAACACACATAAAGTACACAGTGAGTGGATCTGCACTAAAGCCCTGGGCCTTTGGGAGGTACAGAGTACACACTGGCCTGTGCATGTATGTGTGCAGTGTGTGTTGTGTGGTCATGCATGAGCCAATTTAAACTTCAATTTTATGTACAGTATATGCTGCACAGACACATTTAGATTGAAACACAATTGCAGAAAAAATATATTATGAAATTAATGTTTGCATTGGTCCTTTATCAAATTGAACTTTTTACATTACATTACAATGGTACTTTTTAAAATCAAAATGTACTTTGTAATTATTTTGTAAAAGTTTTTGTTAAATTAGACTAATGCTGCACATATAATTTGCACAAAAACACAAATGCAGAAAAAAACCTAAATTAAATATTTTAAATATGACATGAATACAGAAACATGGAATAAATTAAAATATGAAATTATAATATAAATATGCAACTAGTACATGCTCATATAACAGCAATAAAATGTAATGCTGCTCTGATGCTGGATTTTACTCGCACAGAACCCAAACCGCCTCCGATACTTTGCCTGAATCATCATTACTACAAATGTAAATGGATTATATGTAGTTCCAAAACAATTTTCCCATTTGAATTAGAAAATTCTTCATTTTTCCACAATGACAGTGACCATGGGCTGTCAAGCTCCAAAGTAGACAAAAATAAATAAATACTTTTAAAGGACCATTAAAGTAGTTCATACGACTATTATTCACAGAAACATAGCATACTGGTGAGAGTATGAGAGTGAATAAATAACATCAATATTTTCATTTGTGTGCGAACTACCTCTTTAAATTGCAATATTCAAAATTACATACAGCTGTCATTGCACAGAGCCCATGTTAAAAGCAATATAAGGTCATTCTATTTTAGGAATCTACTCAACTGTGCATGACATTCTGAGACCGGATAAGCCTTGATGTGAACTGACGGCACGGTAAATGGTCAGAAAGTGAATCGTCGTTCGCATGGTTGGCACGAGGAAGCAAAATCTGGCTTTGGTCAAGAAAATATTACTCACAGTTTAAAACCAATCCATCCGTGCGCTGATCTTTTATATTTTCTTCAATAGCAAGCTCCTGAATCAGCTCAACACACAGTATAGTATGGATCATGAGCACTAATCAGCACAGGGAGTGAGGTCTACATTAACTGTAATTACAAATATAGGGTTTGGGTCCTCAAATTATGTACTGCATGCTAATTACAATATCGATGCTTTCAGGTTAAAATATGGCACATCATCTAATTAACAATAAATGCAGATACATTACTCAAAATGAGGGTTTAATAGTCTCATTAACAGGAAGCAGCCAGTGCAAGATATATTACTGAACTATGTGCACATGGGGAGGAGAGAGGAACATGGGTAGGGTAAGCACTCATGTCGTCCACTAGAGGGCGTATTCACACAAAGTGTCACAGATGCAGCGTAGAGAGAAACTGTGGCTGAATCCGAAATCGCCCCCTAAACCCTCATTCACTATTCCCTACGTGTACTATTTAAAATACCGCTGGGACTAAATTGGCCCACTTTTAGTATATAAAAGTAAACGTTTAAGTGTACTATAAGTGTAACAGTAGTAAACTTTAAGTGCACAACTACATTTCTCATTTGTACTGCATCTGTACTACACGTGAACTTATAAGTATACTAGTAGTAGTATTTTTTTTAGTTTATGAAAGTACACTTTGAAGTGTACTCTCAGTAAACTACTAGTCTAGTAGTTTTATACTGCAAGTATACTTGTAAGTTTTCTTTAAGTGAACATAACATACTTATAGTTTACTATTTATATATTATTTTTGCACTTTCAGTATACTACTATGTTCAAATGTAGATATAATTTTTTTAATACTTGTTGAAATATACCTTTAACTGTGCTTTAATTCATTTTAAAAACATTTTATTATAGCTCTGTGCATCCTTTTTTTATCAACACTTGAATGTGGGTAAGTTTCATAAAGAAAGGCAACATTTTAAACAAAAAGTTGAGAAAATTGCATTTTTGTCAAAGACTAAACCTTGATCAGATTCAGAACGATGATCTAACCCAAGTTGTGCTGGCAGACTGTTCCACAACCTAGGTCCCACCACCGAAAAAGGCTCTAACGTTTCAGCCTTGTACAGGGAACCATGAGTAAGTTTTGATTACCAAATCTTAAGACTCTGGAGGAACTGTAGGGATGCAGCAGTTCAGATAGTTATCTTGGAGCAAGGTTGTGTAGACATTTATACACAAATAGGAGAATTTTAAAAACAATCTTAGCAAAATAGGAGTGGCGTGAAATTTGGCTGCAGCATTTTGAACCAATTGTAAACAAGCAACCTGGGACTTTGAAATTCCACAGTACAGAGAATTACAATAGTCCAATCGAGAGGTTATAAAAGCATGTATAGCTATCTCAAGGGACATTCCAGGCAGAAAATGTTTCATTTTAGAAAGAAGACGGAGCTGGCAGAAGCTAGAGGCAACAACAGAGGAAATATGTTTATCTAGAGTTAGACGACTGTCAAGAAGAACACCAAGGTTCTGTGCAGACTTTCTAAAATAGAGTTATTAAACTCTAAATTGTCAGATGGGCCAAAGACTATAACCTCAGTCTTTGAGTCGTTTAAAGTTAAAAAGTCATTTGCAAACCAGAGATTTACCTCATCAAGACATGCAAATAAAGGCTGAATTGCAGAAGGGTCATTTCTTTTTTTTTTAGAGGCAGATCGATTGAAATATGAACGCTACACGGACCAAAGAAATGCAAATGAACCAAAAACGGGACATGATGTACATATACATGTAATAAAATCCGACGAATCAGGTTGTGAACATATCCCTATGCCTTTAGGTTCGGTGTTAGAATGCCAATGTGAACGCTAAGCAGACCAGGACTACAAGTGTGAACACACCCTAAGAGTTTGTTTTCGAAGCCTCCTAATGTTGGCGTCTCAAGTGTGTAGCACAGTAATATGTCTAGCAGGCCTGTTTTCATTTCTGCATCAGAATCAACCCTACCTGCAGCTAAACCCCCTCCAGCTGACATTAATATTTCAGCACGCCTTCAGCACAAGAAGATCCAGTCTGGCCTCAGACTGTGCTACATTACGGTAAAACAGTGAAGCATCAGCACTCAGTGGTGCAGGCTGAAATGGATGCACCTCTTCCTCTATGTGTCATTTGCCTTGGCCTGCAGCAAAACACAGAAAGAAGAGATCCAACCTGCCAATAGCATTAAGGGCTGTCCACGTAAATCTGTCATGATGCATTTAAGATGGACTTTATGGGTTTGCAAATCAATACTATGGTTTATGTAGAACCTTTGAGATTGTAACCCACAGTCATTAATAAAATCTCATTTTCTCAACATTTTCTCTTTACACAGCCAAGCACTTTGTCTGCTTCAAATTCATCATCAAGATGCACGGACAATAAAAGTTACGCTAACTTTTTTCTGCCTGACAGTCAAATTCCAGCTGCAAAGTCTGAATGATGTGGAGAGGTATTCCCAGAACAGTGGAGATTGAGGCTAAGCTGCCTGTGGAGCAGACTGGAAATTAATTAGAAGTTTGATAGGGTTTTACAGGCCGTTTAATTACAGTGGTAAATGACAATTAGATTTGAGCTCTGAGACACCTCTTGGGAACTACATTAAAGAAGAGCAAGAAGACTTCAAGTAACTCAATAAAACTCCCGACTACTACTGTGTCCTAAGTTTATCTAATTGAATTTTCACCTGAGATATTTTTCCATTATTATTAAGCCATTATTAGGATTCTGAAGGCTTTCCATATTTGAAATCATAACCCATTGCATCAAAAACCTGGGTAAACATAATCCTGGTCTACTCAGGGTTATAATATCTGGTAGGGATGGGCGATATCTTTATCGTTTGCGATACCAGTAAAAACCCCATGATAATAATTAGTCTTTCCGCGATAATAACGATAAAGCCTAGGTGATGACGCGACCCATTCGCAGCCCACATGCAGAGCGAAAACAACAATGGCGGAAGCTGCGGAGGGGTTTATCGCTAAAGGAGGAGCTACAGATACACAGATATATTTTCAGATACACAGATATATTAATCTCATTGGCTGGCGCTCACCTATTACTGTCTCTGTTTCTATTTCAGCAAATCAGTTTGAGCGAACGCAGACAACGTGATTAATATTCATGAACCCAGAAGCTCATCAATCCTTAGTGCGGTTTATATTGTTATTAGTTATAGAATTCGTAGTATTATTATCTTATCAGTATTATTGTTCTTTTTTTTTCTTTTTTTTTACAGAAACACTGAATGACCAACAATGTCTTAAGCACCACCACCAGTCCTAAATTCAGTTAAAATGACAAATATGCATTCATACTTTTTTATTCGCACATGATTACCAAGTTTTAGTTAAAATTACTTAAATTCTATCATTAAATTATTATTTGCTCTTTTTTTTCAATCTGAAGACATGGTTTGGATTATTACTTTTGCTGTTTGCACTATTTTTGCCACTGTTTGCACCGTGAGAATATGAATAAATACAGAACCTGTTTACATTTCATACCTGTGTTTACATTTGTATTGTGTGATGTTTTTCATCACAGTTGCACTTTTACCTATTTGATGACAGGTATATTTTACTTTAGATCATTGTATGTTTTTCTGAGGCTCTCAAGAATGTGTGCGGCTCTCACTTGTAGCCAAAAACATCGGGAATGGTACTACATCGCGATATCGTTATCGCAATAAATACCAGAAAATATTGTGATATATTTTTAAGTCAATATCGCCAATCCCTAATATCTGGCTTTAAAAAGTAAATTACTCTGGGTTAAGTGCAGTATAAAAAGCTCTTTAGATTGATAGCTCCAAAGAAATCTCCATTGACTTCCTTTACAACAGAACGTCTCGGTTACGTATGTAACCCTCGTTCCCTGAAGGAAGGGAACGGAGACGTTACGTCAGTTACTGACGGAATGGGGGTTTCGCTTAGAAGCCAATCGCCTTTGAGCTCTACAAAACGAGCCAATGGCATGAAAATGCCATGGGTCTGCGGAATTTGCATGCCGCAACCCCGCCCCACGGCGTGGGTATAAAGGGCGTTGCGTGGCAATCTCGCATTATGTTTACCTGCTGAAGAGCCGAGGCATGAGCGCCCGGCCAGTTCCAGCGGTACAGCGGTCATGGCAGGGGGACGTAACGTCTCCGTTCCCTTCCTTCAGGGAACGAGGGTTACATACGTAACCGAGACGTTCCCTTTCAGTCAGTACACTACGAGTTACGTCAGTTACTGACGGAATGGGGGTCCAATACAATCTCGCCATGACGGCTGTCTTCCAGCGTCCTGCGCTGACCCGGGCTCCCTGCCGTGAGTGTGGCACGAACGAGGGGCTAGGCTCAACGCTACCAAGGTACACTGGGAAGCATATCCCACGTGGAGAATGCAACACAATGCCAACCCAAAGGGGGGGACTTGAAGAATACACCTATGACCCGAAGGAGCTGCATAGGGAACACTCTGGGGTATCCAGCCGAAGGTGGAAAATTTCAACCCCAGGCGTGGCAAGGTGTCTTGCCAAGGGAAGACACGAGCTACAAGAGACTTACCGTGGAAATACACATGTGGGGGTTACCCAGCGGGGGAACCATGCACACGGAGGCACCTAGCCGAACACGAGGGGTGGCCTGAAGGGGCACTCGCTCTGGTGACGACATCGACAGTGCTGGAGGAGCTCAGGGCTTACTGGGAAGCTCACCTGAGAGGAATAGCGCACGCATCCAGTCCGCGGAGTGGAATGGCGCAGCAAGCGAAGACACCTGAGCCTGTCCGGTTACTGGCCAGTAGGGGCGAGTACACGAGAGGATACAGGCTCCACTCTGAGATTATAAAATCTTGCGAATGTGTTGGGTGTCGCCCAGCCTGCAGCTCTACAAACGTCTGTTAGCGAGGCGCCATGCGCTAGAGCCCAAGAGGAGGCAACACTCCTGGTGGAGTGTGCTCTTACCCCGAGGGGGCATGGCATGCCCTGGACTTGATATGCCAGGACAATGGCGTCCACTATCCAGTGGGACAACCTCTGCTTGGAGAGAGCCTTCCCTTTCTGCTGCCCTCCATAACAGACAAAGAGCTGGTCTGAGGTCCTGAAACACTGCGTCCGGTCTACGTAAGCGCGAAGGGCGCGTACTGGACAGAGCAGTGCCAAGGCTGGGTCTGCCTCCTCCAAGGGCAGCGCTTGCAGGTTCACCACCTGGTCCCTGAAGGGAGTGGTGGGAACCTTGGGCACGTATCCAGGCCAGGGTCTCAGGATGACGTGAGAATTGGCCGGCCCGAATTCCAGGCACGCTTCGTCAACCGAAAATGCCTGCAGGTCCCCTACCCTCTTGATGGAGGCCAAAGCAGTCAGGAGCGCCACTTTCAATGAAAGGAACTTCAGCTCGACTGACTGCAATGGCTCAAAGGGAGCCTTTTGCAGGGCAGCTAAGACCACTGCTAGGTCCCAAGAGGGTACCTGAGGTGGGCGAGGAGGATTTAACCTCCTCGCACCTCTGAGGAACCTACTGACCAGGTCGTGCTGTCCAACCGTTTTAGAGTCCACCAGGTCATGATGAGCTGAAATAGCAGCCACATAGACCTTCAGGGTGGAGGGAGACAGCCTTCGCTCCAACCCTTCCTGGAGGAAGGAGAGCACGGACCCGATCGAGCATCTTCTGGGGTCCTCTCGCCGAGAGGAGCACCAGGTGACGAAGAGGTTCCACTTCAACGCATAGGCCTGTCTGGTAGACAGGGCTCTAGCGGAAGTGATGGTAGCCGCCACCTGAGGTGGCAGGGTACTCAAACCTGCCGCGTCCCGTCCAGGTTCCACACGTGGAGGTTCCACAGGTCGGGACGCGGGTGCCATATGGTGCCCCGTCTCTGAGACAGGAGGTCCTGTCTCAGAGGGATCGACCAGGGAGGTGCTGTCGCAAGGAGTACAAGTTCTGAGAACCAGGTCCGGCCGGGCCAATATGGGGCGACCAAAAGGACCTGCTCCCTGTCCTCCCTGATCTTGCACAGAACCTGTGCGAGAAGGCTCACTGGGGGAAACGCATATTTGCGTGGGCCCCGCGGCCAGCTGTGCGCTAGTGCATCCGTGCCGAGGGTCCCCTCGGTCAGGGAATAGTACCAGCGGCAATGGGAAGAGTCGCGGGAGGCAAACAGATCTATCTGTGCGTCGCCAAACTGCTCCCAAATCAGCTGAACCGTCTGGGGATGGAGTCTCCATTCCCCCGGGAGCGGCTGGAACCGCGACAGCTCGTCGGCTGCGCAGTTCAGGTCTCCCGGGATGTGAACGGCACGAAGCGACCTCAGATGCTTCTGACTCCATAGGAGGAGATGGCGGGCGAGTTGCGACATCCGGCGGGAGCGTAGACCACCTTGTCGGTTGATGTACGCTACTGTTGCCGTGCTGTCTGAACGGACCAGAACGTGTTTGTCCTTGAGCAGGGCTCGGAAGCGGTGCAGGGCAAGACGTACGGCCAGCAACTCGAGGCAATTGACATGCCATAGGCGCTGGGGTCCTATCCAGGAGCCCGCGGCAGCATGTCCCTTGCACATGGCGCCCCAGCCCGTGGAAGAGGCATCTGTTGTGACAACAACATGCCTGGAAACTCGTTCTAGGGGAACACCTGTCCGTAGAAAACTGAGGTTCAACCACGGGGTGAAGGTCTGACGGCAGGCTCGGGTCACTGGGACCTGGAGGGTGCCGTGTTGCCATGCCCATCTCGGGACTCGATCGCAAAGCCAGTGCTGAAGCGGTCTCATATGGAGCAGACCAAGCGGGGTCACCGCGGCTGCTGACGCCATATGCCCCAGGAGCCTCTGAAAAAGTTTCAGTGGAACCGCACTCTTGCCCTCGAACTGGCGAAGATAAGTCAGCAGAGACTGCGCGCGCTCGCTCGTAAGCTGCGCGAACATGGCGACCGAGTCGATTTCCATACCGAGAAAAGAGATCCTCTGCGCTGGGGAGAGTTTGCTCTTTTCCCAGTTGACCCGAAGGCCCAGACGGGCGAGGTGCTGAAGCACCAGATCCCTGTGTTCGCAGACCTGATCCCGAGAGTGGCCTAGAATCAGCCAGTCGTCGAGATAGTTCAGGATGCGAACCCCGTGTTGCCTGAGCGGCACAAGGGCTGCCTCGACAATCTTCGTAAAGACGCGAGGGGACAGGGCTAGCCCGAAGGGGAGAACCGTGTACTGATATGCCTGCCCCTCGAAGGCAAACCAATCCGAGGGACGAACGCACTCGAAAATGCGTTTGGCTGTCAACATCTTGAATGGAAGCCTGTGCAGGGTTCGGTTCAAGACGCGCAGGTCCAGGATTGGCCGTAACCCACCGGTTTTCTTGGGTACAATGAAGTAAGGGCTGTAGAAGCCGGACTTCATCTCGGCTGGAGGGACGATCTCGATCGCACCCTTCGCCAGTAGGGTGTCGACCTCCGCACGCATGACAGGGGCATTGCCACCCACCACGGTGTAGCGGACTCCCCGAAAGCGGGGAGGAGACCGAGCGAACTGAATCGCATAGCCGAGCCGGATGGTGCGAGCGAGCCAACTGGACAGGTTGGGAAGCGCTAGCCAGGCTCCCAAGAACTGAACCAGCGGGGTCATGCGAACCACCGGCGTACCCCCGATGGGGCAGCGAGGCGGAATGACCGGCCCAGACAAGGGAGGCATGGGAGCGTCCCGGGGTGTGGGCGGGGTCGAATTCCGCGCCCTGACAGAGGAGACCAGGGAAGGACCAGCGTTCCACGGGGGTCTCGTCTGCCAGGGGGCTGGCGACAGAGGGGGCCGAGAGCGGCGAGGCCATGGGGCGTCGCGCACTGCCCGCCGCGCCCTCTTGAGGCTCGGAGGTGAGAAAGTCAGTTCTTTCTTGGGAAAACAAAAGATTCTCCCCCGGCCCTCCACCAGGGGAAGGAGTGGTCCTGCTACCATCTCCTGGGAAAGAACCGAAGTCACCTCCGAGCCGCCCGTCTCAGGACCGCTGCTTAGACTGCCGTTTGGCAGGCTGGGGGGCTGGGACGGGCGGGGCCGCCTTTCTGCGACGTCCTCCACGCCTCGGCCCGGATGAAGGCTGCTGCTGGGGCCGGGCAGGAGGGGTGGGAGTCGCTGGGGGGCGGCCTCGGCGGGGAGCAGACTGAGGCTTCTGGGCCGGCGGCTGGGTGGAGGCAGCAGCTGGCCGCCGGGGCAGAATGTGTTTAATTGCCTCAGTCTGCTTCTGAGCAGTCGAGAACTGTTGGGCGAAGTCCTGGACCGCCCCGCCGAATAGCCCAGCCTGGGAAATGGGAGAATTGAGGAAACGTGTTCGCTCAGATTCTCCCACATCAACCAGGTTGAGCCATAGATGTCGCTCCTGGACCACCGAAGTGGACATCA
Organism: Rhinogobio ventralis; assembly: GCA_039654625.1. NCBI lineage: Eukaryota > Metazoa > Chordata > Actinopteri > Cypriniformes > Gobionidae > Rhinogobio > Rhinogobio ventralis. Next base: position 4,287,773 of record CM077215.1, read on the forward strand.
CCTGACCGAGAGAGCGAGCGGTCACCTTCGTCGCCCGTAGAGCGAGGTCGGTTGCCGTCCGCAACTCTTGCATTAATGCAGGGTCAGCATTGCCCTCGTGCATGTCCCTGAGCACCTTGGCCTGATAGACCTGTAGGGTGGCCATGGCATGCAGGGCGGACGCGGCCTGGCCCGCAGCTCTGTAGGTCTTCGCCGTCAACGTGGACGTGAATCTACAGGCTTTGGACGGGTGCTTTGGGTCACCGCACCATGTCGCCGCACTCTGTGGACACAGTTGCATCGCAACAGAGCGCTCAACAGGGGGAACCCCAGTGTACCCTTTCACCGCGCCGCCATCGAGGGCAGTGAAGGCGGAAGTGGTTGCCGAGCGATCGCGAAAAGTCAAGGGAGACTTCCACGATATCGACACCTCTTCATGCACTTCCGGGAAGAAGGGCACTGGGGGCTGACGGGCGCCTTCGGCACGGGCCGCCCCCAGATACCAATCATCTAGCCGGGAACGCTCGGGACATGGCGGAGGGTTCCACACAAGCCCAATCGCCTCGGCCGCCCGGGCAAGCATGGCTGTGAGTTCCGGATCGGACTCGGGCAATGCTGGGACTCCCGAAGGAGGCAACACAGCCGAATCGTCATCTCCGGAGGAGTCCAGCCCACCTTGTGATGCGGCGATCGACATAGCATCCTCCGCGGGTGCGCCAAATGAAACGCAGGGCCCCGAACGGGAAGCCCCGGCGCCCTCATCAGGCAACACCACGGGTTGCAGTGTGCAGGAGGGGGGTGTGGCCCGAGGAGGATTCGTCGAGTTGTTCCACACCGTAACCCTCAGATCACCCTGACCACCAGCCAAAGTACCCCCTCCAGTGGAGGAAGTAGATTGGGGTGTGGTAGAGGGGACTCTCCCCCCATTACGGAGATCATGGAGTCTCGATCGCAACACTGAGATGGTCATGTTCCCGCAGTGAGAACATGACTCATCCATGAACGCGCGTTCAGCGTGCACGAGGCCCAAGCACGCCAAACAGCGATCATGACCATCAAACGGAGGTACCAGTCGACCGCACCCAGAAACGGAGCACGGGCGAGCCATCTTTAAAAAGACGTGCCACGTGCAGCTCTTTTAGAGAGGAGTGAAAAGCTCTGCAGAATGCCGAAGCACCCAGGGAGAACGCGCACGCTGTGCTCGATCACTGCACAGATCAGACAGGAAATGCGGAACTCGCTGGAACGTGCCGTAACACCAACACTCTGGAGAGAAACTCGTCTTGAAGAGGAAGCGCTCAGGCAGTAAACTCGGCTCTGAAGCAAAAACATAATGCGAGATTGCCACGCAACGCCCTTTATACCCACGCCGTGGGGCGGGGTTGCGGCATGCAAATTCCGCAGACCCATGGCATTTTCATGCCATTGGCTCGTTTTGTAGAGCTCAAAGGCGATTGGCTTCTAAGCGAAACCCCCATTCCGTCAGTAACTGACGTAACTCGTAGTGTACTGACTGAAAGGGAACTGTATATATACACCACAATGTTTACAGTGCCTCTCAAGATAAACTCATTAACTCCGTATATGGATAAACGAACACATCTTACAGTCTGTGTGTCTTCGTGCTTCCACTTTTGGGATCTGTATGGGAATGAACAATAAGCTGGAAAATGGAGCAAACAGATTCTACACAGAACGGATTAGAGTCCAGATATGGATCTTGCTTTCAAAATTAATGCTAAAAATACTCTGCTTTACAAATCGTAAATGTGGCTTTTGGTTATATAAGCCTGCAGCGTGGGTTTACTCACACAACATGGAAAACCTAATTAAAATTCCCATGCAGCATCTCCCTCTCTCCACACAACAGCCCGTAGCACTTGGCTAATCACTCTATTAATCATGGCAATGCTGTTAGTAATCACACCCAGCAACATGCAATTATCTCCAATAAAACAGTACGGTCTAGGGGCAAATCCTCTGCTCACACCTGAGACATCTTGAAGCAGCAGAGAGCATTTTGACTGAGGAGGCAGAGCTGGGTTGTGGAAGTTTGCTTAGCATTAAGATTACTTTCGCAAGGCAATCCGCCAGAAGTTAGTTATTTTAGTCTATACATTTTTAAAAATTGATATTTTTCTTACACAAACACGCCACTTCGCTTCAGAAGGCCTTTATTAACCCCCTGGCGCCGTGTGGAGCAGTTATGATGGATAGATGCACTTTTATGGACTTCATAAACGAGGCAACAATTCACTGCCATTATAATGCTTGGATTAGCCAGGACTTTTTTAATATAACTCCGATTTTATTTGTCTGAAAGAAGAATTTCATATACACCTAGGATGACTTGAGGGGGAGTAAATCATGGGCTAATTTTAATTTTTGGGTGAAATAACCCTTTAAGTTGCTTTACAGCTCAATTAATCTATTAATTCTCCTGTTAAAACTTGTGTAAGTGCTTTTATAAAATTAAAAGCTTCACATTTTTGCTGGGCAGTGTTCTTATTGTTAACTAAAACTAAAACTTAAACTTAATGAAAAACTTAAATGAAAAATAGAATTGTTGAAGTGGAAACTAAGCGAAATAAAGTACGTTTAAGCTGAAGTAATTGAAAAAAACTAAAACTGAAATAAAAATTAAAGCTAAATAGAAATAATAATGGAAAAAGCAAAAAAAATACTAAAACTTAAAATAAACTGAATATACAGCTCAGGAAAAAATTAAGAGACCCCTTAACATTGATTTCTCAATGTTAAGTGGTCTCTTAATTTTTTCCAGAGCTATATATATATATATATATATATATATATATATATATATATACATATATATATAAAAAAGCTAATTAAAAAAATATTCATAAATACTATGTACAAAATTCTAAAATAATACTGCTTCTAACGTGTTAAAAATGGGCGGCATTACATTTTTTATTGTAAGTGCTTCACTGTAACCTCAATTTAAAAAATAATATAGGTTTTTTTTAAAGGAAGAATGGTCAATTTTACACCACAAATTCTGTCGACTGAGCTTAACTTGTTTTGAACCCAGAATATTCCTTTAATGCTGGGTTAGATTGTTGAACAAAGCTTGACTAAAACTATTTCAAACAAAATTTAGTCACTAGGTAGAGAGATCCAGAATTCCAGTTGAGTTGAGTTTAATTTTGTCCTGCCTCATGGCAGAATCCAGGTTGCATGTAACCGTAATGAGCAACAAAGTTCTTGTGATGCCACCGGCAGCTAAAGGACACACAGCACGAGCCTATCCCTCCCAGCATCTCTCTGTACCTGTGATTTTAAAATAGAAGCACAATTTCACAAAAAATAATTAACAAACAACACATGAGTTTGATGACCAAAGCTGTGAGAAAACGGTGAAAATGCTGACACTGAGAGAACGAGCACCTTGGCCCTATCTGGGTGCACTCCTCCTTATATACTGTCTGAAAGCCTTCTAGACTAGAAGAAGAGCACAGTCAGAGGAAAAAAACTCAACCAAAGTGCTTATAGCACAGTTCTGGGGGTCACGAACCCTCCCCATATTCAGCATCTATGTCAATTAGTCTTGACAGTGAAATGTCAATAATTTAATCATTACAAATAGTTAAGAAGGAGGTGAATAGCGGGGCGAATATCAGTAAGTCCTTTCATCACTTATAGTGCACTGATTAAATCAATTTTTAATTTGACATTACTGGTTGGCCCTAATGACTTCATTATATGTCATATACACTATATTGCCAAAAGTATTGTGACACCCCTCCAAATCATTGAATTCAGGTGTTCCAATCACTTCCATGGCCAAAGGTGTATAAAATCAAGCACTAGGCATGCAGACGCTTCTACAAACATTTGTGAAAGAATGGGTCGCTCTCAGGAGCTCAGTGAATTCAAGCGTGGTACGGTGATAGGTTGCCATCTGTGCAATAAGTCCATTCATGAAAATTTCTCACTGCTAAATATTCCACGGTCAACTGTTAGTGGTATTATAACAAAGTGGAAGCAATTGGGAACAACAGCAACTCATAAGCCATGAAGTGGTAGGCCACGTAAAAATCACAGAGCGGGTTCAGCGCATGCTGAGGCACACAGTGCGCAGAAGTCGCCAACTTTCTGCAGAGTCAATAGCTACAGACCTCCAAATTCGTGTGGCCTTCAGATTAGCTCAAGAACAGTGCGTAGAGAGCTTCATGGAATGGGTTTCCATGGCCGAGCAGCTGCATCCAAGCCTTACATGCAGAGTGTGGGATGCAGTGGTGTAAAGCACGCCGCCACTGGACTCTAGAGCAGTGGAGACGTGTTCTCTGGAGTGACCAATCACGCTTCTCTGTCTGGCAATGCGTTGGACAAGTCTGGGTTTTGGTTTAGTGGTTGCCAGGAGAACGGTACTTGCCTGACTGCATTGTGCCAAGTGTAAAGTTTGGTGGATTATGGTGTGGGGTTGTTTTTCAGGGGTTGGGCTTGGCCCCTTAGTTCCAGTGAAATCAACTTCTAATGCTTCAGCATATCAAGACATTTTGGACAATTTAATGCTCTCAACTTTGTGGGAACAGTTTGGGGATGGCTCCTTCCTGTTCCAACATGACTGCGCACCAGTGCACAAAGCAAGGTCCATAAAGACATGGATGAGCGAGTTTGGTGTGGAGGAACTTGACTGGCCTGCACAGAGTCCTGACCTCAACCCGATAGAACACCTTTGGGATGAATTAGAGCAGAGACTGCGAGCCAGGCCTTCTTGTCCAACATCAGTGCCTGACCTCACAAATGCGCTTCTAGAAGAATGGTCAAAAATTCCCATAAACACACTCCTAAACCTTGTGGAAAGCCTTCCCAGAAGAGTTGAAGCTGATATAGCTGCAAAGGGTGGGCCAACTTCATATTAAACCCTACGGATTAAGAATGGGATGTCATTAAAGTTCATGTGCATGTAAAGGCAGGTTTCCCAAAACTTTTGGCAATATAGTGTATGTTATATATGTATTTAGGTGTTTTTTTAATGTCATCCGCAATTGTTGATAAGAAGTACGCTATTAGTTTTTGCCTGGCTGATGATAAAACGGGCAAATAAGTCTTATGGAACCAAGCCATATCTAGGGACCAGAATATTATAGAGACTTGAGGATAGGCTATTTTGATTTGGGCCAGTAGTCAATCACCTAGAAGCCACTCAAAAAACACTAGCAACCACCCAGAGCAAGTCACCCTGGTAACAACTCACAACACCTTGGTGTGATAAAGGTGCATTCTTTAATTAAATTTGAGTACTCGATTTAAAAAAAGCATCCATTGCAATTTGCAGAGTAACCGGAAAAATACCCGACTTGGTGCATTCCACAGACAAGAATCCATGAACCGCATTATTATATTTTTCTTATATTATATTATATATTTTCTGAGGCTGCACAATGTATTAAAGCATTTAAAAACCATACTACAGCTTAGATAATGCTACTGAGAATTCACAAAGACTGTGATTCAATTAAATAAATATATGCCCTGTGGGTTTAATATATGCGTGCTTTAATTATTAACATGCGTGTAGGTTATGTGCGTCTCAGAACGGATCCAGTAAATGTTGCTCCACATGAACTGTTATCATTTACATGCGTGGAGTGTCTTAAAATCCATCTCTGCATATACTGCGAGTTTGGCTTCTTTTGCACTTTAATCCATTTGGAACATTTGATTACTTTATACATTTAGTGTATTCTTCAAAACTAGGCTACTGTTATGTTTAAGGTTCTTTTTGTTATATTATAAAAATACCAACCTATATATTTGTCATTTGTCATATACACTCACCTAAAGGATTATTAGGAACACCATACTAACACTGTGTTTGACCCCCTTTCGCCTTCAGAACTGCCTTAATTCTACGTGGCATTGATTCAACAAGGTGCTGAAAGCATTCTTTAGAAATGTTGGCCTATATTAATAGGATAGCATCTTGCAGTTGATGGAGATTTGTGGGATGCACATCCAGGGCACGAAGCTCCCGTTCCACCACATCCCAAAGATGCTCTATTGGGTTGAGATCTGGTGACTGTGGGGGCCATTTTAGTACAGTGAACTCATTGTCATGTTCAAGAAACCAATTTGAAATGATTCGAGCTTTGTGACATGGTGCATTATCCTGCTGGAAGTAGCCATCAGAGGATGGGTACATAGTGGTCATAAAGGGATGGACATGGTCAGAAACAATGCTCAGGTAGGCCGTGGCATTTAAACGATGCCCAATTGGCACTAAGGGGCCTAAAGTGTGCCAAGAAAACATCCCCCACACCATTACACCACCACCACCACCAGCCTGCACAGTGGTAACAAGGCATGATGGATCCATGTTCTCATTCTGTTTACGCCAAATTCTGACTCTACCATCTGAATGTCTCAACAGAAATCGAGACTCATCAGACCAGGCAACATTTTTCCAGTCTTCAACTGTCCAATTTTGGTGAGCTCGTGCAAATGGTAGCCTCTTTTTCCTATTTGTAGTGGAGATGAGTGGTACCCGGTGGGGTCTTCTGCTGTTGTAGCCCATCTGCCTCAAGGTTGTGCGTGTTGTGGCTTCACAAATGCTTTGCTGCATACCTCGGTTGTAACGAGTGGTTATTTCAGTCAAAGTTGCTCTTCTATCAGCTTGAATCAGTCGGCCCATTCTCCTCTGACCTCTAGCATCAACAAGGCATTTTCGCCCACAGGACTGCCGCATACTGGATGTTTTTCCCTTTTCACACTATTCTTTGTAAACTCTAGAAATGGTTGTGTGTGAAAATCCCAGTAACTGAGCAGATTGTGAAATACTCAGACCGGCCCGTCTGGCACCAACAACCATGCCACGCTCAAAATTGCTTAAATCAACTTTCTTTCCCATTCTGACATTCAGTTTGGAGTTCAGGAGATTGTCTTGACCAGGACCACACCCCTAAATGCATTGAAGCAACTGCCATGTGATTGGTTGATTAGATAATTGCATTAATGAGAAATTGAACAGGTGTTCCTAATAATCCTTTAGGTGAGTGTATTTGATACATCAGGCCTTTCTGGCCATATAGTATGATATGGTCAGAATATGGAGGGGGGAAAAACAGCTCAATTTTACTGCCCAAACTAAGCAAAAATAGCAATTTGCTGCAGTTGTTATTTATATGGCCAAAAATGTAAATCAACGAGATCTGTATAGCAGAGTACTTGCATAAAATGCATATAAATATCAGTTGTCACTCTATCTCCCAGTAATATGGCTTAGTAAGCTTAGTTTTATGATGAAAGCTCTATAATTTTTATTGGGGGAAAAAACAATGCAATGCAATAGACCTACAATGATGACTGAGAGATGCACAAATAAATGTTCCTCAAAAGCCTGTTGTATCATATTTGATACATAATATATACAAAATTGATTGATACCTTAAAAATACACAACATTTTCTAAAGGGGAAGCATGCCCCCAGACCCTAGAGGGCCTGACAACATGCCCCCATAATTTCACAAAATCCTGTGGGAAGCACTGCAATGTAACTTTTTATTCATTTTTTTTTTCATTTGGTGTTACATTTGAAATAAATGATATTTTTAAGTTATTATCAAGTTCTCCTTTTAAGAATTACAGAGCCGAATGGTTCTTGAGGCCAGAAAAGTAATACAAATATTAGAAGAATTTTGACTGTGGTGTATTTTCACTGAAAAACTACACAATAAATGCCACAAATATTGAGAAAAGTCGCTGCAAAATCAGTCCTTTTAGGCCAGAAAAAAGACTGATATTATGCTGCTGTCCCTTTAAGACCTGACACACGTAAAGCGGATCTGACACACATCCTTTTTTCCCACAACTCATTTATTTAAGCCTTTTTAGTACCGTGCTTACAAGGATACTCACCAAAAAACAGGAATTTTGACAATTGTGTATTTTTGTCCATTCAAGCGCTATAAGACACAAAAGAGAACTTAAATCGGTACTGGCACATCTGAAAAAAGTGTTGCATTTTCCACTAAATGTTTATACTCAAGTTTCAAAACACCCATTTTATATTTATATAGGCTTATAAAGCAGGGAGGCCCATATAAAGAGGAAAAGAAACTATTCTGATCCAATGGAAGATAGTAGCGGGTAAAAGTTTTGAAGATGTGCACTATACAACACTTGTGTGTATGCGTGTGTCACTGATATACAGGAACAGACCCTGCATCTGTAAGCTGCTCATGTTTACCACTCCAACAAGGCACAGTAAGGGGGTAACATGAGCACTCTCTCTCTTACACACACACACACACAGTCTGGGTCCAAACAGCAGTGAAGCCAGGCCGAAACACGAGAGCCCGTGTGAACAATGGCGTTATTCTGAGGGGAGCAGATGAGATGGCAGACGGATGAAGGATGTAGTCAGAGATCCTGATTGGAGCTGATCAACAGAGACCGTGTGAACACAGACTGGGAACATGTTCAACTCACAAAAATCTCTATTCATTCCACTTCTCTTTCTACTTTTTTATCTTTCTTTCTTGTTTTTATTATGTCACGTTGTCCCCACAAAAGCCTGTCGGGTGTCAGGCTAAGTAATGGTGTACCTCAGGGCTCAGTGCTGAGCCCCCTTCTTTTCCTCGTATACTCAACATTATAAACGTGTGTGTGTGCGTAGAACACCCTTAAGTGGAAGTTTCCACACCACCAGATGAAGCAAACATAAGAAAAAGCATAATACAATGGGGGATTAGACCTCATCACAAACACCCGCCTTACCACATCAGCTTCAAACACACACACACATACACTGTCTCAGTATACAGCCACATGCTTGCTGGTGCACACTTAAGTCAAAGAGAGTATCACGTGTGCAGTGTAACTAATAAAATAACGATCATAAAAACAAAGCAAGAATGATGATAAACAAAAGAGGGGTGATATCAAGTGCTTATTCATTGGCTCTCTGGAATACTTGAATCGCAAAGAAACAAAAGGAACAGGAAGAGGAAAGAGATGAAGTGAAAGGAAAATAGAACGTAAAAGACAACAACAACAAAAGGACAACAAAAGGAACTAGAAAAAGAGTCAACACTAGCTTTTAGGGTGAGTCACATTGCTGCAGAGTTACTTACGACAGACTGAAAACCTCTCTCGACAACAGTTTGCAATGCCAACTTGCAATGTTTACGACATTGACAACTAGAGCATCGAAACAACACTTAATCACTTCAGCTTTATGGTCCTCCTCCTTTCCACACTTGACATGATGTATAAAGTCTTTTTTGCTTACCTCTGAGCTCCTCACTTTCTGTTCCTGCATGCTTCTCTGAGTGTGTGTGTGTGTGTGTGTGTGTGTGTGTTTCAGTGAGTGTTCAATCGTACAGTAGAGAGGTGTTCATGTTTGTGGAGTCCTTTTCTCTGGGCAGACTCAGAGACTGTGCTCATCGGTTTGTGTGTGTGTGTGTGTGTGTGTGTGAGCATGCCAGAGATGTGGGGAGGCCCTGAATCACTTCCTCACCGCTGCATCCAGCACTCTGCGGCACTCAGCAAGTCTACTGCAGGGAGAACAGCCAAGCAGCAACCAATAGAGGAAGGGCCACTTAGCCCACACGGAAAAAAGTGTACTGTAACACGGTTCCCGCTCAGGAAGCCGACAGTTGACAGGTACAACAACAAGAGCTTTTGTAGTTCAAATCTAGAGTACAGTTTAGCAGTTACATAGTTAATAGTAATCATCACTATTACTACTGCTGTATTTTATTAAACCTCTAACCCTAATATTAGACTTTGGCGAATAAGTCATTCTTCACTGTTGTGCTACAAACATGAATGATGCTTCAAATAATGTGGTCAGTTGAGCAGAAGTGTACTGTAAAATTAAGTCATTTTAAAAGTAATCAGACTTAACAGACTAAACAAAATGTTACCATCCTTTGTTATCAAATGTTATCAAGCCAATATAGTAATCGTTATAGTTATCTTTATTGGTAACGTTCTTGTGTGAATGGGCCTTAATACATTATTAAAATCACAAGTTGTATCTGTTATATATTTAATAGACCCGAGCTAATATGACTTAACAATTAACAGTTGTTCTTTTATTAAATATTGTAAACAAAGGCAAATAAATACTACAAGAAAGTTAACTTATGGGACCTATTGTAAAGCGTAACCAGAGATTCAACAGTCTAAGGAACGTGTTTTTGCGTTCCACTTAAGGATGGGCGATATACTGGTAGACACCATTAACTGGTAAATATTTGTCAACCGGTTGAGATTTTGGACTATCATCTATATTACGGTTATGCTCACGTGATGTTGCTGTGTTATGTGGTACGCAGCTTATTGTTTGCATGCGTTTTTAAGTATTGCGACTTTGAAAACAGGTGATTTTAAACAGTTGAAGCGCAGTAAGCAGCGAAAGACAACTAATTTCGCTATATGCACTCATACTGTAAGAGAGACTGTTTCTCAGCGCTGTCTGAGAGACGCGCAACATGAAGCCGCTGCTCACAAAGAACTATGAGAACTAAACTGAGTGATTTTTGCCGCCTAATTGGACGGTTAAATACACATACTTGCGTGTCAAAGTGACCATGTCTTTGCAAGTCAACACAGTCTTTTATGTCTTAAGTGAATGTAAACCGCTGAGAAAGAAAATTCACAAGTATCCATGCAGACGGTCTTAAAGTGACAGCGTCCAAATGTACCTGCTGTCATTATCAATGCTAATCAAACAACAAAAAAGAGAAAACCTCTCGCTGCTCTTGACTGAATCACTTTTGTAACTTCCAATAAGAATAAATGTATATCTAACTTACACAGTGAAGACTATGGTGTGTTTTTTATACATTTGATTACTTTATACAATTAATGTAGTATTTCTTATTTCTAGTGCTTTTTTTTCAGGTAGGTCTATTTCATTTGTGTCTTTGTATTTATATGCTTGTATAATTAGTTTCTTTGTTCTTTCTTTATCACTGTTTACTTATCTTCAGTAAGCTTAACTGTTTTTTTGTTTGTTTTTTTTTTGTTGCTTAGACTAGTATTAGTTTTATGTGATATATATCGTTATCGGGAAATAAAATTACTTATATAATATTTTGGTCATATGATCCACCCCAAATTCCACTACACAGCTTTTCCCTTGTGTTGGCATTTTTGTAAAAAAATTTGAAAATACATGCCTCGAAACCTTTCAGGTTTGTTTTCCCATTCCACTGCCCGCGCCCTGCTTTTTGAAACGCAAACATCCAGGAAATTTCTAGGGACTAAAATGTAATACAGACTTGATGTTGGGCTTGATGTTGGGCTCTTCTGACTTAAGACCGTGAGACCGTGAGAAACTGCCTGGAAATAACCCAGGACACCCTAGCAACTATAAAGCAATCACCTGGCAACCACCCTGGCATAATGGTGGCAACTTTTGCACAGGTAAACACCACTCACATTTTCTTCAGAATATTTAAGAATCTATACTACACCGGTATATACTATAATGGGCTATTTTTGTGTGTTTTCTAGCAAAGCCTGACAGGAACAAGCTGTGCTTGTGTGATTAATATGTGTATGCGATACAGTGACAGACAGCCGTGAATATGTGTGTGTGTGTGTGTGTGTGTGTGAGAGAGTTAGAACTGCAGCAGGTTTAATGAAGCTCTAGTGGGCGGTGGTGACTCTGCCCGCACTAATGAGAACACACGGAAACCACACGCATATATGCAATGAACAAACACATGCAACAAGGGAACACAAGCTTGTCTGCTTCTAAGAAAGCTCCAGGGGAACTGGCAAGAATTCCACAATGCACAACAAAGACATCAAACATAAACACCACTGTTTGACTGCTTGTTAAAGCCAGATGAAACCAAAATAAAGCTACCATGACCAAAACCCTTAATCCACAACACTGAATCCAGTCAAATATAAAGATATGCAAAGTTATCAGGCACTGACTATAAAAAATCTCATTAAAATTCTTGTCACATAATGGACATAACTGTTAACTTCAGAAAAGAAAAGAACAATTTATCAAATTGTTCTAGCACACACTGCAGGTCCAGGATGGAGAAGATATCTGCAAGCGTTACTGCATTCATCAACAGAATTGAATAAGATTTCCTTGTGAAATATTCATGACTGCATGACTCAAAGCTCGCTCAACATTTTTAGCAGATGGGTCAGTACTCTCTGGGTACCTCTTTCTCCCAGTCTGAATTCACATGCCGGAAAGCCCTATGGTCCCAGGCTGCACACACACATCGTTTGGAAAAGCTACAATGCTGGGCATTACTGTGCACAATGTGTTCGGACAGAGTGTTTCCTTCATGTGAGAGGGTAAAGAACTAAATCTAGCTCTATTCCTGGCCCAGACTATCATTATCTTGAAGAGAGGATATGCAGCATGTTAATTGCCATCAGCTGGCTCTTCAACCCAAATATAAATTCTTAAACAGTGAATAACAGAGGTCAAATAATTTTGCTCATACTCTTACTTTAAGTTTTATTTATTTATAAGTATTTATTTATTCATTGCAGTGAATGGAACACTTGCCCTGTAGTCAATGAAAACAACATATTTCTGTATTTAAAAAAAAGATATGAATGACTTTACGAATGAAAGTCAGTGCTTTTGATGACTCCAGAGACAGAAGACCCGATTTTTAGCTACTATTACCAACTACAAAAAGTTAACAACTCAAAAAGAAAGAATACTAAACTAAAGTAGTCTTGGAGCACAATTCACAGTAAAAAAGTCCAAAGAAAATATCAACCAGATGGTTCCAATGGCACTGTGATTTGTTTTAGTGAGTTAATTCGTTCGGATAGTTCATGTAAATGTAAATACAGTAAAAACTGTAATATTGTGAAATATTATTGTAATTAAAACAGTGTTCTTCATGTTCAATCATTCTAGCTTCCCCAACACTGACTGTAAGACTGTACTGCTAAATCAAGTCCACTGATTCATGATGCTCCAAAAGGAGCAGGAAGGTTGTGTGTAGCCGTGCTGACGTGGGAGAGAGTATTGGGTAATGTTACTGAACACTGCTGGCCTTTAGTTCTGAGATGCCCACTGGTATAGACAGATCAAGTGTGTTATTATACAGCCCACTAATGCCAGAGAGAAAAAGACAGATAGAGCTCAGTTTCACTCCTCTACACACATCCACCCCCATACATACTCTCATATGCAGGATTTTACACACACTGGCATTAATCTCTTCCCACACATGCGCAACCCCTCACACTCCCACACGCACACACACTTGCATTCAATCATGTATCAAACACACACTGCAAAATTATTACTATAAATGCCCAGGACCAAATCATCCATATGGTTTTTGGCTTCACTTGCACACTTCCTCTCTTTACATCACCAGCATGTCCACCCCTGCATCCTCTGCATCATGTTTAATGCCAGCTTGATGCGCGAGAACACAGCTTCCTTCAGATAAATCCATTGCAAGCTGCAGAGGAAAGCAGAATGCCACCTCCTCCAGACAAGTAGCAATTTTCCAAAATAATGAAAACCCGGACGAGCCCCCAACGAAATCTTCTCTATATGTATGTCTACAAAGAATAGAGAACAGCCGAGGTATATCTAAATTGGTCAATTCGCACTTGTGTTTCAGAGCTTCTTACAGTGGTCATCAACAAAGTTTGTGTATAAAGTGGAGATGACTGTCACAGCTCCACCTTGCATTTTTAGGGCACTTCCTTCTCTGTCAGCAGAAGGAGGTGAGGGAAGTAAGGCTGACAGGTGCAGTAACAGTTTCCTACATATTAAACACCTCTCACTCCTCAGTAGCCAAACTCTAGATAGAAAACTGCAGCAAAAAAAGGAGTGGGACAGACAGGCACAATTTATATACATTTATATATATACAGTCAAACCAAAAATTATTCAGGCACCAGTGTTTTTTTTTTAAATTGCTAATGTGACATTTGACACCACAAACTGAACAAAGTGAAGCATTGTTTGGTCATTAGTTGAGCTAAATTGGTATTATCTAATTAACAGCTGACAGTTGATTGGTTGATTATAATCCATTACACACCTTTCTATCAAAGTTATCTGACATTATCAAGATGAATTTGTTCTGACACAGTTTTACTCTGAGTTCTTGTCATATTTTTTACCATTTTCTAAACTATAGCGAATAAACTGTGATAATGTAAAAAAATGTCCGAATAAATTTTGGTGTGACTGTATATATATATATATATTTATTTATATATATATATATATATATATATTTATTTATTTATTTATAAAACATTCAAATGTAATACAACATTGCATATAATCTTCACTGTATAAATTAAAGATGAATCATTATTAAAGGGGCCATGAACAGAGAAATCAAATTTTCCTTGAGCTTTTGACATATAAGAGGTCATCCTACTATAAGGATATACTGTAAGTTTCAGAACTGAAAACAGTCCAAAAACAGCTTTTATTGTAACCAAGCCCAGCGAATGACTCGTTGTGGAATGAGCCTGTAATAGATGGTGAAAGACCACCTCTGCAGAAGAAGATCAACGCCTACTTCATGTGGTTATTTATTTTCAACAATGTGAATGTCTCAGATGAGCATTATTTATTTGTATTCGCTACATTTCACTGTAGATTCTTTGGTAAATCAGTCACAATTTCAGCGCAGGCTTCGCAAACAGACTTTTACGATATGGACTCGACAGTAATGCCACAACATGTAAGTAACCGTGTTAATTCTAATGCCTGATCTGTGATTTCTGATATGTAATGACTCATGTACAGTCAGATGTTCTTTGTCTATGTGTCAGTAAATTAAAACCAGTGACTAAACGCTCAACCTAAACAAATAATCTGTGTTTAAATGATATATAGGACGCTCCCTTTGCAATCGCTGGAGCTGTCAATCAAACAGCGCAAGTTTATCAGTGACTGAGTTCTGGACTCAAGCCAAAACTCCCATAATAATCATGAATCTCTTATTCACATTGTGTTTGCACTGTTAGTTATGATAAAAGCATTCGTTAGTGTGCAGAAATCGAGTTGCAATGATAAGATCACTGCAACCTTTCATGCCATGATCTAAATATAATGCTATAATCAACACTTTTCACGATTAGTTAACCTTGAGAGTTGTAGTAGTAAAAACGTGCTAAAAGTTTTCAATAGAGTTCCACATGTAATACATATTTCATATGCAAAGATGTCAACCAATCACAGCAGTGGGCGTTTACACTGAAGTCTCACAGCAGACACGCCCCTTCAAACAGAGCGTTCATACCAGAGGGCTAAAATCGGGGTAGACTTTTATTTCTAAATTATGACAATTTTGTTACGTAAAAGTCATACTAACATTATAATTGCACCCCAGGAAACATTATAAAACAGTGCAGTTCATGGCCCCTTTAAAGTTGCAAAAGCTAATCAGTCAAGAACAGTGAGTGATTTCCTTGTCTTTGGTTGTTTGATTACCATTACAAACACAGACAGCAGGAAAATTAGGCTGCTGTCACTTTAAGACATAATGCATGGATCCAAAATACTGATACACATGTGTTGTCTTTCTCAACTGTTTACATTCACTTAAGACATAACCTAATATGTTTGCTGGGATACTTGCCAAGACGGGCATGTTTATATAATTTTTGTGTGAATTTGTCCATTCAAGCACAAGACTTGAAAGAGAACTCAATATTTGCGAGCTGTCTGTGACAATAGTGTAGATGCGTATGCGTTGTCAGATTTGAGATGAACCTTGGTGCAAGTGCATGCCGCAATATAGGTAATATAGGTAATATAGATCAAAGAAAACAAGTACACTAATCTACACTTTAATCTTCGGAGAGATAAAAAATAAAGCACTTTTTCGTCATAATTTTAAGCATTTTATGCTGGTACTATGGCTGTCAAAAGACCTACAATGATTTTTGAAAAACCTCCTCTATTACTTGCAGAAAATCACAGCACGAAACAATTTATGTAAAAATTCAAGCTTGACAGAAAAAAATCCTGGTGTGGCAATTCACAGATGCCACAGCCACCTGTGCAGCCACATTGCACAATCGTACAGCACCATGTGACACTCACACATGTAGAGTACACACAAAAGTTCACACTCACAGCACGGTCTTACCTTCACATTGGACCTCAGTGCACAATAACATGCAAAAAACATTGCAGGTATTGTGTGGCATAAGGATTGGTGTGGCAGCAAAGCTTCTTAAGGAAAGGAAATCAAGATGAGGAAGAAAAGAGTCAGAGGCGGATCACATCCCTCGATATGCGCTCCCAGTAGAGCATTGCGGCGGCTTGCCGTATCGGTCTCTCTGGGCTAGGGACTCGTACGCACACATGGGCTTCAGGCATGCAGGAAGAAATACGCTATGCTTTGTTGCTGGATGAGGCAATTCAGCTGACAGCAGTAGGAAAGGCACACCACCGAACGGGGGATTCTCTCTTTCTGTCTTTTCTCTCTCCATCTCACTCTCTCCCTCTCTCTCTTTAATACAGCAAAAAGAAGAGGCAGGCACTGAGAGAGGGTGAAGATTTTGGAGGTTATTTGATACTATAACTGCACCGGATTTAATACGCACATACTGTAAAACAGCAGCAGGTAGAAAGTATATGGAATGGCGGTATTTATTTTATTTCCACTTGTGCACACCCTGTGTGGTTATGTAACACCCCGCAAGACTCACTCTCTCATTAGGCCAGCTGTTAGCAGCGAGTCTGCCGTTTAAACCACAATCTAGAATACAGATTGAGGAATGTTTGTATGAGGGCTTGTATCCACATTTGAATATGTCACAACACAATGCATACAATGAGATTACCCACTAGGTATTGGAGAATGCATAGATTATGTATGGCATTAGAATGCAAATCAGAAGTGAACTTTAACAGCGGAATCATAAAAATAACCTGCATTGTGTTTTTCAAGTGACTAAGTCCATCGAAAAAATGCACATTAAAGTTGCACTTCAGTTGACCCCCTGTAGACAATACTTTGTTCAATCCCTTAAAACTCATATTTGATTACTAAAATGACATAAGAAAAACTCATGCCTTAGAGTAACTTGAATGTTACTCTACACACTTGCTTCATTTAGTATATGCGGAGTCATGAATATGCAAATGAGCCCCACCTCCACTCACTCACACAGGCTCGTCTACAAGTTGATGCATCAGAATGGTAATGCATTTTATGTATCGCTCTCTACAGCATCGGACACATAACGGTAATCAATATGATTAGTCTTTTGCTTGACTACGTTATCAAACAGCTAATTATGTGTTGCTAACTTGCTGATGTTACACAAACCATGTTCCTTCTAACAATCAGCATGCTTAGAAACGCTTTGAACAACTCCGAACGTAAGTGGAGAAAGACAAAGTTCATCATAATATATAGGGATGTCAATTTACACAAATTCCCATGAACGATCGTCGTTTAAATAAACAATCAATTAATCGTTAGCCTTATACTGCAATATGCATCTACAGCAGTGGCTTGTAGTCAACAACATGACAGGGTGTGCAAAAACTGCTCAAAACGCCATGTTCCTCGCCAAATAAATGAGAAGGGTTTTTAATCTAAATAAAGGGTCATAGAATTGTAAAATAAGTCGATGTGAAGTTGATCATTTAATTACATTTCTTCCTCATCTTGATTTTTCCTCCTGTGTTTTATGGTTGAGCAGCACACACGCATGACCCTGCTTAATCGATGATCTATAAGTTTTATCGATTAAATGTATTATCGACAATTAATCGATCATCGTACCCAATTTTTTATATCAACTGAAAAATATACCAGGATAACCTGGTTTCTCGAGACTCATCCGCTTCAGAGCGGTCATAGTTAATGATATGTTAAACCACACGTTGACGTAATTGGTTACAAGGTAATTAGTGACGTAAGAAACACCGGCGATTTCAAAACGATTTCTTTGGTTTTAAGGACAAAATACTCAGCAATGGTGTTGATATTAATTTGTACATGATTTGTCTTAACAAAAAACATCAAAACACTCTTTTTTAGACAGAAACACCACACAGACATATCAACAACATTAAAAAAAAAATTTCACCACTTGGGGTGGTGAAACGATTAAGGGAGCAGATTCTTGATGTCTGGATCTGAGGTAAATGTACTGGACATCAGTTCCCCTGCTTTAAATTATAAAGCTCCACACTGCACTGGCATATAACAAACACAAGGGGGCAGGAGTCTAACTCAATATATACGCTCCATCTCTCCCTGCAGTGGTGGACACATGTTAAGGAATATATAGGTATTACTAACTATCTCTGTCTGAGATACACAAAGTGTGCACAGCAGGATCTCAACTTCTTGTCAAACACGCATGCACTTTAATCACTTTGCTGTGAATGTGTTAATTGAGCTTAGCACAGAAGAGTCCCACTAAGGGTCAAATGAAATTAGAAGAGAGACACAGACTACTGATTCACAGTCCTTGAGAAGAATTAATGTACTCAAACGAAATCACACCTCTCAAAACCTCCAAAAAACTCTAAAACACGGAAATAATACAAAGTCATACTTCATTGGATTGCTCTTTTCTTGACACAGCAAGATCCAAATAAACAAATAAATAATAATAATAGTTTATGTATTGATGGGTATGTTTAAGTGTGTGGAAAAGAAATGTTTCTTGAGCAATAAATCATCATGCATGATTTCTGAAAAATCATGTGACACTGAAAACTGCTGTAAATTCAGCTTTGATCACAGGAATAAATTACGTTTTAAAATATTTTAAACAGTCTTTAAATTCAATAATTCAAAAACGTTACTATTTGTTTTTCTGTATTTTTAAACATTGTCTCAGCCGCATTGTGTGTTTTCTTTTTTTTTTCATAAGGCCATGCTCTTCTTGTTTTACACTTCATGTGTATTGATTGAATTTTAAAGCTGCAAGTAAGTTAAAGTCCGTAAGTTTTGCCTCTTTGTCGCCATCTCTGTTTGAAACCTGCAACTGACCTATCGGTAAGCCCCTCCGATAATGGCCAATGGCAGGTGAGTATCAGTTGCGCTGGGACCGGAACTCGGATATCTTTAGGTTTCAGCGCTATAGAGAACAGGATCTTTGATCTTTTCTTCCGTTTGTTTGTCCGAGTTAGCAACAGTAACTAAGGTGGGCAGGGCTTACCGATAGGTAAGTTATTTGCGGAGTTATCGTCTTTACGTGGATTGTGCATCGGCACGGCTCCTCAGTGGGGATAAATAAATCACGCTACCGACGGTGATTAAACCTAACGATCGCTTGGCTCACATCACATCAAACCGTGCAAATTATTATTATTGTTATACTTTGTTCTCAAATTGTTAATGTTAACAACATCAGCATTGTGTGGCTATGTGTATATAGTTTGTATTAGCGTTACCTGTAGATTTTAATTTCTGTACAGTCTAATCTTTTGCTTTTGACTCCGGGTGAATCTCCAGTTGTCACTGATGATTGTCATTTGGACCTTTCTGGATTACAATCCGTCATCAAAATGATACATTTAATTATTCCAGCTGCTGTGAGAAAAGGCTATAAATGATCCGCCACCTACAGCATCCTCACATGCGATACTACAACTAGCCGGACTCCTTCTTTATGTATACAGACGTGACGTAATGACGCAAAGACATGCTCGAATTTCCCACGGAAATCCACCAGTACCACTCAAATTATAACACATTATCACAAGCTTACCGTTGTGAATGGGGCTAAGTAAGCAGAGAGTTTTAAACACTGGCTGGTTATGTACTTGCTCAAAAATTGATTTTGGATCATTTTAAACCAAAAAAAGTTATGAACTGCAGCTTTAAATAAGTTAATGAAAACGAGTGAAAAATTTAATTTTCAAAATGAAAGCTAAATCTTTGTCGTAGCATCCTGACCAGCAGTGTGTTACCAGGGTAATCCCATTAATGGCGTCAAGCACTGGTCAATGCATTGAATCAATGACATTGGTCTTGATAAAGTGAAGCATCAGATTCAGCGTCACCTCGGCAACGCATTGCTGGTCAGTTGAGCCTTGGTGTTCAAAGTTAAAACAATTTCAACACCTTGTTTCATTAATGAATGAATCAGCGTTTTTTAACCCGTGATCATATAAAGAAACCATTTGAACGAATGGTTTAAGGACAGTCCCTTGCCGCCACCTAGTGGCGTAACAATATAACCGGCACTGACTGACAGCCTGTCAAGAACACACTGAGACAAGCAACACAGTCTTAGAAAGCCTCTCGTCCAGTCAGCTTCAAGGATCGTAACTAACTGTTATACAAACAATATCCCAATGAGCTTATTGTCAGGTTTATGTTCTGTTATGAGGACAATTATTTTGACATTCTGTTCTGTTTCCTTTAGTTCCTGTTTACCCGCTCTGTTTAGTTTCAGTTTCATTGGTTACAGATTATGTCCCCGTTTGTTTCTATAGTTATGTATTAGTTTATGTCTAGGTTACTTTCCTTTGTTCTACCCCTTATATAGCCCTGTGTTTCTGTTATGCATTGTGTGGTTTCGTTATTCTTCTGCGTGGTTGGATTATCAATAAAGCCTGTTTTGCTTTTGAATCTCCTTCGTCTTTGTGCCTGCTGACCACAAAGTAACAGTTATTTATATAGCAAAAAATTGATATTAAAAACTTTTTTTTTTCTAAATCACCACAAGGGAAATTCCTTCACCACGACAGCCCTATATATATATATATATATATATATTAGTTCTGTCAACGTTAATGCTTTAAAAATGTTTAACACAATTAACGCACAGACAGCGCGTTCTCTTTTGTCTTGTTGCGCTTGAATTGTTTAAAAGCATTTGCATGAAAAAGAGCGTGATCATATAAAGAAACGCTAACCAAAAGATGACAGAATAAACGATGCTACGTTAATTGCGTTTTTTTTTTTTACATGTTAACATTGAGAGAACTATATATATATATATATATATACACACTCACCTAAAGGATTATTAGGAACACCTGTTCAATTTCTCAGTTGCTTCAATGCATTTAGGGGTGTGGTCCTGGTCAAGACAATCTCCTGAACTCCAAACTGAATGTCAGAATGGGAAAGAAAGGTGATTTAAGCAATTCTGAGCGTGGCATGGTTGTTGGTGCCAGACGGGCCGGTCTGAGTATTTCACAATCTGCTCAGTTACTGGGATTTTCACGCACAACCATTTCTAGAGTTTACAAAGAATGGTGTGAAAAGGGAAAAACATCCAGTATGCGGCAGTCCTGTGGGCGAAAATGCCTTGTTGATGCTAGAGGTCAGAGGAGAATGGGCCGACTGATTCAAGCTGATAGAAGAGCAAATTTGACTGAAATAACCACTCGTTACAACCGAGGTATGCAGCAAAGCATTTGCCACAACACGCACAACCTTGAGGCGGATGGGCTACAACAGCAGAAGACCCCACCGGGTACCACTCATCTCCACTACAAATAGGAAAAAGAGGCTACAATTTGCACGAGCTCACCAAAATTGGACAGTTGAAGACTGGAAAAATGTTGCCTGGTCTGATGAGTCTCGATTTCTGTTGAGACATTCAGATGGTAGAGTCAGAATTTGGCGTAAACAGAATGAGAACATGGATCCATCATGCCTTGTTACCACTGTGCAGGCTGGTGGTGGTGGTGTAATGGTGTGGGGGATGTTTTCTTGGCACACTTTAGGCCCCTTAGTGCCAATTGGGCATCGTTTAAATGCCACGGCCTACCTGAGCATTGTTTCTGACCATGTCCATCCCTTTATGACCACCATGTACCCATCCTCTGATGGCTACTTCCAGCAGGATAATGCACCATGTCACAAAGCTCGAATCATTTCAAATTGGTTTCTTGAACATGACAATGAGTTCACTGTACTAAAATGGCCCCCACAGTCACCAGATCTCAACCCAATAGAGCATCTTTGGGATGTGGTGGAACGGGAGCTCCGTGCCCTGGATGCCCACAAATCTCCATCAACTGCAAGATGCTATCCTATCAATATGGGCCAACATTTCTAAAGAATGCTTTCAGCACCTTGTTGAATCAATACCACGTAGAATTAAGGCAGTTCTGAAGGCGAAAGGGGGTCAAACACAGTATTAGTATGGTGTTCCTAATAATCCTTTAGGTGAGAGTATATATATATATATATATATATATATATGCATGTAAATCAAAGTGCCAGTTCAGAGCTGGGTGGTGTTGTGTGGCACGGGCGAGTGCCAGCATGCAGTGGGAGGCATCGGAGATGCCTTAGAGAATATATTTTTGGTGCCAGCCTCCCTGTTACCAGGGAAACTAGTTGTTCTGTGGTTAGCAGCTTTACAGTATAGACGAGCTCACGAGAAAACGAGGGAGAAGGAAAGAAAAGGGGAGAGAATGAGGGGGTGACAAGAGAGAGGGAGTGCTGAGGCTGAAGACTGAGGGGGTGGAGAAAGGGAGAAAGAGAGATGGTGAGAAAAACAGCGGAGGCAACTGAATTCACAAATTAGCCACTGGGAACTGCAGCTTTAGCCACCAAAATAACTTTTATGTGAGAGAGAACACCAGATACTCGTCCGAGGCCAGTTTCAGAGGGGGCATAGAGACTTTTCACCTAAGAAAACTTCACTTCACTTGCTGTGACCTGACGTTGAGCCTTGGACAGAAATAGATGCAGAAAGACGCACTGGACAAAAAGGGATGTATAAGCTAAAACCGTGGACAGGACGAGAGAGACAAGCAGGGAAAGCTGCACTGAAGCCAAAACACTTTAACAAGCACAAATATATCTCCTCCCAGAGGCAGCTCCTGCTGAAGCAATGAGTCATACACTCTTGCTCATGCACATACACACACGCTCCGTCGTTCTCCTCCTTTAACACAGATACACGTTAAAGCATTTAAGGTCACATTAAAGGTGAAGTGTGTCATTTTTACGCCAGAAGTGGCACCAAACAGAATTGCAAAAATATATATGACTGTTTACCAAACACCTCCAGCCCACTGTCATTAGTCTGAAAATGGTGAAGTGTGTCATTTTATCGGTTGCAATACTTTGTCATATCCCAGTTTAATGGGAAGAGACAATATTTAAGTCATTTGTAGGCTGATTTACATGAAAAATTTAAATAAAATAAAAATAAAGACCTATGGATTTGGTGACGCTATCAAAACAAGCTGTTTGACCATTATAAAAGTTTAGAAAACAGCCATTCACTTTGCAGTTCCGTTTGGTAATGTTAGCAGCACTGAAATTACACACTTGAGTTTTAAAACAAGTTCTGGAGAAAAATTATCAAGACTTAAAGTATAGCAAAAAAAAAAAAAAAAAAAAGATTTATTTTTATGTAGCCTATCTAATACATAAACAAGAAAACAAACAAACAAAATGTATAAAAATCAAAATAATCTCATTTTGAAGAACTTTTATTTATGCTTCTCTTAATCATCATTGTATTGCATTATGTTTTGTCCCGACCGGACAAGTATCCTGATTAAAACGTCAATAACAAAAAGTAACTAGGGAATCACCAAAATGCAAGAATGATTCTGCATTAATTTAGTGTAAGTGGCGATTGATAGTGGATAATAATATATAATGTATAATGAACTGACGCTAACAAGGTTGATGCTCGCCCAGCCTCATGAGGAGAAATGGAAACAAATGAGCGCCGCTCACACAGAGAAACTCAGTTAACTTACTGCAGTAAAAATTCTAGTATATTAGTATATTTTAGTATATAATTCTAGTATATTTATAACGTTATACAGTTAAGCAGCAACACACGACCAAGAGTGCTGTTTTCCTGAATACCAACACGACTGAAAATGTGACACTGATTTCATATTAACATTATGTCACTTACATTTTAGACGCAATATTGACTGTTTTTTGTTCTGTTTCAGCAGCAAAAATAGTTCCAAACAAAGATCACAGCAGAACCATAACGCATCTCACAGCAACAGTGTGTTACTGAATGATTCAGCGTTTTAAATGAATCGGTTGACTCAAAGATTCAATGACCTGTTCATAAACGACTGCCTCATTCCTGAATGAATCGGCCGATGACTCAACTTAATGACTTACTCATTAAGACGGTGACTTTACTACTGGTGGTTTAGTTTCATGTTTAAACATTCTTTCGTAACATTTCTTATCTGTAAATTCAAAAAAATTTTAAAACAATCTCATAACATTATTTAATGCAATTGTAATTTTTCAATTTCAATTATTTAATTGGTAACAGCCCTATGTGTCTTATTCTAGTTTAATTTATTGATCAAAATTAACAATATAAAATGAAAGCTGAAGCATAGCCTATATTTAATAAGATTATGGAAAATGCCCTTTATAAAAGGTAAAAAATATCACAAATATGCAGATTTAAATATGTCAAAGCTGACTGAATAATGATGGAAATATTGCTTCAAATTAACTGATATTTACAACAAAAAAACAAAACAAGACAAGCACATTTTTTAAATCTATATTCACTCCCTAAAGGTTCAAGAAACTGTTCCATTTAAAAAAAAATAATAATTCTAGACAGAAGGGTTAAGACAAACAGTTTTGCATTCCAAGTATGCTAACGGCTAGGACACAGCTCCAGTGCTTTACAGTTCTGCATTATAAGTAACTCTATAGCCAAACGGCCTAAATAGTCTTCTTGAGGTTTTAAATCCCCTTGCATCAGGGACAAACTGACATCAGCTGTGTGAAGATGTTTTGTACACTAAATAAACTTCAATGCACAACTCATCTTTCACCATTTATGCTATAGACATGAATGATGCATCAAATCATGCAAATTATTGAGTTAAAAAAAAAATCTGATCTATATCTACAGACTAGAATATCATCGAGACTTGGGGTGGGGTCTTTGTCCTTGGGCCAGAAAGCAACCACCCTAAGCACGTTGGCAACTACTCAGAAAGCCTAAGCAACAGCAGAGCAGCGCTCTGGCAACCACCCATCCCCGGCACTGTAGTGAGCACCAGATTTAAGGAAATCTGTGTAGCAAATGAATTAATGAATCAGTGTCAGGTCACAAATCCTTTAGATATGTACAGTAGAATCTACAGTACTTTTAGTGTGTGCCCAGGGGAAGAGAAGAGCAAATCGGTCCATTGTTAGGTCATGCCTTATATCTCTACATACTGAGAGCCGATCCCGCAGACCCACACGTGAACTTCACATACAGGGCGACAGAGAGAGAATGATAGAAAGACCTTGTCCTGCGACACTGAAAGGCTTACTAAAACTACATGGGGAAGGAACGCACAAACAACTATCTCAAATTATGCCATGTAAGCTAATTGCCACAAACTTACTTGCACTATCTTGCACTTATAGTCTGTCTCTCTCAGCACTGATATCTGATGCAAAGCGTATATGAGTAGCGCGTGGGCTTTTCAGTGCATTCATTACTATATTAATATTCATGAAGTGAGGCATCGCTATTAAAGGATACAGCACTTCTCACACACATCCCACCAGAATTGTTTTTGGAACAGTTTAAATCTATTTGTGGTGGTCAATGTTGAAATTGTTGCGGGCCGCCAAAAATAAATCAATGTATGGGAAACAATTGATTGCAAATGACTTTGTGATGCGTTTTGCTTTCTCAGAAGAGCTGGGTAGTCTCACATTGCTTTAGACAACGACAGATTTCGCCCTCTGTTGGAACAAAAGTGGGTAACTTCTGTCCACCTCGTCTATAGGCAAGGACTAAACTAAAGCAATTTAATTTAAAAAAAAATTACAGCCCTAGAAATCAGTATTCATTTTAAAGTTGTCATGAAGTGGAAGTTGCAATATTCTTTTCTTCTCTGTTGTGATGTACAATATATCCAAGTGAAACGGTTTCTTGAATAAGAAAAAAAAATGTAGGGTGGAACTTGATTTTGTCTAATGGAACTGATTGGATGGTTTTGGTTTGCTATTGCTGTGATCTCATGTGAATGGCAGGTTGTCCCGCCCTCGAGCCGAAAAAAACACGTAATCAGAGAAGAGATATCAGTGCAAGAGAGAGAGTTATTTTAATTTAAAGATTGCGAAGACACATGAATGTAAATAAAAAAGTAATGATGTGCATGATTTCATGATGACTTTAATATACACTCACCTAAAGGATTATTAGGAACACCTGTTCAATTTCTCATTAATGCAATTATCTAATCAACCAATCACATGGCAGTTGCTTCAATGCATTTAGGGGTGTGGTCCTGGTCAAGACAATCTCCTGAACTCCAAACTGAATGTCAGAATGGGAAAGAAAGGTGATTTAAGCAATTTTGAGCGTGGCATGGTTGTTGGTGCCAGACGGGCCGGTCTGAGTATTTCACAATCTGCTCAGTTACTGCGATTTTCACGCACAACCATTTCTAGAGTTTACAAAGAATGGTGTGAAAAGGGAAAAACATCCAGTATGCGGCAGTCCTGTGGGCGAAAATGCCTTGTTGATGCTAGAGGTTAGAGGAGAATGGGCCGACTGATTCAAGCTGATAGAAGAGCAACTTTGACTGAAATAACCACTCGTTACAACCGAGGTATGCAGCAAAGCATTTGTGAAGCCACAACACGCACAACCTTGAGGCGGATGGGCGACAACAGCAGAAGACCCCACCGGGTACCACTCATCTCCACTACAAATAGGAAAAAGAGGCTACAATTTGCACGAGCTCACCAAAATTGGACAGTTGAAGACTGGAAAAATGTTCCCTAGTCTGATGAGTCTCGATTTCTGTTGAGACATTCAGATGGTAGAGTCAGAATTTGGCATAAACAGAATGAGAACATGGATCCATCATGCCTTGTTACCACTGTGCAGGCTGGTGGTGGTGGTGTAATGGTGTGGGGGATGTTTTCTTGGCACACTTTAGGCCCCTTAGTGCCAATTGGGCATCGTTTAAATGCCACGGCCTACCTGAGCATTGTTTCTGACCATGTCCATCCCTTTATGACCACCATGTACCCATCCTCTGATGGCTACTTCCAGCAGGATAATGCACCATGTCACAAAGCTCGAATCATTTCAAATTGGTTTCTTGAACATGACAATGAGTTCACTGTACTAAAATGGCCCCCACAGTCACCAGATCTCAACCCAATAGAGCATCTTTGGGATGTGGTGGAACGGGAGCTTCGTGCCCTGGATGTGCATCCCACAAATCTCCATCAACTGCAAGATGCTATCCTATCAATATGGGCCAACATTTCTAAAGAATGCTTTCAGCACCTTGTTGAATCAATGCCACGTACAATTAAGGCAGTTCTGAAGGCGAAAGGGGGTCAAACACAGTATTAGTATGGTGTTCCTAATAATCCTTTAGGTGAGTGTACACTACAATTCAAACGTTTGGGGCAATATTTTTTAACAGTCTCTTATGCTAAAAATACATATTGTGAAATATTATTGCATTTTTTTTTAGTTTTTTTTTAAATGTGTTTTAAAATGTATTCCTGTGATGGCAAAGCTGAATTTTCAGCATCGTTACGTGTCTTCAGTGTCACATGATCCTTCAGAAATCATTCTAATAAGCTCATTTGGTGCTCAAGAAAAACATTTATTATCATCAGTGTGGAAAACAGTTGTGCTGCTTAATATTTTTGTGGAAACAGTAATACATTTTTCGGATTCATTTGATGAATTCATTTATTTGAAACAGAATTCTTTTGTAACATTGTAAGTGTCTTTACTGTCACTGTTGATCAATTTAATGGCCCCTATCATACACCCAGCGCAATTCAATGCCAGGCGTGACGTAATTGTTTTTTTGCTATTTTCAGCCAGACGCAGTTATCATTTTCACGTCCAGTGCCACTTTGTTTAAATAGCCAATGCTCTCGCGCCCATCTGTTCGCCCATGGGCGTGCTGGTCTGAAAACCAGGTGTTTTCAGGAGCATTGTTGGAAAAAGGATTCCTCTCTGGAGAAGCGTTCAGTCTTTCCGCACGCAAATCCCTCCATGTAAATAGCGAATCCGCCATGGCGCGAGCACAACCGTCTTTTAAAGGGAATGGGAGATGAGACTCTGATTGGTTTATTGCACGTTACACCCAAAACACACCCATGACTTATTAAGAAACTAGGTACAACCCTTTTGGACCATGCGGCAGGCGCGCCGACTGTTTTTTGCGCCATTAAACTAGCAAAAGTGGATTCGGACACCCCCTAAGAGCACCTGCGCCACGCGCTTCAGACCATGCGCTCAGATGGTTAAAATAGGGCCCAATGTGTCCATGCTGAATAAAAGGTTTTTCTTTTTATTATTTTAAATCATACTGACCCCAAACTCTTGAACGGTAGTGTATGGTGAGCATAAAACTTTTGATAGATGGTTAGAGACCCAATTAAAGCAAGAGATGGTCCGTGTATTTAATAATTTGTTAAATAGCTTCAAATCAGGATTCTGATCACCCTGCTGGGTCTATTTTGTGATAATGACTGGCTGGCTGTACATTTCATAAGCATGCTGTCTGTCTAAATCAACAGAGCCACTGCGGTTAGCTGTGAGGGTGCTGATTATTCACAAGATGAAGTTCTTTTCAAAAGCATGTTGCATGTTAAACCCAGAAGGCTTTCTTCTTCCTCTTAAACAGCCTGTGAGGTGACAACATTAATCCTCTGGCTTAAATCAAGTCTGAAATACAATGAATGTTAAACCCTTGACAGATGCGCTCATCTTCAAAATGCTGACAGTGGAAAAGAAGGGGGAAGTCAAAGCTTTACTACTCAACTGAGTCTATCTAGAATTGAGTTTATTCTGTTCTGCTTTACTTTGTTAGTCTTCTTACATCGGGCTGCGAGGGGCTGGAAATAGGTTAGCTGCGTAATTGTCCACGCTGGCAAAAATTGCACATGAAGTGCGTAGGTCTAATTTTAGCATCAGATTATCATGCTTATTTAATGATACTGTGTGGTAAATACAGATTTTGTGTTCTTGTAATGCTACTCATCAAGTGCTAAATGAGAGTAAGAAGGTTTTGGCATATAACTATTGCCAAAGGTTAACTTTATAAGGAGCTGCAATGTAATACATGGTTGAAATCAAATTTTGATTAAACTCTTTCATATTTTCATATCTCGCATATTTTTTTTTTCTTTAAATGTAAAAAAATTTTTTTTAAGTAAAATCAATTTCACAAAACGTTCATGGCCCCCTCAGAAGATTTTGCTGTATTTGTCTCAACATAAAATATATCAAAAGAAAGAACAGAGCCTCTGCCTATGCATTAAGTTTCAGATTCATGCACAGAATGTTTCAGATTTTTGACAGGTAGTTTCACAGAGGGACAATTAATTGTGCGATTGTCACCAATATGCAGGAAAAAATCATCATAGAGACAAAAGTTTTATGACAGGTAAATTCTCTCAACAGCAATTAGAAATGACAGACAAAGTGAGCAACCTATAACATTCCCTTACCAAAGGTAAAATCACTAATGCATTTCCTGTCATGACTTATTGCTTTTCGAAAATGGCAACAACAGCCACATAAAAGTGTGGGGTCAGTAAGTCTCTTATGTTCACCAAGGCTGCATATCAACCTGTAGCCTAAGACTGGTTTCCCACTGAAGCTAAGCAGGGTTGAGCCTGGTCAGTACCTGGATGGGTGACCTCCTGGGAAAACTAGGTTGCTGCTGGTAGAGGTGTTAGTGAGGCCAGCAGGGGGTGCTCACCCTGTGGTCTGTGTGGGTCCTAACGCCCCAGTATAGTGATGGGGACACTATACTGTAACAAGCACCGTCCTTCGGATGAGACGTTAAACCGAGGTCCTGACTCTCTGTGGTCATTAAAAAAATCCCAGGATGTCCTTCGATAAAGAGTAGGGGTGTAATCCCGGCATCGTGGCCAAATCTGCCCATTGGCCCCTTTCCATCATGGCCTCCTAATCATCCCCATATATATATATGATTGGCTTCATCACTCGGTCTCCTCTCCACCAATCAGCTGGTGTGTGGTGGGCGTTCTGGCGCAATATGGCTGTCGTCGCATCATCCAGGTGGATGCTGCACATTGGTGGTGGTTGAGGAGATTTCCCCCTTCCATGTAAAGCGCTTTGAGTGCCTAGAAAAGCGCTACATAAATGTAACAAATTATTATTATTATTAACAAATTATTTTCTGTTTTAATATATGTTAAAATGTAATTTATTCCTGTGATCAAAGCTGAATTTTCAGCATCATTACTCCAGTCTTCAGTGTCACATGATCCTTCAGAAATCAGTGTAATATGATGATTTGGTGCTCAAGGTATTTTTGTGGAAATCATGATACAATTTTAATAGAATTCTTTGTGGAATACAAAGTTCAAAGGTCTTTAACTGTCACTTTTAAGCAATTTAATATGTAATAATTAACTACAACTATCGATTATAATAATCAATGTGAAAAAGATTCTTCTGGCAAGTTATATTGTTCATTAGCATAAACAGCTAAACCAGTTTGCCAAGCAGCATAACAACCAATGTGCGATCCCAAGTGCATGACACAGCTTCAAACATGGCTCAACCAATTAGAATTCAGAGCTGGAACATTTTTATAACTTCATCCATAACTCAATTAGACATAGGCTACGTCTACATTAATCCAGATACATTTGAAAGCACAGTTTTCGTTTCAAAAAGCTCTCCGTCCACACTAGCGTTTTCAAGTGTTTTCCCTAAGTTTCTCATCCACACTGAAACGTCGGAAAGCACTAAATTGTAAAACCTTATAAAAGCTCACTGAAAACAGACATAGTAAAGTTCTCATGCTATTGTTCTGGCAGGATCATTTTATTTAGCAAAATATCTCAGCATTCACTGATGCGTCCAGGTCACTCTTACGCACCATACTGTATGTTTGGTCTAAAACACAACTGCTCTCATGTTTTGCTGCAGGACAGCAATAGCGAGTACATATTCTGTCATCTTTGCAGGACTGCGATATGAAGAGTGTACAAAGTAACATATTTTGGCAACAGTGTGAAAGTGAATAGCACATTACAGGCGCAATATCGGTATAAACATACATCGGTTCAATATGCATGCTATCAACAAGATGCCAATACCAGCACAAAATTGTAAACTAAACAAATCTTTCTATGCATCTCTGGTGGCTTTAGAGAAAACAATTGGGGGTGAATACCAAGAGATCGAATTATATCCAACCCAGACTCAATATAAAAACACAAAACACTTTGTAGCAGCACTACATGAAAGCCAATAGAGACTTGATTGCTCTTCTGTACTTTTTGATAATTATATAGTCTTGGTTTCCCTTTATATAATTTTTATTTCCGAAAGTTTGACAGTTCTGGATAGAGGTCTAATTAAAAGAAAATGAAACTCAGAACAAGTTTTAAAAGATAACGACTGAAAATTACACCAACCTGTCAAGTCAAGTCAAGAGATATTAAAGAAGTTTAGCGCTTTATGAAGGTCAATCAGTTACTCATCATTAGGGTTACACAGACGGTCACACAAGCACCAAAGGATCTCATTCAGGTCTGAGTGGCAGGTAAAATTATTGCTGTAAAATGCCATTTCATACGTCACATGCTTTGGTGCAGTATATCTTTTTAAGGCCAAATGCCCGACCCCTGTGTAGCTGTAAGCAGGCAGACAGCTTCCTAAGAGGCCTTTGCAAATTACTGCGCTAAATGTTTCTATTCACAGCCTGTCAAAACTGATCCCTCTGACATGCTACAGCATGTCAGAGCGTCTTATTCTCTGTCAGCACATCCCTAAGAGCCCTCTCCTCTCTTGGGACAACCAGGGAGTGAAAGCAAAGTGACAGCTAAGTTATGGCTATAATGAAAGTTACGAAGGTGCTTTTCAAGAATAGCTAAAAATTTAGCGTCAAATTAATATATATTACAAACATCAATGCTAATCTATTTCCCTTGCTAAGTGCAGGTGGATGTTGAATGTCCCTAAACTTAAAAAACTCAATTGTTCAATTGAACAGCTTGACTTGAAGGAAAAATGTCACAGATCTATATGATATATGTATATGTGTATATGCATATACAGAGGTTAAACTGGGCCATGAAATAAAATAAAAATTAATAAAATAAAATAAATAATAAATAAATAAATTCAACTAAACAGCATGAGTTGAATGAAAAATTTCATAAGCAGGTCGTCACATTGGCTATGTTGACGGAAGTTAGCCTATTTTCAGGCACTGTGTAATATCATTGCGCCTCTGCACCCATGGTACAGCAGTAAAGCTCCTTGATTATTACGCAGGAATGAGAGTATAGTTCCTAGCCATATCGGTCTAGAAAAACTCAGAAAAACGTTTCATCGTCAGTCTTAGTAGACAATGTAAATACAGAAGAGTCACGTTTTAAATAGGAAAAATATCTAAAGTCTTCGGTCATTTTTGAGCAAGATGCTAACGGTCTAATCAGATTCAATGATCTATGCTAAGCTATGCTAAAAGTTCTACCTCCAGATCCGGAGATCGGCTGAATGGATTCGAAAACAGTAACTCAACTGTTTAACTCTAGGGGAGTTGGAAAATGAGCCTATTTAAAAAAAAAAGTGGAGTGTTCCTTTAAGTATTATAAGCTAACAATGAGCAACATCTTTTTACAGCATTTATTAATCTAGGTTCATGTATAAATAGTATTCATTATTCATATCATTATTTAATATATTGGCCTAATTTATTTATATGCCAAAACCTTCTTACTCTCATTTGGAAAAAATCATCATAGAGACAAAAAATGCACAACAAAGTTTTATGACAGGTACATTCTCTCAACAGCAATTAGAAATGACAGACAAAGTGAGCAACCTATAACATTCCCTTACCAAAGGTAAAATCACTAATGCATTTCCTGTCATGACTTATTGCTGTTCGAAAATGGCAACAACAGCCACATAAAAGTGTGGGGTCAGTAAGTCTCTTATGTTCACCAAGGCTGCATTTTCTGTTTTAATATATTTTAAAATGTAATTTATTCCTGTGATCAAAGCTGAATTTTCAGCATCATTACTCCAGTCTTCAGTGTCACATGATCCTTCAGAAATCAGTGTAATATGATGATGTGGTGCTCAAGGTATTTTTGTGGAAATCATGATACAATTTTTATAGAATTCTTTGTAGAATACAAAGTTCAAAGGTCTTTAACTGTCACTTTTAAGCAATTTAATATGTCATAATTAACTACAACTATCGATTATAATAATCAATGTAAAAAAGATTCTTTTGGCAAGTTATGCCAGAATACATATTATTTAATATATTGGCCTAATTTTCTTATCGGATCGATAATGATAATAAAAATGATGCATTTATTGGCCGATACCGATATGGTGGCCGATATATCGTGCACCCTTATCATTCTGAAAGTGATTTTTAATTTTAACCCAGCAATATAATAATTTATAAACAAAGGTTGAGTTAAATAACCCAACCCAGCTAGGTCAAAACAACTCAGCACTGAGTTTGTTCCTTTTTGATCCAGTGCTGGGTTGCCAAAAATGACCCAAATTGGGTTTGCTTTTAACCCAGAATTTTTTTAGAGTGAAAAGTCTTTGTGAAAATGCACAAATGACACTGCAGAAAGGTATACGAATTTAAAATAAAGGTAAATGTAAATTTGAATTGCATTTGAATATTGCATGGCTTCCGTCTCAACACCCAAGCCATGCAAATCCCACCTTGGATCCAAGGGTACTCTAAAGCACCTGGAGGCTGCTGCACAGACACATTCATTAACATACATCACACACTTCATAGCACAAATCTGAGTGCTCAGAGTCTCCTATCACTGGATACACAGCGGACCTCCATCAGAACAGCCCCACGCTCCTCTGCTGCCTCTGTACGTTCAGTAGATCACAGTTATTACCTCATTAAGCGCCTTACAAACAGTCCTCTTCAAAACTCCTCAGGGTTGTGTAATCATACCACTTTATGTGAGGTGTCAGTGGGAGAACTGGGGCAATCTTGCACAATGGTGTAACAACAAAACCATCACGTTACTGCTGTCACACTGCAGGAGTTATTTCCCATAAAACCACAGGGAACCACTTTTTTTTTTTCTTTTTTTTTTTTTTTTTGCATATCCTGCAACAGAATCGATTATGTACCCAGTGGGGTTGCCACAAGTGCATAAGTGAGCACGTTAAAGCTCCTTGCACCACAATATATGAAGCACTAGTGGAAATTCCAGCACCAGGCAGAATTTCAGAAATAACAACTGCTTTCAAACCGGTTTCTTAAGCATTCTCTCCATGTATGATGTTCAGACAAACAAACAAGTAGGCAGAGTTTAAAAACATTTGAGAGGGTTTCAGCATGCAGTGCTCTCAGCACAGTAAATGCTCTCAAAGAACTTCATTCATTTCATTTAATCCGCTGCCACTACAGGCATCAAGGTACAAAAGTTTGCAACAAATCAATACATTTCAAACATCCTGCTGTGAGTGTGAGCAATCTCCCTGTTATACACAGTCTGAAGGTCCCTGTTTTGTGTGAGGACTATGATAGTTTACAGCAATAAAGGTAATAAAGATCTGTCAATTACACTAATGAAGGCATTCTTGATTTCAGTCTGTACACATACATATCACACATTTGGAACACTGAAAAGCATTAACATCATCTAAAATGTAAATCCTTTTTACACATAACCAACTTTAGAGATGTACAAATGTTTACAAATCCGTTCATACCTATTCTAATGAGATTAACATGCAGTTTGATTCCTTGGGATACTACCGTTCAAAAGTTTAGTTTTTTTGTTTAATTCAGCCAGGATGCATTAAACGAAAGTTACAGAAAAAACGTTTACATTGTTACAAATATATATATATATATATATATATATTTCAAATAAATGCTGTTCTTTTGAATTGTATATTGTATATTCATTAAATAATCCCAAAAAAAATCAATTCAATTCACATTTATTTGTAAAGCGCTTTTCATAATACATATCGTTTCAAAGCAGCTTTACAGAAAATGTATGCATCTACAGTACAATTTAGAGTGATTTGTTATCAGAGGTGACTGTGTCCAAGTTATGAATTTCAGAAATGTACATATACAAATCGCACAGTTAGCTAACAATGTATTAATTTAAGGCAAAAAAAAATCAGCCTATTGAAATGATTTTGATAAATGCAGGTGAGCAGAATATTAAAGGTGTCATTTTATTTTTTATACGGTTGTCTGAGGTCAACTTATGACGTTTGCATGGTTTTTACATTCAAAAACATCATAATGAATAAGTAATAGGCTATTTTCTACCCTGGTTTTGAGGCTCTCTCAAGAAACACTCGGTTTTAATGGGCGTGCTGCACTGAAGACTTGGAAGTAAATGCCCACGGCTAGGATTGGATAAGATTTGCATATTTAATGAGCTTCAGCTCCCCTGTCAGTACATGTGGGAATTGTTTTGAAAGCGTGTGGGAAAACGGCAACCGGAATGAATTGCCCACAGGGCTCGCAAAACATCTTTATCAACCAAACACAATGATTTATCTCTCATCCACCCGCGATTGATTGGAATGTTATTTTTTTATTACTTGACCCACCCGATTGGTGGATATAAGCGCGAACCGTGCATCACTAACACACATACACACACAAGGCAATTACGTTGCAGACAGCATGATCAAAACTTCTGCGATTGTATTTTCCCTTCAAATATCAAGTCAAGAGAGTGAACAACGCACATCAAGAAAGGAATGTTATTTCACTATTTAAGATAGCCCGTCGGCTGGACGGGCTTACGTTTTGGTAGCCCGTCTAGAAAAACACATAGCCCCGGGACGTTGGGCTTTGCGAGCCCTGGCCCTGTGGCCCATACATGTTCAAAACTGATCCCGAATCACAATTAACCAACAACACCACAAATAAAGGATTCTTCAGCCTTTGACAGCATGCTACGGTATGTTCTGTTAGACACGTACACACAATCAATAGATATCAAACGATCTGTAACAATGCAATACTATCACACATAAAACACATTTTTACTCACATAAGTGTGTTGGTTCATTCATTCATGTAATCTCATCCTGTCTGCAAATCCAGTCTCTTGTTTACAAATGAATCCATGGTAAAATAAAGGAACAAACGCGCAATGTCTTCCCCATGCAATAAAAATAAGGTTCATCCATGCATTCATAATATTGGAATCCAAATGAAGCTTATGCGGTATGTTTATTGCTTAGAAGTTCGATCGGGTTTAGCTCTATGTAGGCCTATGTCATGTCAGGCACGAGCCGGTGGGCGTGGCTACAGAATCAGGCGTTGTTCTTTTTCTGTTGAGGCGGTGTGTCTCCACACTCTGACGTCACAGCTTGGCACATTCTGAGATCGAGCGTTTGCTGGGCCTGGTGTCAATAAAAGCTTTTCTTTGACTAACAAGGAAGTTTTCAGCTCTGAAACTTACAGGATATTCTTATATTACCATGACCTTTTATATATCAAAAGCTCAAGGGAAAGTTGATTTCTCAATTCAGGACCCCTTTAAAAACATATTACCGACCCCCCCCCCCCCTTTTTTTTTTAAACAAGCACATTTATTTCACAAAAATTGTTGACCCGCACACACACACACACACAGTACTGTCCCACTTTACTAAACATACACATAAATTATACGAATATGACTAATACTGATTAATAAATTGGCCTATAAGGTAAGGCGGTAAAACTTTATAATACTGATCCAGCATTAATGAATAACTACACAGGAACAAATGAGTAATGCATTATTAACACTCTAGTAACTACTATTAACTAACAAGAAACTCTGATTAATAAATTAGTAAGTAATAGTGCTTAGTCGAATGTGGTAGTTCACTATTTGCAAATCAATAACTACTAGTCCCAGAGGACTACTAAGAACTACTAGATACAGGTTCATAATTAATGTGAATAACGCATAATATATAAGTATACCTCTTCGTACCTCTTCAGCTGGGTCTCGGTACGGTTGTTTGGCCCAAAAGATCCGCACCAAGAGGGAAAAACGAAATTGAGTTCGACTCAATCGAACCAAACAAGACAGGTGTGAATACACCCAAAAACTTTTAGTCCTGGTCTGCTTAGCGTTCACACTGGCATTTTAACATTGACCCTAAAGATACCGAACCTAAAGGCTTAGATATATCTTCACAACCTGATTGGTCAGCTTTTATGAAGTATATTTCACAACGGATCTGGTGTCCCAGTCCCACCGCTTAACTGGGACACATCTTTAGTTTTGGTACATCTTCAAATGCAAAGAGGATTAGGATTAGGATGGGCTCTCAGAGATGCAAAAAGGCTTTTCAACAATCCTGAACTCAGCAATTCTGCAAACCCTGATCTAGAGACCAGCCTCATGTTCACAAGACATTAACCCTGGGCTAGGATTCATTCAATTATGTATTAATGTGGTTCCTCCACAGATTGCACCACACAAGACTGATGGAAAAACATTTTAAGAGGGATAAACCAGTTCTGTTGGTCCGTATCTGCTAATTACCTATGACTACACTAAGCCCATTTACACCAAACATGAAAAACGATAACAATAAAGACATAGTTTAAAAAATCATTCTAAATTTAAAAGAATAGCACAGTCCACACCACAAATATAACAATAACGGCACAGAGAAACCATATGGTTAAAATAACATTTTTTCCAGCTGATGAACGATAAAGACATTGACAACCATTTAGAAGCCACCCTACTTTAAAGAGCTCAAGTATTTAAAGCGGATTACGACATAACTGCAGCAAGTGCTTATTATATCACGTGTTATGGACACTAATATAGTTATTGTTATAGCTATCTTTATAATTATTGAACGGGCCTTAAATCCATTACGCAATTATGTTTAATGAGCTTCCAGGAACAGAGTTAACCTTCTGCGCCAAACCAAAGTAACTTAGTCTAAAAGGAGTTCTAAGCAACATGAGAATAAGCCAGTATTAGCAAAAGCTTAAATGTAATTCCGTAAACAGAAACAAACACCACACTTATAAGGATCAACTAAACGTTGGATTTTCAAAAGTATTTGAAGTTATGTTAAACTTGCACGACATTCCTGAATGAATTTGTGATTGATTGATTGATTGCTTTACATGTCGGTCAGATGTCTTCTTGGGCGGTCGCTGGCCAATGAAAGCTGCTATGGAGTCCAGACCTTCTACCATCAGTCTGAAGGTCTGGGTACACAAGACTAACTATTCAGCATTAGCAACATCCCGCGTAAGAAAGAAAATATAAACCATAAAGTGTTTAAAACTCTTCAAAGCATGTGGGCAATGTCCATTGCAAATATTACACCTCCGCCTAAATGAATGAACAAAAGAATTGCAGACATATTCAGCTATCTAAAGCTAAAGAGAGACAAGATCGAGTGGCCTTGTGGGCCAGAATAAAAATCAATGAGTTTTTCCTACGCAGATGAACCCTAGATCCCACACTGTCCAGCGGAGGAGAGGAGGGTGAACAAAAAAAAAAAGCTGCCCTGCTGGGGTGGAGGCAGAGATCGTCATTACTTCACCTTTGTCCACGCCACTAAAAACAGCTTCAATGGGGGACTGAAACACGCACACAAACACCCAGAATCACACAGCGTGTGTGTGGGATGATATTCTCTCAGCCATAACCTACTGAGTGCATCCCGCAAACTATTACGTAACATTAACTACCAAGAAGAGAGTGGAGGCAGTCACAGAGAGAGAGACAGATGCAGATATACTGTTGCATGCATTTGAAGTAGAAGAAGGGGGTGGATGGCGTTGGATGTGCGTGAACACTTCACCATGACTTAAAATAGAAAGAACTCACACGAAATATTTACAGCCAGAGTGCAAAAAAAAAAAATTGACAATGGCATTGTTGGAGGTAAGACTTCCTGTGATGAAGCACAGCATAATGACTCTCTACGTGTATAATATAATTGGCTCTTGTGAGGGAGGATATTCCCTCAAGATTCCCTCAAGTTCTCTCTGGAAGACTGTCTCTTTCTTGATGATACAATGACAAGTTTATCACTTTCTGAATCTGCATTTTAATGCAGAAATCTAAATCGAAACATCCATACTAATTAAGTAAAATAGGGTTTCTATTTTACACTCAAATGGGTAATACAAGTTCGAATTTTGCTTGCAACATTTCCTGATCCTTTTCCAAACTGTCCTCCTCATAATTTAACAAATGGGTTGTATTTTTAGAAAACTTTTAAATGTAACATTTTGAAATTAACAACAAAATAAAAAATAAAATAAAAAAACAATGAAAATTAAAGGAAATTAAATTTAAATGTAGACAGAAAAAAAAAAATTCAAGACAATCAAGATTTTTTCAAAATTGTGGCATTATTTCATAATCAAACCACATACCCTCATTAATCAGTATATTATATATTATATATTATATAACATATTATTTATATTGTATAATTAATAATAATAATTTGTTACATTTATATAGCGCTTTTCTAGGCACTCAAAGTGCTTTACGCGGAAGGGGGAAATCTCCTCAACCACCACCAATGTGCAGCATCCACCTGGATGATGCGACGACAGCCATATTGCGCCAGAACACCCACCACACACCAGCTGATTGGTGGAGAGGAGACCGAGTGATGAAGCCAATCATATATATATATATATATATGGGGATGATTAGGAGGCCATGATGGACAGGGGCCAATGGGCAGATTTGGCCACGATGCCGGGGTTACACCCCTACTCTTTATCGAAGGACATCCTGGGATTTTTAATGACCACAGAGAGTCAGGACCTCGGTTTAACGTCTCATCCGAAGGACGGTGCTTGTTACAGTATAGTGTCCCCATCACTATACTGGGGTGTTAGGACCCACACAGATCACAGGGTGAGCACCCCCTGCTGGCCTCACTAACACCTCTACCAGCAGCAACCTAGTTTTCCCAGGAGGTCTCCCATCCAGGTACTGACCAGGCTCAGCCCTGCTTAGCTTCAGTGGGAAACCAGTCTTAGGCTACAGGGTGATATGGCTGCTGGCTAAGTTTATTGTATTATTACTATATATTCGTGTCCATACTGTACAGGATGATTTTCATTGAATCATTGACATCATTGTATTATAGTAATGTGAAGGGGGAAAAAAATTGTTTACAAAAAACGTATAATAATAATTAAACAAAAAAAAGATTCACCCAATACAATAAGTTAAAAAAAAAAAAAAATTAGTCAGAAAAGAGAAATGACAATAGTATACTGCCACTGATATACATCTTTCTTTAGTTAGGGGTGGGCGATATACCAGTAGACACAATTAACCGGTAGTAATTTGTCAATTGCTCTAAAATGACGTCATAACGCCCACCCCTAGTTTGAGTGCTTATTCACAGTATTCATAATTCACTTTTTTAGGGTGAGTTTGAGAAAAAATTTGTACTAATATGTATGCCTCAAACCTCAACAGTGTTGAATGTTTAATCCAATATAGACTCATATTTTATATCTCTCGTTGTAAAATAATAATAAACAAATAAAAACACATGGGTTGAACAGGGACAACTTTAAGTCTTTGCATCAGCCAGCAGCAACAGAGCAAAGAGAAAAAATGTTTTCTGCAAGGAGATGCATCTGTTTTTTCCATCTAATGTTCCCACTTGTATTTCACCTTTTCTTCCAGACGTAGGGGTTCACCCTACGAGTCCTGAGCTATGCTTCCCAGGGTGCCACAGATGAGCCAGATCTCTGTCAACAGCATCATTACACTGCTAAATCGCTGCAAACCAAGATTGTGCTCCTTTAACCGCAAAGCTCAGTGCGTCCTAAACAAGTCTGGCTGTTTTCTTGAGCAGTTGCAGTCTCCATGTATCTTGTACAACTGGGGTCAGCAGTAAAAATGATTAAAGTTCAATAGCAATAACAGCTATTTTCAATGTAGAGGCTGATGCAGCTAGGAGACAGAAAAGACTAAAGGCCTTAAGAAAAACAGAAATGGAGAAATTAAATGTAATAGATAGATAGATAGATAGATAGATAGATAGATAGATAGATAGATAGATAGATAGATAGATAGATAGATAGATACAGTTTACATTTGTGAGTACATCGGATGCAAGTCAGATCCGAGTTAATCTATATTTAATTTATAATTTATGCAGTGAAGACTGTGAAGTGTGAACTCAATTTCAGTATATTTCCTACCCGTTACATCCAATATTTAAAATATACTGTCTGTCTGTTGTTTCTACATTAATTTAGGAGGTTAAATGTGAAATTATTACAATATAAAAATATATTAAATACTTGGGATAGGTGCGATTATATATATACTATTTATTTATTCATTTTTATTTGTATTTTTTTAATAATTATAATTATAACAAGCTTGTTCTGGTCCCTGGGAATGAGAG
Source organism: Rhinogobio ventralis (assembly GCA_039654625.1). Taxonomy (NCBI): domain Eukaryota; kingdom Metazoa; phylum Chordata; class Actinopteri; order Cypriniformes; family Gobionidae; genus Rhinogobio; species Rhinogobio ventralis. The sequence goes on from CM077215.1 coordinate 4,329,081, forward strand.
CCCTAGTATGATGCACTTGCTATCACTACATTATGTATGGGGCGACACTGGTAACTTGCTCTCTAGAGCTCGGTACGCATTAAAACTGAAGTCGATGTCTACTTCTAATAAAAACTTGACCTAGCTACTAGAGCTCAGACAATACTTCTCTTTCATAAGGCATGAGCAATGATTCACAAAGTCCAACTGAAGAAAAAAGCTTAAAATAATTCATGTGGGTGACTGAGGAATTGAAAGCAAAAATCTGAGTAAGCAAGCAAGTCAACTAGGACTGGATTCTGTTACATCATCAAAGCACTGATTGCATCTAAACTGCTTTCTGTGAATCAGGTGAGTTCACTCTTAATAGCTACAGTCGGCTACTGCTGAATGGAAACAAACACTGCTTCTGTTACTGAACAAAATAATATTCTATAACAATATTCAAAACAGAAATTACTAACAAAAAAATAAGAATAACCAATGAGACTGGCCTTAAATCTGCTCTTTAGCTACAATGACAGGATGGTGTTGTTTATATTAACAAAAAGAACTATACAATAATAATAATGATGATGATGATAATAATAATAACGTTTTTTTTAGTAATTTACCATGGTAGTCCTTCTTTGAAGTGCACTACAGTTCAAAAGTTAGGAGTTGGTAAGATTTTTAAAATGTTTTTGAAAGAAAATGCTCACCAAGGCTGCATTTATTTGATCGAAAATACAGCAAAAACAATAACATTTTGAAATATTATTACAATAAAACTAATTCTGTTTTCTATTTTAATATATTTTAAAATGCAATTTATTCTTGTGATGGCAAAACTGAATTTTCAGCACTCTGCAGTGTCACATGATCCTTCAGAAATCATTCTAACGTGCTGATTTAGTGCTCAAGAAAATGAGATTTCTTATTATCATCAATGTTGAAGACAGTTGTGCTGCTACCAATGGGATTATTTGATGAACAGTATTTGATATTTTGAAACTGTAAAAGTATTTACTGTCTTTGTAACATGTCTAATGCATCATTGCTGATTAAAAGTATTAATTTCATCAATTTAATAAAAATGACCATACATTCATGGTACCTCTATAGTACTTAAGTAGTATGGAGAAATTAATATGCCTAATATTAATCAGCCATCCTCATGGGTATTATAAAAGACCCTGACTAGTTAAAAAACAGCATTAAGGTGCTTGCCTTTCAGGTGTAGTAGGACTGCATTTGGAATTCACCGCACACCACACATTACCATCACAATGGCACTTCCAGCATTGATTCAACAAAGCACGCAAATACAATCATTAATATTTCAGTTCACGGGATGGTGAATTGCATCTGCAACATTGAGTGTGAATGAGAGAGGTAGCTGTCTACACATTAGGTACAAACCCTCCTTCACGAATAAGCCTTAAGAAAGCATTAAACTGAACAGAGATGCAAAGATCAAATCACTCATATTGTATATTTAGAAGAGTGTAAACAGAGCAGCTTGGCTCCAGTGAAATAAACCCCATTAGTTCAAGTACTGCTAGCAGACTGGCACTCTAAATCTTTTAATGCCACTCAAAAGGCTTCCTGTCCGGATACCTGCACCAATGAAGGTGGGAAAATCCGATAAAGCCTTGGACTGTTTGTTGATGGACTGACCATCAATAATGTATTCCACCAGCAACGTGTCTGGCTCCAGCGGTGGTGAGGAGCTAAAAGCCCCATTGCCTATGGAGAGCCTCGTTATCTGTGGATGCAAGTTTCTGACAAGTTTACGCCTTCATGGCTCAACAGAGCTGGCGACAAGGGATTAATCCTGATACAATGCAACACTGTAACACAACACTTAAACCAATGAACATTCTGTTCCAAAAAGATATTCAAAAGTCCCTTTTAAAAGAAACAGCAAAGCAATACGACATAAATAACACCCTTGGATTCTCAACAGCCGACACGTACACACAGCTTCTTCCCCTTCATACTCATTCTCATCTTCTCTCACACTCCTTACCTTAGTTGTGACAATACACAGACAATCCATTCTGAGCCAAACAGCTCAAGCCAGTTTCCCCTTCATCAGCACCACATTAACAAATACAGAGAGATGAGAGGAGAGAGAGATTGCAAGAGAGAGGAACGAAAGGCACGGCTGGAGCTAACGCTGACAGAGGCGTGAGTCCTCTCTGTGTGCAGGCATGGTCTTGCCGTAGTCCTACAGCCTGCGCTTGTTAGCGCTATCCACTGTTCAGCCGCATGGCTGGGGCTCAGACTGCTGTCTCTGCTGCTGCTGAGATCACAGAGCATCCCTCCTCCTCTGGAGCTCGCCGCACAAGCGCACACCCATGCGTGCGACAACAGGCGCGCTCTCCTCTCACAGACGCTGAAGATTCACCTCTCTAGCCTGGAGAATCTGCACTACGACTGGGAAAATAGTCACTGTTTGTGGACTGAGAGTTAATTTCTTCTCCTTTGGTTATCTGAAGCAGAACTAAGCCGTTTTAAGCCAGTTGTGGAGAGTAATGAAGTGCAAGAATTAATGTTTCTGGGCAGTTTAAGAGAGGGGAGTGAGTAAGCAGTTCACGATGATCTTCACAACATCAATCTAGGTTTATTTTGGGCTGTCTTGGAAAACCATTGGTGAGCTCAAATAACCTGACTTTTAAGTGATCAGGGCTAGAGAACGATTGTGAGGTACAAGAAAAAACTGCAGCAATGCCTCAGCAGAGATTGGCAGATCAGGCCTGATGCATCACACAACATCTGATCAATGAATCTATTAAGACCTTCCCCAGTAATTTAAATGAATAAACAGACAAGAGGGGCGAGCTGCATACTGCAGTAACAACAAATAAATAAAAGAGAAGAGAAAAAGTCTTGAGAAGAAAATGTAAACAATTTTTAATATATTTTAATATATTGTTAATATATTTTTAATATATGTAATAATTAATAATTAATCTTATTTTAACTACTTGTTTAATGGCATCTTTTTATTAATGAAGGCCAGTAGAACTGATACTGATGTCTCTATGAAATTTATTTTTTCCCCCAATTTTAAACATTAATTATGGCCATTCAACATTACAGTGTAATTGAAAGCTATTAATTTTAACATTTATTAGGCTCCGAAAAATATAACAACTTTTAATTTAAGTTGACCCATAATAAATGTCACCTCTACACAGAATACATATACAGAAATTGAGTTAGCAAACAGTCTGCGATGCATAAATTATACATTAAATATAGATTATTCCTATTTAAAGCTACAAAAGTTCTTTACTCAAGAGCAGTGAGGAATATTCTCTGTCCCCTTTGTTCTTTGATTAACATTAATGACAGTCTCACAGCAGCAGGTTTATTAGGCTGCTGTCACTTTAAGATCTGCCGCAGATTTGACAGACATCTCATTTTCTCACAACTCTTTATGTTCATTTAGGATTTTATTTAACTAATTTAAGACTGCTCTTATGAGGATGCCCAACAAAACTGACATTTTGGCATAATTGTGTGTGTTATTGTTCATTCAAGCGTGAAAGAGAACTTGATTCTGGTGCGCTGTCTGTGCGCACAATACTGGCGAGTGTCTTTCTGTGCGTTGTGTGTGTGTCACATAGACAGGACATTCATAGACAGTGCATTCTCTTTGTCTTGTCTTTAATGGTTTAAAAGCATTTGCATGAATAAGAGCATGATCATATAAAGTAACACTAGCCAAAGGATGACAGAAAAAACTATGCGTTAAATATTTTTAATCGCATGCGTTAACGTTGACAGCACTATTAGAAGTGTTTTGAACACATAGAATGTCAGTGGAGAAAAGCCCTGCCCCGTACGTTGACGGGATTGGTTACAAGTTTGTGATGTAGGAATTCGGGGTGGTTTCAAACTGAGTCTTTGATACACTGCAGTTTTAAGGAGAATTATCAATTTAGGGAAAAATAAATAAATAAATAAATTTATGCACTATATTGCCAAAAGTTTTGGGACGCCTGCCTTTATATGCACATGAACTTTAATGACATCCCATTCTTAATCCGTAGGGTTTAATATGGAGTTGGCCCACCCTTTGCAGCTATAACAGCTTCAACTCTTCTGGGAAGGCTTTCCACAAGGTTTAGGAGTGTGTTTATGGGAATTTTTGACCATTCTTCTAGAAGCGCATTTGTGAGGTCAGGCACTGATGTTGGACGAGAAGGCCTGGCTCGCAGTCTCCGCTCTAATTCATCCCAAAGGTGTTCTATCGGGTTGAGGTCAGGACTCTGTGCAGGCCAGTCAAGTTGCTCCACACCAAACTCGCTCATCCATGTCTTTATGAACCTTGCTTTGTGCACTGGTGCGCAGTCATGTTGGAACAGGAAGGGGCCATCCCCAAACTGTTCCCACAAAGTTGGGAGCATGAAATTGTCCAAAATGTCTTGGTATGCTGAAGCATTAAGAGTTCCTTTCACTAGAACTAAGGGGCCGAGCCCAATCCCTGAAAAACAACCCCACACCATAACCCCCCTCCACCAAACTTTACACTTGGCACAATGCAGTCAGGCAATGGATAACCACTCCATGAAGCTCTCTACGCACTGTTCTTGAGCTAATCTGAAGGCCACACAAAGTTTGGAGGTCTGTAGCTATTGACTCTGCAGTAAGTTGGTGACTTCTGCGCACTGTGCACCTCAGCATGCGCTGACCCCGCTCTGTGATTTTCCGTGGCCTACCACTTTGTGGCTGAGTTGCTGTTGTTCCCAATTTCACGAATGGACTTATTGCACAGGTGGCAACCTATCACGGTACCACGCTTGAATTCACTGAGCTCCTGAGAGCGACCCATTCTTCACAAATGTTTGTAGAAGCGTCTGCATGCCTAGGTGCTTGATTTTATACACCTGTGGCCATGGAAGTGATTGGAACACCTGAATTCAATGAGGGGAGGGGTGTCCCAATACTTTTGGCAATATATATGCATGTATATAAATAAATAGTAATAATACTATTTCACTGTAAAATAAAATAAATTATTTAACAATAATAATAATAATAATTAATATTATTGTTATTTTATACTACAACTATAAAATTACAATAATATTTTTTATTTACATTTCAACAAACAATTGGATTATTATTTATAATATTTAAGTTTAAAGCTTCTCCTTTGTTAGCATGGCTTTCCAGCTGATGACCACCGGATTGTCTGGCACGGAGCAGCAGTTCTTAAATGACCAAGAACAATATGCTGACCAGCTGACCGCACCCCCCCCCCCTCTCTATTAAGCTGTATTAGTACCCAGGCATGCTATCTTATCTTTCTCTTCTTCTGTCAGTCTTACCTGCTGTCTGTACACTGCCCGCTGCTCCTCGCAAAACAGCACCCTGATTACCGCTTTCATTCTGCCTCTAACATTTCAATGGCTGCTGCACACACTACGTCTACAACTATCTTCTCAAATACACACACGCACTAAGCCCTTCAGCAGATGGGCCTCAAAGCCGCTTTGAGTGATCACATTACAGACTGAGTACTTTAACTTTCTCTCCACAACACTTTCCCACAGACAATGGGGAATAATTACAAAACGAGGTCGGCAGGACATTGAGACAGAAGCTCAAACATGAACTTGGCGAGTGAGTTTCTGTTATAACGCCAAGTTTTGTTTTGTGTTCTCCTTACATGAACTCGAAGCACTGTCCACTATGCTAACAATGCTAACCCTGTTTCCAGAAGAGAGGCCCCTTATATTCACAAAATGTAAAAAAGTAAGTTACTAATGGACTAGTATAAGACTCTAAAACAATAGAAACTATGCCATCAGTTTGTTGCTGTATAATAAAGACAAACTGGTTCAGGTATGGGAAAAGAAAAGCTAGAACTTTATTGAAAAATTAGAAAAAATAGCCTGCAGCTGTTGTAGGCTCATATTTTCATATTGAAAGCTGCATCTGCATCTGTTTTGAAAATTGTTAATAAATGTTCTTAAGCATATAGGCGTAAATCGTGGGGGGTCAGGACACCCCCCCCCCCATTCGGAGGATTGTCCCCCTTTCAAAATGTAATTAAAAACCACATTGTGTATTGTAAATAATATATTGATATATACTTAAAATAATTGTGTAAGTAGTAAAATAAAGTTTATTATTATTACAAGTACAACTTAACTGAGTCTGAAAAGCTACATTTATGTATCACCTTTCAAGTTTTTCTCCTAACATTAATTATAATACACATAAAAAAGGACACTTATTGTCATGAATGTTGATAGAATTCTCTGTCTTATGCTAAATCCCATAAAGTGTTGTTTATTTTTCTTTGGAACTATGACTAAGAGTTTAAGCTCATCATTCCAGCCCTGTTTACCCTCAGATCACCGATGCCCGGGTCAAGAGGACAACCTGCAGTCCATGCTGCATGCTATTTTAATGAGGACGATGATATACAAAAAGAAAAAAAAACTCTTCTGTAAGCAAGATTAAGAATTAATTTTGGCGTCCACAACTCCCTCGCTATTTTGATGTAAGCTCATTTTCTATGGATAACTCTGATTTAACAGAATCCGACTCAACAGAGGTATGTGCATTGTACGTGTGTCACCGTATGAGCACCTGAGGCACAGGGCAGTTGTAAACGCTTACAGACGGCACACTTGCGGGCAGTGCTGCTCTCTCATGTGCACAGACGGGACATCTGGTAGAGCCGCAGGGACTCTGTGTGTGCGAATCTATGAGCGAGGTGTTGTAAGTGACCTCAAGATGCTCAGGTGTCCCACTTGAGTAACAAAAGAGGGAGTCGCCACAGATTCATTCAGAAAAAGCTCTCATTTCGACCTCCATCCTGACATGTGGACTTCCACAGATCTAGTCTTTCTGTATTATTCCAGCTATATTTGGGTTTGTCTTTGTGCCTCCCTATAATTGGCTCTGCCCTCTTTTCAAAAACATAAAAGCCACAGATGTCTCAAACTCTGAGTCCTTGATTTGGTCTTGAGTATATGTGGGTCACTAATAACACAGATCGACTAAAGGCCCGTTCACACCAAGGACGATAACTATAATGATAAAGATATAGTTCTAAAATTGTTGTGAATATAAAAGAAAAGCAGAGCCCACACCACAACTATAACAGCACAGAGAAACAATATGGTTGGAAACACTTTCAGAGCATTTTTCCCTGTGGATGAACGATAAGAATCATTGACAGCAAATCAGAATCTATTCTGCAAGCATTTAAAGCAGCAGAAGACAAAACTGCAGCTCATGCTTAGATTAAACAGAACAATGAATGAACTGGTGTGGACGGTAATTCAAATTGACCCAAAGTAAGAGCAATTACGTGATGTGACGTGCCACCCTATGCGGTATGTGCTGAAATAGTTTAGAAATGGGATTAAGAATATAAGCCTGTGCTCTTGTATGTATACGTGTTTCTCATTTCTGTGTCCAAGCTGGTTGAGTTAGACAGTGGTGGCAATTACCGGAGATCACCACGCCTCCAAGATTGGAGCTGTACTAGCGAAAAGGCAGAATCAGGCTCCACACACAAACACACAGTTAAATTTACTAATAGAACATGCAGACAAATGCCACCAGACTGATTTCAAATCCCTGTTCCTGTTTCCAGGATGGACAAAAAAGGAACTTCTTCCATTGCTCTAAGGTCTAGTTCAGACGCTCACGTGGCCATTGTAGATGTGTGATGCACTGTGTTGTGAAACATTCCTTCCATAACCATTATTACAATTTTTGTGTGACTTGTGCCACGGTGGATCAGATGGACCAGACGGCCTTCGTTGTCCTCGTGAACCGATGAGCCTTGGCCGCTCAACACCCTATCGCCGGTTTGTGTTTTGTCCCTTCTTGGACCACTGTTGGTAAATTCTCACAACTGCTGACCAGGAGCAACACACAAGCCTTGCCGTTTCAGAGATACTCTAACCCAGTCGCCTTGCTATAAAATTTGGACCTTGTCAAAGTTGCTCAGACCTTTATTCCTGCCCATTTCTCTGTCCAACACATTGATTATGAAAACTGATCGTTTGCTTACCATCTAATCTACTCAGACCTTAATATATTGCCTTGTTAGGAGATGATCAACGATAATCGCTTCACCCGTGAATGGTCAAAATGTTCTGGCTCATCAGTGTATATTCATGTTAATTTTTTATGCCAACTTTCAATGAAAATGTTGAATACGGAGATTGCAGAAAATGTCAGATTTTTGGATTCAAACTTCTCTGAGAAGGCAGATATTTTAATGAGGTTTAAATTAAGGTACTTTTTTTTCCTCTAATGTTTTCATTAACTAAAAGAAAGCTGAAATAAGCTATAACCATTCCATTAAGCTTAAATTAAAAAATAAATAAAAGTTGCCAACTAATTGAAATAAACATAATATAAATATATAAACTAATAATTAAAAAATAAATAAATGACAAAAGCTAAAGTTAAAGTTAAAATAAAAACTGGCAATATAAAAATAAAAGCTAATTAAACATATTAATAAATACTATAATAGTATAAAAATAATACTAAAAATAACACTCAAGTACTCAGAAAATGTCCCCGAATGTTAATTCTGATAATGAACTGCTGTCTTATGAAAAACTCATCTCAAAACCTCTCACTGTTTAATCGATATCGTCTACGGCGTCCCTCTCTGCCTGCATTACTCATGCGTAGCTGGTGTAAAAACTGCCATGTGAAAATCTGCATCTGACAGAAAATTGAACAGAATGTGTGTGTTTCTCACCTCTGTATTGGTGGTTCCTACGGCAGGCTCCTCCACTGTCAGCTCCATGTGGCTCTCCTCTCTCAGCTGGGGACAAAAACACACACACTTTCAGAAGTCATCTACATCTCCAATGTCTGACTCCAGAAGCATTTCACTTTAAGCATATGAGGAATGTTTTTAGAACATTAAATGTAACATTTGATATCGATCTTATTGATATTCACTTCAATAGTGATATTCAAACATTCTCAATCAAGTGAGCTGCTGATATTCAAGAGCATGGAGGATATTTAGATGATCCAGCAGGATTTCAAGGGAGATTTTGCTTTTATACATTATACATTTATTTAAAAGAGCAATTCTGAAGTCACAGAATTAAGAAAAAATTCTGCTTGGAAAGTCTGTCAACAAATGATGTATAATGTATAAGGCAGGCTGAAGGAAGAGAGATGGCCAGATACATCAAATTCACAAACACAACCCTTATATAACATATAACAGCCAACCGTAGCAGCACAAACACTCATGTATGTATACGGGCCACATAAATGATTAACATCCTGAAGACCATGATATGTGATTGTAAGCATTTTTTATTTAAATTAATTTCAAAATCCTTTCATCTAAACGCCATATTAAAGATTTGAGGACAGTTGTTTTAAACCAAGAGAAATAATACAATTATTTTTTAACAAAGTCTCTCACGCTCACCAAGGTTACATTTATTTGATCAAAAATAAATTTTTCAGTAAAAAACTTTATATTGTGAAGTATTATTACAGTTTAAAATAAATGTTTTCTACTGTAATATATTTTAAAATTAACTAATTTATTCCCGTGATGGCAAAGCTGAATTTTCAGCATCATTCTTCCAGTTTTCAGTGTCACATGATCCTTCAGAAATCATTCTAATATGCTGATACATTAAGAAATATTTCTTATTATGATCAGTGTTGAAAACAGTTGAAAACAGAAACTTTTTAGGATTCTTTGATCAAAGTTTAAAAGAACAGCATTTATTTGAAATAGAAATCTTTTGTTTCATTATAAATTTCTTTTTTAAAACAAATAAAGAAGACATTTAATGCATCCTTGGTGAATATTTCATTTCCTCAAAAAAGACACAATGGCAACTGACATAGCTAATAGCATATAATAGTGCATGTGTTTTTGTTAATTTTATCATGTAAATATTTAACTAACAACTTTTGTATGCTAATGGCTCAGTGAAGACATCTACAGATGTAAATATGCTGATGTCAGGATGTCGTCCTTCTGTCCAATAAGACCATGAGACACTGGGATCAAGACTCACAGCTCACACAGAGACAGCGTCCCCCTAGTGGCAGTATGCAAAAAAAATGCAGTCTGAATTTACATTGATGACTGCACATGCACTGGCAAAATAATGCCGTTATTAACCTGATAAAATACTACACAATAAATAAAAACACCCATTAATACATGGAAACATTATATGAAAATGAGATGACGTTTTGCATTTAACTATGCAGTTGAAAATACAACAAGCTTTAATCTTTCTGCTATGCATTTTTAAATGAAATCCGCTGAGCAACAAGAATCTCGTCTCAGGCCCTTTTCAGTCCAGTATAATCTCACTTTCTCAGAAAATTGAAGTCATTAATCACACAAGTCTCTAGTACACTTGTACCATTTTATCAGTAGGTGTTTGATTGACACGTCTTGTGCTTTTGTGAGTGCTGATGCGTCAGCAGACCTAAGCAGTGCTGCGGAATTCACCAGCGTCTGAGAAGGCAAAGCCTGCATACAGCTCTAGAGCCATTTGTATTCTTCAGATATCTACAACTTCTTTTATTGCCTTTAATTATACTGTCACAAGCCTTTCCACTCAACGTCATCACAGCACATGACAGACAAGGCCTCAAACACATACAAAGAGTGCTTTTCCAGCCATTTTAAGAGAAAAGAACAAATCACAAATGAGAATTTCTTCAAGAGCAGAATCAAAATTAAATGGAAAGCAGAATTTTAATCCCCAGAATCCAATCTTGACAGAGCTGTGATGCCCCGCACACATGTGCAGTGTAAATAGGGGGTAAGCTTCCCAAAAGTGTGGCATTTCACCAGGTTCGATGCCAACAGCACGCAATGCAATATTTGCGACAAGATAATTGCTGCCAAGACTGGAAACACAACAAATCTGAAGCACTTGACAGTGCACGGAATAAGAAAGTTGCTCCGTATTCGACTGCAAGAAGAACTGCAGCGCGTCACATAAAGGAACCGGAACTTGCCTCACAGACATGAGAAATAGGCCTATAGAAAGCTTGAAATGTCAACTTTTAAATTAAATTAACCAATTCAAATAAAAAACGAATACTTTAATTATGTAATCCAAATGAAAGGTGCATTTCCATCTATAGGCTGCAGAGATGACAAGTCAGCATCGTCAACTTCATCTTTGCAGCCAACACTAGTTTATTAATTAACAATTAAAATGTCTCCTTGTTATTTTTACATTCCTAATCATTAGGCTAATTTTGCCAGTGCTTTGCAGCAAGCTTTATGTGTGCGCTTAAGCGCAAGGCATATATCCGGTCTCGAAGTCAAGGTATCTGTATCGATGTCGAAATATTTTGAACGATAGCCCTAACTACAGTAGCTGTGACCTAGTCTGCATGTGTTTGAAGCAAAGTCAGTTGAGAATCACTAGGGCCATGCAATGAGTCTGTATTTGTCTCACCTCTGGCGGTGTGGAAGCTGGCTGCGGACCCTCTGTGGGTAATGTCGAACTGGTGGCAGTGTGTTCCCACTGCTGAGCCATGTGATTCACTTCCACCAGCTTCTGCTCACAGCTCTTCTGAGAGTTCAGCAGGGTCACTTCATAAAACTCCTGGATATCTACATAGAGAGAGAGAGAGAGACAGAGAGAAACACTATAAATGTCTTTTTAATACCTACTCGAAATCTGTTGTAGTTTCCACACCCATTTTGCCTAAATGGGCTTTCGGATTAAAAACCAACATAATCTCTAGCTGGTAGCAGATCAAATTAAACAGAGGCAATATATTAGATTGATTCGTTGGCATCTAAATGAATCCAACACAGAGAGAGAGAAGTGGAGAGGCAAACACATGCTTGTTTAGTCTGAAAAAAAGGTGGATATTTGAGAGGCAGCCATGGTAGAGATTAATTTGTGTTTCTGGGTCAAAAAGTGAGATTAGACACAAATTTCTAGCTATCTTAGCCAAACAGATTCCAATGAGAAAATATGTAGGGCTTTCCAATAATTCCCATGACTGTGCAACAACTAGGTTTTACATACAGTTTATGTGTGGGAACATTGTAATGTTGTCACAGGTTAGCTGTGTAGCAAATACAATAACAAGATGCTTGACACAGAATGATCGAAGAAACACAATATTTAATATTCCCAGAGAGCAAGAACACTACACATATTCCAACAATGTTAACACGGAATCACGAACTGGGCAAACTGAAGGCAAGGAGCAAGGGACAGGTGTGAGCTAATCAGAAACCACAGTATATGAATGAGAACTCAGGCAAAGAGAGTGACAATGAAACTAAACAGAACAAGATAATGAAACTATGATCTACATCCCCATTTCCAGAAAAGTTGGGACATTTTGTAAAAGGCAATAAAATCCAGAATCTGTGATTTGTTATTAAACTGACAAAAGTACAAAGAAAAGTTATTTCATAACTGTATTAACATAACTGTATTTTGTAAATATAAACACATTTTGATTTTGATGGCTGCAACACACTCCAAAAAAGTTAGAAAAGTGAAAGAAAAATGAAAAGATTATAGAATATCCAAGTTAAACTGTTTTTGAAACAGTAATACGTAATAGGTGAGGTTATTGCGTTTTGGTATAAAAGGAACATCTCGGCAAACAAAGATTTGGTCATGGCTCACCACAATTTCACGAGAGAATTGTCAAACTATTTAAAAAAAAATCACATTTCTCAATGCAAGATTCCAAAGGATTTAGGTCTTTCACCATCTACAATACAAGTTGTGAAAAGATTCAGGGAATGCAGAGAAATCTCAGTACATGTAGGGCAAGGCAGGAAACCTGTTTTAAATGTACGTAACCTTCAAGCCCTCAGATGGCACTGCATGAGAAACCATCATGCTGCCATGTTAAAAAATAGCCGCTTGGGAGTACTTTGGAAAACTGTTGTCACATAACAGTCTGCTGCTGCATAGAGAAACTCAACTCAAATCTCTGTTACGCAAGGAGAAGCCTATATGTCAGTTATTCTATGCAGAGATGCCACCGAGGTCTCTCGGCCCGAGCTCATCTCAGATGGTCTAAAACACAGTGGAAATGTGTGCTCCGGTCAGATGAGTACACGTTTCAGCTTGTTTTTGGGAAAAACGACCATCCAGGCTTTCATCAGCGACAGGTGCAAAAGCAAACATCGGGCATGGTATGGGGGAGCATCAGTGCAAACAGCATGGGTGACTTGCATGTGTGTGAAGGTACCATTGAGTACCATCAAGATGACATCTTTCCTGGGAAGCAAGACAATGCCAGGTCTCATTCACGTGCAACAAACGAGTGGTTTCTTACACACTCTGCACTCCGTAGAGAGTATGTTCTTGACTGTCTGCCTGCTATCCAGATCTGTCTCCTATTGAAAATGTATGGCCCATCATATTCAGATTTCCTCAATAGAGGAAATTTGTTTTCACAGACTGTACTAACATTCAGCACACATAATATACACATACTACACAGAATACACATATTATTGTACATATAAATAGACATACTGCACAAAAATGGCATCAGCAACAAAACTGTAAAATATTAGAAATTATGGATTTTGTAAATTCAACGTTCTTATAGCTGAGAGTACAAAACTTTTCCCTAGGCATGACTTTTTATGGGGCAGCTGTCTGTATCTACGGCCTGAGGGAAGAAGGGTGAAACATGAGTTGAGAGGGTGGCTAGGATTTTGTATTAAGATGTTTGCTCTACGAATGGTAGCAGTGTCAATGAGAGCCGACAAATTGGGAATGGGAAGTGTTAGTGATTTTAAGGAAAGTCTATGAATGTCTGTGATGTGAGGGTCAAAACTCAATTTATCAAGGAGAATCAGAAATGATGACCACTGACTGTCTTATATCAGGCGAGATTAGGTAAAAATTATACTTGCAATACTGCAATAATTATTATCCAATTCCCAAATGATTAAAAAAAGTGTAATTAAAAGTAAAGATGATGTGACACAGTTGTAAACATGCCTCTCTCCAAACTTTTTGAAGTGTGTTGCAGCCATCAAAATCAAAATTAGTTTATATTTACAAAATACAATTAAGTTGGTCAGTGAAAACATTGGAAATCGTTTCGTTGTACTTTTGTCAGTTAAATAAAGGTTAAAAATCATAAACAAATCAAAGATTGTAGATTTAATTGCATTTTACAAAATGTCCCAACTTTTCTGGAAATGGGGTTTCTGAGTTTCAAAGTTTCTGAGAAGACACAAAAATGAAATTCATAAAATGAATGAAAAAATAAAAGGGATAAATGACAAAAATCATTCTATTAAGTGATACCAAAGTCCCTTTAAGACAAGTCATTTCACTTGGCGACTATCTTTGAAACGCCTCTCGGGCATGCAAGTGCATCTCTTTGAATAGGGAAACATCAAATTCTCCAAAACTGTTCACCAAATTTACGATTAAATTTCATATTTGAAATCACCAATGAAATCTGACAACAACCATCTCATAAATGTTTTTTCTAAACGCTTGAATCATGATGAAAAAAAAGAATTTTTCAGCCTGGACAAAGCTGATGCACATGCGCAATCGTAAACGCACATCTCAGAACACTGCCTGTTTCTATAGCAAGAGCTTCTAACGGCAGCTGCAGTGATGCAATGACTTTACTAATCAACGATTGGCTCTTTCATTTAGAAGGCGGGGCTTATTCGCCATATTGGGCGTTGCACTTTCTCCCATTCGTAAGTAATCGGAGTGCACCATCTTCCGATATATAAAGTCTTTGGTGATATTAAATGAGGTCAGAGGTGCTGTGAGCTGTATTACTATTATGGGTCAACTCTCTTCCACCCAGCCTGAAGAGACACTAAACAGAGATGTCAGAGATCTCCAAATATTTAAACTGGAGTGCAAGCACTTGCAGGGACCATCTGGAGAGCTCTTCTCTTTTAGACTGAACAACACAGATTTAACAGCAACAGTTACATTAAGCCACAATGCATGGTGGGTAAAATTCAGCAGCTCTGCCGTGAATCCAGCCACCATATGCTGTACTAAATGCTACAGATCCTGCCTTGGAATGAACTAATCTCCTGCTTTGAGAGATAAAAGAAAAGAACATTCTGTGTGTTTAGAGTGCCCATATGGAATGTGTGGATGAAATGTGCTCAGCACCAGATGACATTTTGTCCAAATGTAGAAAGCATTCCACATAAAAATCAAAGGAAAATAATCTGAGCAGATGCTGAATCTTAGGATATATACCAAGATTGCCACAGTTTTATTGTAGGACTTTTAGTAACTATAATATTTTGGCAGATATAACAAGAAATATTACAAATATATGTGACCAACTATATATCATTTAAACAGGGTAACATTTTCTAATTTCAGTATTTTTATACCACTAATTTTAAAGATGTATTCATTGAGAATACATTAAATATTTGCACTTCAAAAAATGTATGTCACAGTACTGTAAGTGAACTGCAAAAATGTATCATTAAATAAAACAGAAAATATATATTTTTTGCTTACCCATTCACAGACAAATTCAGTTTTAGTGGGAAAAACATTCAATCAGCTAAACATACTTCATAACACATAGTCTGCATTGGTCAACAGAACCACGTGAGTCCTTTGCATGTGATAATGCATGTAAAGCTGCTCAGGAGACAATACAGCGTTGCCAAAGCATTTTCCACCTAACAAAAGAAGCATCTTTCAAACAGAAGCTTGCAGTCTATTCCATCTTTAAGAGAGAGAGAATAATTTACATGTAAATAAAACCTAATAACAAGACTCCATTTGCTATTCCTCCTACAGATGCCTGCCTGGCCCAGCGTTTCAGAGCGAGTTAAGTTCAACACATATCAATAACACAGTTTATTCAAGCATTCGAGTTGGTGCAAAGCTGCAAACACCAACATTAAGATTACTTAAAATGTGATTTAGTCACTTTCACCTCTAAAGTGGAAGTGAGACCATCAAAGACTTAAACGTATGCAAATCCCGCCTTTTCAAAGAGACGTCGTTCTCACCATCTGATAAAAGACAGAAATATGAACACTATTCTAAAACAAACTGTTACAATAACTCACATCAACAACATGCATGTCAAAAAAAAACATTTAAAGCAGCAGTAATTTCTAATAAACTTACAGAGAGGTAAAAGTCCTCTGTTCTCCACGGACATGTTGCGCAAAATGTCATCACTGAAACAGAGAGAAGTAGTGTGTGTGTGTGTGTGTAATGCCAGATGCCTGATCTAGCAGCATGTGAGCAGACAGCTTAATCCTTGTACAGGCCTCCTGTTCCCTACAATTCAGACAATGACCTTACACCCTCACACACAAACAGAGAGCATACAGCTGATCATTATTTCAGATGCTTTGTCTTCGATGGTGTTTAAAGCGGTTTAGTGCACTCAAATATGCCCCTTGTTCACCCCGGAGAGCCTAAAGGTGACAGTTTCTACTTATGCATAAGAACCAAGCAGGTGGGGACTGATGATGTGTGTGTGTGTGTGTGTGTGTGTCTGTTTATGTTTGTGTGTTTGGCTGTAGGCTGGACTGGGGCAGCTGGGAGAGTGTTTAGGACAGTTGAACTCAGGGCACTGAGCTGAGCCCATGAGGACTGAGGCCCTGCTTTCTGATCACTGTAATCATCATCAGCATAAAAAGATCATCAAAACCACCAAGAAAATCTGATCAAATTATTTTAAAGAATCTCAAAAAAAGTATTTTAAAAGATCTCAAACAAACATCATACACTACCGTTAAAAAGTTTGGGGTCAGTAATAAAAATAAAAATTACGATTTTATTATGCATTAAAACAGCCCGATTTAGAATATTACCTTTCATGTGGTGTGCAATATACTGTAGCTTTTTGTGAACGTAAATGCTCTGCAAAGTTTTAAAAATCAAAGTGCACGAGTCAAATAAAGTTATCTCCTAAAAGAAAGAATAGATTCTGAGCTGCTGAAACGAGTTGTCAGTAATTCCAGTCTCACTTCCTGTTACATACCTATACGTACCTATGTAACAAATGGTGTGTTCAAGTTCATACTTACGAGGTAGGAAGTCGTGTTTACGACGGCAGGTGTGTTCAAGTCACTTTCATCGGAGTAAGATGGTGGTGTACTTTCTCTTAATTAATTACACAAAAATACAGCAAGGTACTTAAACTCTACTTCTAGAAAATGAAGAACAAGGAATGTTCATCAAGTGTGTTTAGCTGTGTTATGTTTTTAATTAATTTATAAAGACACTGTAAACTTTATCGTTACAAATTATATTATGTTATAATGCTGTCATATTTTGTGCAGGCAATTAGCTTACTTTGCTGTAAATAGAAAAGCCTGACAATATCACTGCTAAACCTTTAAGTAATTTGTGGTATTCCGCCATGTTTCTCACTGACACACCCCCAACTCATAAAGATCGGGGCTTAAAGAAAATCCCAAGCTTCCCACTCGTATTTACGACATTGTGGTGGCGTTCATGAGTAAATACGACAAATTTTACAACATGACTTGAATGCACCAAAATGTGCATAATGCCAGCCAATCATTAGACTGGGCCTTCTGACCAATCAGAGCAGAGTGGGCTCTCAATAAGGAGGGTTTTAGACTGAACTTTGAACTAATCATATTCAGACTCTTTGAGAAATGAGGTGAAACATTAAAGTGTTTTTGAGATTCGATGCATGTAAACCTACTGTAGGAGACCTCCAAAACAAAGTTAGGAACCTTTAAAGGGGTAGTTCACCCAAAAATGAAAATTCTGTCATCATTTAGTCACGCTCAAGTTGTTCCAAACCTGTATAAAAAAATACTATGGTAGTCAATGGCTGCCGGATCTGACGGAATTTAAATTTTTGGGTGAACTATCCCTTTAATATAGCATAATAGGGGCACCTTGAATTGATCAAAAGTGACAAACCTTTTGTAATATTATAAAAGTCGTTATTTTTTCAAATGCTGCTTTTCTGAATGTTCTATTCATCAAACAATTCGGGAAAAAATGTATCATGATTTCCATAAAAAATATTAAGCATCAAAATCAGCATGTTAGAAGGATTCCCGAAGGATCATGTGACACTAAAGACTGGAGTAACGATGCTGAAAATTCATCTTTGCTATCACAGGAATGAATGACATTTAAATATATTAAATAAAAAAAGACTATTTAAAATTGTAGTAATATTTTACAATATTTAACTTTACTGTATAATTTTGGTATGTTATGGAAGCATAAGAGACTTCTATTAAAACATTTTTAAAAACAAAAACCCAAACTTTTTGACAGTAGTGTTATATCAGCAATTTTGCTCTTTAGATATTAGCATCAACATTAGGAATTCAGGCAGAAAGAGACGTTTATCTTAGCAGATGGCCATAACAAATCTTATTGGGACAAAGCTGTGAAATAAAGGGTTTGTCGTCTGCTAAACGTGTATTGTTAATCTGTTCTGATGGAGTCTTGACAGCACACTGCTTTCCTTTGAAACATAATTATTTCATAGTGGATGATGGCATTCAGTTCATATCTTGTCTAGAAAAATGATTAACTCGCTTTCACTGTTGACTGCACAAGAAAGAAAATGGACTGAAAAATTGCAGTTTGAAAATATTAGCTGTTCAACATGACACAATTATCTAACTTTTGACTCGACTATGAGCATTTTGGACACCTTATACAATAGGGAAGATTTTAGAACTACAAAAAAAGAAGTCTGCAGTCAATTAGTCAGCTCAATCAGTTAATTAACCACATGTTCATTGATTGCAAACACTCCAAGAAAGCTTCCCTGAACTCCATCCATGGTGGACATAGTTGGCATGTTGAATGAGGTCAGTTGTTACATGAGCAAAAGTTTCTGCACCTGGTTCTTGTTGCCCATTGCAGCCTAAACATTTTACACATGGTTGACAACAGTACAGGACTGGAAAGAACTCAATTTACCAAAACACAGAAAGCACACCTACAAACCACAGTTAGGTCAGTAATCATCTGTGCATTTAGCACACATAACTGGCTCTCTCAGTCTAGTAAGCTCTAATCTGTCAGGCTGACTTTGAAAAGACAGATTTGAAGCATATTTAAAGTTTTCTTTGAGTTAAACTGAATCCACATATACAAACAACATAATAATAAAATAAAGCATGTGACACAGGAAGAAGCATTTCATTCTCTCTGTGGTGACAGAAAGCACATAGTTAATATATTAAGTAATTTATGTCCAAATATGTTATGTTTAAAAACGCATTCTGTATTAAACAGTGTTATTAAAAGCCCATTAAAGGAACACAGCGACTTTTTGGGACTTTAGCTTATTCACCGTATCCCCCAGAGTTAGATAAGTCCATACATACCATTTTTATCTCCGTGCGTGCCATAACTCTGTCTGACACACCCACCGCTAGCCTAGCTTAGCACAAAGACTGGAGGTAAACGGCTCCAGCTAGCCTACTGCTCAATAAGTGACAAAATAACGCCAACATTTTCCTATATATATGTTGTGATGTGTATAGTTAGACCGATATGGCTAGGGACTATACTCTCATTCCTGCGTAATAATCCAGGAACTTTGCAGCCGTATGATTTTACGCAACGCCTGAAAATAGGCTAACTTCCGTCAACATAACCAACATGACAACCTGCTTGCACAGATAGCATGCTGGGGAGTATTTTCAGGCGCTATGTAATATCATTTGGCCGCTGCACCCATGGTACGGCAAAGTTCCTGGATTATTACGCAGGAATGAGAGTATAGTTCCTAGCCATATCGGTCTAGAAAATTGCAACTTTCAATTTCAACTCAGCCGAACGTAGATAAGCAAATGGGCTTCGGATACGTGCCAAAACATGTACACACAAACATGTCAAAACGCCTTTTTGGAGAGTGTTCATGTAAACACAGTGGGTTATGTCTTAAGTAAACGTACACAGTTGAGAAAAAAACACATGTGTAGCTAGGGATGCACAGAAATGAAAATTCTGGGCCGAAACCGAAAATTCTGGATTCACTTAAACCAAAACCAAAAATTGCTTTTTTTAAAATAATTATTAATTTCTTATTTTTAATAAGTTTTTTGTATAATTGTATTATTATTAGACTTTTTGATTTAATTCAATAATTTTACTGAATCTGAATTTAAAAAATACAAGCCAATAAAATAAAATAACCACAATTTTATTTACAGTAACAAAAATTGGACAGAAAAAAGGCCTATATTAAAATAATATTCAATATCATTATAATATTCTTCATTCGGTTCTATGCAACAGAATCAGATTTAACAAATACATTTTTTGACTAATTATCAAAATAAAGTATAGTCCTAGAAAGCTATTATTATCAGAGCATGTGAGCAGATAGCGAGGAGCAGGTCAGAGAGGGTAGCCTCATGTTACGGCACTGTAGGGCTGTTGCAAAGAGAAACAAGTCCAGAGAAATTTCATGTCGGCACGTTAGCGGACTTTGCTTTTCACTCTCGTGCAGCGCACACACAGAGCGGAACATTGATCAGAGAGCGCGGCGCACACATGGAGCGAAAAGCACGGTGCGCACACACACTGAGCAGTCGCTTCGAAGCAGTGCATCTTCGGAACGGGAGCTGCTCGCAAAGTTACAAAACATGCTGCGCCAGAGTGAAACCTGATCGCTGAACACGGAAGTGCGGGGCGGCACATTTTCGAGCTCATATTTTCAGCCTTTTTTGTCTTTTGTCCAAAAACCGAAAATGCCATTTTCGCCGGCCGAAATTTCGGTGCATCCCTAGTAACAGTATATATACTCTTAAAGTGACAGCAGCCTAATATACCTGCTGCAGTCAGTCATTAATAATCAAATAACAAATGGCAAAAGAAAATCACTCACTGATCTTGACTGAATAACTTAAGTAGCTTTAATAAGGATTAATCTATATTTAATGTGTACAGTAAGACTATGCAGCATTATATGCATTTTTTTTTTTTGTTGTAGACTATAACTTATCTGAATACCACTGTAAGTTCATCTTCCGGAAATACTTTAAACAGTTACTATATTAATACTAATAAACAGTTTATTTATTGAATTTGTATTTTCATTCTGTTGTAATTATCCATTTTGTTTGTAATTAGTTGCATTGTTCTTATTGCATTGCTTTACTTGTCTTATGTAATTATTTTGAGGAACTTTTTCTTACATTAGTTAACCTATAGTTTTTGCTGAAGTATCGATTATCACTGATATTTAAAATTTCTCATATGGTGAAATAAGTCTTTGATCATATCGCCCACCAATAATCGTGTTAAATAAGTGTGATTTCAATATTGACAAAAAATAATCGTGATTATGATTTTTGCCATAATCAAGCAGCCCAGTTTCTAAAAAACACAAACCCCTGATGGTTTGTTAAGAACAAGTGATAAACACGTAAATGTGTTTTTATTAGCGTACAATCTTAAAGGGTACTTCAAGTAAATATTTTATGGTCAAATGGGTTTGACTAACAAAAAAAAGAGATTTTGAATACCTGGATTAAACTGTTTAAATTATTCTTAAAAGTGTTGAATGCCATAGAAGTACAACAGTTTAAAAAGTACAAAATGTCTCAGTATTGCACAGAAAATATTCACCATTGATTGTAATTACAGAATGTGACGGATCTGATAAGCTGTTCAGCAGAGCTATGGCTTTAGTTAGGTATTATCAAGTATACGATACCACAAGGAAATATCTCATCTGCTTGGTTTCCAAGGCAACCAGAAAGAAGAACCAGAAAGATGCATACTCGTAATCACATCGGTCTATGCATGAACTCTCTTTCTTTCCAACACAGACCAACCCACAGAAGCACAGAGAGAAGTGTGCGCGCACACATGCTCATTCACACACTGCAGATCGGCAGCTGTTCCACTCTTATGTAATGGATGGATGGTGTGGGCTCAGGGCTGTAATCTCACTCCTCTCCAGGGAGCGATTATTCCAGCTCCTTTTGCTACCCACCACTGCATAACACACACACACACACACACCTCATCTCCTGACGCAGACTCCCGCCTCTGTGATTCTGCATGATTCATAAAATGAAAATGGCCTTTGCACTTAAAACTGACACATATAGAGCTGTTGTAAAACATTAGTATTCTGGGTGGCAATTTTGATAAATTTCCAAAAAAATTTATTCATATATCAAAAGGGATAATTAACCAAAAAGAACAGGGGGGAGGCGATGTTTAGCATAATGTCCATGCTGCTTTTTTCAATAAAACAAAAGTGGATGGAGATTCAATTATAATGTTTGGGTGAGCTATTCATTTAAGTTTAGATACAGTGCCACTAATGATTAAAGAAATGTATAGATTTAATAATCTTATGGAAAATGAAGATGATTCCCTAGCAATGGTTTAGTGAGCTGAAGATGAAATCTCAGGACTGCTACAAATCAGATGGCTCATATTTATCATTAGCATCTCACGTTTAGAAAACTGAAATTGTTTCTATTCCAAAACACCAGTAAATTGCTCCCACTCTTTACTCTAAATACTGATGTGACAAGAAGAACAGCTTGCCTCTTGGTCTTGGCATGCTGCCTCTGTTGGCTTTGATAATTCTGTATTTCTCTGCTCCACCAACAAACTGACGAAATAATCTGACTAGCTGAGATCTGTCTAGCGTTAAGGCATGTTCACACCAAGGATGATAACTATAATGATAAATAATGATAAAGTTCTGAAAATCATTCTAAATGTAAAAGCGATAACAGCACAGAGAAACGCTATCTTGGAATTAGGGTTGCAAAGGGGCGGAAATTTCGGTAAAACTTCCCAGAGACTTTCCATGGGAATTTAAGCTGGGGAATTTAAATGTGTGGTTTTTAAACTAAACAATTACAAAGTGAGCAGGGGCCTCATTTATAAAATTCCAGGAATTGTACAACCCTAACTGGAATCACTTTCAGAACAATAAATTATAAAATATTGACAGCCAATCCGAATCCATCCTGCTTTCAGAGCTCAAGCATTTAAAGTGGCAGACGACAAAACTACAGCGTAAAATTATAGATATCTTCATAGTTAACATTCTTGGTGAATGTTCTGATCCAATCTGATTTCTGACCTGTAATGCTGCCTGAATCATAATCATACACTGTTCGTTCTTTGGCCAG
Organism: Rhinogobio ventralis; assembly: GCA_039654625.1. NCBI lineage: Eukaryota > Metazoa > Chordata > Actinopteri > Cypriniformes > Gobionidae > Rhinogobio > Rhinogobio ventralis. The sequence continues at coordinate 4,352,179 of CM077215.1, forward strand.
AGGAGAACTGGCACCCCGACTGAGCCTGGTTTCTCCCAAGGTTTTTTCTCCATTCTGTCACCTGATGGAGTTTTGGTTCGCCTTTGGCTTTTGGCTTGCTTAGTTGGGGACACTAAATATTCAACAATATTATTGATCTGCCTGCATTGACACCATTGTATGAGAATTTAACTGAGCGGCTGTACAGCCGAAACAAACTTTGTTGCATTTTTTCCTGTTATCACTGTAAAGCTGCTTTGAAACAATCTGTATTGTAAAAAGACTTGAGAGACTTGACTTGGGCCTTAAAGGAACAATCCACTTATTTTGAAAATAGGCTCATTTTCCAACTCCCCTAGAGTTAAACAGTAGAGTTTTACCATTTTCGAATCCATTCAGCCGATCTCCGGATCTGGCAGTAGCACTTTTAGCATAGCTTTTCAAAAAAAGTGGAGTGTTCCTTTAAGATGTTATAACTGCTTCATAACAGCTGAAGCCAGTGGTTTTGAGTTATTAGCATGTGCAAAACATGTTTGGTTGCGACAAAGAACTCAGATTATTAGCAATTATACAAAGTGGGTGTAGTAAAGATGTAGTAAAAGTTTCACCCTCCCTCACTGAGAAAATCCTGGATCAGCACATCTGGAAGTGGAGCACAACAAAACGTCATAACAGCTGATGGAACACCATCAGATACAATATACCACCATAAGCAGTTATGGAAATTCTTAACTGGTCTCATTTGCTGCAGTGCTGCCTGGTGCTCTGCTAAATTTAGCTAAATTTATGCTGAATTACATCACTACCTTTACTCATTCGTCTTCTGGAAATAAGTTTTTCTGTTTGAAGAACTGCAGACTGCTCACTGTGACACTGGAACCCTTTCTGCAGAAGGCCTGCGTTACCATGGACACAGGCAGAGACTGCACATCTCTTATGATATTTATCTCAAAAGACTACGACAGGTGTACATCTGACTTACAGAGTTGCCTTACACTTCCTGTCCTTCATAATTACATCCTAAACCAACACTTGTTTTAAAAGGCCTTTTTAATGTCAAAGAGAAATCTTTAGTAGAAATACACTTGATCATTTCATACAATATGTTCTTTTAAATACACTCACCCATTGACATCAGAAAGCATCTTATATATATATATGTGTGTGTGTGTGTGTGTGTGTGTGTGTGTGTGTTCTTTCAATTACACATCACAGAGACGTGGATTCATAATATACACTGAATACTGAATAGTGACTTGTTGCCTTTTAAAACTACATTAATGTTTTACAAAAATGACAGAGTGAAATATATATACGTACTCAGATGGCATGAAGTCTCCTTAAATATAAACATATGACTCTAGTTCTATCAAGCCTTATATTCCCTGACAAGACAGAACTAAAGTGCTCCCTCTGCTGGAAACACAGAGTTACGACAACAGATTACAACCAACCATTACTTTACTGTACGTTGCATGAAATATCAATTCACTTCATAAATTAATTAATTTTTTTTTTACAATAAATGCCCGTATTTATACCTATATAAATATAATTTGACCAGTTATTTGCCATTTAAAGCATTAGAAAAGAATATGGGTGTAAATACTAGGGTGGGACTCTTTTGGTACCTCACAATTTGATTTAAATCGATTCTTGATTTTGAATCAAATTTTGAATTCGATATATGCATAGATTTGATTCTTCTTTACTATATTGTGCTACTTTTCCTATTTGACTGCTGCAGACAGTTTAATAGGTCTTAAAGAAAAAATCCCATTGAATTAAATGTGAACCTTAACAATTATTTTGTTTTTCTTCCCATTTTAGCCAACCACTATTATAAAAGAAAAAGCCATTTAAGCTGACTGCAATCATTACACACATGACTGGCAGTCCTCTGTAATAAAGCAAGGCAGGCAATTTTGTTGTTGTTCATTTCAAATGCTGTCAAGTTTAGTGACAAGCTTTGCACGCATTTTAATCTTTTGCTGTCATATTTTATCATACTTATATTTTATTAGGTTTTTAAAAGAACAATCACGCAAAAGATAAAAACAATATACCAGATTTCTGAATATTGACAATAACTTGTTTGAAAATGTCAGTAAACACTACCAAAATGAGTCAAGAACACATTATAATTATAACTAATAAACGATTTAAAATATCTCAAATCCTAATAACATTTACATCATGACCAGTTATAGGGGCCTGATGAATCATTTATTCATCGATCTGAATCAAACAGGGCTGCGTTTCCCAAAGGCATCATAAGCCTCATAGAACCATTGCCACCAATGGTGTCTACGATCATAAACATATCTCGTGATGCTTTTGAGAAACACAGCCCAGGCAGATTTCAAACAATATTCCCACAAAGTTCCACAAGATGGCAACATTATTCTCTTTAAATGAAAAGGATTGGAGCCCCACAGAGAAACCGAGGTGGGCTCAGCAGTTTCTATGTGGTTGAGCTCTGGAGCTAAAAGCTTGGTAAAGAAAACATTCACACATTACATCTACATCTTTAGACCAGTATTTATATCTTCCTAGAACCTCCATTGTACTTGAGGGCATCTAATCATTTCCAGCCAACTGTTTCAAAGGTGGTGCCAAGCCTGGTACTCAACCAAATGCATGGGCATCACATTTCTGTAAACACAAGCTTATTATAAACTCAAATTATACTATCAAATAAACATGTAGGTTGACTATTTATAAAAGCACCAAGTCTTAAAAAGCACTTTAATTGAATAGTTTTTAAATGAATAGCACAAAAACTCACAACTCCCAAAATGAATTTTGTTTGTTGACAGACATGTCGTTGTATGGGCCGAGTAAAGACTCAAATTTCTACTTGTGTGTTTCACAGAAAAAACAACAACATACAGGAATAACATATGGGTTAGTACTGATGACGAGGGGAAGCATTCTTTAAAACACAAGAAAATTATAATATAATATTGAATAAATATTGAAAAACATACAATGAAAATGGGCAACTGTACATGTCATTCTCCACATTTTCTGTTCTGAATAAATAATAAATAATAAACAATAATAAATTCAATATGTTAATTAATTTACAGTCTACATTTTAATATAAATGTATTCTTTGTTTGTATTGATGTAAAAATGCCAAAATGAGAGTTTTATGCCACATTCCACAGCCAAAAAGCTCAGTCTGCAATATTTGCATGACTGGTCAAACAGTTATTTTTAGGAATATTCATATCAGAGATTACCTAACTTAAAAATTAGTATGCCTCAAATAAAACTGCAACATCAACGCTTTAACTACACTCAGGCACATGCTATCTGATATAGCAACAGAGGAAGATGATCTCTGTAACATTAAGATGAGATTCAGTGACCCACTGGTCCTGTTAGCGTTCTTATCTGGAAGAGCTTTACGGCAACACCTTTAATGCCGCTGTGATCTATGCTCTTATTAATACAACCTGTAAGAAAACTAGTAAACTAAATCATATAATCACTCAAGACAATCAGTCATTATCTTCACAACTCACAATGTGTTTACCAAAAAATATAGTCCCAAACTGCACTTTGAGCCACTGATCTCAGATCTGGGTCATACCTGACAATCACTCACAAATGAGATTACCCAACACTGACCTGTAATTCAAGCCAACAGTCTCTGACAAAAGTCCTCATCCAGAACCCTCCAAATTGAGGCATGGCTTCCACCACCATGTGAGGCGTGTAAACTCACATTCAGTTGTTTAGGCAAATAAACAGGACCAGATGAAAGTGAGTGAGTGAGTGAGAGAGAGCGTGCGCGTGCGCGAGAGAGAGAGAGAGAGAGAGAGAGAGAGAGAGAGAAAGCATGCTACAGGAAGACTAGATTATTTTTGAGCAGGAAAAAAACATGCAACCATGCAAGTTTCTGTGATTCTGTCATTAATGTTAATCAAAGAACAAAGGTAACAGAGAACATTTTAGCTTTAATAAGGATTAATCTATATTTAATTTATAATTTATGCAGTTAAGACTGTGAAGTGTTTGATAACTTTTCAATGTCTGTATCTAACAGGTAGGAAGGCCACAGGTAAATATGAATTTATGTGAAGATTGTTTTAAGTTTGTTTGTATTAAAATTATTTTTTTAAAGCCTAATAAATGTTGAAATTGATAGCTTTCAATTATACTGTAATGTTGAATGTCTATCATTAATGTTTAAAAAAACATAATTTTCATAGAGGCATCAGTATCAGTATTAGTATCAGTGATACTGGCCTTCATTCATAAAAAGATGCCATTACAACAAATATTTTAATTATACTGTCTTTAAGTTGTTTCTACATTTCTACATTTGGAGAGTAACTGTGAAATTATTACAATATAAAAATATTAATCGTGATTAATTAGGCCTACAGAAAAAAATGTGTGATTGATTCGTGTTTATTATACTAATATATATAGAGCAGCAGAAGTGTTTATTCCTGCCTTGTCAATGCATTAAATTTCATGATAGTTTTTTCATAATGATCTCTTAATCTTCAGCAGAGAAGTGAATTGCGCGGCTCTCTCGCGAGAAGTGGATCAAACTGACACTCTCCATGTTCTGTGTGATTGGCTGTTTGCCGCACGTGTCACACTTTCAGGTGCACGCACTTCAGAGTTAATTACAAACTCTGGATTAAACAGTTGACAGAGAATGTTAATACCGAGCGTTGTGAGCCCGCTGAACCTGATCTAAACCAGGTCTTCATAATCCTTATTGGATCCTTCAGTCTGCGACACAAAGCCAGATTAAACTTTTGATGAGTGTCCTGGAGCTCTAGAAACTCTTCGTATTGTTCTAGCTGTGAAGCTCGGTCCAAATAAAGACCACTATTTGCCATCCATCCCCTGGTATCAGGAACTCCCCTCCTGCAAGAGTAACAGATCTGATTACAGTTTAGCAGCAGGAGCAAAAAAAAGCTTCTCGTGGGACGGTCTCTCTGTGAAACAGGAGTGCGCCGTCATGGCTCTTCTATTAAGAGGGCAGCGTCCAACCTTGTTCAGATGACAGTGATAAATAGGGCCCATTAAAAACCTCTGTGGAACAAATTGGCAGACTGTGGTTGGTTTCCCGATTAGGCCGCAGCGGCTCAGTATCTAAAGGATTCCAATGAGCAGCTGTGATGGAGAATATTTAGCCAGGAAAATCTAATCAAAGAATACTCTAAAATCAGACAGAGCCATTCTAGAGAACTTTTGATTCAAACAGTTAAATATTGTACACATACAACATTATGCACATACAACACAGCCATTCCATTTTGGCTTCTCTAACTACTAAAACTACCATTTTATAGTTCTGGACACTCTTAGAAGAGATTGAACCATTGGAGTTCAAAAAAGTTTAAACTTTAAAGTGCAAATATGAACTTCTAACTACAATAAAGGTTCAAAGTTGAACCTCTAGGTTTTATAATGATCCATTGATTATTTGGCACATGTTGTCAGTTCATTTTAGAATCTTTGTTGTGGTTCATAGGGTTCATATAAGAACCTGGCCGGTTATATAGAGTTATAGAGATATAGAGTTGTCAAGGCTCCTTTATAAACCTTAGATGGACTGTTAAGATTAAACTATTTTGCTTTGCTTTTAGCCCCTGAACATACTGAACATGTACAAGAATGGAACTTTTTAATTGTTACAGATTCAAAAAATTGCCTTGAAGCACTTAAATCATTAAAGAAACTCCATAATTGTTTACCTGTTAGTTTAAAAAAAAGACTTTAAGCAAAACTACAGCCCTGAAACAAAAACACTGCTTACCGGTTGATAAATGCAACATTTTTGTAGAGAAGTCTTTAATTATAAATCAGTAAACCTTCAAAAAAGATTTGTGAAAGTGAACTACAAACCTTAGCTCTTATTAAATTGTTTTAATTTTACATTGTTTTCTTTTCTTTCTTTTTCTATAAAGATATAGCCTAGTCTATTAAAACATCACGCTATTAATTAAAGAAAAAAATATTTAATATTTAAAATTAACTAAAACATTTTGGATTATTCTAGCAAAATATCATTCAAGAAGTAGTAATAATATTATTATTAATAATAATAAAAATTATTATTATTATTTTGATTATGCATAACAAAAACAATATTGTTCTGATTATTTGTGGAAACAAAAAAGCATTGTTACATTTTTCATAATAATAATAATAATATGTATATACGTATTATTATTATGAAAAGTTTAGAAAATTGTAACAATGTATTTTTTGTTTGTAACACATAAACCTTAATAACATTTTCATCTTTATTTTTTAGCCACTTTAATTCTGCCAATACTAACATAATTCATTGGCAATTTAATTTTACTTAAGTTGCTAAATGTGATTCAAATTAAATTCAGGTTATTTTTCTTTTGCTAATTAAATTGTGAAAGCTTTTCTGTCTGTGCAACGTAAATCACTGAATCTTCAATGGCCTGTCTCGCGCAAACAACGTTACTTTGATGCGTGAGACGTCAGCAGATGGACGAGAGGATCGACGGGAATATCTTAGGTAAGACAAAATATCTATAAACCTTCTTGATATCTGTGATAATATAATGTGTAGTGTAATAATAAGGTTGGAGCTCATTATGTGACTCTAAGCAGTAAGATTTATTTGTTTAAATAACAAGATAGTAATAAGAGTTATGATTCGTTGGCTTATAACTGCAGGCCTAAAATACAAGTGGTTCTCAACTAAAATTCATTGCTAATTAACTAATTTACTTCATTCATTTTCATTTTAAACTCCCTAGCGTTATTTTTGCGCAATTGCTCAGGGAAAATTACCCCATAGCGCCATCTAACCTCCAACCAGTATAACCGCAGAAAACGTAACAGCATTTTCATTTATCGTGGCAACTGGCAAGTTTACTGAGGATTTCAGAGACTGAACATCATATTTTTTTTGTTTACAAAGGTAAACATGTTAATATAAGCAGCTGTTGTTTTTAAGAACGTCAAATTAACTGAAAATATTAAAATTTGGTGTTTGTGAGAAAGTAAAAACCTATGTTCCCCAATTCTCTCATAACAGATTTAATAAAGCATTTTAATGTGGTGCATTAATGTTGCCATCTCTAATTATATATATATATATATATATATATATATACACACTCACCTAAAGGATTATTAGGAACACCTGTTCAATTTCTCATTAATGCAATTATCTAATCAACCAATCACATGACAGTTGCTTCAATGCATTTAGGGGTGTGGTCCTGGTCAAGACAATCTCCTGAACTCCAAACTGAATGTCAGAATGGGAAAGAAAGGTGATTTAAGCAATTTTGAGCGTGGCATGGTTGTTGGTGCCAGACGGGCCGGTCTGAGTATTTCACAATCTGCTCAGTTACTGGGATTTTCACGCACAACCATTTCTAGAGTTTACAAAGAATGGTGTGAAAAGGGAAAAACATCCAGTATGCGGCAGTCCTGTGGGCGAAAATGCCTTGTTGATGCTAGAGGTCAGAGGAGAATGGGCCGACTGATTCAAGCTGATAGAAGAGCAACTTTGACTGAAATAACCACTCGTTACAACCGAGGTATGCAGCAAAGCATTTGTGAAGCCACAACACGCACAACCTTGAGGCGGATGGGCTACAACAGCAGAAGACCCCACCGGGTACCACTCATCTCCACTACAAATAGGAAAAAGAGGCTACATGGATCCATCATGCCTTGTTACCACTGTGCAGGCTGGTGGTGGTGGTGTAATGGTGTGGGGGATGTTTTCTTGGCACACTTTAGGCCCCTTAGTGCCAATTGGGCATCGTTTAAATGCCACGGCCTACCTGAGCATTGTTTCTGACCATGTCCATCCCTTTATGACCACCATGTACCCATCCTCTGATGGCTACTTCCAGCAGGGAAATGCACCATGTCACAAAGCTCGAATCATTTCAAATTGGTTTCTTGAACATGACAATGAGTTCACTGTACTAAAATGGCCCCCACAGTCACCAGATCTCAACCCAATAGAGCATCTTTGGGATGTGGTGGAAGGGGAGCTTCGTGCCCTGGATGTGCATCCCACAAATCTCCATCAACTGCAAGATGCTATCCTATCAATATGGGCCAACATTTCTAAAGAATACTTTCAGCACCTTGTTGAATCAATGCCACGTAGAATTAAGGCAGTTCTGAAGGCGAAAGGGGGTCAAACACAGTATTAGTATGGTGTTCCTAATAATCCTTTAGGTGAGTGTATATATATATATATACATACACACACACACACACACTGTGTTGTGAAAAACATACAAACATAACACTTCTCTGAAATCTTTTTCTGTAGGACTTCATTTGGTATTTCACATGGGTCAATCTCAACACAGAACATTGCCCAAACAGTGTGGCCAGCAAATTATCAGCTACCAAAATTTGATGAGGAGAGCAGAGAGAGCAAATGGAGATAACAAAAATAACTATTTGATCATATGTGCAAATATACATGGTAATTGTATAGCAGAATTAATTATTAATTTAGCATACTAAACTAAATGAATTAACTAATTTAGCATCATTTTAGAGCATGGTGGATGACAATTTTTTCTCTCTCTCTTTTTCCCCAGGTATCCAACAAGTGAACAATACAACAAGGTGTGTTCAGCCCTTGTTACCAAATACCAAATCTTGAGAGACAGGACAGGAAGGGGATATGAGAACATGACAGAGTTTTTCAATTTCATAAACCCTTCTTGATACTTCCTTGATATTATCTTGAAAGTGATACATATTTAATTATTAAGTGTTTTTTATTTAAGGAGTCATGGCATGAGATGCTTAAGAACAAATTCAAGAAAGAAAAATCACCCTTGGTTGACATTGAAGAGATAAATAAAGTTTGCTGCAGATTCAGCAAAGTAAATAACCAGGTGATTTCTCCAAGCATCCAACAGACATGTAACACCAAGAAGGCAACTAATAGAGAAGTATGCCACATGATATGACACCTTAATAGATATTTACAGTAATGGATGTCTTTATTTATTTTTATTTTTTTTAGACTGAGGATCTATCTGTAATCCAAGACATGTACCAAAAGAGACCAAGGTCTGAAGAGGTAATAGTCACAAATAGAATAATCTAATTATAATAATTTAATAATAGGTTAAAGTATACAGTTATTAAATGAGTGCATGTGTGAATCAGGAGAAGATAAATACAGCATAGGGATCCACTTGGAGAGAATGAAAACAGAATGCTTGAAGAGGACACCAAATGTCAGACTTTTACAAGACTGCATGGCACGGACAAGGAATGAGAGGACAGACTACATGAAAAATCTTTCTATAAAAGAAATACTATCACAATATCCAGCCCTTAAAATCCCCTCAATTGTGAGTAGAATTAAATTCCAAATTATGACTTCAAAGCAATGAACATTTGTACATTTTTGTTAATACTTTTTTTTTTTTGTTAATAGCTTGTATTAGAGTTTGAAAGCATACTTGATGCAAACATTGAAAATAATATTCTGAAAAATCTTGACCTGGTGGCACAGAAAGTTATTAATGAGTGCAACAGAAGAGAAGTCGGGTGGATATTTGTGCTGAGTTGGCTGAAACGAAATGAAAATGTATACTGAATCTTTTATTTTTTATTTTATTTTTATTTTATTTATCGTTTTATGGATAATAAATATACAATTCACAATTTAGAGTATATCCATGGATATTTTTACAATTTTATATTTAAGGTCTCTCAATGGCTGTTGCTGTCCTGCTGCTTCCACTTTTATTCAAGGAGAGTCCGAGCTCTCTATATCTTATCAATGAAGTACAGTATACCTATAAAAGTACGTTTTTATGTCCTTTCTCCTTGAATGTGTGCAGGTTCCACTATAGAGTGGTGCAGGTATGACGTCAAAACCCCACACCCTGGTTCCCTTGATATTTTCTTATAGAGTTTTTTTCAGCAAATTACACCTCTGGGTTCGGACGTCATACCTGCACAGACTATAATAAGGTTCTTGCAACCAAAACATTCATTATTAGTTTTTGACAAAAACATACATTGGGCAAATTTAACCAGTTATGATGTCACAAAGTCACATATTTCTTAATGACTTTTTTTTTTTAATTTTATTACGATGTTTTGTTTTACAAATGGTATTTTAACTGCTATATCTTTATATCTAATATAACATTATCCTCTCTTTGTTTAGGACCCCCCTACACCCAAGCCTGTGCTGTACATAAAGGGACATGTCTTGGATGAAGAGTCACTTCTAGAAATATTGACGGAAGGGGAGAAGGTCTGTGAAGTGGGTGATCTGACCATGACTCTTGTTGTTTTAATGGCAATACACTTCATCTTCAACATTGAGTATGCTGCAAAGATAAGAAACACCCTGACATTTGTTGAAAAGTTTTTAATGTGCCATAACGCAGAAACCAAAATACCACCCACCGTGATTAAAATGGCCAATTTTTTTGTTTGACTGACTATATATATATATATTGGAATATATAAATACATGGGATGGGTTGTTGTAAGCATTAATTTTTTCCCCCTAAATATTCTGAATATATATAAATATATAACCAAAAGTGTGTGGGTGTGCATAATGCATGTAAATGCATTCTGTTAATGTTTTTTTCATGAAAGAGAATATTCTATATTATTTTTAATAAGTCTTAATTTGTACTTTGTGTCCAGTGCTGAAATTTGTATATGCCTATATAAAATAAATATTTCATGGAGAATAATATGTTTGGTCTGTGTTGTGAAATGAGATTAAAGTAGTAATGTATAATAATAATAATAATAATAATTACAAACATGCATGCATGCATACTAAAAGCGTGTCTAAAAAGGTTCAAAATGGAACCCATGTGGTTCATTAATGCACCTTTAAGTGAAGGTTCCAATTAGAACCTTTTTCCAAAAGGTTCAAAAATGAACCTTTAATGTTCCCCCAGTTGCAATTTCCAGGAACCTCAAAAGGTTAATTTTTTAACCTTTTCTTCTTAGAGTGGGCCATATTACTATAATGTGCTGTAAATCAAAATTTCAAGACATTCAGAGTTACAACTTCCAAATCAACAAAATCTCAAGGTACATTTTAGATTTTTTATTTCTGCTTTTTGGAAGAAACGTCCAAAGTAAACCTGCACATGCAGAACAGACTTTCACAGAGTTCCTTAAAGCCCACATAAAAGACTGATTACTATAAAGATAACTATAACAATAACTCTATTAGCATCCACACCAGTGCACAATATCGCTCTGTTTATTCTAAGCGCGCTGCAGTTTCGTCGTCTGTCACTTTAAATGCTTGAGCTCTTTAAAGAAGGATGGATTCTGATTGGCTGTCAATGTTTTTATCCTTCATCAGTTGGAAAAAATCGTTGTGAAAGTGATTCCAACGGTATTGTTTCTCTGTTCCGTTATCGTTATAGTGTGGACTCTTCTATTCTTTTACATTTAGAACGATTTTTAGAACTATATATAGTTATCCTCCTTGTTGTGGATGGGCCTTTACACATCCTGTGCCCCTTGTTATGTTTATTAAAAGGTTAGTACACCCAAAAATGAAAATCATTTACTCGCCCTCATTTCCTTCCAAAGATATATGACTTACATTCTTTTTGTTACACATAAAGAACATATTTTTTATTTATGATTTGTCTATAAATTGGAAGTCAATGTGCTCCAATGTCATTTGATTCTCAATGTTCTTCAGGATGTCTTCTGTGTTGCGCAGAAGAAAGAAACACATACAGTTTTGGAATTAAAATGAGGAAGAGTAAATGATGACAAATTATTCATTTTTTGGTGGACCATTCCTTTAAATGTGTCTATGCATTCAAGTCTGTATTATTCCATTACCCCCTTAGTTTTCACCATATTCCCTAAGAATTTGTGCAGGAAATGTGTTTCATCAGGGATGGCCTAGCTAAGATATCACAACACTATGTTCAACAACCTGTCAGGTGTAAATGACTGACAGAAGTCTGTGTGTGTTTGCATGTGTGTTTCCTGGTGAATGGGAGGAGTGGTTAAGAGGGCGCACTTCTCTGGCATGATGGCACACTGTCCAGATTACACACATGCTAATGCCTTCTAAGATGATTACTGCTATTTCAGGAAGTGACCTCAACCTTTAACGGCATTTTATTGAAAATCAATAGAAAGGGGACAAGTTTGACAGATCTGCATGATTGTTTACATTTCTTTTAAGTATCAAGCTTATAAGTATTTAAGATGCAAGCTAATTTTACAGTTAGGTTCTAAATGTGTTAAATGTAGTACTACATTCTGCCGTCATCTGTAAATGATTTCAAGAAGGCAGCAAAGAACATGAAGGCCTGTTAGGCTCACGTCAACTTTTCAAATGAATAGAAAGCAATCTGCCGAGAACAGATGACAATCAGTGGGTTGAGGTAAAGGTCAGAGAAGAAAAACAGATATTCCAGGGTATAGACAGGAAATAGAGGGTGATATTTAAATCCCTGTCCCCAAATCATAAAACAACCGCTCAAGAAATTATACACACAACTATAATGTAGCATGTTGCAAACACATTGTTTATAATTTTGCAATTTTTCTGCATGACTAATTTTCATCAAATTCATTAAATGCATGATTCAAACACAATGGCAAGACAAAAGTTGCTGAAAGATAAAGAAAAGATTCAGAAATTCTGCATAAGATTCCTCAGTGTGTGAATGTTAAAGCTTGCATCACTGTACTTCTACCAACTACCATTTAAAGCAAAAGATGTGATTTTGACTAAAATCAAAGCATGAATGATTCCCTATACATTCATGAAACTCAACTATATAAACGAAGCAATTTGTTTAAAGGAATAAGATGCTTCTTGATGTTACATTTCTCAAAAGGGAGCAAAGGCACCCAGCTACAACATCAAAACTTGTTAGAAAAGACAGGCTGCTTTCTGAGTTTCTTTGCTAACTGATTGAATGACCCTTTGCTTTAGACCAGAATAAAGATCGACATCCCGGTGAAAATGTTAACAGACTGTGACAGCACAGTGGTCCATCTCATTACAGAAATTACGATTAGATGTTATATTATAGAATCATCAATTGTACATTCTATATTCAGCTAACAAAGTGTCTAAACATTTAATAACATGCTAAGAGGAAATCATGGAAGTCAAAACCACCAATCTCTAGAGCTCACTAATGCATTCTAAAAGCACATGAGAGCATTTGACCTTAAGCTTTATTTGACCTTGAGTATGAATAAATTAGTTAAACCAATCAAGATTCATAACCAATCTGATTCTCTATATACAGAAGACAAAAGCTTGTGGAGATTTGGGGCTTATAAGGAACCCATTTAAAATACCAGAGGCACAGGGAAGCATCTCCTGCCACATCAGCAAGGTTAAAAATATCTTTATTTCAGAAAAAAAAGCCCTAAAGCGGCAGAATGTGCCCACTGCTTAAGAATGAACTATGAGCAAATGTCACATCAGCAGACAAAGCACATGCAATAGAACAAATAATAGAAATGGAAACCTTGACCTTAAGACTTAAAAACAGTGTTTTAAAGTGCCCCAATTATGCCATTTTAAAGGTTCCTAATTTTGCATTGGAGGTCTCCTACAATGGGTTTACATGCATCCAAGGTCAAAAAAGACGATCATGTTCTCATAGTATACATTGCAAATCACCTAATTTCTCAAAAAGTCTGAAAACGGTTAGTTCGAAGATTTTGTTTCTCTAAAGCCTTCCTTAACACCAGTCTACTCTGCTCTGATTAGTCAGACAGCCAATTTGCGATTGTTGTGATTAGTCTACCACTTACAGCATGTGTCGGAAACGACAAACTATTATCTGAATTTTAAGTCCAATTCCAGCGCGAGTACTCATTCTTTTGAAGTGCATGCAAAGTGGATTCACAGTGCTAAAAACAGCGTCTTGTCGACAACACGAACCAAACTCTTCTGGACCTCAGCTTAGGGCTCCAGACTAACATTTATGAGCAGTAGCACCAATGCAACTAAGTCTTGGCAGTTGGCACCAGTCCCTGATTTGGTAGTGCAGGGGGGACTTTCAATTGTTTTGCAGTTACTAATAATATTACAATGTTTGTTTATTGGAAATTTGACAGTAAAGCACTGAGCTTGAATTGAGATACAGATAAAATTACCTTTTATTAACAAAAGTAATGTGCAAAAACCAAATTTTTATAGGGAAAATTTAAATATTCCATTGCAAATGTACCATTGCTGACCGACAGCTTCAGTGATTATTAAAGGAGCATTCTTTACTTTCTTTGAGTAAGTTTTTGTTTTTCATGAGACTTTGTGACTTATTACTTTTCCATATTTTAGGGAGTGGAACTGGCTAATAAGTCAATAAGTGCTCCATCTACTGGTTATAGTGGTAATTTAAATAAAAGTGTTTGTTTGCTACAAAGTGTTAGTTTTCCTACATCTATAAACTTTTATTTTTTACAAATCATCACATTAAAATAAGATAATATTTTAATCTTTGAAGTGCTAGAATGTAAAGTGCTTGAATTTCACTCTCCGAAGGTTGTATGAAACCTAAGATGAATAATGTAAAACAAAAACATTTGACTATTTCTGCCACAATACCATGGTTACAGTTAGAATTGCTACATTGAATCCATAGTGAATATTGGTGTAGGGCTGCAGCTATCGATTATTTTAGTAATCGAGTATTCTACCGTTTATTCCATCGATTAATCGAGTAATCGGATAAGAAGTACTTTTTCTTTATTAAAGAGCAATACTAAATATACAAGAGAAAATAAGACAGGTATCTTAAAATGAACAACTAATTTGTTTCCTTTTTAGAATTTTTTTTTAGTTTTATTGCTGAAATTGCATACATTAATATCTGTGAAAACTAAAACAATTTAGTGCATTCAATTGCCTATATTCAAAATGCAAATACAAATGTATAAATGAAAATATTTTGTCTACCCACACATGATTTTCTCTGGTTTAGATATCTGCACGCACCCGATCGTCACATTAGGCTACAATGATTTAAATTCTCAGTGTTAAGCGCGATGCTATCGTAACATATTAGCTACACTGAAGTAGGTTGCTTTAAAAGTAGGTTGCTCTTTTTGGCAAAATTTAATTTCTTAAATAACCTAAATCAGGGTCGACAACCTATACAGCACACGGAGGAGTAATTGCTGGAACGTGAGCAAAAAGATGTGTTTGTATTTAATTCAGATAAAGTAGCCTACATCGCACATACAGATCTACATTTTGAGCTAATCATTCATCGTAGCATCATGTTTTATGACGTTAGGAGCTATAAATATGATAAGTGTGAGACTTATATATGATAATCCGCTTCACACGCAGTTGTACAACAGTTACAGCTTGTTCTGTTATTTGTTGCGCTTAGCTTTGAGAACATTTTAATGGTGTATTTCGGAGATATCAAGTATATAAAGTCCCATCAAACATTTTACATACACATCACAATGACGGTGAAGGTTGTTAAATGGACTAAACAAAGCTTCGATGATTTTTTGAATTCGAGCAACTCGAGGAATCGTTTCAGCCCTATATTGGTGATTTGTGGATCGAAAAGCCTTCTATAGCTTATTCGTTCATGGCACAATGTTTCTCCTGGTTTCCACGTCAGCACTGTTTCATATGATATGGTTTATAACAGAGACTGAATCTTTCTCACTATATCTCGCAGCGATCTTTATTAATACTGCAATGAATTCAAACGCTTTCTCATGGATCTCCCAGGGCTGTGTAGTAAGGGTGTTGCATGCTCGAGACTGGCCCATGAGTAAACCTGTTCTGAACTCAAACGAGTAGCCTGTTTTGTAGCCTTTTGATGTTTCTCATATCCAACAGAAATGGCATCTTTTATCATTTGGTGGCACAAGTATGACCGCTAACAAAATTTAGTCGCACCAGCAGGAAAAACTGCATTGTTTGAGGGCAGGTCAAAGTAGACGTTATTCACGGACAGCCAATGAAGACCATAGGCTAGCATTATGCAAATGTGTTACATTGTTATGTAGGTATGTAACAGGAAGAGAGACTGGAATTGCTGACAAGTCGTTTTAGCAGTTCAGAATCAATTCTTTGTTATTCGTTGTGCACTTCGATCTTCAAAACTTTGCAGACCTTTTACATTCACAAACAGCTATATTACACACTGCACAAAAGGTAATATTCGAAAAAAACATAATAGGGGCACTTTAAATAAGAACAATAAACATCAGAACACTGTAGACTTGAATAAATTCAAGTAAATATCCCCTAAATATCCCAATTTGAGGAATGCTGATCAACCAATCAAGTGCATCTTGTCTTTTCATTGACCTATTTTGATATAAAAAAAAAATGGTTCTAAAATATAGACTTACCTATGAGAGCCTGAAAAAGACTGCTTTTAAAAATGCCCATGACTCTTAAGATGGCAGTTTTGAGCTGTTGTTCCTCTGGTTTCTTCAGTTTGGAGCAGTAGTCCTCCATGAGGCTTATTGCCCTGGCTGTGTCTGCAAGACAGAATATAAAACAATGTCATGCTACTGGCCTGGTTTTTTAATGCAACACATAATTTGGAACTATATAACATATTTTATTATTATTTAATACATTTATTTGTATATAAAAGTTGTTGACAGCTGGCTCACACATAAAATAAAATGCATGAAATCAAAACTGACCCTCTTTATCTAATGCACATTCCTAGTCAAACTGTGACTGATTCATCGATGCATGTTTCTCACAGTATGTCAGTTTCCGGAAATAAAATGGGTTGTGAACACAGATTAGCGTTGATTTTAATGACAGTCAAGAGACCCTGATACACTCGTTACTACTGCCACAGATCATCAGCGTGAGTAAGCATGACTCAGTCACTCGTTACAGACAAACAGGCACTAGGGACAGGACAGGGGTTAATTCATGTCCTCAACATAGCAACACGATTTAGAAAATCTGAAAGAGCAACATAAAACTTTAACATTCATTATGTGACTGCCCACCTGAAATTGCAAAGTATTAGTTAGGCTACAGAATATAATTATTTAGCTACAGTGTGTGAAGTGCATCAATCAACCAGAAACATAAAAATAGTGATTCAACTTTTCAATGTCAATTAACACTATAAACCTGGATTCATCATTTGAAAAGCCCTAAAGTTGTTCTTTCTTGCTAATGTTAAACAACCAGTAACTCATTAGTAGGGCACTAAAGGGCCTATAAAATGAATTAATCTCTTTTTATTGCCAATGTGTGAACAGCTTGTAACTAAACTTAAGTTAACAGTAGCCGTGGATTATCCCGCTTATACCATAAATAATTTGTCGGCATTGACAATGTAAAGTCAACTGTTACTGTTATTGATGTTTGTAGCAATATTTGACCGGAATTTTTATCAGTTATGACTCGTTATCTGCCGGCTTTCAATCAGACAATCAAATAAATGTAATCTTATGCACTAGTGCGTAAGATTACATTTATTTGAAGGAATGAATTATAGCATTTATTTAAATCTAGAGAGAGAGAGAGAGATCCCTACCTGAGTCCGTAGGCGTCTCTCTCTCTATTAACCAGAAGCTGTGAGTTCAATTACTTCAAAATAGCGATATAAGCCATTGGAGGGAAATATTATGTAGCGATTGAGTAACTTAGCTAAGCTATTTTATTACTAAAAGTCACGGGGCAGCGTTGATAATATGTTTCTGTAGCTGCGTCTCATTTCGAAGGCTGCGTCCTCCGGAGGTCACGTTTGAAGGCTGCATCAAGGATGTCTTATTTGAGAAAAGTAACCGTAATAAAATTGACTGTTATTCATTGTGGGGTGTAAAATACTGTAACATCTTTCTTACTTTGCAATCTAACGGTTACTTTTTTAAAATGATACCGCCTCGATGACGTATGCAGCCTTCAAATGCGACCTCCAGAGGACGCAGCCTTTGAAATGAGCCGCAGCAACTGTGTGCGCAGCGCTCTGAGTGAGTGTCTGTGCGGTCCCTTTGATAGTTTGTTTTCCAATTTGAAATAAAATAAGCAGAAACGAGACATTTTTTTTAAAAAACTATAAAAATTGATTTCGCCTTCATTTTTCGTTCTTTGGTTTACGGGTAAAAAAACGGATAAATGATTTCAAAATTCCTTTTTTTCACATCAAGAGACGCCCTTTCCGCCGATTGGTCAAGCAAATCTGAGCGTGTGACGTCATCAGTCGTTCCCCAGGTCTGTCTTCTTAAACTGCACAGGTCAGGTCCTAGATTGGGCTTTCTTCTGTGCAACTTAACGCGTTTCACAGAAAAACTTATATCAGAAATATTAAATATTAATCTGCACCCAGCCTAATTTATGTAGCTGTGCGGAGTTAGCCTAAATATGTGTGGTGAAGCTGCGCTAGACAGCGAAGAGCGGGTGTGAAGCACAGACCAATAAATGTTCAGCCAAGTGTAACTACGCAGCAGTCATAACTTTTCTTTACAATACGCTCAGTTTTGGACAAGGGATGGTCATTGAAAATACTGTAATGCATATCGGCTGAGGGTGGGTAGCGATGATGGTGAATTTAAATTTTACTGTAACTGTAATCATAGCCGTGAGCGAGAGTGAGACTAGCGAGATGATTGACAGGGCAATAGCGAAGGCAAGCGCAAGATAACTTTTGTTAATAAAAAATATTTATTTGTTTAATATAAGAGTTTGTCTTTGTTTTATTATTATTCTTGTTTTCAATCAAATAATAGTGAACCACAAACTGAGCATTCGTTTTAAAGGGGAATTTCCAAAGATCTTTTATTAATTTGTTATAATGTGAGTATTTTATGTCATCCGTATTATTTGTTTTTTAATAAAAGTTTAATATACGCAAGGTTTTTTGGGGGGTTTTTTGTACTAATTTTTTGTTGTTGAGTTTTCATTAAAAATAATAATGAACAAAAATGTATAAGCATTCTGTAACGATGTGAGTCCACTGCAGGCAAGTTGATAGAACCCAAGTGCAGCTTTATTTACATTCAAACATGATCAAACATAGAACAGAAACTTGGTGTGGAATGGCAAACATGGCATGAAGAAAACTCACCAACACAGAGACTAATGACTAACAAGACACACCTGTGAACAATCAAGACAATGGACCAATGACAGAACTAAACTGAGAACCCACATAACTAAATCAACCAATGACAACATGACACAAGAGATTAGGGAAGCACATGATATGATCACATGAGGGCATGGGAATCACATGACAAACCAGGAAACATTGCTATATGGCATCTATACAATTATGATTTTCTTCTATTTAAATGCACATTTCTTTTAGAAATTGATAGATTTATATACTTGGAAGTCATGCAAACCAAAAATAAGTAGATCCCTATAACCTGCAAAATGGCTAACTCATTCTCACTCTCATCACATGGAAGAGCTAACTCTGTATTGCCCTTTCCGTAAATGTATTAACTTTATATTATATTATATTACTATATTAATTTTCTGAAAATACATAAATACAACTTAACTACAATAAACACTTAAAATAAATAAATAACTGAAATCATATTATTTATGCTCCTATCATACTAAAATATTTCATGGTTAGAACATAATGCATTCCACAGAGGGTTAAGAATAGGGATGTGCCAGTGAGGAAATTTCAAATGATTAATTAACTAGTGTTATCCATTAATCCTGTACATTTATCAAGAAAAGATACACTGATCAGGCATAAAATTATGTCCCTAATATTGTGTTGGTCCCCCTTTTGCTGCCAAAACAGCCCTGACCCATCGAGGCATGGACTCCACTAGACCCCTGAAGGTGTGCTGTGGTATCTGGCACCAAGATGTTAGCAGCAGATCCTTTAAGTCCTGTAAGTTGCGAGGTGGAGCCTCCATGGATTGGACTTGTTTGATCAGCACATCCCACAGATGCTCGATTGGATTGAGATCTGAGGAATTTGGAGGCCAAGTCAACACCTCAAACTCGTTTGCTCCTCAAATCATTCCTGAACCATTTTTGCTTTGTGACAGGGCGCATTATCTGCTGAAAGAGGCCTCAGACACCAGGGAATACCGTTTCCATAAAAGGGTGTACATGGTCTGCAACAATACTTAAGTAGGTGGTACGTGTCAAAGTAACATCCACATGGATGGCAGGACCCAAGGTTTCCCAGCAGAACATTGCCCAAAGCATCACACTGCCTCCGCTGGCTTGCCTTCTTCCCATAGTGCATCCTGGTGCCATGTGTTCCCCAGGTAAGCCACGCACCCGGCCATCCACGTGATGTAAAAGAAAACGTGATTCATCAGACCAGGCCAACTTCTTCCATTGTGCCGTGGTCCAGTTCTGATGCTCACATGCCCAGTGTTGGCACTTTCAGCGGTCAGCATAGGCACTCTGACTGGTCTGCAGCTATGCAGCCCCATACACAACAAACTGTGATGCACTGTGTATTCTGACACCTTTCTATCAGAACCAGCATTAACTTCTTGAGCAGTTTTAGCTACAGTAGCTCGTTTGTTTGATCAGACCACACCAGCCTTCGCTCCTCACGTGCATCAATGAGCCTTGGCCACCCATGACCCTGTCACCGGTTCACCACTGTTCCTTCCTTGGACCACTTTTGATAGATACTGACCACTGCAGACCGGGAACACCCCATAAGAGCTGCAGTTTTGGGATGCTCTGACCCAGTCGTCTAGCCATCACAATCTGACCCTTGTCAAACTCGCTCAAATCCTTACGCTTGCCCATTTTTCCTGCTTCTAACACATCAACTTTAAGGACAAAATGTTCACTTGCTGCCTAATATATCCCACCCACTAACAGGTGCCGTGATGAAGAGATAATCAGTGTTATTCACTTCACCTGTCATAATGTTATGCCTGATCAGTGTATTTGTCAATGACATTCATCTGTAGTATGACCAATGTGCTCCCTAGTTCAGTAGTCAGGGCCCATTGACTGATTCCCTGATCAGTGCCCTGACTACTGAACTAGGGAGCTGATTGAGACGCACCCATACTTTCTAATCAAACTAGCATAAGTGTAATTTGAATTCCCTTATCTATTAATATGAGCTGGTGCAAATATATCCACATCACTATGATGTGCTTCTGTCAACTCTCATTTTTTGTTGTTTTTTTTTATTTGATTTGATTTGAGAGGATTTATTTATTTGATTTTATTACATATTAATTTAAACCTTGCTCTGCTGAGATGTTAGTATTTCCTAACGAAAAGAGAACTTCAAAGACAGAACTTGAGTATATCGGGAATGAATCTGAATGTTCACTCTTGTACGTTACGTGTGCACGAGACTCACGAGTGCGAGCACGAGTTGCTGTTCAGTTGCAGTTCACATAACGACCATCAGTGTCGCTAATAAACAAGGGTTTCTGAATTCTACATACAGCCTCTATAAAGTAAAAAAAAACTAAATTTATAGTATGCATAAAAAGACTCGTCTTACACGCATGTCACTTAACGAGTAACTAAAAACAAAGCTGCATACCAGTCCGAAATATAAATGCAAACCAGCATCCGAGGTCATAGGCAAATTGGCCATGCTATTTTTACAGACTACAAACTTACAGCAGAGTATAATTACACTATTAGTAAGCCTACATATATAATTACACAGTTTGAAAACCCATATTTAAGGCTTAGGAGGAACAGAAGTCAAAATAAGGATAATTAAAGGCATGGTCACAATAGTGCTATAACATGATCATCTTTGTCTTTCCCCTAATCAAGTCCTGACATTTACCCGAGCTGGAATAACAAATTCTGACAATTGTTACTCGTGCAGCTTTTATGTCCTCTTATTGAGAGATTTTGAATATTTGTACTTTTATTTTAAAAATGTATTTATCACACTGCATGACAATTTAAAATAATTTTGTCCTCACTCGATGTGATTAAAATGGTGAAAATAAATTAATAAGAGACATTGCATAGAATATACAATTTATTTTACCCATTCATATAAATTTTAACCTAAAATAAAAATGAGCACACATATCACATGTCAGCCACACTTGTTTTCACAGTATGCATGCATGCATTGATGTTTATTTCTCACCTCGTTTTCTTAAGGGCATAATTACTCCTTTATGTCCTTGTGGGATTGTCACGCATGGAAACAGCAACACAAACTGTCACTTGCTAAAGCAGCAAGTTCCTGCTCGGCTCGTTAATGTAGATAGAAAAGCTCACAGAACTGTCTAGTTAAAGAGCGCCGAAACATCTTGCAGAAGAAAACACATGCATGACTGTCGCTCATGAGAAATAAATCCATAATCCGATAGTAAGAGTGGATAGTGATCGAGTGCACCTTGGCATGGATGAGTCCATATGTGTCTGAATATGTTCTCGGGATTGAGGATTATTCCCCTGGAGTAGTCGCACCGACTCCTTAAATGCCTTTGGTGTTTAACTAGCCTACATAAACATAAATCAATCCCGCTGTCCATAAAACAACCCATAGATTTAACCCATAGGCTACAGTCCATGCGCAGTGACTAACTAAACTAATCTAACCGCTAGTTTTTGCCATATACATCAAATTAGAAAGGCTCTCCAGCTCATGGCTTGTCTTTGATTAGACTGAGTCAGTAGGCTATATGCTGATCAAGCATTATAGCATTGGATATCTAGCAACAGTTTGCCGAACAAATAAACATGACTACATATGCCTGTGTAAGTTTAATGATGCATGCTTGTAAACAGTTCTTCAAGAACAACTTGTTCTGTAGGCCTACATAGTGATATGATAGAGTTCATGTGTTTTATGTTTTATAATCTGATCAGCAATTTTTTGAAAATTCAAATGTAAGGTTTGATCGGCACAATCCAGTTTCGCATCACTTATTTCAGCTTCAAGACCCGAGCAAAACCATCACCGTAGCGTACAGGCAAACTGGTGTATAAAACTCTGATCTAAAGGTAGAGACAGAAAACAGATTTAACTGAATAAGGCAAGAGCAGGATGTGTTTCCCCCATTAAACAGCAGCCTGTCAGTGCGACGCCTGTCGGAAAACACCTGCAAGTTTCATCCAGCTTTCCGATAACGCATGGGTCCACAATTGCGTCGGTAATTAAGCCAATCTGAGCAAATACATCCCAACGCTCCTGATCAAACGTCCCGATATGCAGTTAAGAACAACTTCACGTCCTTTCCAGTCATTTTTCCTGTGTATCTTCACGGCATATTTTGCCAAAGCTGGTTTGCAGACTCTCTCTACGGTGGGTGCAGTATCACCAGCAGCAGCAGCATCATCACCAGTTTCGCCTTAGCAACGAGAGGGTTGACCCACGGGGATTGACAGGGCGCGTCCGCCAATGGCGCCCGTCCATTCTGTCAGTTGGCGCACGAACGGACCAATAGGAATTGTCGTATTGTTCCTGGATCTCGGGGTGAGAGTTGACTGGAACATGTGGTTAGACATGGCCGCGCCCTGCTGGCACTGCACCGTGACTGTAGAACAGCGGGTGGAAGTAGTTTAGCGATTATTTAAAAGCTCATTCGTGGGTAAGTAGCAATTCTACAATGCATAAATGCGCTGTTGACCATGTGCAAACAAACAGACAGGATTTGACATTCAGCTACATATCAGCAGAGGTAAAAACAAAGCAGCTGTCATTAGGTTGAACGACTTACTACTGGTTTGACCGTTGACGCGTCTCGTTCCGTTATATATCAGTTTATAAACCCGTGTCTGAAATGTGTCTAAAATTCTGTAACGGTCAGATTAATATGAATTTAATAAATATCCAGATCGTAAGCTAACGAATAGAAAGTATCCACATTTAGTTTAACGATCTAGTTACCAATATAAACAAATTCGATTTATTAACAGAACCATCTGAAAGTGATAGCCAACATTTTCAGTATGTTCTTGTTAAAAGGTTGTTTGTCTGCTAGCGGAGTCCATTTGTTGATATTAAAATGTGTCTTTTTAGATCAACATGACAGAGAACGCGATGCTTGTGAAAGACACAGGCCAAAGCCAGGCAGTATCCAGGACAATGTTTATTGAAATGCTGAATAAGAAGTTTGAAAAGCTCCCTGATATCGACAAGTAAGTTTTATATACATTGTCACAGCGTAACGTTAGTTCCACCCACTGCAATGAACGTTACCCGTTTTACCCCCAACAGAAAACTATTTTCATATGGCCCCATATATTTGGCCGGCAACGCTGGATTTGCTGGTTTGATAGCCAACAGCTTTTTCAGACGTGTACTCAATGTCACCCAAGGACGAATAACTTCTAGTCTTCCCATGGCTGTGCTTCCCTTTCTGACAACTGCAGCTCTGTACACTGCCACCGTCACAAACCCTCTACTGTCAGGTATGGTTGCAATGTTGTATGACGATTCACCCAAAATGAAAATCCTGTCTTTAATTACTCACCCTAATGCTGTTCCGAACCCGTAAAACCTTCGTTCGTCTTCACAACACAAATTAAGATATTTGATGGAATCCCAGAGGTTTCTGAACCAGCCATAGGCAGTGACGTCATTGCAACGTTTAAGGTCCAGAAAGGTAGTAAAGACATTGTTAAACAGTCCATGTGACTACAGTGGTTCAACCTTAATGTTATGAAGCGACTTTATTCAACAATTTCGTCTCTGATGTGGTTCAGGTAGTAAACACAGTGCAGTGCTTCTGGGAACACCGGCTCATTATTGGTCGTGGTGCTCATGTGAGCAGCATCAGACTTTTCAGAGGCTTTCTGACACAGAAGAAATTGTTAAATAAAGTTGTTTTGGCACACAACAAGTATTCTTGTTGCTTCATAACATTAAACTTGAATCACTGTAGTCACCTGGACTATTTTAACAATGTCTTTACTACCTTGCTAGTGGTAATAGAGTTGAAGTCTATGGGGGTTGCGGTCTAATTCTTGTCCCGAAGATGAACGACATGAGGGTGGGTAATTAATGACAGAATTTTCATTTTTGGGTGAACTAACCCTTTAAGGGGCTTCCACATGACTCGCATCAGCATTAAACTTAGTGGCGCGTTGAGCATTGTACGCCAGCGCCTAAAAGTTCAAATGGTTTTAACTTAAAGCGTCAGCAAACCATTTATAAAAACAAATGACGTTATACGAACACAACAGTACGAAAATCTAATTTTGTTTGATCAACATCAATACTGCTACCAGGTTTTTTTTTTATGTTATAGGCTGAAGTACTTTTTATTTGCCTTCACTTTGTTTGGTGTTTACTTCTTGTTACCTACCTTTAGTGACGACCCTACGCCAGTGACGTGAAAGCTCTTTGAATACTTCACATTGATTGACTATATTATTCTAGGTGACCTGAACTGCCCAACCTGTACCCTGATAAGAGGGGCTTTGGTGGGTGTGGTTGGTGGTGGCATATATCCTATTTTGTTGGCCTTGCCTGTTAATGCTGGTCTTGCAGCCAGGTTAGTTCTCATTGTTATTACATATTACTTTTCTTAGAAATAGATTGAAAGTTATGTAACTGATCTCCAATTGTCTTACAGGTATAACAGTGCACCAATGCCAGAGAAGGGCAACATGATGCGCTTCTGGATGAACCTGAGCAAACCCGTTCTACGAAAGATGTATGTTGTTCTACTGCTGCAGGGTTTGTTTGGAACCTACTTGAGCTCAAAGCACTTTGATATCTACCTAAAAATTCTGAAAATACCAGATTCTGACAGTGAAGACCTTTATGGTTAGCAGTTACTGTTGATATTACATTCTAAATCTTTGTTAAAAATGAAACATGCTCATCCAGTACAATGACCCGGCCTTACCAGATGTGTTCTTGTTTTTTATGTCTTTTCCCACAAAAATGATCAATAGATTCTGTCCACTATACATTTGTATCAGTTCCACAGATAACATAAATCACTAGTTAAGGTATTTATATGTATTGGAATTGTTATATTATACCGTTCCTTAGAAATAGAGCTGCACAATTCTGGATAAACTTTAAAAAAATCACAATTTCTCTTTTTCAAACACAGATCACATTTCTGAACAGACTACAAAAATAACATGTAATTTACTTGGGGTTACCAAAACGTTAATTGCTGCAGTCTATTTAAAATGTTTAATTCATCTGAATGAATTAATTAATTTTTTAATCGATAATTCAATGACTCGGTCATAAATACTTAACTTGTTTCATTACTAGATGAATCAGCGTTTCTGAACGAATCTCTTGAATGATTAAGCTACAAATACATTATCTAAAATCGCTCCCTAAATCCTCAAATAGGGCATTATTTGAAGGGATAGCTGGTGGCTTAACAATGTAATGATACAACCGTTATTTGTAGCGATGTTGCGTTCAAAAAGTGATTTAGTGACTTTGATCACTACCATAGACATTGTTTATATCCCAGTACGTCTGTGATATGAATATTTGTAACAAATGATGGTGTGGTTAAAAATACTGCAGATTTGAATGTTTCGCTGTGATTTTGTCAAAGGTTTAGAGAATTTTTTTAAAAGATTAATTGTGCAGCTCTACTTGCAAGTCCTGAGTAATGTACACTGCCTGGATGTAATTACCACAGATACTACAAAACATTAAAGCTTTACTTGACCATTTGTGTTTATGTAAAATGTGAAAAATAAAACCAAAAGTGGATAAAAAGTGGTGTAAACAAATGCCTTTTGCCAATGTACAACTTATAAATGATCAATTTAAAAGCATTCAATAACCAGGATCTGTTTGCAAATAATAAAAACAATGCACTGAGAAAGCTTATGCATCTTATTTACAACACACATTTACTGCCACAAAGAGACCTTTCAATGTGCGCCAATTTCCAATCCCCTACCATAACGATCAACCAAAGAGTTCTGAAATGCAAACCGAAAGCAAGTTGTGGAGTAAACATCTGCATTAGTTTCTAAATCACATTATCAATTGACAACTCAATTCAGTCAATGTTTCAGAAGAACTAGATATATAGTATATAATTGGACGGGTCGAGAGAAAAGAATTGCACCGATATTAGAGATACCATGACCAAGTTAAAATCCATTTCATGGATACATTTATCAGGAACGTTCAATTCTCAGCATTTATCATCAGGACAGAAGTGTTCTTATACAAGCTGTTACCACAGGAGAAAAAAAAATTATGTTTCTATATCCGAAACGACAGTGTTGGCACAAAGATTAATGAAACTGTGTAAGAGCCATTATGTTGTGTTGAATGTGTTTTAATTCCATTGTTTGACACTGGGTGTAGTGTGGGTCAAATTAGTAGGTAGCCAGAGATTAAGAGAGGTCAGGTGTAACTATTTTTGAACGTGTCAGGACGTGCAGGTAGAAACAAGCTTGTGGGATTTACTATGCGTATGTGCATCGGAACGGAGTTCGTTTGGATCTCGCACCTCAGAAACAACCCTACAACACCTCTAAGTGACAAGATGGTTATTTGTCGCTTCAAGATTTTTGTTCTATTCACACTGACAGTGAAATGAATTTCCAGGGATAAGAAAAACTGCAGAGTTATACATTTCAGAACTGCTTAAGTTGATCCACAACACTAGAGAGCCCCAGCCGGTCACTGAATTATCAGAATTTTGTGGTATACACCTTATGAGGAGAAACCACCACCACTCTTTATCCACCTTGAAGAGAGGCAAGAAAGGCTCTTGTAGAGAGCGAAGAAAGTGCTGTCTAAAAAGAGAAGGAGAGTGTAGTTAATATCTTAATAGGACACAAAACATTTTGCATTACTCAAAAGAAAATTTATTACATTTTATTTCAGCACGGCTGCAGCCATGTGCCTGCACAGTCTTTGGATTTCAATTACATCTCGCATATAGATGACTTATTCAGAAATCAAAACCCTTTGAAAACATACCATTTCTCTTCATCTGGACAACTGTCAAATAAAGTCCAAGTGCTTTAAATCAAGATGACACAGATGTTCAATGTCTTGTAAGCAAACATTACCACAAACAGAAGAGTTTAAACACTCATTTAGATGCTAAATGAGCACAACAGCATCTGACATCTTTAGGGGTGTGATAGAGTCAGTAAAAGCTGTAACTTACACGGTTTTATGTACTACCTTTTTTAAATTTACCAGGCCATGATGCAAGCTGCTGGTCCCGACTCTTCAGCTTTCCCCACAGCAAAATCCACTTTAGCATAAAAAAAAATAAGGGTTCTACATGAAAAACATTCTTTAGAAATATAGTGATATTTCAGAAAGGGCTCATCTGTTTTCAGCAAAATACAAGCTTGCTGTACAAACTTGTGTTGAATCAACATCAATGTATCAGCACGGAATAAACAGGTGCATTATTACCAGATTAAGCGGAAGCCCTTTGTGAAACATCACCCATTTACATTTTTTTTTAAACAATATTTTTATCCACTTAATTCCCTCAAAGTCTATTTTAACTGAAATTACATACTACAGTTATGTAATCCAATAGACATCCTAAGTATGTAACTCAAAACACAATGCTTAATTTCTTTTTGTAGATTATCTTCAATGCTTTAAACGTATACCAAATGAAAATGAAAAATAAAACTTAAGTTTATTAACAGTTCATATTGTGCCGTGAACTGGCAAAAAGCACTGTCTTCATCTTAGGAGTTAACCAGTTCTGTGCAGTCTTCTATATCTTGATCCTTACCATGGATTTCAGCAGGCATGGATGTTCTGTGACCCAGTCGTCCAGCATGGCGGACCAAGCACCTAGAAGAAAACTGTCAACAAGTTTAGCAGTAACTTGTATTGAAAGCAGGTTCAATAGACATGCCATTCAAGCTCTGCACACATATTAAACAGTTAACTATCTTTGACTACTGTTGTCATGTCCCCACATTTACACCTTGTGCAAAGTTCAGTCTCGGGAAACGTTGAAAAGGTAAAATACTTGACCCTACATTTTATGCGACAAGCTTGAACTCTCAGCACACTTGGTGCAGAATTCCACCGAGACGTGGTCTTTGTCCACATGCAGGCAGACACCACCTGCTGTATCTTTGTCTTCCACCTTCACCCTCTTCCTCGGCATGGCATAATCGTGGTCGTTCTCGTTGGATTCCTGGAAAAGCGAGGTAGAGAATTTCATGCCGTTCACACCGCTCAATCTAGACAACAGCTGAGCCAGCATGCTCTCATTGGCCAACACGGCTCTCAAGTACCTAGTTTCATTCTCCAACTCTTCCACTCTCTTGTTGAGATTCCCATTTTCCTGCTTGAGGACGCGGTTTTCCGTTGTCAAAGAGCCAACTCTCTGCTCCAAGCTACTGACGTATTCTTTCTTCTTCAATCGGTTCATCCTTGCTGCAATGGCGTTCTTGTTGATGAGCCGACCAGAGACGTCTTGCAGTTTTGACCTCTGGACCACACCTCTGCTGCGGGATACGGGAACGTCAAGCACTGCACTTTGGTTCATCTCATCGTTGGTCTGTGATTCTAAGTTGCCAAAAACATCCATCACATCGTTGTCCAGGTCCCAGTTGAACTCAGAGCCAAGCAGGTCATCCAGGCCCCATTCATTGGTGTCACTTTCTGGAGAAGTGTGCGTGTTTGTTTCGCTTGTATTACTGGTTTTCGAAGCACCATCACTCTCCAGGGAGGTACTTGAAAATGTGACATCATCCTTAAGGCTGTTTCTTCCTCTTTTTCTGGTGATCATGGCTTAGATTCAGGATATGAATTGAGGAAACTCTATAAAAACAAAATATATATAAATATATATATATACAAAATTAACAACTGTTAACTTGCACAACAAAATTATTTTAATAAAAACAACATACATACTACTGTCAATTTTCTTGCAAGACTTTTACTCGGAGCACACACAAATTATATTAATTTAAACAGAATGACAGCATCATTCGCATTTATTTTCAATATAATGGGAAAAAGCGGTAAGTGATTGATAACGGGCAATCCACCACATATTTCCTTTTATAGTGGACTAAACAAATCGAGTTTGAAACAACACGAGGATTAGTAAAATATATTTTAGTTTCCATTCGTTAATCTTTAGAGCTTAAAGGTTAGCATAAGAGTAAGTTAGTGAAAATACGCACACAACAGATCGCTGACGCTGTTAGCAAACAATATCCAACAAAACATCGAAATTTGGTACGTTTAAGTCAATGCATCCTCCTAAGTTTAATATAATAATCGACACATGAACAACCTTTTAATATTGATTAAAATGTTCGTAGTGGTTTTGGTTAGCAGGCCGCGGCAGCGCGCCTGGGTCTGGGTGACAAAGCGGTTTCCTCAACCAAAGAAAACTACAATCATTTCCGTTTATAACTGAAGCAACTTACCTTAAATTGTATGTTGATATGTTGTGACGATGGTTGGTTAAGGGGGGAAATCCAAGAAAAAAAATTAACAGGACAGGAAAAGTATTAAAGCTCAGACGTAGTAGCCGGAGTGGAAGCAACGCACTTGCGACGACACTGAGGAACTAAAATGGCGAATCCAAAGATATCGCGACACTTCTCGTAAACATGGCGAGTCCAATGATATCGCGACACTTCTCGTAAACATGGCGAGTCCAATGATATCGCGATACTTCACGTAAACATGGCGAGTCCAATGATATCGCGATACTTCACGTAAACAAGGGTTCACAGAGGAGGGGCAACGATGTTTTTTTCCATAATCGGTTGCTGTCAAATTGAGTTAAATTACTTTGGAAGTTACCTGGCTGGCACAGTCTATAGTTTTTTTCCACACACACTCACAAACACGCAAAATGTGCTTCATATTTATTAGGCTACTATGTATTCAGAATTTTACATACAAAAGTGATGGCAGTTGGACAATTTAAAGTTTATTAAAATGACATTGTCTTAGGATACTCTTTCAATGTAATTCACAAACCATTTTTTTTAAAACTTATTTGCAGCATATTGACAGATTTTATTTAGTTTTAAAGACATCAAACCCACATACTTCACAGGCATATTATATTTTTCATTCTCTTTGTTTTCTTTGTCAACAATGGCAAGAACCACCAAGTTAGTTTCTATATTTAACATTACTGTGTTCCTACATACTGTTTTCTTCATTTTCACACTCATTTTTCATGTGTTTGTTTAAAAGTGTCACCATGCCTCATTTTCTTACTATGTAGACATTCTTGCCATGACCATCATTCTCAAAGGTAACATATCTTCCACCCATTCATTCTCAGATTGCATCATTCTTTCCCACAAGGCTGCTTCTGCAGCGTTAGAGTCCATCCAGTTCACTTCAGTGCCATAACTTTTACCTGTAATAAGATAATATTGACAATCAGCCATGACATTTTTCAGTTTCATTTTCTTGATTATATTTGTAACTCGCCCTTTAATTACCTGTTCCAGGACCAAGTCTAATACCCCCAATGAAGTGGTTGTTGAGTCTGTCATGATCCCACACTGTAAGCTCCACACAGGCCTCTTTGAGGTCCTCTTGTCTGAAGCCATCATACACCATGGTGTGGTTAAACACTGGGTTAGAAGACCTCTTCAACACTCTGGTCTTCTGACGGTTTTTTCGGCTGGCATCTGGGAGGACTGTGCTGAAAAGGCAGAATTCACACACGTGGGCAATCCACATCTAACACTCCAACACATATACAAATGTATCCAAAAAAAATAGCTACCATTTGACAAATGGGTCAATGGAAACACCCCTGGAAATAGGCAGATTCTTGCATTCTTTCACCCATATTTGCACCTCACCATTCCCCGTGTTCTTGCGACCTACATAAATTGACATGTTATCAGAAAGGCAGATGCTTCTAAAAACATTTTTTTAATCAAATAAAAAAAGAGTTAGCATCATAAACCTACTGTGAGAAGTCTGCGAGAGAAAACGAAGAGCTACTTTAATCTCTGCACTCATTTCCTCACTACCGACAGAATGTTTTGGGCTGGTGGGAACCTGAACCTGTTTTAATAAAGAAAGACAGTGGCAGAGGCAGTGCAACAAACGTGACATCACACCTTCAATTAACAAATAGGATATTAGATCTAATGAAAATACAGTTTCAAGAGCTCTGAACTATCCAAACAGGTTGTCCTGACCCAACAGACATGACTACTGTTATCTTACCCTTCCTTTGAGTAGATATTCATTCATTTGCGTGTTATTGAAATCCCATTCAGCCAGATCAACCTCAACCTCTCCAAGAAAGCTGTTACGGCCAAACATGTCATTGTGCCATACAGAGATGTTCAGCTTCTGGGTTTTCAGCGTCTCCATTGGAATCTTAAACTGCATAGAAATGACAACTATGATTATTACATTTATATCAAAACATATCTCAAGAAGTTTAGAATTGTCATACCCGTAGGATTTCATTGTAAGTTGGATCCAGAGTCTTCTTCCTCACGCATGTTTTTTTCTTTCCATATTTTGCTTTGTCAGGTAACAAGTAACATTTAACATACCTAAAATTTAATTCAACCAAACAAACCACATTTATTATTGTGTATCCATTTTTTTAGCTAGAGAGAAGCCATATTCTCCTGGTAAGAAATATTATTTTGATGTTTTTTCCTGCTACCCCACTTACGGATCAGATCGGTTCCTCTTAACATCTGCTACGGCGAGGTCCTTGCACTGCACAACAAAGATGTGGAACTCTCCCAGTTTTTGTACATAGTGAATGGCGAACTGGATTGTGCCTTTGACCTCCACATTACCAAACTCACTACTGTAGATGCTCATTACACTGCCAGTGACCTATACATAGCCCAAACAAAGATACAGATCTGTATAGAAATCTATTCATAATAGTGTGCAAAAAATAGATGAATATGTTCATTTGTATTATATCAGAGCGATATTAGTTCTATTTAGCATCATTGGGTTGTGTTCAAGACTAGGGTCACATACAGAGGACATGGAGGCCACTTCAGAGCAAGTGCTAAAATTAGAAGGAGTGTTGCATGTTCTCAGTCTGTCATAGTGGAAACTGCTCACTGATGCACAGTCGCTGTTTCCGCAATCCATCTATTAGACAGGAGATGGTTGGCATTTATGCAGGTTAATAAAAGCAGTGAATGTTAGCGTTTAGTGATAAAGGTAAAACAAACTATGACATTTTAGAAATACATAACATTTTTTAGAAAGTGTGGAAGCTGTTAGTCAACATTAGCATTTGGAGGCTCATGAGTTTTGGTTCGCATTTTACCTCTTGTTGCATGAATGCAGGTACAGACATACTCATCATCTTCACCTGTTCTGGGTCGGAAAATGATGTTTTGGTGTTGGGAGTGACTGCAGACACTTAAACCAATGAAACAGAAACAATTAATGGACACAGATGGAAAACATTTAGAGTTTTAGTGGAAATAATGAATTCTGAAGAGTTTTTAGAGCATTTAGAATTGTTCACTTGATATTTTGTATAAAGAATGTATTTAGTTACTTAATCTACCTCACCATTATGCATGATTCAGGTGATATGGGACAAACCACCTTTAATCATTGGCATTAATCCATGCTCTCATCAAATTTTCATGTGTCAGTTAGTGCATTCCCTTAGCCATTTCAGACCATAAACTACATGAAAGACCAAGGGTCAATTATGAAAAGGACGTTTAATGTCTTTAATGCTAATTTAATGGCATGGGCTTACTTCCTGCTCTTGATGTAATAATGCAAGCGTATAATGCATCTATGATGCTGCCTTTTAACCAAGAAACATCAGTTCATTACTCCATAGCAGAGGACATTGAAAAACACTGAAAAAGTATTAAAATACATTATTTATTTATTTAAAAAAAGGAAAAGACTCATATTTACCATTTTCCATACTCATTCCAACATCACTCCTTGGGTCAGTCTTCCATCTCTCTTCTTGGTTTATATGGCAAAATATTGTCAAATAATAAAATCTAATCAATCAATCAATAAATAAATAGTACAACTGCAAAAAAAGCATATAGTAATAGAAATGCTCTAGAAATATGTTGTGTATACTATTGTTTGATCAGGTTAGAGATGTTGAGAGTTATAAAGAAATGTCCAGCAGAGGGCGAAAGAGTCTGTCACTCCTACAGGACCAAGACAGCACGATCCCCAAACATCAAAACATGTTTGACTTTATTTGGAATAAGAAGGTCAAGAAAGCATATTGTAGGAAAGAGCAAGGGAACATACGTAAAGGTGTGGATGCCAGGTCCTCTAGACTTTTGGAAATAGAGATGGGTCTGGCATTGGCTCGTTCCAGAGCAGCTTTGACGGGGCTGTCATCCTCACTGTCCCCTGTCACAGCCCATAACAAGAAGGAATCAGCAAACCATACAAAAGCAGAAGTCTTATACATTATATACAAATATTAGTACTGAATATCTCATTGGAAATGCTAATATTGAGAAATTTCACCATGGTTCCATTAGCTTTCTGATTTTCAGAAGATTTGAAATTTATATGCACAATGTATGTTGTTTAAAATGACATAAAAACTATATAAATCAAATAATACATAATTTAATATTAGTTATATACTTAAAACAAATTATAAAACATAATTATGAAATATAAAAATGCATTTTAATAAATTAACAGTATAATAAAGACTTGATCAGTGATGATCAGTGTCAAAGGTACATTTGTTCATTTGACAGTAATTGTAAACAATTAATATTTCACACACCATGTTATAAAATTAAACTTACCAGAAATTTGAAGGAATTTTCATTATTTTATAGAAAAAAGTTTTGATTACTGAATTAGATCATTGAAAAAAGTAGAGGCAGGGCTTAAAAAGTGGACGTGGTCCAGAACAATAAATAGATCATTTTTCATGTCTACAAAGTTGAGCATCTTACTTGAGCAAAGTATCAAGTAGGACATGTTTCTTAGGTCACATTGAGCACTTATTTTAAGGACATAAACCCTGCTTCCACAAAAATCACCGAACCAATCAGCGCCTTTTCTACTGAAACTAGACTGAATCAAAATGGAGAGGTAAGCTCACAGTATGAACTGTTGTGTGAGATTGACCAGGTTTCAGGTGTGGAGCTCCCCGAGGAGTCAAAGGTGATCTCCTCTGATTCAGGCAGAGACTGTCGAGAAGGGGAGCTCTCATTGCTCACTCTGCCTTGGTTCACCTGTTCAAAAGTCTCACATGCCTGCACCTTAACCTGTTCTCTTTCATGTAAGACCGTCGGCTCGGGTACGCCCAGGTAATGGTGTAAACTCAGGGGGATATAAAACCGGGTCAGAGAGTCCACTGACAGCTTTCGTTCTTTAAGAATGATGGGTCTATCATCACCGTGTCCTTCTGAAGTCGTCCCTTGGTGTTCAGGAGAGGTACAAAACCTAGCTTGCCCTGATTTAACCCTAACATCGCATGGACTCCTATCCCCAGGATTGATGTCTATCGCAAAGGTTCTTAAGGGAGAACCATCCTTCTTGGACTCTTTGTTTGAAAATAAATCTCTACGAGGAACTTTAGACTGCCGTAATGGGCTGGGCGTTCTGGTTTGATCTTGATCTTTTGGTTGGTAAATGTCAGAGGACTGTGGCTTATCATGTTGACCTTTTGGAGGGAGACTTCTGAGGGGAGATGATGGTGCACTTGGCTTTGAGTGTTTGTCTGAAACAGGCTGTTTTAAATTAGAAATATTCATGGTGACGTATGAAATCCTACCTCTGATATCTTGAAGGTCTTGTAGTGGCACTCTAATTGGACTTCTTTGTTTTTCCCCAGTCTTTTCTATCTCTTTTTGTACAATCAAACCATCCTCTTTGAAGCTCATTCTGTCTGGGGAACTTTGGCTGCTTGGCCTGATGTCAAACTGAGGTTTAGCAAGTTCTACTGAAGAACATTTTGGAGATGACTCCATGGAAGGGTCTTTAACATTGGTTGTACATGTTGGTGAACCTACAATTACTCTAAGGCCTCTTTTTTCTTTCTCCCAAAATGACTTGAGATCATTGATCAAGAATGTATCTTCCTGTTGACTGAGGGACATTTTGAAGGTGGAGATTTCCTTCTTCAGGTCTGATATATCCCTGCAGATTGACTCTTCCTGTAGCTCATTGCCCAGAGAATTATCATTATATTTTAGCAGTGAACTGGGCGACAGTTTGACATTCGTTTTCACTGTGAGAGTTTGTAGTTCACTACTTGAGCCTTCGGAGACCTTATCGCTGTCCAAACTTGAAGGCTTCCCATCTTCATGTGACGATATGGCTGATATATCAACACTATTGGATGTTCTTCTAGGTGAGACCGAAGAAATCACACCTGTTGTAGATTCTACATCAACTGGGTTTGGATCACTGGGTTTGGAGTTTGATGGGATGATGTTTGAATCTGACAACCTTCTGTCTAAAGAGTTGTGATAATTCTCAATTTGAGATGTCTCACTTTCTTCTACCTCAGGTTCTTTTTTAATGCTTAGTATTTTAGGTCCTCTGTTCCCCCTTTCCCAGAATGACTTCAGGTTGACCATTTGTCCTGGTGATACCTCACCTTGGTCAAACTTCTCTCTTGAAGGAGTATCTTCACATATAAGTCTGTCTGGTTTGTTTTTATCTTGTAATATTTCAGCCATCCTGCTCTCTTTAGGAACGGAGATCTGCTGAAGTATATTATCATCTGCCTCAGATGGTTCACGTTCTAAACGTTCTGTTTTATCTTGACTTATCACTTCTTTGTCAAATGCTTGGACTTCTGGAATCTTGTCTTTTTTCTCTGCTCTCGAAAACAATGCAAAAAGGCCCCTACGGGGCTTTGGTGTTGGCTTGGTCTTTGGCTGGTCAACTGGAGGCGCTGAATCTTCTGACTTGGCTTCTGGGCTTTCTTTTTCTTCATTCATCTCTCTCTTGACTGGCGACTCTTTTGGCTTTCCATCTCGAGAGCCTCTCCCAAACCATTCAAGTAACTTTGAAACTGAGCGACCCTCTTCCACTGTAACCTTATCAGTCTGGCCCTCTGCGCTCAACTCAATGGCCTTACCTGTTGCTTCAGAAGAGCGGTGGATGTTGGACACCTGTGAAGACTGAGGCTCACCATAAAGCTCATGACGACCTGCAGTGGAGACAATCACAAGTTAGAAAGTTTTATATTTGCATGAAATTGATAGAGAATGAGTAATACTCCAAAAAAAGCAATATTACATTAAATTACGTCTGACCATGATTCCTGTCATCAGATGATCATACAGTAAACACTCAGATAATTTCTTGCAGTGCTTATTTACTAATCACCATTAGCAGATTAATTAACATACATATGCACACAAGCATTCACCAGAAGCCATGTGCTGTATGTATGAGGTATGCACGCACATGCAGTTAGTATGCGGATGTATTAATGAGTTAGCATGTGAACTACTGAATCACAGGTTGATAGATTTGTTGGCTGATTAACTCACTCAGATTCATTTTTAGGGTTTAATTATATTGAAATGATCAGGGTGTGTTACCAAAAAGGTTTTGCATTAAGCATTTCTCAGTCACAACTATTCTGAGGTGTCCGGTTGGACAACCCATCTACCTGTCCTTTCTAGGCTCAATGCTCATCATGTGGGGACGCTCGTGATTTTTAGGGGACTCCTGACTGCTGTTTGTAACTTTGTAGACCACAGGAAGTGGGAAAGTCTGTGCTAATTCCCTGCTTTAAAGGGTTGGTTCACCCAAAATTGAAAACTCATCATTTACTCATTCTCATGTTGTTGCAAACCTTTTCCATACAATGTATGTCCAATGTTTAACTAAATGGACAAAAACACTTTCCACAGGAGAAAGAAAGTCATATACCAGTTTGGAACAACATGAGAGTGTGTAAATGATGACAGAATTTTAATTTCTAGGTGAACAATCCCTTTAAGTACGACTACAACTACATTACCGTTTTCTGTGATATCACTTCTATCCTGGTCCAACACAGGACTCCAATCTTCTTCCAGCACACTGTGCTCTCCTTGCACTGTCTCTATAGGACCGACGACGGAGGAGAAGCGGACCTGTTTCCTATCTAACCACCCTGAAGCAGAGAGCACTGAGCAGGGGGAAAGAGGAGGGCTGATGGGAGTTTCAGGACTGATGGGGCTGACCGTAGCAGAAGACTGACTGCTGCTGCCATCATTGGTGGGAATGTGGAGTTGCAGGGAGTCGGTAGAGCTACAACTGGACCCGTTGTGCTTCAGGATGCCTCTGGGAGCAGGGGACACGACCTGTCTAACTCCATTGTCACTGCTGCCGTTGTCCAGGGAAGAGTTCTTGCAGGAATACAGCAGCAGTCTTTTTTTTGGCACAGGTTTGCATTGAGTGGCTACATGGGTGTCAGTGTTGTCTGTGTTTAGAGTAGTGTGATGGAGTGTGTAGCTCTCAACTAGAAGGAAAGGTTCTGGAAAATAACCAAATAGTTGGGTAATGAAGCAGTAAAAGAAAGGGCATAGACACATACATGCACAAAAAAAGTGAATTCATTTTCAAAAAGAATTCATTTTGCATTTCATCTAACAGTTGTGTTACTGTTCAATAGCAGTACACTATCTGTTAATTGATTACATTTGAATGGTATAGCAATGAGATGGAATGCACTGGATTTAAGTTTGCAAGCCAAAGAATATGATGGCAGTATTAAGTCTTCTAGCTAGTAGTCACATTTTCACGTTTACAGTTTGCGTCCCATTCCAAATATTCACAACTTTTTTATTGACCTTTGCACTCATGACAATAATACTGGCCTGACTACACAATAATAATAATTTAATCAAAATGTACCATCTATGTATGAGGTACAGACTGGTCATGCGTGGCGGCTTAACTACTTAGAACAACATACTTCTCTGTATAATCTTCTTAAAGTTCGGCAGCTCCATTACATTACATAACGCTACAACAGCTCCAATTTTGTACAGAAATCTTTTGGCAAGACTATTTCAAGGAATGGCACTTCTCCACATAAAGCTAATAAAGCTAAATGCCACACATTACATTCAATGCCAATTTTAAAACTACAGCTTAGTTATTCTATACTAATTATACAAAAAGGGATATAGTTAAATCCTGAAATCTAGTCTATTGTTGTACTTGCACAAATTAATATTGAGTGTTAACAATTTCTTAAATAAGTTGTTCCTGTATGACCTCAAAGAAGCTTTTGATACTTTCATAATCAAAAACCGGAGACCAACATGGTGGACCAACATGTTTGGTGCCAACATAATATAATACAAATGTAGCATTAAATTATACAAACTACTGTGACCAAATACTGGTTTAACAGATACAGTATGCATGCAGGCAGCATTCAGCATTCAGTTGCCCAAGCCAACACCATAGCCCAGAAAAGGTAAACATGCTGTTCTCAATGGGGATCAGTCAAACAAACTTACTGTTATTGCAAGAAATATGTTCTGACAGTTTGCTCTTCAAAACATCCACTCCATTAAAAATGCAACAAATACAATCTGTTATCTCATGTATTACTGGACTGAACAGTATCAAAACCATCACACAATTGATAAATCTGAGGCAATCACAGAGAAATCTGTCAAAGGCTGAAAGACAAAATCTGAATTTGAAAATGCTAAATATGCTACAGTAAAAACTGTAAATCACTAACGTTATTGTTAACTAAAACTTAAAAAAAATAGTTTTCAATAAGTGAAGCTGAAAAAATATAAACGATAAACATTAGATGAAAAACTTAAATTAAATATAACAGAAATATAAAAAACAAAAACTAATAAAAATGTCAAAAGCACATAAAACTTAAATTAAAATGAAAACTGAAAATGTAAAAACAAAATATTAATAAATACTATAATAGTTCTAATATAATATTCTATAATAGAATTATTATAATAGTATAATAATTTGATCCCTTGTTTTAACAAGAGAATGAATTAGTGCAACATAGCCAAGATTTACTAAATCGAGAGAACAAATAATTAAATTGTGGGAACAAATTATTCATTCTGGGCCGCTATTTAACTAAAACGAGGGAACGAATTGTTAATTCGTGAAGGGGCTGAAAATTTCCAGAATTTTTACAGTCAAATCAGCATGATACAATTTCAAAATTCTATAATAAATCCCCATATTATTTGTAGAAATTACAAAACAGATTTCAGTAATTCAAGTACGTTGATTAAATTATTTAATTTAATTAACTATAAAATTATCAACTTTTAAACAGAGGCCCATAATGTCCGAATCTGTCACCCCTTTTTTTTTACCATAAATTAAGCCACATCTTATAGTGTGCAAAAATCAATTTGAGGATAAATTGAGATGATATTCTCACCCTCAGCAGGTGTCTGATCTGCCTCCTTCACTCCATTGTTAAGTCTGGCATCTCTCTGCGTTCGCACATTATTGAATGGATTCTGCCGAGGCTACGTAAAATCAACTAAACCATTAAAAATGCATCATGCAGAAAATTCAGCAAAATGATCTTAGTGGATTTTGTGTAGTGTACCTTGATTTGAGGTCTCTGTCTTTCCTGCTGGGCTTCATCATCCACCCTGCATGGAGGTGATATGGTCATACAGATTCATATCAAAACAGTTCAGACAACAAATGATAAAAACCAGTAGGCCAATGAGAGCTTTGTGCATTGATCATTGTGAACAGTTCAGCATAATGCTGAAATATTTGAATCATCAATACATCTTCATGGTGCTGGCCCTGAAGCAAATGGAAAGTCACAAGATTCAGCGAGCACTTAAGTGGGGACAACATTTGTTTCCATGCTGTGTGGTGAGTGTATAATGCCATTACATGGTGTCAGACAGAGGGAAAACAGCAGCACGTGAAATCTGACCCCTGAAGCAGCTTACTGGCTCCAGATTCCCCTCAGCAACCCTCTGTGTCTGACTGCATGGGAAAAGGTTGCCCTACAGATAACATTACATATCACAGGTTCACTCCTGAATCTCCGTCAAATTCACATAAACAAGTATGCTTGAACTGGTGATGCTGAAGAAGTGAGATTATGTTTCTCTTCATACTGTTGTATATGAGCTGCGAATATGGTGCGGATATGGGCACTAATGGGCGGATGCAGTGTTGGGTTGTTGAAAAGGCAGAGGTGCCGTACAATCCTTTAATCAAGTAGAACAATGGCATGTGCTTGATACCACAGAAATGTAATTTTGAGCTTAGAAACTTTGGCAACACTTTAGTTTAGGGTCTAATTCTCGCTATTAACTAGTTGCTTATTAGCATGCATATTACTAGGATATTGTCTGTTAATTGGTACTTATAAAGCACATATTAATGCCTTATTATGCATGACCTCATTCTACATCCCTTAATCCTACCCAATACCTAAACTTAACAACTACCTACTAACTATTAATAAGCACTTTTTAGGAGTTTATTGAGGCAAAAGTTGTAGTTAATAGTTAATAGTCAGAACTGGATCCTAAACTAAAGTGTGACCAAAACTTTTTATTGCTACTTTTATTACTATTATTTATTACTGTATATTCATGGCATTTCAAATGATTTTACATGAAAAATGTTACACTTTCCAATATATGGGGGGGGGGGGCAAGGACACATTACATTGATCAAAAAAGCGACAGTAAAGACATTTATAATGTTACAAAAGATTTCTATTCCAAATAATTGCTGTTCTTTTGAACTTTCTATTAATCAAATAATCCTGAAAAAGGTATCATGGTTTCCACAAAAATATTAAACAGCAAAACTGTTTTCAACACTGATAATAGTAAGAAATGTTTCTTGAACAATTTAGCATATTAAATGTGACTGAAGATAGGAATAATGGCTGCTGAAAATTCCGCTTTGCCAGTACAGAAATAAATTATATTTAAAATGTATTCAAATAGAACATATATTTTACAATATTATTGTTTTACTGCATTTTTGATCAAATAAATGCAGCATGGGTGAGCATACTTTTGAACGGTAGTGCATACACACACACTCTTGAACACGTACATGAACATGTCATGTGCTTATATATAAAGTTCTACTAGTTGTTACTGTTACAAAGTGTTTTGTTTTTTCTTTGGTTGTGTCTTATTTCAACTATGACATGAAAAATAGGAGCATGAACACATCTAACATCTAATTATACATTTCAAATGTTTGTAGCTAGCATCATAATCCAAAATACTTAATTACACATCACAGCTATGATGACAATAACAAGAAAAATCAGATGAAACATTCTACTGGAATGTCCTAATCATAAATATACATAATACCAAAAGCTCACCTCTCATTTTGTGATTGTGTGGACGGATCCTCAATGAGTCCTGAAAGCTCTGGAGGGATGTACACATCTTTCTTCTCACCATAAACACAA
Source organism: Rhinogobio ventralis (assembly GCA_039654625.1). NCBI lineage: Eukaryota > Metazoa > Chordata > Actinopteri > Cypriniformes > Gobionidae > Rhinogobio > Rhinogobio ventralis. Next base: position 4,394,440 of record CM077215.1, read on the forward strand.
CTGGGTTTCTCAGACCATCTCTGAGAGAGCTCCACTGCAGTAAGAGACTCGTTGTTATGCTCAAATATGCATTGGCACACACAGGTAGAATGGAACTACATTTGATAAATGCTATGGTGAAACTATGGGTGACTTTTCATTAAGGGATAAAATGTGATATAAAGGGTGATTCACACACAGAATTGAGGTGCTAATCAGGGACGGGGTACATGCAACGGAAATAATAAGAGAAGTGAGATCCTATCTGATTCTGTCCGCTGGCAACACTTACATATCGTCACGGGTTTTCTCTGTCTCATGGACGCTCTGATGATGTCGGAGCCATGGATCCTATCTCTGTGTCTGTGGTACTTTGTCTCGTAAAACCACTCCCCAGTCAAGTACTTCAGCCTGCCTCTGTCTCTCTCGGTCTTACGAAGCTGCCTGAAAGGACAGGACAAAATCCTTGGTTTATTTATATGGAAATAGACTTATGACTGTCATATAAAAAATGGGCATTGAATAAAAACCGTTACAGTGAGCTTAAGCAGTGACAGTAAAATTCCAGGCATTCTCTGAACTGTAAACAAATGACTCCGGTTTATCTTTGCAAACTTAAACAGTTTTTTTTTTTTCAGGACACAGATATTATGTTAGACATCAAATGGTGAATAACACCACCAAAACATATTTTCTCCTATAGGTCATATTTTCTTTCATACTTTTGTTCACGTTTTTGAGGATAGGGGAATGTCGTGCCATGTTTATGTTGGCATCTGTCTAATTTAGCTAGTATTTATCAAGTGAGAGATTCATTTTTGGCACAATATTGTACACTTTGATTGGACGCATGGCTCTTGACACGGGTTGCATTCGCTCTGGTAAAAGACGTCTATCTGTTTACATAGAAATACAATGGAAAAGTAGCAGTGCTCCAAGTGGGCCGGTACTATAGACATAGTGTCTGTGACGTAACCCATAGGTTTCTGAAGAGCAAGCCTAAAGTCGGTCATTGCCATCTTGGCAGCGCGTCACTCCCGGATAACTGAAAATGGGGACGTGGGTGGAGCTCAGATGCCTGGTTGCTGAAACCATGCATGCCTAGCTCGACCAACCTGGCAATCCACCTCCCATTCAAGTGGCCACGCCATTAATTATGCAGAACTTTAAGGCTTAATATAACTTATATTAATTTAATGGAGTTATAAAAAAAATTCACCCCCCACAGTTGTCATGAAGGGCAAAAGTAGCTATATAGACCAAAACAATTTTTTGTACCAGGCTGTAAACATTTTTTTCTGCTGTAAAGTTGGGCATTTTAACATGGGGGAGATACAGATTTGACTCCCTTTTGGAGACTGTCTCTAGAGGCCAGTCGATGAATTGCAGTTTGAGTCACTTCCATGTTGGTCTTCAAGAGAGACCACGAGAGGCTGCCGCTTGGCCGGTACTCACTGGTACGCAATAATGGCACTTCTATCAATCCTATTAAACAGTTCACACTTCATCTGCACTTTATTTTTTCCACTTCAAGTACTGAAAAGTAGTACAGTGGAAATGTGGAATGTTCTCTGTGAACAGCCCATTAGGGTGAGAATATCATTTGTTCTTAATCCACCAAGAATCTTCTGCCTTAACTCACTTAATCCTCTGTTCTTCCGACTTCTTCAGCTCTGCGTCCCTCTTCAGCACCGCCAGGATCATCTTTTGCTCTTCCTCTGTCAGGTAACTCAGGTCAATCATGATGAATGGCTTCGGGGTAAGTGATAACAGATGAGTCTCAGATCGCCTCGGACTGGTTCACTGAAAGTGTCAAGAGCATCACTGTGGGTAACTTGAAGGCTGATGCTTGATAAGTCACTCCATCACATCATGAAGACCATGAGAGGAGACTTGTAGCACCTGCATCAGACACACAGCAAACGTTAATAACCACAAATATTTACCAAAGTATGAGCTTGGCTCACAAAGAACTATGTCTTCCCTGTGAATTATTCTGACCATTAAGACATCACATGATCTGTATTGTTTCTAATGAATCCATGAGCCGGGCTTTGAAGATGTCTGCTTCGAGCATCATCTAAGCTTCCATACACATTTGTAATGACATACTGTTTCTCAGAATCAGCGCCGGTCCATACAGTATGTGCTCAACACTGGACATGTGACATGGCATTGTCAGATGACTATCTGAGGATATGGGTATCGGCTGCTTCTTAGAGCAGAGAGCACAGTCAAAGACTCTTTTATTCCCAAATCAAATTACACTTAACTCAAATTAGGTGGCAGCACACAAATGGTATCAATTTGAACAGTCTGCTTTTCTGGAAGACAGTATAAAATCCATGAAAAAGTAGAAATATGACCAAATCATTGTAAATATCTGGAATCATGATATTTTTGGTTGGACTGTCCAGTTGGCAGAATTCCACATGTCTGGATAAGGTAACATAACAAATTTAAATTTAAAAATCGAACAAAATATTCCCTAAAAGAGCTTTCTACAATAGTAAGAAACAAATTCTGTCTCGTTGAACTTGGCCAATGATTTTTTTATGGATAAATTGTATTTAAAATGCATTTTGCCAGAGACACATTTTTCATAAATAAAGGATTTAAAGTTTGTTTGTTTGCTTATTTCTGTATGCATATTTTATCATGACAATCAGATTTCAGGCTATCCTGTCAGATAAATTTGGCTTGCATAACTAATTGCAATCAGGCTACATTTAAAGTAACATTCTTATAATAAAGAGGTTAAATAAACAGTTTCTACCAGACTCTTGCACGGGCATATATGGATTTTTAGATACAGCCATGATACATTCCAGCCAAAGAGGAAGTTTGTTGTTACTTTCCTATTTTGGAAACCTGTTCCCGAGTCATTTTCATGATTGAGTCATTTCCTTTAGAAACGCCTCAAAAAAAAAAAAAATCCTTGCTCCAAGCTAGCTAGTATGATGATAGTATGATAGTAGATTCTCTAGTCGTTATATATTTTTAAATAATTACTTATTTTAAATCAAAATTCCTAATCCAACCTCAAAGCACACCACTAAATGATTTATCTCAGTACAAACCAGATTTCAAAATGACACAAAGCATTTAAGTGTCCAGTCGTTCTGAGAGAGGCATGTCATGACAACGTCAGAGGGATGATTGCCTGAGGCGGGATCTGTAAATCATAACTTTTTAAGGGATGCATCATTACCGAAGAACTAGTCTCATCCAAACACAGTAAACATTAATAATGCATGTTAACCGTTTGTCTATTCCACATCCCTTTGAGGCACGCACCATAACAAAGAGTTGCCACATGGTTTGAGTTCACTTATTACAGAGGCAAGTTGCATAAAATTAGCAACTATGTTAAGACTGAGCCTTAAGAGCTAGTTTGACTAACTAACAGCAAAGGGGCAATCAGTCGTACTTTTCCAGTTCAAATTAAACCGATCTATCGTTTTGTGTAATTTACTTTACATAAGTTAGGACCAGTCTTTAAGAAAAAAAATGAGATGACTAACTTTTAAGACTAGTCTAAGCAGTTTATGCAACCGGCCACAGAGGTGTGCAGTTTTACTGTATTACAAAGAATTCTGAAAGGGTTTTAAGCACTTGGGGAGGGTTTTTTTCACAGTGACTAAGATAATTTATTAGTTTAAAAAAAAAAATCATACTGTACATGTTGTGTTATACCAGCATTATCAAATTACAACTATATAATAACATTCAGCTCTGAACAGAGTCCTTGTCAAGTGGAACATGTATTTACATGTGTTTCAGTGTTTGTTGGTTGGTTTTGGAAAATACATATCTTAAACCAAGATGTGCTTCAAATTGTTTTTTTTTTTTTTAATGCTTTAATATATTTTCCTGTGGAAGAAAATGTAATAAACTGGTCCAGAGACTATAACCATAAGAGCCATTATGGAAGTGGTCATGTAACTAATCACTGTTTGATCTGGATGTAAATAAATACTCTGCATTCTTTCCTAAATAGCTTTACACGCATTAACAGATTAGGGAAGCAGGAAATGAGAAAACATTCAGAATGGCTCCAGAGATAAAAAGCACAAAATTCCAGACATGAAAACAACATAATGAAATGAGCGCCTGTTGAAACAGAACCCATCCCTGTCACAGCATGCAGCAAAACTTCAAACTCAATGCAGTGCAGTTAAAACCTTAAGTAAAAACAATAAGTATTAAGGCAAAATAAAACAGCTGACAAAAGTTTACCTGAACCCTGCTTGTGTGGCTGCTGGACCGTGTTATTCTTTCAAGACTGTTAAATGTAACATCTGAAACACCAGAAGAGTGTATAAATCCATTTGCCAGACACTTGCTGATATGAACCAAAGCATTGAAGTCTTTAGCTTTAAAGTGAGGCGTGTATTTCTACCGGTGGGGGTGTGCGGGCTTCTCAGAACCTAGTAAGGGCTAAAAATGCTGTAGATTGAGTTCCGAACGATATCCAGAATGTTGTCTAGGTAGGAGGTTCACGTTTTGACACATGCTCATAAAGGCGTGGTCACGCACGCTCTGTCACTTTAATAAACTTTAATTGTATATCACACGCACGTGCCATATGCATCATTGTGTCTCAGTCCTGACAGCACAAAACATCCTGTTCATAATTTAATGAGACACGTATATGTATGAAAATAAAGCATCATCTATAGCGGCACTGCCAACCTCCCTTCTGTCTCTCCACTCCCTGTGAATCAGAGTTTAATGAAGGTGAGTTAACGTCATTCTGACCTCCCTAAACTTCAGCTTTAAAAATAAGAATATATTTATATATTATATACAAGTATACATTCTGACATTGTGATGTAGCCTAATATAGGCATATGTTATATAAAACAAACTAAAAACGTTTATAAAAACGTTTGCCAAATGTGCTCATTATATATATATATATATACACTCACCTAAAGGATTATTAGGAACACCATACTAATACTGTGTTTGACCCCCTTTTGCCTTCAGAACTGCCTTAATTCTACGTGGCATTGATTCAACAAGGTGCTGAAAGTATTCTTTAGAATATTGATAGGATAGCATCTTGCAGTTGATGGAGATTTGTGGGATGCACATCCAGGGCACGAAGCTCCCGTTCCACCACATCCCAAAGATGCTCTATTGGGTTGAGATCTGGTGACTGTGGGGGCCATTTTAGTACAGTGAACTCATTGTCATGTTCAAGAAACCAATTTGAAATGATTCGAGCTTTGTGACATGGTGCATTATCCTGCTGGAAGTAGCCATCAGAGGATGGGTACATGGTGGTCATAAAGGGATGGACATGGTCAGAAACAATGCTCAGGTAGGCCGTGGCATTTAAACGATGCCCAATTGGCACTAAGGGGCCTAAAGTGTGCCAAGAAAACATCCCCCACACCATTACACCACCACCACCAGCCTGCACAGTGGTAACAAGGCATGATGGATCAATGTTCTCATTCTGTTTACGCCAAATTCTGACTCTACCATCTGAATGTCTCAACAGAAATCGAGACTCATCAGACCAGGCAACATTTTTCCAGTCTTCAACTGTCCAATTTTGGTGAGCTTGTGCAAATTGTAGCCTCTTTTTCCTATTTGTAGTGGAGATGAGTGGTACCCGGTGGGGTCTTCTGCTGTTGTCGCCCATCCGCCTCAAGGTTGTGCGTGTTGTGGCTTCACAAATGCTTTGCTGCATACCTCGTTTGTAACGAGTGGTTATTTCAGTCAAAGTTGCTCTTCTATCAGCTTGAATCAGTCGGCCCATTCTCCTCTGACCTCTAGCATCAACAAGGCATTTTCGCCCACAGGACTGCCGCATACTGGATGTTTTTCCCTTTTCACACCATTCTTTGTAAACTCTAGAAATGGTTGTGCGTGAAAATCCCAGTAACTGAGCAGATTGTGAAATACTCAGACCGGCCCGTCTGGCACCAACAACCATGCCACGCTCAAAATTGCTTAAATCACCTTTCTTTCCCATTCTGACATTCAGTTTGGAGTTCAGTAGATTGTCTTGACCAGGACCACACCCCTAAATGCATTGAAGCAACTGCCATGTGATTGGTTGATTAGATAATTGCATTAATGAGAAATTGAACAGGTGTTCCTAATAATCCTTTAGGTGAGTGTGTGTGTATATATATATATATATATATATATATACACACATTTTTCCCACTTTAAATCCTGCCACTATTTGTTGGTTAGTTCGTCCAAGAAATGTCATGCTACCTTCACAGTTTCCTAGTTAAAAAATTGGACATTAGCACGTGAAGGCAGCATTATTCACAGTAAGAATCAATGATGGCACATCATTGCACAGCTTCTGGTCGTGAAACCGCCAAGATTTTAATTCCTAATGTAATGGGATAACTTTTTAATGTCGTGTCAGCTGACGCCTTCATCTTGTTGTATTGTGTTAGTTTAGCAAAACCATCTGCTGAAGTCCATTTCAGATATTCAGAAAAAAAATTAAAAAGATTGTTTTGCTCTGAATTGACATATTTTTCTTCAGGTGCGTAGAGCCAAGGGAATATAGAAAACATTATTTTAATTTATAGACTGCATCGTGCAAAACGTGCAAGGTGCATGTGAATTAAAAACAAATGAACAAAAGCAAACGTTTCAGCACACTGCTATCGTAAGTGCTCGTTTTATATATAGATATTCATACATGCCTCTAATGTTCACGGACCGCTCCAACATGGCGGACGCCGGACGGTTTATGAGGCATCTATGTATATAGACTATGCCTGCACCGTTTTGCGCCCTTGCAATGCCGCCCCCTGCTGATCGAGTTCGCAGCGGCAGTTAGTTTCCATAACAACGTGTAAACATACGATAAGGTCCAAAATTAATACGTAGAATAGAAAAAGAAAACACTCGCAGACCACGGGTAAGATCGCTTTCTTACCACGGCCTGTTGAAATGTTTAATAATTGTTGTTTTTGTTTGGTTTTCATTTCAAGGATACGACGAAATTAGGCCTATAGGAGAACATGAGCAAGACATTAGATAGAACATCTCTAGCAGAGGCCTTCATACAGTTCCAGTCAGTATTGCGTTTCATTTTCTGTCCTTACTGCTTTGCCTGTTCTCATGACTTATTATGCTATCTTTATTTATTTCTAATAGAATTCAGGTTAAAAAGAAAGAAATCCAAGATTTTAAGGATGAAATGTGCCAACTAGAAGATAAAAAGCAAAAACTGATGAAGCTGGTAAGTGGTGAGCTTATGTTGTGAAGATGATGATGATGATGATGATGATGAAGAGGAGGAGGAAGGCTAAATTCAAACACCTGTATCTGCAGCAGGAGCAACTGAGAGAAGAGCAGAAACGTCATGTGCTTGAAGTAAATAAACAGATAAAGGAGCAGGTGAGTAAACTGGAGCAAAGGCAGTGGGAAGATGAAGAGCAGGTGAAGCACACGACTCAAGAGAACCTGGAGATAAAACAAGAGCAAGAGAAACAACTAGAAGGTACCTTGGGAGTGACACAACACAGTTTTAAAGGGAATGTACACTTAAAGTCTGTCATCATTTAGCTAGCTTACTTTCTTCAGTGGTAAGCTAAAATTGTCCTTTTTAGTTATAACATTCAGTTATGGGGTCTTTAAAACTATAAAAGAAGTGTAATTTTTGATAAAAATTATGAGGGTACATGAATTTAAAAAATAATGAGTAGCGATAAATACATAATTTGTAATAATTAACTTATTAATGGTAACACTATAGAATACTGTTCCATCATTAATTAATTACTACACAGGAACAAATGAGTAATGCACTATTATCATTCTAGTAACTACTATTAACTCTGAAACTCTGATTAACAAATTATGTGTTAGTTCACTATTAGTTAATCAATAACTACTATTATTTCACACCTCCCAGAGGACTACTAAGAACTACTACATACAGATTTATAATAAATGTGAATAATGCATAATATATAATTAATTCTGAAGTGAAATGTCATAGTAACCCATTAGTAATGACTCAAGTATTAAAAACTACCACCTTCAACTAAGCACTATTACTTACTAAATTGTTAATTAGAGATTCTTGTTAGTTAATAGTAGTTACTAGAGTGTTAATAATGCATTACTCATTTGTTCCTGTGTAGTTATTCATTACTGACGGAACAGTATTCTAAAGTGTTACCCTTATTAATAAAACATACCTCCTATGTACAAGCTAGCAAGCAGATTAACCCAGAATATGAACTATACGCTTATGAACTATACAATTGCGCTATACGTGCAAACGTTTCACATTAAGCCTTGAAATATAGCGCACTACACGTATGGGCTAGCTACTTTTATTGTCATGATACATTATAATAAATGTAGATTTCTGTGCCTCAGTGAGCCTTTTCATGTATGGTTATGGGGTATTGTGCTAATATTTGTTGTGTGTGCATTTGTGCGAGAGAGAACTGCGCTGTAAACTTGCAAGGCTGCAGGTGCAAGTGGATGAACTGAAGACGGAAAGGCAGGAATGGCTACAGTACAAAAACGAGGGCAGCATGAAAGACCATCAAAAAATAGAAAAACTGGAAAAAGATATTGCCATTACACAAAAGATTTTCCAGGAATTATCAGGTGTGTTTTCCATCTTCTGCTTTAACTGTACAGCAATCAAAACACATATCTATTATGTTTAAATATTTAATTACATACAATTTTGGTCATAAGTTTATATACATCTTTCAATGTCTGCACAAAGTTATATATATATATATATATACACACACACACACACCGATCAGGCATAACATTATATTGTGTTGGTCCCCCTTTTGCTGCCAAAACAGCCCTGACCCATCGAGGCATGGACTCCACTTGACCCCTGAAGGTGTGCTGTGGTATCTGGCACCAAGATATTAGCAGCAGATCCTTAAAGTCCTGTAAGTTGCGAGGTGAGGTCTCCATGGATCGGACTTTCTTTGTTCAGCACATCCCACAGATGCTCCATTGGATTGAGATCTGGGGAATTGGGAGACCAAGTCAACACCTCAAACTCGTTGTGCTCCTCAAACCATTCCTGAACCATTTTTGCTTTTTGGCAGGGCGCATTATCCTGCTGAAAGAGGCCACAGCCACCAGGGAATACCGTTTCCATGAAAGGGTGTACATGGTCTGCAACAATGCTTAGGTAGGTGGTACGTGTCAAGGTAACATCCACATGGATGGCAGGACCCAAGGTTTCCCAGCAGAACATTGCCCAAAGCATCACACTGCCTCCGCTGGCTTGCTTTCTTTCCATAGTGCATCCTGGTGCCATGTGTTCCCCAGGTAAGTGATGCACACGCACCCGGCCATCCACGTGATGTAAAAGAAAACGTGATTCATCAGACCAGGCCACCTTCTTCCATTGCTCCGTGGTCCAGTTCTGATGCTCACGTGCCCACTGTTGGTGCTTTCGGCGGTGGACAGGGGTCAGCATGGGCACTCTGACTGGTCTGCGGCTATGCAGGCCCTTACGCAACAAACTGCGATGCACTGTGTATTCTGACACCTTTCTATCAGAACCAGCATTAACTTCTTGAGCAGTTTTAGCTACAGTAGCTCGTCTGTTTGATCGGACCACACGGGCCAGCCTTCGCTCCTCACGTGCATCAATGAGCCTCGGCCACCCATGACCCTGTCACCGGTTCACCACTGTTCCTTCCTTGGACCACTTTTGATAGATACTGACCACTGCAGACCGGGAACACCCCACAAGAGCTGCAGTTTTGGAGATGCTCTGACCCAGTCGTCTAGCCATCACAATTTGGCCCTTGTCAAACTCGCTCAAATCCTTACGCTTGCCCATTTTTCCTGCTTCTAACACATAAACTTTGAGGACAAAATGTTCACTTGCTGCCTAATATATCCCACCCACTAACAGGTGCCGTGATAAAGAGATAATCAGTGTTATTCACTTCACCTGTCAGTGGTCATAATGTCATGCATTATATATTTATTATTGATATTGATTTATTATTATTATTATTATTATTTATTACCGCCCTGAATAAACTATTTGTTTATAAGTTCCTTTTATATCCTGAGCAGTTAAACAGCTTACTGAAAAAAAAAATCTATGAACTATCATAAAACAAAAACAGTCGTGGATCTAAAAACCACAGTATTCAGAATCAAGTGTATGTAAACTTTTGAACTGGTTTGTGTAAATTGACCCACAGTTTTGATTTGTGGATGATCTAATCTGTTATGTGAAAGAGCTTATTCAGGGCAGTACGTAATCATTTTTACGAATGATTAACATTTTGCAGACGTATGTAAACTTATGACCACAATAGTCATGTTTAAATTATATAATTTAATAAAAAAATATTCAGAACATTTTCAGAGATCTTTGGTTGCTGTTGAAGAAACCAAGCAAAAGAAAGCACAGAGTATTGAGAATATAAATCAGCTCGCCTTTAAGGTACCGTAGTCTGCAGAAACATTGTCTAGTATATCTGTTCTGAGGTACTGAAACGGTCTTTATGTTTCAGAGAGCAATTGAAAACCTGGATAAAGCCAGTGCATCATTGATTAAAGAAAATTTTTGGCTGATTAAACAGGTGTGGTCAGGATTTAGGTTTTATCATCCATACGTCCTATCGTACGTGCAAAGATTATAAAGTGCAGCTAATCTCCCATGTCAGGTTCTCATATATATTAAGAAGATCGCAGTGTTGGAATCCACCATCCAGCAGTTGGAAGAGGAAAACCTGGAAAATGTTGATAATCTTTTCCAAGATTATCCTCTGATCAGGTATGAGTTTGACTTTAAAGCTGTGAGACTTTTCTGGACCATAAAGTTATAATTCATAGTGTTCTGTTTTTTCCCTCAGCCAAGACGATGAATTTTTTGCGCAGTCTGCTAGCCTTGGGTCCCATGACACCCGTGGTACGGACAGGAACATAATGAAAATAAGCCTTGAGGAAACATCAGGTAATCCAAACATTGCTAATAATAGCAGTGTTCGGTCTAAGAATATAAAACGAGACTTAACTGAACACCTGCCGCTTTTTATTTAAGCAGCATTTTCATTTTGTAACCAATAGATGGAGCCATAACAGTAGACGTACTGAAACAGTAAAGAAGAGTAGCATAAGTATAATATCTGGACAAAGCAACCATTAGCATTCCCAGTCATCTCAATAGCAGTAGTTCGGACTCAGAAGTACGTGATTTGAAATCTTTGTTCATCCATCATCTTTGTTTAAGGGAGCTCAGTTGTGCCATCAGATTGTAAATACAGTACAACTAATTACTCTAGCCTGGAGAGAGAAATGTGACATGACAATGCTGATTGTCTAATGGAACACAGTCTCAAACCCTAACAACCATTTCTGAGGTGGAACTTCAGGGATACTATGCAAGGATTACAACAATTGCCTGATTTGTTAGGCTTGTAATCGTGAATGTATATAAGGCACACAAGAGTTTAATATTACCTTATTGAAGTATGTTGGAGAACAAAACTTTACAATGAAGACCACTAAGGAGCTATTAAGTAATTTTCTAGCAAAAATATTGCAGTCCCTCTGTGAAACTTTGCATTTGCTCACAAAAACAAAAGTTTTTCCTTCCACTTCATATTTTATTTTCATGAGCAAACGCAAAGATTTTCATTTCACTTTTTTTAAACCAAGCTTTCTGTTGGTGAGAGCTTGCAATTGCACAGATTCCTATTGGAACGACCAGATTTTGCAGAGCAACAGTAAATGTTTCTCTGCAAATTGTTGTCAGCACAAAAATAGTCATTTTTAATAGGAATCAATCCACACAATCGAAAATTGTGTGCGACTGTGAATTATTTCCCTACGCAGATTTTGCAAATGTTTCGAGTTGGTCGCATAGATTCACTACATTGACTTGTGTGTGAACTATGCTTCATACATCTGTACACTATTGACAACAGAAAATAGATCTTTTATGGGGAATTTCACTAATGTGACTACACCTTTTACTTAAATCAATAACGGCCATTTAAAAAAAACCATATGAAATATGCTACAATGCTAATTTTCTTCTGGAGATTCAAGATTACAAACCAACCAGCTCCATTTAATTAGCACTAAACTCTTCAAAATTAAGCAATAAGACTTTTATTGTAATCATATCATAAGTACAGCACTCTTAAACTAATCATGAAAAATAAATAAATAAAAATACCACATCCCAGAATTACCAGTTTGGGAGACTCTTTGAATGCTGGCACTGTTCAGCCCTCACTAATGCCTCCCAAAGTAGAGGAAGTCTTGTCATTATATCCACAATACTTTACAGGGCAGCAGCATTTTCATTAGCGTTCAAAACTTCATGTCCTCAGCAATTTAAACTTAATGGCCTCTGAGTGCATGTCTATAGAGCTAACAGCCACACACCTCCTCTATACAGGGAGTGCAGAATTATTAGGCAAGTTGTATTTTTGAGGATTAATTTTATTATTGAACAACAACCATGTTCTCAATGAACACAAAAAACTCATTAATATCAAAGCTGAATATTTTTGTATCAATATTTTAAGTAGTTTTTAGTTTTAGCTATTTTAGGGGGATATCTGTGTGTGCAGGTGACTATTACTGTGCATAATTATTAGGCAACTTAACAAAAAACAAATTTATACCCATTTCAATTATTTATTTTTACCAGTGAAACCAATATAACATCTCAACATTCACAAATATACATTTCTGACATTCAAAAACCAAACAAAAACAAATCAGTGACCAATATAGCCACCTTTCTTTGCAAGGACACTCAAAAGCCTGCCATCCATGGATTCTGTCAGTGTTTTGATCTGTTCACCATCAACATTGCGTGCAGCAGCAACCACAGCCTCCCAGACACTGTTCAGAGAGGTGTACTGTTTTCCCTCCTTGTAAATCGCACATTTGATGATGGACCACAGGTTCTCAATGGGGTTCAGATCAGGTGAACAAGGAGGCCATATCATTAGATTTTCTTCTTTTATACCCTTTCTTGCCAGCCACGCTGTGGAGTACTTGGACGCGTGTGATGGAGCATTGTCCTGCATGAAAATCATGTTTTTCTTGAAGGATGCAGACTTCTTCCTGTACCACTGCCTGAAGAAGGTGTCTTCCAGAAACTGGCAGTAGGACTGGGAGTTGAGCTTGACTCCATCCTCAACCCGAAAAGGCCCCACAAGCTCATCTTTGATGATACCAGCCCAAACCAGTACTCCACCTCCACCTTGCTGGCGTCTGAGTCGGACTGGAGCTCTCTGCCCTTTACCAATCCAGCCACGGGCCCATCAAGACTCACTCTCATTTCATCAGTCCATAAAACCTTAGAAAAATCAGTCTTGAGATATTTCTTGGCCCAGTCTTGACGTTTCAGCTTGTGTGTCTTGTTCAGTGGTGGTCGACTTTCTGCCTTTCTTACTTTGGCCATGTCTCTGAGTATTGCACACCTTGTGCTTTTGGGCACTCCAGTGATGTTGCAGCTCTGAAATATGGCCAAACTGGTGGCAAGTGGCATCTTGGCAGCTGCACGCTTGACTTTTCTCAGTTCACGGGCAGTTATTTTGCGCCTTGGTTTTTCCACACGCTTCTTGCGACCCTGTTGACTATTTTGAATGAAACGCTTGATTGTTCGATGATCACGCTTCAGAAGCTTGGCTATTTTAAGACTGCTGCATCCCTCTGCAATATATCTCACTATTTTTGACTTTTCTGAGCCTGTCAAGTCCTTCTTTTGACCCATTTTGCCAAAGGAAAGGAAGTTGCCTAATAATTATGCACACCTGATATAGGGTGTTGATGTCATTAGACCACACCCCTTCTCATTACAGAGATGCACATCACCTAATATGCTTAATTGGTAGTAGGCTTTCCAGCCTATACAGCTTGGAGTAAGACAACATGCATAACGAGGATGATGTGGTCAAAATACTCATTTGCCTAATAATTCTGCACTCCCTGTACATTGATGTTGGTCAGCAAATACCAATCATTAATCACACATAATGTCCCATTTCATTCCAGAATTGGTCAACAGACCCCCATTTTCCCAGCCATTAGAGGATGCTGAAGGGGCTCAGGAAAGAGACGGCACAACTCCTTCCACCCCACTTGACCTCAGCAAGATGTTCAGTAGTCTGAATAATTTCACGGTAAACTGTACTACATTCATAGACAATGCTAGCTGTGTTCGCCCCACCTAGTCACATTCAGTGTGAAGATGGCATCAATAAACACTCATTAATTTTTGATTAGCAATGAATGCATGACTTATAACACACCACCTCAGAAAGGCCCTCTGTGCTTCTGTTTATAACAGATATTATCAGGCAAAATATCCAGAAAGGCTCTCTGCCAAAGGCAGCAAATCTTAAATAGGCCCTCTCAGTGGCACATAAGGGAGATAAGGCCTGTGGAAACACAGTGTCTGTGATTTTCCCACTGCCAGTTCCAGGCATCATGGGCTAGAATATAGATGAAACGAGCACGGATGGGGAACAGTCACTGCCCTTGTTAATGAAGCCAAACTGGAAGCTGCTTTAAGCGCGCTGCGTTTGTGTTTGTGTTAAGGAGCTGATGCATCTGGACTTGCTGGGGCGGAGACTGCTGTGCGTGATAGGTAAAGCACCCCCCCTGCACACCCCGCCGAATGACCCCGTGGATGTGAGCGAGGAGATGACCTTTGACCTGTTGCAAACTGCAAAGTGGCCGATTACAACAAAGATCATCAATAGCAAGTTTCTGCACTCAGCTTCACAGTCTGGAGAATCTGATGCATCCGTATCCGTGTCCAACAGATTGAAAATTCAGCAGTTGTTATGTGATATGTATATATGATAGTATGTGATAATTAAAATATAAGAATGGAAAATAATTTCCAAAAATGTTTTTTATATATATATATATATATATATATATATATATATATATATATATATATATATATATATATATATATATATATATATATATATATATATATATATTTTTTTTTTTTTTTTTTTTTTTATTAATTATAATTATATAAAGAAACACACTTAGTCCTGTGGAAGATGCACTTTATTTGAAAATCACCCTAATTCTGCTTCATTTTTTTTTTGTCATATAAACAAAATAGAATCTGCAGGGATGATGCAGTAAATATGCTAAATCAATGGATAGAATCGCCCTCATATTTGGACCACCCTTTGTGTACTTCCCTATGGGACAGGGCCTGTTTTATGTACACGGAGCACTGATCAACAGCGCATCCTTTCTTCACTCTACTGGGCCTACAGCTAGACACTACGACCCCATCCGATACCGATATCCGATTTCTCACTCACATTTTCACACTTGCACCCACAAACATACACGCAACTGCTCTCGGATGGCCCGAAAACGAAGGCGACTCTGCACATTCAGGTTGAAAAGGCAGCCATATAACTGTCAAATGTAAAATAATGACATGCCAAGCAGAAAGCAATACAGATCTTCCCCAAATGCAATGCTGCTGAATCACAAATGTAGTGCTTTGCTAAATGCTCCCTCATGAAATCCACCCACCCCCCACCCGGGGCACAGAACTGACTATGTGGCATAATGATTTGTATATTTTATCCTATGTCCGTTACAAATGGAGGGCAGTGAGCGTTTAAGCAACAAAGAAATTGCACGAGACATACAACTGCTTCTGAGAATACTTAGTCAGTTTATAGGTGTCCATTTCCCCCCATTTTATATATATATATATATATATATATATATTTTATTTTTTTTCATAATTCAGTCACTCAAATCCGAATTATACAACCAATCATACCCATATGAACTGATAATTCGAAACATAAGGAAGAGCTAAAAAAAAAAAAAAAAAAAGATTATAAATTTCTTTCATGTCCTCAGTGGGTAAATCATAAATAAATACAGACAATACACAAGGAATGTCTACTGCAAATGTCATAACATAAAAAATTCAAATAAAATAGAAATAATAGAAACCGATGTTAGAATTTCTAATTGGAGATGGTTAAATCAGGTAATGCTTGATTGATGATCGGATAAAAGACAGAACTCCACCCAAATCCCAGATCCCTCGGTTCGCCATTCCATGGAAAAAACGTGAAGCCATGTTTGTGTGAAAACCCACCACAGTCCTGCACTCGCGCTCTTTCAACATCCTTGCGTTTCGTTACAAGACGCAGATCTGTGCAATAACTGTTACCGCGTTAGACAAATTACAAAATGTCCTCCATATCTGGGCAACCGAGTCTTACCCCTCCCAACCCCACCCATCGTGTCCCATAATGCCCCTCCCACCCCTCCCTCTGATTCCTGTAAAGGTTTGTACTGGGGCAGAACTCTCCTTGAGCCGAACAGCCAACTGGAGAGAGATTAAAGGTTTGAGATTTGCCGTATAAATCATCCTTGGGAAGCGTCGACCCTCCTTCACCTACATGAACTGCATCTGGAATCAGAGAAACGCACATTACTGATGCCGTCGACAGACATTTCAGGACTTGTGTCCAGGACAATATGTTTGGATGTTTGTTGGATGACTGACTGAATATCCTGATTTTAGAGTCACATAATGAACTGAATATGCAAATATATCCATTAAAGCAACCAATCAATGATGAGATGAGTATGAATATGAGTATATGAAGCTGCAACTCAAGATAGCCTACAAATATGATTAAAATTTAAAGGGGTCATATCACTTTTTCCAGTTTTATAAAAAAAAAAAAAAAAACAACATTACTACTGCATTAAATGACCAGCTTTCTTAAGCCCAAATTATACTTCCATTTTTTTATGCATACTTTAGAGTGTTTGTAGAGTAAACTACATATAGCATAGTACACGTGTACTGTATGCGCACAGCCAGATTTTTCTACAGTACACTTAGTGCCTTGACATTTTTTTGCACTAATTAATTTGTCCACAAGGTGGTAAACCTGTCCCTGGTCATTGCATCACAGTCGAAAAAAGAAAGGAGACGAAATAACAACAGCACCAACAACAAACTACTGGAGGCCACAATCTACAACAGAAGCCCACGATGACAAGCACTTGTAAGGGGGTTGAGAGATACACTAGTTCAAAAGAGTATAAAGATATTATCACATTAGCTAAAGAAAAAAAGCAAAGACACTAGACATGGATGTAACTTTATGCATGTGTCGAACGCATGCTGCGCATGAGTGTGAATCTACACCGATCAGGCATACAATTTTGACCACCTTGTGAGTAAAATGTCTGGTCACTACGACCTCCCAAAAATCCTGCTGACGTTGTCTTTCCCATATATGGGGCTCGACGTCGTCGTAATGCCCTTGCTGCTAGTGCCTTCATCAAAATAAATCTGCATTTCTTCTCCTGTACATAGCATTCAATTTGGCGATTACAAGCTGCACTGCTAGTACATTTATAACTTGCCCAATCGTAACTAATGCCTGAAAATGCTATGCCTCCTTTGTTTTATTTACTTTTTGTTTACTAGGTTACCAATACCACCGTCATCGGCTCGAACAACTTGATGGAAACGCACCCAATTCGCTTTTGTTTTTGTTTTTTTTTGCCAACTTTAAAAAGATTTGGTTCATGTTTGGATGGAAACCTAGTTAGAAATCCGCTTCACTCGGATGAACGAAAAGATCTGTTGCTACTTTCATTACATTGCGATCTTGAAAGATTTGACTCCGCATGATATGACCTCTTTAAATCACAGGGAAAAACAGAACAAAATCATGCATGATTTGTAAATGAACTTCAAAAGCTCTGTAAAAATGGCTCCGTTTTAAGAGAGATCATTTTAACAAGCTGAACTGTTATAAATCACATCGTAATGATGGATATAAAAACAGTATTGCAGCACATGGGGAAAAACAAGGGTACAAGTTTTGACAATAGAAACACTTATGAAGAAGCTGCCGATCACACACACACACACACACACAGCAGACATGCTGTACCTAAAGACGCTCTAAAGGAAATCCTTCAAAGACAGCTGTGCAAAAGGGTCCTGTCCCGGAGCTCTGAGAGGACTTGAACTGGAAGGACTAGAGGCTGTAGAGAGCTAGTTCAGAAAGAACGAGAAAGATTGAAGGGGTCCGAGGATAGCCAGGAAACACTCACACACACAAGAGGAAAATTCAGAGCCAGACAGGCTAGAGAATAAAAGAGGTTCAGAAAGAGAGAGAGTGTTTGCTAGCCACTAAAATCCTTCTCGTTCTGCAAGGCTGTGGGATGCTACCGATTTCCTGCGCTAACGCTACTACAGAAATTAAGCAGAGGTGGCAGGGGGCACGATATGTATTACGAGCTGAGAATTAGGTGCGAGTGTGGAATACATATGCTTCCCCAGAGATGTGTGAAGGCCACCATGCTAGCTTTCATATTCAGAACAGCGCTGCGATGGCTCATGAGGGTGAACAAACTAGAGCGCATTCTGAAGAAAGCCTCTGCCGTTCTACAGCGGCTTCTGGAATAGAGCATGATCAGTCAGGGTTGAGCTGATAGCTTTATTCCAAGAAGGATCATGGGGCAGGATAAATGCAAAAACAGTGGAGACCCATGGATAACTACTGTGCTCTAAAATGGGCGAACATGATTGGATTAAGGTGTGGTCACATTACCGAAATATTGGCGAAATCTCGCGGGCAAAAAAAGATCAAATGTCTGTTGTCAATAGTATAGCGAAATCACTTTCAAACTAAGCAACTTTGTATTGGGCAAAGCGGTGAGTTTGTGAAATCCGTGTGGGGAAATCTTTCAGGTATTTCAGATTGTGTGAATTCCTTTTGAAATGACTGGATTTTTGTCTGCGAAAACCCGCCAACTCGACAGTAAATGTGACCACATCTTAAGGCTTCCAAATTTGACTTGTAACCTTATTGTGTGTGCGGTCATACCTGTGCCCCTGAGACTGGGCCAAAGGGATTGGCCGGCCGCATCACAGGCTGTGTGTACATCATGGTGGGCTGGGTCATCATGGTCATGGAGCCCATTTGAGGGGGCTGGAAAGGAAATAAAACCAAAGTTAAAAGGATAAAGAAACAGAAATGGAAACCGAGCGAGCAACGTGCAATACTTATCATGACTTTTTTGTGACAGAGCGTTAGCATCTGGAACTTTAAATGGCAATGGTTTACAGAGTTCCTCTGTTGACATTGTGTTTGACTGTACTGAAACTCAGCAAAGAGGAAAGTGAGCCAGCCTAAACCCAATGTTCTCATCAGACTGGAGTTACTGTTTAACTCCAGCTGAGCTACATGACACGCAGCAGACAGGAAAAGTTACACACGAAGACTTTGGGTTTTTTGGAGCAATTCATATTCTTCTACATTAGTTCTATCTCTTAAAAGAAAAAAACCTCAGGTAAATACAGGATTTGGACTGGAAAATCTCAAATGGACTAGTTATAATAGCAGTTATGTAAGTGCAGATGCTGTTATTGAAAAGCGTAATTTACAAAGTGCCTTCCTCTCTTTTAACCATTAACCACGGCCTGCGCTGCTTTACCTGTATGGCTTACTCAACCTCTATTATCAAGTATAATGTAAAACTCTAAAAGATAAGAGCTGAGTCAAGGAAGTGTTGATTATAGACTATTATTGCCTATGTGCCCCCTCAGTCCAAGTAGATTTAAAGGGATAGTTCACCCAAAAGTGATTTACTCACCCTCAAGTTGTTCAGCTTTTGTGTTCAGCAGAAGAAAGAAACTCATGCAGGTTTGAAACCACTTGCAGGTGAGTAAATCATGACAGAATCGAGTTCTATTTCGTGCTTGAACGAACAATAACACATAGAATTATGCCAAAATGCCAGTTGTGTCGAGTATTCTCATAACAGCAGTCTTAAATGAGTTAAATAACTTGAACTTAAAGAGTTGAGTAAATGAGGTGTGTGACAGCACGTCAGATCCGCGTCATGTTCGGCAGCGGCAGATCTTAAAGTGACAGCAGCCTAATAAACCAGTCACTGTGATTCTGTCATTAATGTTCATCAAAGACAACAGAGAAAATTGTATCTTTAAAAAGGATTATCTCATTTATAATTTCTGTACATGTCTAACAGGTAAATATGACATTATAATGGGTTTATGTGAAGATTGTTTTAAGTTCACTTAAATTAAAAGTTGTTATTTTTTAAAAGCCTAATAAATATTGAAATTGATAGCTTTCAATTATACTGTAATGTTGAATGTCTATCATTAAATGTTTAAAAAAAAAATCTTTCATAGAGAAATTATTGTGAAATTATTACAATATAAAAATATTAAAAACTGCAATGAATTAGTTAATTTCTTTTAAGCAATGGACGGCACTATTAATATAATCATTAGGTGCTACATCAGGATTTTAACATGCATCCTCCTTCATACGTAAATAGAATTGAATTATATAATTCAATTGTTTTATTAAAAATAAAACTTAAGGAGCGACATCAAAATTATATTATGGTTTTTTTTCTTATGCTTAATAAAGGGGTAACCAAACAAAAACAACCAGCAGACGATCCAGTGTGAACATGTTAAAAAACCCTCATTGATGCCCATCTTTTTTTCTTAACGCTAATGGCTCATGGAGGAGAGAGCAATGCAGAAAACCCCGCTAACATGATGAATATAACACAGAGAGAAAAAGTGTCTCTGTAACGATGACCTGCACTCAATGAAGAGGTACGTGGAGCTCTAAAGAGCCCTTGATTGTGTTCTGCACACCCACACTACACCGGCGGGGACTCGCAGCATCACTTCAGTCTCTGAATATACAGGAGGGACTTCTGACACTGATGGAGTGAGTAATGCACAAATCCTCAGTTTCCACTCACCATTGTGTATCCCATCATTCCTGTGGGCGTCGTGGCAGGGAAGGCCATGACAGAGGGAGCCTAGGAGGATACATTCGATGTTAGAACAGAAATACCACAGGTAAAACATCATCAGTTTTTTTTAGCATGAAAGAACGATTCTTCTGAACACCTTGAGTGAGAAATTTCCATTCATGCAGCCATGAGATCACAACTGCCCCAGACACGCCATCTCAGTTTCCACATTTACACATGGTGCTCGGTGAACAAAGGCAACTTTGTGCAAGTGGACTAACAGAATGCTTTTTTTAGAATTAATTTGCAAAAGATACTTCAGTATTTTAGCTTTCTCTCTTCATGGAGAGTCGATCACATCTGGGAAACATTAGAGATGTCTTTACACACAGAGCATCAAAACAGGAATATAGGCAAGGAGATAAAGAGGAAGAGAGCGAGAAATGGTGTGTGTGTCCTCTTTGAAGGCAGAGTGATTAGTTGCAGGTGCAGAGCTCTGGTGGAAGAGAGAAGCTCTTTGTGAAGGAGCTGTGAGATTCTCAACAAGGCCTTCGGTAGTCACAGACACACTTTTATTTCCACTGGTGCCTGGTTCCTCTGAACGGCCTCCTAAATTCAATGATGGTGACTAAACGACCAATAAATTATTAAACAAACATTTTTTTGAACACAAGGTCATTTACCCATGAACTATGACAACTTCGGAAAATGCAGAGAAGATTGTTTTGATGTCATAAACCCTTTACTGTGCTGGTGTATATATAGCTGTGATGGTAAAAAAAAAAATATAATATTTAACTAATTGACATTTCATTGTTCATGCTCATTTTCCCTTTAAATTCAACAAAAGTGACAGTAAAGACTAATACATTGTAACAAAAATTGCTGTTGTTTTGAACCTTCTATTCATTAAGGAATCCTAAAAAAAAAAAGTGCATCATGTGTCCTCAAACATCACAACCATTTTCAACATTGATAAGAAATGTTTCTTGAGCACCAGATCAGCATAT
This sequence comes from Rhinogobio ventralis, assembly GCA_039654625.1. Classification (NCBI taxonomy): domain Eukaryota; kingdom Metazoa; phylum Chordata; class Actinopteri; order Cypriniformes; family Gobionidae; genus Rhinogobio; species Rhinogobio ventralis. The sequence goes on from CM077215.1 coordinate 4,416,231, forward strand.
TAGGATGATTTTTGAAGGATCATGACACACTGAAGACCAAAAAATTAATTTCATTACAGCAAAAAAAACAAAAAAACGTTGCAATCAATAAATTACATTTTAAAATGATATATATATATATATATATATATATTTTTTTTTTTTTTTTTTGTTCAAATAAACGCAGCCTTAGTGAGCATAATAGATTTATTTCTAGGATTGCAAAGGGCCGGAAACTTTCCATGGGAACTTAATCTGGCGAATTTTGGAAATTCCAATTTGGAAACTTAACAGGAATTTATTGGAATTAATTGGAAATTTGGGAAAATTTATATTAACTATCATATATAAGCATAAATATAAACATTTTGTTTGGTCATAACCAGACATGTTATGTATTTATTGCATTTTTTTTTTTTGCATATTGATATATTTTCCAATGAATTACTTCTAATTTAGTGAGTAAGTAAAATAAATATATTTTTATTGCAGCCATTTTTATGCAAGTGTTATTTATTTCAGTTTCACATGATCCTTCAGAAATCATTCTAATATGCTGATTTAATACTCTATCAATGTTGGAAACAGTTGTGTTGCTTAATATTTTTTTGGAACCTGTGATACTTTTTTCATGATGAATAAAAAGTTAAAAAGAACAGCATTTATTCAAAATAGAAATCTTTTCTAACAATACAAGTCTTAACTATCACATTTTTTTAAATCAATTTAACACATTAAATTATTAAATAATACAAGTATTAATTTCTTTCCAAAAAAAAAAAAACTGACCCAAAAATTTTGAACGGCAGTGTATATTGATACAAAAGATTTATATATTTTTTTTTTTTTTTTTTACTTTTTATTCATCAAAGAATCCTGAGAGTATCACAGGTTATAAAAAATGTATTAAACAGCACAACGGTTTCCAACACTGATAATAAATCAGAATATTAGAATGATTTCTGAAGGACCATGATTCATGTGACAATGAGGACTGGAGTAATGATGCTGAAAATTCAGCTTTGATCACAGAAATAAATTATATTTTAAAGTATATTAAAATACAAACCCATTATTTTAAATTGTAATAATATTTCACAATATTACTGGGGGGGGGGGGGGTTCTGTATTTTTGATCAAATGTGCATGTTATGGAGGAATGCACAGTGCATGCAGGGGGTGTGTCCTCAATAGCCCTGCAGTAAATAGTGTGTGCATGTGATTGAGAAACATGTCGGGTAGAAATTCAACTGAAAATCTGGTTCAATTTCTCATTAATGCAATTATCTAATCAACCAATCACATGGCAGTTGCTTCAATGCATTTAGGGGTGTGGTCCTGGTCAAGACAATCTCCTGAACTCCAAACTGAATGTCAGAATGGGAAAGAAAGGTAATTTAAGCAGTTTTGAGCGTGGCATGGTTGTTGGTGCCAGACGGGCCGGTCTGAGTATTTCACAATCTGCTCAGTTACTGGGATTTTCACGCACAACCATTTCTAGAGTTTACAAAGAATGGTGTGAAAAGGGAAAAACATCCAGTATGCGGCAGTCCTGTGGGCGAAAATGCCTTGTTGATGCTAGAGGTCAGAGGAGAATGGGCCGACTGATTCAAGCTGATAGAAGAGCAACTTTGACTGAAATAACCACTCGTTACAACCGAGGTATGCAGCAAAGCATTTGTGAAGCCACAACACGCACAACCTTGAGGCGGATGGGCTACAACAGCAGAAGACCCCACCGGGTACCACTCATCTCCACTACAAATAGGAAAAAGAGGCTACAATTTGCACGAGCTCATCAAAATTGGACAGTTGAAGACTGGAAAAATGTTGCCTGGTCTGATGAGTCTCGATTTCTGTTGAGACATTCAGATGTCAGAATTTGGCGTAAACAGAATGAGAACATGGATCCATCATGCCTTGTTACCACTGTGCAGGCTGGTGCTGGTGGTGGTGGTGTAATGGTGTGGGGGATGTTTTCTTGGCACACTTTAGGCCCCTTAGTGCCAATTGGGCATCGTTGAAATGCCACGGCCTACCTGAGCATTGTTTCTGACCATGTCCATCCCTTTATGACCACCATGTACCCATCCTCTGATGGCTACTTCCAGCAGGATAATGCACCATGTCACAAAGCTCGAATCATTTCAAATTGGTTTCTTGAACATGACAATGAGTTCACTGTACTAAAATGGCCCCCACAGTCACCAGATCTCAACCCAATAGAGCATCTTTGGGATGTGGTGGAACGGGAGCTTCGTGCCCTGGATGTGCATCCCATAAATCTCCATCAACTGCAAGATGCTATCCTATCAATATGGGCCAACATTTCTAAAGAATGCTTTCAGCACCTTGTTGAATCAATGCCACGTAGAATTAAGGCAGTTCTGAAGGCGAAAGGGGGTCAAACACAGTATTAGTATGGTGTTCCTAATAATCCTTTAGGTGAGTGTATATTTTATATATATATATTTTTTAGAAATGCTCTGAACACTGTTGGTCCTATCTGAATGTAGAGCCACGATTATCCATTTTATAAATAGGTCATTTGATTTACAGTCTAACATTGCTCTTTTAGAAATTTAAAACTCAACCTTGTGTGCTTTTCAGTGTATATCACATATGAATCAGAACAAATTGAAATGAATCTCAAAATGATGAGAGATAAATATGCTGCAGAGTTGCGGAATCTCATTAAGATACAAACATTACAATGTAAACTTGTATCTAGACTTGAGTAAGCAAACAGCTCAGCTGTACAGCAGTCTTAGGAGAAACACCACCTAGAGAAACATTTAACTCTGCAGGAGTTAATGGTCCTAAATCATGCTGATGTACTTATAAATACATCGATATCCTGTTTAAAAAAAAAAAAAAAAATCTCTCTCTGGTAGAAAAGTGTTTCCATCAGAATGTTTACAGAGGCACGTTATGGATCTTAATCAAACAGTACCATGTATTGGACTTTGCACATTGTCCAGTAAACCCTCCACTGGAAACATTAGCCCATTGATTCACGCCAAAATGACTACAGTTGTTTGCTGATGGCGATAAACAAATGAAACCGATGAGGGAAGGGTAGAGAAGGAAGAGAGCTGTCAGCCATGCTGAGATAATGCGGTTAGATCAGCTCATGTGTTTCAGTGCAGTTTTGGTCACTCAAACACACGCACCGATCATAAACTGTGACCAAAGCAAAGGCAGTGGGGTTAATAATCTCATGCGTTTCTGAGAACGGTTCAACTCAACATTTCGACTTACGTATTGTGGGAAAAGCATGCCATTCTGTTTATCCCCCGGATGAGAACAGTTACACAACGCAACAAACACAATTAGAGGGCATACAACACAATAACATCTCACATTGTAAAGCTCACACAAACACATTGTAAACACAGACAAGACAGAATACATTCCAGCTGTTTTGAGGATGGATTACAGCTCTGTTCCAAAAGCTAGTGTGCTGCCTACCTAGACAACAACAAGGACAGTAGGCAGCAAAATCATGTTACTTTTCACGTTAGTTCACTAGGGCCTTTCCTTGATTTATTTCACAGTTTAATTTTATTATCTTATTTCTATTATGTGATTTTTTTTTTGTATATTTATGTATATTTTATTTCTCTATTTCTCTATTGTAAGGCACTTTGTAAACACTGTTTTAAAAGGTGCTATATAAATAAAGCTTTATAAGATACCTCAATTTGGTCAAAATATAAGCAGAATCGTGTAAAAATTTCAGAAATAAGGCAATTCCAGAATGCATAGTGAAAACCAGTGAAAATGCAATAATAAATATAGCTATTATAGATATTACGTTTTATTTAGCAAGCATGTAACCAATGAAAGACCATTTACAGGTAATTTACCTTAGAAAATATAGATTTTTTTGAAGTTGTACACAATTCAGACAGGAAGATGGCCACTTTCAGCCATTCCATGGGATTTGCCATAGAAATACATAATTTTGACACCTTTTTAACAGTTATAGCCCCACCTATGGCCCGATCTCAGTAAAAGTTTCCATGTTTCTTTAGAATCATGTGACACATGCACACACCCGATTTTGTGAAGTTGTATGCAAATCAGGCAGGAAGCGGGCCACTTTCAGCCATTTCATGGGATTTGCCACGTAATGAAGCAAAGTTATGAGTTTTCCTTTAGGAACGATAGGCATTTTGGTTAGACTTGGCCACGGCTGTTTTTTAAATGACCCTGCTATAGCTATCCAAAGGCCAAAGTTAAAAATATTTTTGATAAATATTAAGTCCAGAGAACTGTGCCGTGGCGGTGGTTTTATCGAGGTTGAGCCAAAAACCTAGGACTAGTTTGCCAAAATTGGTTTTTGAAATAATCGCCAATATTTAATGAACGATTCGAGGGACAGCGGCATTTCATACTTTTTGACCCCGTCAGGCCGATCCGGGCGAGCCCTGGTGACGTTGTAGGCTGTGTGATTACTACCAGCCCTCAAAGTTTCAAGTCTCTAAAACTGATCGGGCAGACCAAACCGTAAGACGTAGAGGAGAATGATGATCCTTGGAAAATTTAACAATTACAATAGGATTTCAGCTCTATGCACAGAACCCCTAAAAATAATAATATAGAAAAGTATCCTGAGCAAGTGTTGCTAGAAAATAGTACTACAAATGAAAATACTATTTCATCCAACATTTGTGTGAAGTATCAAGTCGTTAGCTAAGCCACATGCTAACTTCAAAGTACACAGATCAACTTTCAATTTGGAAAAGTACAACAGACCACCACCTGAAGTTGTGCCAATTCAGAAATTGTTAAACTGTTAAACATCGCTGGTATGCAAGTGTGGGGTGACAAGAGCTCCAATAAAGCTACTCACAATTAATGATAAACCGAAGTAAATGAAATGCATCAATGAGTCGAAGTTCAATTACAAGACAATAAAACCTTTTAAGCAAATTTTTTATGAGACAGGAGTCTCTATTGATCATTGTACACCTACAAAACATTTTGTATGTATACATCACCAGCCAAGCATTTTGGTCACATGAAATGAGTTTTTGCTAAATGTAAAACCTTTCAATTCCGTCACTTATGATGCTGTCTTAGAAGGTAGCTGCCCATGTAGACAGCAGACAGCAAGGCAGCTCATCAGGGTTTGGAACAGAGCCCATGTTTCAGAATCAGTGGAGGATCTCCAGCTATTCTCAATCTATTGGTTTATGACAGCTGTTTCTAGCATGAGTTGTGTTTCATTTGAGTCAAAGAAAGCACATATTGTTTCCTCACCATAGTGGCAGGGTTCCATGTTGTGGTCGGAGCCATCTTTGGTTGCCAGTTGGTTCCTCCAGTCAACTTCTTCTCTCCGGGTTGAATCCAGTGCATGTCACTGAGGAGGAACAGAAGAAACAATCATGATAGAGTTTGAAGAAAACTATGAATTTGGATTAAGATGAGCTGCAAATGTTCATACTTCTTCATTGTTCCATTTCCAATACCGAGATCTGTAAAAAAAAAAAGAGAGAAAACTTGTTAGTACTATGCCAGCCACTGTGTAATGCTAAATTCATCTTTTTAAGATCCTAAATCAATAAATAACATGAAAGTTTCTGTTCCTGATTATTACTACCAGAATAGAAAGTAGGGTCCCGATCAGACAGAATGCAACCCCCGAATCAGCTGTCCTGTCAGTCTAATCAAGGTAACCGTCCCCACCACGGAAGGCCTGCCTCTCCATTAATTCGATTGGACAATGGAAAAAACACGAATGACGTCGGGCGCTTTTCTGCTCAAGGTTGATTTTTTTTCCAACTTCATGCGCTCAGAGCGCGCTCCTTCAAAAACGCCATTTAAAAAAGCCGCCTCTCACTGCAAAAAACGTGCTCTCTTTGCTCAGGGCCTAGGGCTGCATGATTTGTGTGGGGGGGTATCTAACTGCAATTTCTTTATTAAGCTCCAGGTTTTTTGTGCTTGTTTGATTATACCGTATTGTTCCGAATATAAGAATGTTTTTAAATTTTTTTTCTCCAAAATTTTCTTGTCTTATATTCAGGGTCTAGACTTTCACATGTCAATTATACACCCGCAACAATGGGTGGTGGCAAATACGCGTAAAGCAAGTGTGCCAAGAAATATGGTGCGTCAGAGTGTAATGCTAGATCGCAAGCGCAAAAAGAGTCTTAAAAACGCAAAGAGTCAAAAGAAAAACGTCTAAGAGCCGCGTGACTTATGTTTTTGCGCCTCGCTGACGAGACCAAATTTCCCCCATAGGCAACAAGATTTTAAAATGTAAGATGGTACCCAGATTTCAAAACTAAAGTAAGATTTCACTTTTACTGTTAATTAAATGTTGGTAGGCTACATGATTTTACTATGAGATGGATAGCCTAATTGTTATATAATTCAGATGGGCTACAGGTTATTTTTATGGTATCCCAAAAAGTTATAACCATAATTTCAATACAAAAATTTTAATATGAAAGATATGCAGTATGAAAATTATAATAATATTTCTTTATTTAATATTGTTAATAACAAAAACTATTATTATTATTACTGCTAAATACAATTATTAAACAAAGAATTAGGGAAAAAAAGAATTTAACTTTTGTCGACAGCCGGTTTATAAGTGCTTCTCATTACAAATTTGGTTATATGATTGACGCATTTTGCATTCCTAAATGCACATTAAAAGCGACCTGCAGAAATAAGTTTGTGTGGAGCGACATTTACTACAAACCGAGCTGCTCTGAGACACAGAAAACAGGACTGTGAGCTGCATGTGTGCCAGTGCATATATTTAATATTATATTGCAGTCTTCGCGATTCGATAATTGCACCAAGCCATATCGCAACTTTAATTTGATTTTGATTTATCATGTAGCCCTAATACAGAAGCTTTGCTTGATGCAACAAAAACAGGACGCTTACTGCCCACAAGGTTCGCTAGGGAGGAATCCAAGTCATCGGAAACCAGTTTGCCTGGCTGCTGGGTGCTGGGCGTCAAGCCCTGGTTGGGAGAGGTCACTGTGGGTTTCAGGATGCCACCTAAAATATCATCTTAAGCAAACAGAGGAGAGGGAATGGGAGAGGAATAAAAGACAGACAACACACACCAACACAAAAAGCACAATTAGGTTGGGTGGAGTGAAAGGCAGCTGGCCTCAGAGCAAATGTTGCAGGACTGAAAGTGAAAGAATGTGGGTAAAATCTTGTGAAGTCAACTCACCCAGACATGCAGTGCCATGCAAAGCCAGCGGCCCAAACAGATCAAACAACACAGTGAGAGGAGAGAAAGAGGACAGAATGAGGAACATACCAAAACATGACTGTGTAACTTATGGTGGTCTTATTTTGTCAAAACACGGACTCACATTAAAGAAATGCTTAGAAATTTAAGCAAAATTCAAGTCAACTTCCATATTTTCCCTTTTGAATAACATGCATGAAAAGACCAAGAATGTGTATTAAGACATTGAGTTTTTAATTATATATGTATTTTTTTTAAATTATATGTTGTGAGCTGGATTAAAACCTGGGTCATCCATATAAGCACCAAGGCTCAATAGCTAACCACTGCTCCAACTGATATCCTGATTTCAAAACAATCATGCGTTTAAATCAAAACTAAGTCTCAATGAAACCAAGATTGAGATCAAGGTTGTTTTCTGAGAAGCCTAACGTGTGATTTTGTCACTGCAGTGTTTGAAAAGCAAGTTCCAAACATGCATTATTGAGAACATGACACAAGAGATCAAGTGTTTAAACACTTTGTGATCCCTTTTCTTATTAAAATCCACATAAAATTATGAAAAACGGTTGTATAACCATTTTCACATGCTAGTTCCACTCCACTAGCTTAAGCATGGTCCAATGATCTACTCCATAAAGGCTCTGGGCCCCCAAAACACATTGGCTTTCCGCAGTAAGATGGATGTGAAGCATCATGTGGAGAAAAAAAAAGCAGTGAGTGAGTCACAGCAACTGGGTTAACTTCTCTCTTACCAGCCGAGTCTGTGCTGTTGGTGGCCGACTTATTGCCAAACACGGAGTCAAAGTCGACATTAAGGCCTGTCGAACTGGGAGGCTGGGCGGCAGGAGGTGCAGAGAACCCTGTGTTAGAGGAAACAAGGTCAGACCTAAAAAAAAAAAAACACCACAGGCTGGTTCACCTACACATGTGATGGCTGGAAAAATGCCAGAAGTGTCATTTTTAAATATTGGTTAATGTTTTCTTTGAGTTCATGTGTAATGCATAATTGCCATCATTATTTTAAATGGATCGTTTCTGCCGTAGTCGAGGGACTTCCAAAAACATCAGCTGTTTGACATGATTGTAGTCAAAGTTAACTTGAACCGCATCTTCATCATGCCAACATATCCTCTTCATTCATTCCTCTTTTTCATTGTACCTGTAAAGTTTCAACTAGTATCCTAAATGAGTATGAGCCATTTGAGGTAAAAGAACTAATAAAAAAATAGGGAAAATCATCAGATATATTACATTATTCTTATTCTTTTTTTGTTTATTATTTAATTCAATTAAATAAATTGTGACATTTAGACTAATTAATCAAATTAAATTAAATATGCAAAAATTATCCTTGAAGCAATGATGTTATTATTAACCAAAGCTATTAAAATATAGTGGTCAAAACAAAACAAAACAAAAACAGATGAGAAACAAAATTATAAAATGTTCCCTTGGCTACTAACTGAAATCAAATTAAAAGTTTAAATTAAATTAAATCAAAAGTTTAAGTTGAAGTACTAAAATCACTAAAACTAAAAATAATATTAAAGCTAAATAAAATGACAAAGGCACACACACACGAAAGTATATAAATAATACTAGAATAGCATTGCCTTGACATTAGGTGACATTAGGAAATTTGCAAAAAATGATAGAAAAATGTCCCTTTTTTTGGAATTTACATACAATTATACTGATTAATTGTTACTTTTTAACTATTCCAATTAATAACTAATTGGACAAAATTACATTATTAAATTAACAGCCCTATTTTAAAAAATGAAGGTTGAAACACACGTTGCAAACTTGAACTGTGTCTGAATGTCTCAATCAACAAAAGCCCTCCTGCGAATGGAACAAAAAAGGACAAGAGACAGCTTTAGGGTAAAGAAAGAAAGAGACAGGCTGGAGGGACGACACCTACCTCCGAATAGTCCAGCTACAGCGGAGGGCTCAGAGTGGAAGAGAGGAGTGTTAGGGTAGGCAGCCGGAGAGCAGAACGAGTCTGACAGGCCCAGAACAAAAGCACAGGAGAGCCAGAAATGGGAAAATTAGTCAAGTGAGACAGGAATATGCAACAAAATAGGGGGATACTAGAAAGCCTGCATACTCTATATTCAAGTTAAGAGGGTGGAGTTAAAACAAAAACTAAGTTTAATTTTTGCGGGGATAAAAAGCACTTAGAGGGGAAACCACGGGGTAACGCTGCTATGTTTCCTGAGGTCAGAAAACATAAATCACACTGGGACGTCTGTACCTGAGAGGAAGCAGCCCATCCGAGCAGAGGGCTCGACGGGTGATGCAACGGAACTGCTTGATTCAATAAAGGGATTGTAATTATCTGGAGAACCAAGAAATGAAATTGACATTTGGGAAAAACTTTAAAACTTAACACTCTAAGGATGGGAGAAATAGGAATAACCAAGAAAGGCAGCAAAGCACAACCAAGCAGGTTTTTGAGTAAGGTGGTCCAGAGACCATCATACAGACCCATACAGAAAAATCACCATATAAAAAGCAATTATTCGAGGTTTAGTGTGGGCAAAAAGGACCACCAAACTCAAATAGGGCACATACATTTTCAAGCAGCTCATTTGTACTTGATAACAGCCACTCACTCTTGATCACACTCATCGTGTATTCATATTAGACCAGCATTACTAGACCATAAAAGCTAAGTATCCATATTACAGCTGTACAAACACAAACACGCTTTACAGTAGCAACAAACCATCTGTCTGTCACTCTCTCAAATATGTTATTGTTCACTCTGAGAACATAATAAATAATGTCCTCAGCATAGAACAAACTCACTGAAGCTAGACTTCCGTTATTGCTTTTACACAATCATAGAAAGGCACACACATACACAAACACACACAGGCTGTGTTTCAAAACCTAGGCTGTGTTCAGAATAGCATACTACCATACTTGTACATACCAACAAAATGTGCAGTATACAACCCAACACTGCAAGAATCACTGTATAATAAAACTACCAGAGTTTTATTTTTTCTAGACTTGATCCAGTTATTTATTTCCATTAATGGTACCTTATTTTATTATTATTTTTATGCTGCTGTTGTTGTGTGTATCAATGCATTGAAAATATTGTACATTAACCAATCATGAAATGACATTTTCACAAAAAAAGTCTTAAAGTAAAATTATAATGTCACTATATATTTATATGTATATTGGTCTTATTGGTTTATATAAAGGAATTCAATTATTAAAGGATTAAAGGGATTTCAAGGAAATAAAAAGAAAAGAAATAAGAACAGTAAAAGTTCCCGTTCTATTGTAGTTATAATGTAAACTATTTGCAAATATTATTTTTTTTAAATATGCACACATTCACTCTTATTTTCGTCTGCCTAATATGTAAAAATGCAAAACGTTTCTTTTCACGTCAAATTCAGCTATGATTGACATAAATAATGTCATTTTCAATTTAAAATGGTGAAATTTCATTTAAAAAATGTCAATTAGTTTGCATCACTTGATATTACTCTTGATTGTTGAATGTTTTTATTGTAAAACAGTTGTCAGATATTAAATGTTTAGCTACTTACATTCTACGACGCACTCTTTCACTGCTATAACTAAAGTGCTGCGTTAGAATTTGCAGTAAGCCCCGCCTTCTTTGATTTGATTGGCCATCTCACTCTTTCTGGCAGTGACGAGCACTGTTAGACCGCTGTTAGGCCAACCTAAAATAAATGTAACATTTTACATCCTAGTAACAAACAGAGCGGTGTGTAATAGAGTACAGCAGAGCGGCATCAACAATATCAAAATTTGTCCATTTCTAATTATTCGGGGGGACTTGTGCCACTCAATGTCTGGTGATTACGGCCCTGCACTACTGTATGCATTATGCAGTAGGCTAGTATTCTATTTTGCACTGCCTTTGCAGACAGCATTTTTGGGCATCATAGGCGCATTTGAAGTTCAGTTAGATCTAAAAAATACTGTCTAGGTAGGCAGCTCACTAGGTTTTGAGTACACAGCCAGTATGAACTTAAGACACACGCATCAGATATTTTAAGGGTTATCTCAGGTCACTGCCCAGCGGGTCTTTGTGCACTTGATGCGGTGGAGGTTTCAGGACAAAAATTAAAGTGAAGGGAAAACAGACCAGCACGCAGCAGGCGAAAGAAATCAAACAGTGCACTACATGAGAGAAAAAAACAGCCGTTTACCACCGAACATTTCATGACTGGGAGTCCTAGAGGAAAAACTAACAGCATCTGAAGACACAACAGGCAGATGGACAGGATCGACAACAGGTTTTGTAAGGAAAGGATTTAAGTTTGGAATGGAGTCGTCGACGGCCTCTGTAGACGTGAAAGGATCTACACGGCCAAAGACAAGACAGAAACAGAAAATAACAAGAAGTGGTTAGAGAGAGAGAGAGAGAGAGAACATGCAAACAGAGACTCACAGACAAATGAGGTGGAGACTGTTTGGTCTAGACTTAGATGCTTTCAGATGTAAATAAACTACCATCGCACAAGACTGAATGAGACATCCGAAAGGGGTTGTAATGAATATGTAACAAATCGTGCATCTAATGTAAATGGACAGGATTGATTCTTTGAATCAGGACAAATATTGGAATGCATAAAATTGTATTTGACTGGCAATCAAATACATTCAGTAAACCTTAGTGTGATTTGCAGCTTTAAAGTTGTACTAAAATGATTAAATACGTAAATATGTATACACACAATATTAAATATTATTATTGTTATTAATTACTTATTATTATTATTATTATTATTATTATTGTAAAACTTTAAAGCTGCAAATCCACAAACTTTTTACTGGTTGTGCCTACGGTTCAATACAATTTTTGCCTGTAAGTAAAATTGTACTAAATAAATAAATAAAAAGATTTATACATACACTATTGTGTATTATTGTTATTTAGAATTGTTATTATTATCCATTATACAACTTTGGAAAAAAAAAATATTTTACTGGCTGTGCCAAAGTTTCTATAAACATTTAGCCTGATTTGAAGCATACAAAAAATTATATATATATATATATATATATATATACACATACATACACACACACACACACACACACACACACCCTATATTATTGTTAATTAAGTGCAATTCAGCTTTTATTTACTGAAATATTTAATAAAAAAAGTAAAAAAACAAAACAAAATTCAATGTGAAATTCATCAATTTTTACTATTAACATAATATTAAAGGATTAGTTCACCCAAAAATTAAAATGTTCACATTTACTAACACATGTTGTTCCAAGGCTTGGAATATGTTCAACAAGTCGAAAGGTGTTTTTGGAGTGCGCCAGTTTATATTAGAGAAGTGTTTTTATCTTAGACTTCACATTTTGTGTTCCACGGAATGAAGCTCATATGATTAAAGATTTATAATTTTTAGGTGAGCGGTTCCTTTAAATGCAGTAGGACATGACAGCACTCTGGTGTTGAACAGTGTAAAGCCTACTTGAAACTCCAACGAGCTTCAACTCACATCAAGATAATACATCTGGGAAAGTGGCTGAGCGTGTTTTACGCAGTAAAATCCAATAAACGCTGAAAGCTGCAGGCTTTTTCTGGATCTGCCTGGCTAATATTGGAAACCAATATTATATCAGTTCCATCAGGTTAAATATCATGTTACACACCCTATCAGCTCTTTTGGTTAAAAATTAGGCTCTAAAAATTTATTTAGATGCATGCAACAAGAACATGGTTCCTTTAAGCGATAGCATCAAGGATAAAATCCCAGAGGGAACATTCATGGCTTCAGAGGAGAAGACAGTGTTGATGTAAGCTTGATTTCTTTCAGATAAATATTAATGCAGATCTGTGAGTTCCTGTGGTGTGACCCGCTCACCTCCCCATGTGTTGGCTAAAGGCAGGCCGGTGGAGAGAGGCAGGGAGGGCTGGAACGCAGGCTGCAGGTCCAACAGATCGTTCGGCACCTTCGGAGTACTGGAGCCAGACACACACCAAGACAAACACAGAAACACATTAATGTCTTCCATTAAACGGCAGTCTAAGCGCCAAGCATTTCACAGTTATATGGCAAAGACAAACTTGGCACGTTGATTTTAAGTGCTTAACGTAGAGACTTAGGGAGTTGAGGGGAAATTCACATGCAATCAATACCTTCTTCACAGCCAAATCCTGTCTGGGCAGGAATTCACACACTTACAGCACAAACACTGATTTTAAACCTTTTTTTTTTTTAACTACACAAAGCTGTGCAGTTTCAGGACAGCAGAGATTAATCTGATTTGAACAAACCCCTAACCACAAGTATAATAGTAATAATGATGCTCGCCTTAGCAAGCATCATTAATAACGCATGTCCCCGTTGCTCCTTGGATGACATCATCGTTATAAGCACATACGCCTGTAATGTAATCGCTGAGTTTAACTTGCCGTCACTGTGTAGTCCAGCATAGAGCCCTAATAAAACACTAAAAGCTGAAGATTGATGCCAAACGATTGCACATGTGCACTCATGCACCAACTAGGAAAATAATCACTACCAGCCGTGTATCATCAGAATAGAAAGACTGTGGGATCAATCATCAAATATAGAGCAATTAGTTCTGAACACAATCTGACTGGCTGAAAAGCAATTGAACTTTGCTGATTTTTTAAATCAACATAAAATGGCTCTCTCAATATTTCACAATGTGACATATTGCAACTTAAATATCAAAACATAAAATAATATATGTAAAAATATATAAAAATTATAATGGCATTTTTATGTACAGATTTTTAATGTTATATGTGTAACATTTCAAATTATATTCAGCAAGTAGACAAAAAGTGTACACACACATATAAACACCATCGTTCAAAAGTTTGGGGTCAGTAAGATGTTTTTGAAAGAAGCGTCTTCCGCTCACCAAGGCTGCATTTAATTGACCAAAAATACAGTATATATAAAATATTACAATTTAAAATAACTGTTTTCTATGTTTATGTTTTAAAATGTAATTTATTCCTGTGATCAAAGCTGAATTTTCAGCATCATTACTCCAGTCTTCAGTGTCACATGATCCTTCAGAAATCATTCTAATATGCTGATTTGTAATCAATATTGAAAACAGTTGTAATGCTTAATATTTTTGTGGAAAATGTGATCAATTGAATTCCCAGGATTCTTTGATGGATATAAAGTTCAAAAGAACAACATTTATATAATTTTTTTTGTAACATTATTAATATTTTACTGTCACTTTCAATCAATTTAAACCATCTCTGCTGAATAAAAGTATTAATTTCTGCCAAAAACAAAACAAAACAAAATCGTACTCACCCCAAACTGTACATATATAAAACTATTACCTGTTAGCAAAGCTACTGGATGTGGAGAACAGGTCAATGGCTTGGGCAGTACTGATTTTTCCCGTCGCCGTGGAAACAGGAGAAGTTGCAGTCGTTGAGGATATGGAGGGCTTCTTGGACAGTTCCTTCAAACGCTGCTCCTTGGTGATGGGAAAACCAAACCAGTTAATTACCTTGTTAATTGGGTATCCTCCAATATATCCTAAATCTACTCTTTTGTAGATGGCTGTTACACACCTTAAGTGCTTTTAATCGAGCCTGCTCCTCCTCCAGAGCAGCCTGCTTTTCCCTCTCATCAACTTTGGTGAAAGAGATACCCGTGTTGGCCAAGGAAGACACCGCATTGGACAGCGTACTGGCTCTGAGTGGAAAGACAGGCAGAGGATCTGACACAGTAAACATGCCACCGTTGAAAGCGCTAGAGTTGCATTAGAGTACAGCAGCGCTACTAGCATGAGCACGGAGCACATTTTTACTGCTTCCGCTACAGGAACCAACTTTGACTCTTTTTGTGGAAGTCCAAGGTCAATGTCAGCAAAGCATGCATTTTTTAACCTACATCCAAACTGCAAGTCATCAAATTCCTGTAAATTCCTCCTGTATAATTTACAGTTCAAACACCGTCAACTGACTGTCCTAGAAGCATATGCAACATTGAATAAAATAAGAAAATGAAATGGTTCAAATTATGTAACATTTCTGACCTGATAGAAGATAGCAATACTTAATCAAATAAATAAATAGCTTATTACATGTGCAAAATGTTATTACTTATTACTCTTCTGAGTTTAGGTAAATTAAGATTTCTAGATGGCAGTATTATATTGTTGTCTGCATAAAAATACAATATAACACTTTCAAAATCCCCCTTACTTGGAAAAACTGTATAGAACTTTTAACCTGACACAAAACTCCCTGAAACATCTCTCCCACACACACAAGCTCGGCACATCCAAAAGTCGCACACACTCGCTGAATGCAGAGCATGAAGACAGCAACCCCCTCACATACTAGAAAGTTCAAAATTAACTGTTTGTAAATCACTGTACCTGCTCGCGGCTGTGGAGTCTTTGACCTTTTTCCCCTCTAATGAAGCCAAATGCTGCTCGAGTGCATCCAGAAGGCTACTAGGGGCCTGGAGGAATGGAAACATTACATTATCTTACAGGTCAGGACACACAGACCACAGAACAAATATACACACGCAACATTTATGGACGATTGTTCAATTAGGGGCACGTTCGACAACATCAAATCTTGAAAAATGAAACGTATCCAAAATGTTTTTAAAACAAGGACCTTACTATGAACAACCTTCCACTAGATTTTGAAATAAAGTTTTTCATGTTGTACTTTATGGTAATGATTTATGGTTACAATTTGATATTTGTCACATTTTGGAGAAAAGGTTTAAAGAGGTCATGACAGACTTTGAGGTTCTAGCACAAAAAAATACTTTTTTTTGTATTTTTTTTGCTTTCTCTATGTTTCTTTGCGAAAACTCCATTACATTGCCTCGTTTACAAAATATTCTGATGTCAAATGCTCCAAACAAACATAATCCTCAGATGCACAGACCTCTTATGTGTCAAAATATATGTCATGACCCCTTAAATAAGTCTTGGACTTGATATAAATAAACGATTATTATTTTTTAACTTAAAAAAAAAAGAAAGAAAAAGATAAATAGATAAAATAGTTTGGTACTGACACAAAGCTACTTACAGATTAATCATATCTGTTCATCGTCACATTTAATTCCATTATACCTGAAAAGTTTTGTTTTTTTTTTACTCTAAAATGATTGGCATGATGGTAATGACAAAATATAATGGTAATTACAGTAATTCTATATTATTAGTTATTACATATTACTACATGATAAATTGTTCACATAAATACTGAATGAACTGAAATCTGTACTTTTTATATAATTTTTAAAAATACTATATACACACAAAAAAAAATACAGATAGAAATGTCCCCCTAATTGGAGAATCACTACTGTACAAAAACACAGATAGCATGCAAAGGTACAAACCAAAGGCTTCGAACACAGAGAGAGTGAGATGCAGGTACTTACACAAACTGTAAACTGAAAACGAAAGATAAGGAAAGATACAGAATATAAAGGTGGTAGTTTAACAGAGGCGTTTTCAGAGTATTTCAGAAACTGCAAAATAGTGAAGCAGAATAAAAACAAACCCAAAGAGCTTCTTTTTACATTAATTACGTTAATTATTTTACATATTTAACTCGTACTGCAATCCAATAAAGGGGATATATACATATATAAATGTTTAAAAATCATCCAATGAAAAACCAATATTAACTGATCACAACCTCTGAATATTGAGGGGAACCTGTCCCCCAATTAATATTAAAGGGGATGTCTAATGCCATTTCCTGCATTCTGACTTATTTACACTGTTAAAGAGTTGGAGTCTCATGATAAACATGGCCAAAGTTTCAAAAAATTAGTTGGACATATGATGGAGTATTTCTATTCCAAATACACTCCTTCAGGATTTAAGTTTCGGAAAGTGTTTTTTCCCCAAGTATGGCCCTGTATGACATCATAAAGGTCGGAATTCCTTATATGGGCACTTCTCCCGGATGAGTGTGTGCGCACATCAACCAGAGCGAGAGCAAGAGCATGCTCATCAATGAGCTTTGTTCGGCTTATGGAAGCCGTCGGTAGTGCTGTCATTATGTTTTTAGACCACATAAATCAACAATGTCAC
Organism: Rhinogobio ventralis; assembly: GCA_039654625.1. Taxonomy (NCBI): domain Eukaryota; kingdom Metazoa; phylum Chordata; class Actinopteri; order Cypriniformes; family Gobionidae; genus Rhinogobio; species Rhinogobio ventralis. The sequence continues at coordinate 4,433,542 of CM077215.1, forward strand.
TAAAGAAGTGTTTTTTGTTGTGATGAAAAGATAATCTTGTTCAGCTTCCCAAATAACCCAGTGCTAAGGAAACAGTACGTAGTTTGTTTTCTGGGGCAGCAACGTTGTGCAAGTGTGTTTGATTGTTTTTACAAACATGTAAAAACCTAGTTGTTGAAAAGAAACCGAAAACAAAGTGATCAAACCTAAATCTAGTCCTGATTGTCTCAAACCTGTAAGCTGCTTACAGTATAACACCTTTATGTGCTGTATGAATCAAGCATTAAGGACAGAACAGTTTCCCCCACCAGTGTCATGCAGAGATGTCCGCATGCACCGGCCGCTGCAGGCCTGCGGGTTTGCAGCCGCACTGCACAAGCAAATTAGCTGCAGTTCTAGAACTCTCAGATGACTTTTCATTCTACAACTCATGTTAAGAATTAAGATTTCTAGGTAACTGCAGGTTAAGAGAGTTCTACAACCCGCACTCATTTGAATCTAATGTAGCCGTGCTAAGTTTTGCTGTGGAGCTCAAGCCGTGTCTTGCAGGAAGAAGGCAGAGTGACAGATAAGTAGCCGATAGGCAGAAAGGGAAAGCAGTCAGTCAGTAGGTTTTTCCTGAAAACCAAAGTCAATATATTTGTGTCCTCACCTGTGACAGGTCCGGTATGTCCCCTCGATCGATTCCCACTTGCTGTAATGAGCAGGAAAGAGTTTTTAATGTGCGCCCCATGTGTATTGGCTCATTATATAAGCTGGGTTACACCATCCTACCTCTGCCACTTTGAGAAACTCTGAGATTCTCGTCATTCGAGTGAGAAATTTCTTATAGATGTCCAGGCCTTCTTTACACTGGGCTTTCTTCATGTCAAAGTACTTCTCTGCAGATGGGAAAAGGTATGAAGTTAGATTTGTAAATCGGTTTGCATTCTCATTTCCCACCACATTTTAAGGGGGCTTGCTTGCTTCACTCTGTGACTTCACCAGACCGAGTTATGTTTGGCATCTGTCATCACAACATGACCCGAAGCGGCTCTCACTAGAATGTCAGTCTCTCACAGAAACTCTCATCCAACATGCAACCACTGAACGAAGCCAACCGATGCAGCTGTACAGAGCCATCCAACACAAACTCTTAAGTAGGGCTGCTCAACTTAGTAAAAATCATAATGTGATCGCTTTAACTATTTGAAAGCGATTTGAACTGTGATATGATAATCTCATATTGCTGCTGCTTAGATATCAGAGATACAAAATAAGGCGGAAAAAAAATACCAATAAAACAGCAGCTTTTCAACAGGCCTTGTATACACTTAGCTAGAAAGCAATGTCTTTTGATTTAATGTAACCGAACAAAACCTCTTTTGCAGACAAAAATGTAACCAGATCTCTTTGCATTCACATTGTAGCTGAATTTGAAGTGGACTCGGATCTGTTTTTGGTGCACTTTAGCTGATTCAGTCCTGATTCAGTGCACCTGAAATATAATTTTCTAATGAATAAATATCTAATAAAATATATTTAAAAATATTAAAATGCGATTAATTTTTTCAGTTTAACGCATTAAAAATATTTAATGCAAGCAATGCAGCATCTGTTTTTTCTATCATCCTTTGGCGTTACATTATATGATCACGCTCTTATTCATGCAAATGCTTTAAAACCAAAACAAGACAAAAGAGAACGCGCTGACTGTGAATGTCCTGACTATGTGACACACACGACGCACAAAAAGACACGCGCCAGAATAAAAATATAATAACACCACACAGAAATAAGCCAAAATGCCCATTTTCTCGAGTATTGTAATAAGAGCAGTCTTATATTAGTTAAATAACGTCTTATATGAATTTAAAGAGTTGTGAGAAAATTAGATGCGCATGACAGCGTGTCAGATCCGCGTCATGTTTGGCAGCGGCAGATCTTAAAGTGACAGCAGCCTAATAAACCAGTCACTGTGTTCTTTGTGTAACGTTAATGACAGAATCAAAGGTAGCAGAAAATTGTAGCTTTAATGAGGATTAATCTATATTTAATTTATAATTTATGCAGTTAAGAATGTCTAAAGGTAGGAAGGCCACAGGTAAATATGACATTTATTATAATGGGTTTATGTGAAGATTGTTTTAAGTTCACTTAAATTAAAAGTTATTTTTTAAAGCCTAATAAATATTGAAATTGATAGCTTTAAATTATACTGTCATTTTGAATGTTTTAGTATCAGTGATACTGGCCTTCATTCATAAAAAGATGTCATTACAACAAATATTTTAAAAATGCTGTCTTTAAGTTGTTTCTACATTAATTTGGAGATTAACTGAAATTATTACAATATAAAAACATTAAAAACTATGAAAAACAAATGTTTTTAATCGTGATTTATTACAGAAAAATGTGTGATTAATTCGATTGACAGCAATTTATTTTATTATTCAAGTTACAAGGAAGAAAAAAAAACGCTTTCTTCATTGCAATCATATCTTATGTTGATTCCTTGTGCAACCCTACTTCAATGTCTCGTTATTGAATTCTGGGTTCTCAACATCATATGATCAATCTTTGATAAGAAAATGCGGTGACATTATATAGTTTAATCGCACTCTCTAGCTACTAATCTCTTCAAGTTGAAATCAGCTCAGTTTTACAGCCCTAAACAGTAATGTTGGCCTTACTTGGCCCAAAAAAAATATTCCTGAGACTACTGATATTGTGCATGAAGGGTTTGTTTTATGAGCTACAACTTTCAGGCAATAAACAAGCCGTCATAAAACTGACGTGTCAGGTCAGAGTCCTATGCAGCTGTCGATGAGTGGGTTGATATTTTAAAGTTTAAAGGTCTCTGTAATAGGAACTAACAGCAGAGATAACTGGTAAAAGCCAATATGTAGGGCAGCCCACAGAGAGTTTTGAAAGCTCAAGTAGGAGAACAGCTCACCAAGCAAGTTGATGATCCCTTCATTATAGGCCGCAAACAGGCGGATGGCGTCTTTAAACAGAAGCATGAATGCGGCGTTAATGACCCCATTTGTGAGCTCATTGGCATTTACCTGCAGACACAAAACAAGCCAAACTCAATTTGGTTTGGGACGATTGCTGCAAGAACTGATAATTAGAAAAAAATCTAATGAAAGAGCATTGACGAAAGGGCAAGCTGTTAGCGGACCATGTAGCAAAGTCTAGCTGTTGTCGTCATAAACTCACGTTGAAGTCGAGGAGTGCATCCATCTGGTTTTGGATAATGGGGATGGTCTTTAGGAGCTTCTCTGTGTTCATAGTTCTCATTACACCTTCCGCCCTTAAACAACGAAACCACACAAATCATTAAAGAGTAAATGAGAGAATTTCCCTTTAAGAATTAGAAAATAGACTTACCCTCGTTTTACTTTTGTAAAGTCAAAAGCCACTTGTCTATATGAGACTGCCTTTTCGTTTAGGTAGCGGCTGTACCTCCGGATGAAGGTGGACATGTCATATCCTGCACGAAGAACAGAACATGTTGTCTTTTGAGTTCACAGTGACCCTTGGGTTGTTGAACTATATTCTTGTGTTCTGATTCTAGAGTTAAAAATGCTAGTCCTTGATGTTTTAGCTGAATCCTGGGCACAATATTTCAGCATGATTGTGACTCATTTTTATTGCTAAGAGGAAAAAACATTGCGGTTTCCACAGGGTTAGTATAATGCATGACACAGCCTAGAACCCGTAAGCTTTATCTGACTCTACTACGCATGAAGGGTCATCGTGATGTGTACTAGTCAATGCCGCTAGTCATAAGTCAAAATAGTCAAATACAGGATACTATAGGATAAGGATACTAAAAAGACAAAAGGATACAACACAAAAAAGTATTACAAATATGGCTGGACAATATATATTAAATATTCATTAAGTTTATAATATTTATTTATTAAGTATTACCTACGTTTTCATCCTCAGTAAAACCAAAAATTCAGTTTCATTTCTGTGAATTCATTTGTTCAAATTGTCTGTCTTCATCTTTAAAACACTGATTCAGTAATTCATCGCATCACTCAATGTCCATGAAAGTCCCTGTATGGCATTTTCAATTCTTATATATCTTTACTAAAATATTTTAATGAATGTTACACATTTACAAAAAAAGTTATATTTATTGTCTTTATTCATTTAGTAAGGGTTAGGGTGGGGCAAATGTGATCATTTTTCTATATATATATATATATATATATATATATATATATATATATATATATATATATATATATATATATATATATATATATATATATATATATATATATATATATATATATATATATATATATATATATATATATATATATATATATATATATATATATATATATATATATATATATATATATATATATATATATATACATACATACACACACACACACACACACACACAAAAAAAAAAATAATAATAATAATAATAATAATAAATATATATTATTTTGCAGATTTGTACTGTATTTTACTTGTCTTTAACATCATGAATGTACCACAATGGCTGTTGGATAAATAAAATAAAATATAAAATAAAATAAAATATAATAGAAATGTATATATAAATATTAAAATAAAATACAAACTTGATTCCAAAAAAGTTGGGACACTGTACAAATTGTGAATAAAAAAGGAATGCAATAAATTTACAAATCTCATAAACTTATATTTTATTCACAATAGAATATAGATAACATATCAAATGTTGAAAGTGAGACATTTTGAAATGTCATGCCAAATATTGGCTCATTTTGGATTTCATGAGAGCTACACATTCCAAAAAAGTTGGGACAGGTAGCAATAAGACGCCGGAAAAGTTAAATGTACATATAAGGAACAGCTGGAGGACCAATTTGCAACTTATTAGGTCAATTGGCAACATGATTGGGTATAAAAAGAGCCTCTCAGAGTGGCAGCGTCTCTCAGAAGTCAAGATGGGCAGAGGATCACCAATTCCCCCAATGCTGCGGCGAAAGATAGTGGAGCAATATCAGAAAGGAGTTTCTCAGAGAAAAATTGCAAAGAGTTTGAAGTTATCATCTACAGTGCATAAGAACAATCTCTGTGCGTAAGGGTCAAGGCCGGAAAACCATACTGGATGCCCGTGATCTTCGGCCCTTAGACGGCACTGCATCACATACAGGAATGCTACTGTAATGGAAATCACAACATGGGCTCAGGAATACTTCCAGAAAACATTGTCGGTGAACACAAGCCACCATGCCATTCGCCGTTGCCAGCTAAAACTCTATAGGTCAAAAAAGAAGCCATATCTAAACATGATCCAGAAGCGCAGGCGTTTTCTCTGGGCCAAGGCTCATTTAAAATGGACTGTGGCAAAGTGGAAAACTGTTCTGTGGTCAGACGAATCAAAATTTGAAGTTCTTTTTGGAAAACTGGGACGCCATGTCATCCGGACTAAAGAGGACAAGGACAACCCAAGTTGTTATCATCGCTCAGTTCAGAAGCCTGCATCTCTGATGGTATGGGGTTGCATGAGTGCGTGTGGCATGGGCAGCTTACACATCTGGAAAGGCACCATCAATGCTGAAAGGTATATCCAAGTTCTAGAACAACATATGCTCCCATCCAGACGTCGTCTCTTTCAGGGAAGACCTTGCATTTTCCAACATGACAATGCCAGACCACATACTGCATCAATTACAACATCATGGCTACGTAGAAGAAGGATCTGGGTACTGAAATGGCCAGCCTGCAGTCCAGATCTTTCACCCATAGAAAACATTTGGCGCATCATAAAGAGGAAGATGCGACAAAGAAGACCTAAGACAGTTGAGCAACTAGAAGCCTGTATTAGACAAGAATGGGACAACATCTAAACTTGAGCAACTTGTCTCCTCAGCCCCCAGACGTTTGCAGACTGTTATAAAAAGAAGAGGGGATGCCACACAGTGGTAAACATGGCCTTGTCCCAACTTTTTTGAGATGTGTTGATGCTATGAAATTTAAAATCAACTTATTTTTTCCCTTAAAATGATACATTTTCTCAGTTTAAACATTCGATATGTCATCATGTTGTATTCTGAATAAAATAATGAAATTTGAAACTTCCACATCATTGCGTTCTGTTTTTATTCACAATTTGTACAGTGTCCCAACTTTTTTGGAATCGGGTTTGTAAAAAAAAAAAAAAAACCTATTAAAAGTAGGATTAAGGTGAAGTATTGCAGGGTGCCTGAGAAAGAACATCAGAACCCGGAAGTTCTAGTCACTTTAGAAAATGGGCCCAGAGTCCTTCTTGAAAGACTCTCCTCTGATTCCCCTGCTGCGTCCTGTGATTGCTGGCTGCCAGGCAGCTTCTTAACATGGGAAAAGCCTTGGATAAATAGAACCACTAGTGCTTTATTTAAGCTGAAAGTCGGCCATGTTGCCGAACAGGTCCCAAAAGGAAGTCCAGGGAGAGAAGAGCAGACAGACAAACAGAAAAATAGCGAGAAACAGGACCTAATGCTTCCACTGCAGACCCTCCAACACCACATCTAACCATGACTAACATTAAAATAATAGAACTGTGAAAACGCAGAGCATGTTCAGTCAGCTCCTCAAACATTAATCATGTCTGCATTTGTCATAGGTTTGGTTGCTCATGAAAATGGATGACACAGCTGCAATGTGAAAAACAGAATGAGTAATGAAGTGTCGGGCTGAAAGCACCTACCTTGTAACCCGCTTTTGTCCAAAAAATTACTGAGGTTGAATAATGTGTTCCTGGAGGCCAGATATTGTACAAATCTCTGTCAACATAAAGAAAAATTTATTCTGAAGTTAGTCACACAATGCAAATAAACAGTATTGTCAAAGCCACAACGGTAAAACTGATTGACTGTGGCACATGTGCTGGTTTAAATGCTTTAGCTAGAGCCCTAAAACAAAACTATGATCAGATACTGCTGAAAATACAAACAGTTAAAGGATTAGTTCACCAAAAAAAATGTTTATTCTGTTATTATTTACTCACCCATGTTGTTTCAAACCAGACTTACTTTCTTCCATGAACACAAAAGGTGAATCCTGGCCACTCTTTTAAGTAAAATGAAAGTGAATGGGGACTAGTGTTGTAAAACGCCAGTTCTAATTCATTATGTTCTGAATCATTAATCATTCAAGAGTGGCCAGGATATTCTTAAAAGAATTAAAACAAAAATAAATAATATAAAATAAAATGTAATTAAAATAAAATGAAATGTAATTAAAATAAAATAATACAATATAATTCGGACAGATTTTACATTTTTGGGTGAACTATCAAGGAGTTTATTAGGCTACAGAATTCAGGCTAAAGGTGGCGAGTGTGTGTGTGTGTGTGTGTGTGTGTGTGTGAGTGAGAAGGCTGACCTCATTGCCGTAGACCATAATGTGGTGAGTGGTGATGAGAGATTTAAACACGACCACCCAGCTGGTGTTGGTGGTGCGCTCAAACAGCGTGTCGGCCAGCTGAGGGATGTTCACATTCATCTCGTTGGTGCACTGGATCAGATCTGGTGAGAGAGTTGAAGGAGGTCAATGTGTTAATAATTCAAACTATCACAGCATTTGTATTTGTGCCCTACATAACTGAAACTGGTTTGGCTTGTTAACATTTGTTAGAATCCTTCCATTCCAGACTCCCTAAAAAGGTTTACACGGTGTCCAAACTAGTGGTCAACTGATGGATTATGCAATGACAGATGATGATACTGATATAAAGAGAACAGGGTGGTCAGTGGTTGACAGACACTATGATTCAAAAGTTTGAGGTCAGTAAGATTTTTTTAAAAGAAATTACTTTTATTCAGCAAGTATGCATTAAAGTGATCAAATGATTTCCATAAAAAAACGTTGATAAAAATAATGTTTCATGACCACCAAATCGGCATATTAGAATGATTTCTGAAGGATCATGTGACACTGAAGACTGAAGTAATGATGCTGAAAATTCAGCTTTGATCACAGGAATATATTACAATTTAACATTTAAAAAAAAAAAAAGCAGTTATTTTAAATTGTAATAATATACACAATGATAATGTATTTTTGGTTAAATAAATGCAACCTTGGTGATCATAAGAGACCGTGATATGATTTCAGTTATTACTGTGATATGATTTCAGGTCAAAAATCCCATTCCATATTTTATTTAGTTTAAAAAAAAATTCCTTATAAATTACAGATAAGGTTCGAAAAGTACTTCGTCAAAAAAAGAAAAGTAAAAGATTTAAATTAAAACAGAAAAAAGGCAGAGAATTTTGTTTTGCATTATTTTTGTTGACAAAATATTGGTCAATCATTATTATAATGCCATTGAGAAAATAAATGAAAATAGCATAACAAAATGTACAAGACATTTGTGTAAAAAACCCATAAAAATGACTTGGTGCATGAAACTTCTGTGTCCTGTTAACCTTCAAACTCACTGCCACAGTTTCCAATGTAGTGACTTTATAAAAGTCGGCTAACCTACTGAAGAAGCTGCAGTTTCCAGAGAACCCTAACCATCTGACTCTAGTCTGTGGACGTGCGTAATGCTAAGGTGCTGCTGCTCAGTGCGTTAGCATTCAGCGTTGACATGGTGAGAGAGTGAGAGACATGCATTGATATCCTGTGCATTATTAGATCTTTGGCTGGGCTCCACAGCCATCTGCGCTCCGAGAGCAAGAGCGGGATCCCTCAAGGCTTTCTCTACGCCACCGACACTGTGAGACTCATTCAGGGCTGCAGCTTATCATGCCATTCATGAAACCTCCCACAGACAGCAAAGGAGGACAACGCCGCCTCTCTCCACAGCGAACCAGATCTGAACGGGATTATATCATCGTAAAGTTCTGGATTCAAATGAAAGAGAAAACGGTGGAAGCTGGTTTCCACCACAGAATAAAAAAAACATAACTGCAACTTTTTCCTCACACAATTCATATCTCACAATTCTAATTTTATTTCTCACAAATCTGACTTTCTCACAACTGTGTTTAAATCTCAAAATTTTCCCTCCCGCAGTTACGAGTTTAGATATGAACTCAGAACTGTAATATACAGGCTAAACTCACAAAATCACAAGAAAAAAAAAAAAATAAATCTAATTTTGAGATTTACCTTTTTTTACTCTGTGGCGAAAACAAGCTTACACAGATAGGGCCCTATGAAATGTGTTCTATTTTCTCCCAAATTAAGCTTTATTTTTTTTCCAAAATAATTTTTTCCCGTTTTATTTTTTCTGGATTTCGTTTTTTTTCCCTTTTTTTTTTTGACTCCTCCTTAATGGTTCAATTTAAATTTAAATCATGAAACTTATACAATTTATTAAAAGTTTAACAAACTTTACTTGTTTTTAGGGCCCTATAAAATTTTATTTTGACTGGTTGCTGTGGAGACCTTTGAGTTTGTGTTTATGATATATGACAATAGTTATTCTCAAATGAAAAGGTAAAATGCTCATGAAGTGACTCAGAGCGGCTCTGGAGATGAAGTTCATGCCCTCATATAGTGAGACGGCACAGTCTGAAAACACTGCGAGCGTCACATGTGCTTCAGTATGTGTTCAGTATGTATTCATTCACACAGAGACATGCAGGATTCATATTTAAATAGTCTTTTTGTGGTTTAATATTCACAGACACTAGTCTATTGCAATTTGATTTAAGTGTACGGACATGCTTTTTATTAATTCATCAAAAATTCCATTAAATTCCACGTCACACAATAAATTCAGTTTTTATGACTGGATTCTGCGATTCCATCCGTGATTTCCGCGACCCTACATAGAAACCACTTAGACATACTTAAATGAAAAGCCACTTCCACCCCTCTCCACAACCCATTTCAAAGACAAAGGAGTAATTACACACTCCCCAATGAATTGCCACCCAATATTAGTGCGTACGCAGCCTTTTGAAGTGGGAATGTGAAAATATGCTGCACAGTGAGCATGGGTGGTCTACAGAATGCCCTCTCTTTTACAGATAACATCCACCATTTAAACCTGCACAAAGGCTTGGCCACGTGACAACAAAAGACTTTTCAGAGCCAACACAAAACGCCTGTGCTGAGCATGAGGGCGCTGCAAGTGTACACGTCCATGGGGCTCAAGTGAAAGATCAAAGCCAGAAGACGACATGGACTTGATGTTTGATGCTGTTATCGTCTACGCCAGGGTAACTGGACACTGTCGGGTTTACCCTACACTCCCTTATGTCGCCAACAAGCACATTTGGAAGAAGAAATGAGAGATCTGTAGGACTCTTGCCCAATCTAGACCCACCCTGTATCTCTATCTCTCTGGAGTAGAGACAGACATGATTGATGAGCCAGCAGGGTGCATGCGTATCAAACCATGTGATGGTCACATGATGAGAAACAAACCAGTCATGTGACCTGCTCTGCCTGAACATTAAAGTGTCTGACATTTTCCTACTTGGAGGGGGGGGGGGGGTTGGACTTCCCAAGTAATAAAATATCCATGTTCTTCTGACATTGATGCTCATAATCTGAAATGCCTGCAGGGTAAATAATGCAATATTAGTAAGTAGTCACACTTCAAAATGTGCTAAATGTTCTCTCAGTGTAATATCTTTATTTGCATCCATAACATATGGTGACAGAAAAGGTTGATATTAAAGGGACAGTTCACCCAAAAATTAAAATTGTCATAATATAGATCACAACTAATATACATTTAAGGTGCTTTTTAAGGTGATTACTTAAAAGCTCTAGTCTCTATTAACTGTAAAATTCATGGGGGAAAGAAATCTTCCTTTTGTGTTCTACAGAAGATAAAAAGTCAATATGGGTTTAAAACAACATAAGGATGAGTAAATGATGGCAATCGTCAAGTTGTATTCCTTTAAAACGTATTCTGTTATTCTTAAGTTTAGAAGCACACGTCACTGCTGTGGTAAAACCTATTCATGAAGAAAGCATTTATTTTCGACCTGACCCACACAAAGGTTGAATTATGCAAAACTAAACCACTGAATACCCATTGCCTTATGGTTATATAATCTATTTGCATGAGAGTCAAAATGACATGACACTCATTTTGTTAGAATTTTTTTTTTTTTTTTTTTTTTTTTTTTACACATTCGTGGTGTATGTGTCCAGATAAATAAACAAATTAATATTTAAAAGTTTGGGGTCAGTAAGATTTTAATGTTTTACACCAAAGGCTGCATTTATTTGATAAAAAATATTTAAAATATAATAATAAAAAATAATTATTTCTTGTATTGGAAAAGCTGAATTTTCAGCATCATTACTCCAGTCTTCAGTGTCACATGATCCTTCAGAAATAATTCTAATATGCTGATTTGGGGCTCAAGAAACAATTCTTATTAATCAAAAGTATTAATTTCTCAAAAAAATAAAAAAAAATAAAGATAAAATCTTAAATGACCCCAAACTTTTGGATGATAGTATAAATCTTTGGCTAAATCTTTTATTATTATTAGTGGTTTTGAGTTTTTAAAATAAATTAAAATGTTTGTCAGCCAAATTAAATTGTAGTGTAACCAATGCGGTAAGTATTTTTGTTGATTAAAAAAAAAAAAAAAAAAATAGATATTTAGATATTTTTACCTTTTAATAAAAAAAACAAGGTTAGTAAACTAGATAAAATGTGATATTCATATTTTAGTGAATATCCAATTTTCTAAGAAATGTTTTTTTAAACGTATGAAACTAACAATTGGTTAAATGGACCATGATCCGTACGGCTCGGCACTCATTTGTGATTAGAGGATTAATTACAGGATTAAAAATCGGTTATGTCTTAAGTGAACGTAAACCGAAAGAAATCGGATGTGTATCATTATATTGGATCCGTACATTCCTATACCTGCTGCTGTTTGTCAATGTTAATCAAACAAAACACAGCTTTAACTAAGATTCATCTAGATTTAATTTATACAGTGAACACTATAGTGTCATTTTACATTTAGGCCCAAATATATATTACATTTCTGTACCTAAATACTACAGTTAGACCTTACTTTATTTGTAACTTTGTATTTATCAATGTGTGTAATTAATGTTTTTGTTTTATTTTTCTACTGACAGTTTACATGCCTTTAATAATGTTTAAACTTTATTAGTTAGGCTAGTAGTATCAAAGCTTATTAAAGTATGCTTTAAATAATAAATGGAAGGCAAAGTTTGTCCCCAATTATTTGACTTAAAAACGTAATATGATATGGACTGTGATTTTTGTGATCCATTGCACAACTAACAATTACAAGAACTTTCCACACGCATTTTAAACTAGATTTTTTAAAGATCTCAGACATCCTTATTTGTCTATTTGCATTTCATACAATGCGTCAATATCAGGAGAGCGTGACAAACGTTAATAATTAACGAGGAGAACTGTTGATTGTCAAGGGACATTGATCTCAATGTTAGTGATGGGCTGGGCTACATACGGTCATATATTAATGCATTGTGTGCCTGATGAAAAAGGTGAAAAAAAATGTGTGTTTACAAAGCTAAACTGATGGATGATGTTTCTGGAGCAACAATAAACTTGAAGTCCTAATGGCATCAATGCAGAATAATGGTCTCTAGTCTTAAAAACATTCCTTTTTGGAAAAGGACAGGAGAACATCGTTGACTCAGCAACAGGATGCTGCAAACTTCCTACAGTTCATAGAAGGAAACCGATTCAACATGAATCCTTTGAAAAACTCAGTCATAAAACAGGCTGATGATGGAGCCATTTAGACTCTCTGACCCCTGAAGTGGACAAACGACAGGAAGCTACAAGAGACACAGACCAAGAAACAGACAAAAAACAGGTAGAAACAAAGGCAGACTGGTATATTTCTCCATCACAGCTCTGTTCCGCTTCAGGCAGACCCATTTGTGAGGGCAAAGGACAGGAAACGATTAAGTGAATGATTGCTCCCCTGATTCGACGGCTTTAACTCGCAGACAGATAGAAGACAGCATCCTGCTCTGTATCCATAAATACGGTCCACAATAAGGTCCACTATACTGCAGACTAAACTGGACGGAAAGTGAAAGACCAGTAACAGGGGTCAAAGAATTGGTCAACAAGAACTCTCTTGAGAGTTATCAGGTAATATAAATATAATTGTAATATAAATACTGTAACCGGTGCCTGTGGTTCACCAAATAATGTGTTATAGACCAGGGGTGTCAAACATATACGGCCCAGTGTCCAATCCGTCCTGGGGAATGATTTGAACAATAATAGAAAATAGACATGCACCGGTCGACTGGCCCTAAATCTGAACAGTTTTACGTTTTATTTTGGCCAATCTCTATTCTGGACTTGCACACAAATTGCTTTGCAATCATTTCCCCAAATGTAATGTGTGTGTTAATATTACGAAGTAGGACATTGAAGGGTTAGTTCGCCCCAAAAATGAAAATTGTGAAATAAAAAATGTTGTTCCAAACCCATAAGACCTTTGTTCATCTTCAGAACACAAATGAAGATATTTTTTATGAAATCAGAGAGCTCTCTGACCCCTCCATAGACAGCAAACAACACTTTCAAGGCCCAGAAAGGTAGTAAAAACATCGTTAAAATAGTCCACGTGACTCCAGTGGTTCAATCTTAATTTTATGAAGCGAAGAGAATACTTTGTGTGCAAAAACAAACAAAAATAACGACTTTATTCAACAATTTCGTTCTAGCCTGTGTCAGACTCCTACGCAGGTTCCGTTGTAAACAGTGCAGCGCTTTTGAGTTCTACGGCAGCCGATGCGGTTCACGTGAGCACCACGACGCATGCATGTGATGATGATGCAGGAGCTGCACTGTATTTACAACGTAAACTGCGTAGGAGATTATATTGCTGTCTATGTATGGAGAGCTCAGGGAGCTCTCGGATTTCATCAAAAATATCTTAATTTGTGTTCCGAAGACGAACGAAGGTCTTACGGGTTTGGAACGACATGAGGTTGAGTGAGTAATGACAGAATTTTCATTTTTGGGTGAACTAACCCTTTAACACAGGCCAGACAGGGCATGCTGAAGAGGGACACAAAGAGGAGAACACTGACGTGCCAGCAGAGCAAAAACTGTACCAGGCACAGAAAGCTCAGGAAGTAAAATATACATACTGAAATTGTAGGGGTGTACATGAATACATCTATGAAAGGGAACTGTCCTCAGAATAGTTTCAATGGCATTTTCTTGTCCTCTTATGCCCGTATAAAGTAGTGTTTATAAGTGCAGGGCTGCTTTGTGTACAGCGGTAAACAGACGCTATATTGCTGCTGTTCCATAAGCGCCACCTACTGACAGAGTGAATTTCAATTCTCATTCAGTCCGTCTGTGGTTTTTGTTTTGTGCAGGTGTCTTCTAGCATACTTTCACAAATCTAAGGTGGCTAAAATGTAGTGGTTGAATCTAATTTCAAATGGCTTTTTTTAAGGCCAGGTTGACCTGTTACAGAGCAAATAAACAACAAATACACTCACCTAAAGGATTATTAGGAACACCATACTAATACTGTGTTTGACCCCCTTTCGCCTTCAGAACTGCCTTAATTCTATGTGGCATTGATTCAACAAGGTGCTGAAAGCATTCTTTAGAAATGTTGGCCCATATTGATAGGATAGCATCTTGCAGTTGATGGAGATTTGTGGGATGCACATCCAGGGCACGAAGCTCCCGTTCCACCACATCCCAAAGATGCTCTATTGGGTTGAGATCTGGTGACTGGGGGCCATTTTAGTACAGTGAACTCATTGTCATGTTCAAGAAACCAATTTGAAATGATTTGAGCTTTGTGACATGGTGCATTATCCTGCTGGAAGTAGCCATCAGAGGATGGGTACATGGTGGTCATAAAGGGATGGACATGGTCAGAAACAATGCTCAGGTAGGCCGAGGCATTTAAACGATGCCCAATTGGCACTAAGGGGCCTAAAGTGTGCCAAGAAAACATCCCCCACACCATTACACCACCACCACCAGCCTGCACAGTGGTAACAAGGCATGATGGATCCATGTTCTCATTCTGTTTACGCCAAATTCTGACTCTACCATCTGAATGTCTCAACAGAAATCGAGACTCATCAGACCAGGCAACATTTTTCCAGTCTTCAACTGTCCATTTTGGTGAGCTCGTGCAAATTGTAGCCTCTTTTTCCTATTTGTAGTGGACATGAGTGGTACCCGGTGGGGTCTTCTGCTGTTGTAGCCCATCCGCCTCAAGGTTGTGCGTGTTGTGGCTTCACAAATGCTTTGCTGCATACCTCGGTTGTAACGAGTGGTTATTTCAGTCAAAGTTGCTCTTCTATCAGCTTGAATCAGTCGGCCCATTCTCCTCTGACCTCTAGCATCAACAAGGCATTTTCGCCCACAGGACTGCCGCATACTGGATGTTTTTCCCTTTTCACACCATTCTTTGTAAACTCTAGAAATGGTTGTGCGTGAAAATCCCAGTAACTGAGCAGATTGTGAAATACTCAGACCGGCCCGTCTGGCACCAACAACCATGCCACGCTCAAAATTGCTTAAATCACCTTTCTTTCCCATTCTGACATTCAGTTTGGAGTTCAGGAGATTGTCTTGACCAGGACCACACCCCTAAATGCATTGAAGCAACTGCCATGTGATTGGTTGATTAGATAACTGCATTAATGAGAAATTGAACAGGTGTTCCTAATAATCCTTTACCTACATATTATAACCAGACAAAATTGCTTTCCATCCAGACCATGTGGTAAACCTCCGTCCAGCACCAGTAAAAGCAAAGAGCATGGCAAAAAAAAAAGCCACATGTACAGAGCTCATTGGCTAGAGGAAGAAGAACATATCTGGGTTGGAATGCAGGCTTGACTTCACACTGTTGTAAAATCCAGAGCATGTCAAGGAAGTGGAGGTAGAGAGTAAGAGAGAGAGAGAGAGAGAGAGAGAGAGAGAGAGAGAGAGAGAGAGAGAGAGAGAGAGAGAGAGAGAGAGAGAGAGAGAGAGAGAGAGAGAGAGAGAGAGAGAGAGAGAGAGAGAGAGAGAGAGAGAGAGAGAGAGAGAGAGAGAGAGAGAGAGAGAGAGAGAGAGAGAGAGAGAGAGAAAAATCAACAGGGAGAATGAAGGAGACAGCTGCACAGAAATCAGGGAAATACAACACAAACTTGGATGTGCCAGAAAAAAAAATAAAATAAAAAAAATCAACTGCTGTGAACTTGCGGACTATGACCAATAATAAAAATCTAGACAAAAAAAATATTCAGGAAGTAAAGCATATGAAAATAAATATTGATCTATATTCAGCAGAGAGGAAGTGGAGACAATGTAAGTCTGTAAGTCAATGTCTTCACAAAAGAAAAGAATAGTTTCTAAAGGTAACAGAGTAAGAATGATAAACATCATTCAGTAAAACTTCATGCCTGGGCTCATTTTAATCACTGGTAGCTGGAGGCATTTTATCAATAGTTTTCTCAAATGGTACTCATTAAAAAATAATAATAGAGATTTACTACATCAGACTGGGAAGGAGATTCAAGCCAATATCTTCAAGGTAACTTTTCCCTTTCACAAACATCTTGAAAAAAAAAAAAAACAACAACTCTTAATTGCTGAAAGGACCTCAAAAAATTCTGCAGAAGCATGTCATTAATAGCTAATCCTACATAAGAAGTGACGATAAAATAGATGAATGATTACAGCGGGGAACACAGAATATTAAACAAGCAAATGTATTTTTGCCTTTTAAATAGGACAATAAACAGAAAATCTGAATCACTTGGACTGCTTCCCATATTTAGACAGTGACGTTCAGATTGAAGTAGCATGTTTGCTGTGAGAACAAAACTCTGCGGATTAGACTCAAGGAGTTTTGACTCATGATTTTCCCCTGACACAGCTCTTGATGGAAGTCACTGCACTCTCCTATCTGCAGACATCTCTCGTTTAATCAGCCCCCAAGTCCCGACATTTTTCTGATTTACGGGACAACTTCCTTTTGTCTGTTTAGATTTTGAATAGTTGGCAGCCTACAAGAATGCAGGAAGTATCTTGAACTGGTCCACTGGGTTCATCCAGGACAAGACACTTTGCAGTTTGGGAGGCATGTGGGAGCAGGAATGATGATCAACTCCGTGTTCAAAATCTGTCAATGTTATAAAATTAAAAAACTATAAATACCATTATGGTGCTCTTCAATGTGGTGCGCTTGTAAACCAACCATATCTTCGTCTTTACTACTAGTTATAGCACAAAATATACATGAATGAACAACAGAAACTGTTGAAAGAAACATCATTTATTAGAGATGCACCGATTGCAATTTTCTTGGCCGATTCCGATTTCCGATTTTTTGTTAGTATGATCTGCCGATACTATAATTGACAACATATATAAACAAAAATCTACTTTTCTTCAACGCAAAATTTTATTTTCATTAAAAAAAAAAAAAACACACAAGTAAAAAGTCAGTAATAAAATATAAACAGCTCAAATAAATGCAATAGAATAAAGAGAGCTATGAAACTAAGTTTTTCAGGTTAACTGGGTTTCTATTCAGGTAAGAAATACTACAGAAATTAAAGTAATCAAATGTAAAATAACACATTCTGTGTTATTTTACATTGGTTACCTTAATGTCTGTAGTCTTTATTGTAAATATTAATACAGATCAATTCTTACCATTAAAGTTATAAAACGTATTCAGTCAAGAGCAGAAAGTGATTTTTTTTGTCTTTTGTTCTTTGATTAACATGACAGACAGCAGCAGGAATATTGGACTGCTGTCCCTTTAAGAGTTTATGAACTGTGTTCAGCGGAACCTGTTACACACAACATGGGTTCACTTTCTTAGCCATTTAACGATTCAAAACTGACTGTTTATCTGAATACTCGCCAAGATTGCCTGGGCCGCTGGTTTTGACATACTTTTGTATGTATTTGACAATATTCCTATTTAATAATTGTTTAATTGACACGCCATCCTCAATAAACCCGGTGTGATGCCTCCGATCTTTCGAATAATCCAATCTAATATTACTTCTGACCTATAAGGCTGCCAAAATAATAATCATACACTGTTTGTTAATTGGCCAGAGGAGAACTGGCACCCCGACTGAGCCTGGTTTCTCCCAAGGTTTATTTTTCTCCATTAGGACACCTGATGGAGTTTTGGTTCCTTGCCACTGTCGCCTCTGGCTTGCTCAGTTGGGGACACAAAATTTTCAAATAAATATCCAAATAAATTTAATTACTAAACTAAATTATATCAACTACATTACTTGAATATATATGATAACTGAAATGAGCTGATGACATCACCGTTTTCTCCAGAGCGGCTGTACAGCCGAATCAAATTCTGTTCATTATTTTCCTGTTTAACACTGTGAAGCTGCTTTGAAACAATCTGCATTGTAAAAAGCGCTATATAAATAAAGTTGACTTGACTTGACAGTTTAAGCGCAGCAAGTCACTCATTTTGTTACTTGTGACTCTGTTTGACTTCTGTCTCTAAAGCGAACAAGCCACGCTCAGTCTCAAACACTTATATAGATCAGTGGTGCACGTGCTTTCGGTGTGAGTGCAAAACCGGTGGGAATGACTAAAATTATGCGCAATACAAGCACTATTTAACCGGAGCGAATGAGACGAGTGAGAGAGAGGAGGCGCCCACGCGGATGTCTGTCACTTCACCGTGACAGAGAAAAGAGCGAGAACACGCAGCTGACGTCTGAAATCGTCCGATTCCGATCCCTGGCCGATCGATCGGTGCATCTCTATCATTTATCATTTCTAATGTAATCGCTCAGTGTTTCAACTGACTTCTCCAATCATATAAGAGGCTTTTCCACCGGAGGAACCTTTTCATAGTTCCTAGAACTATTGGTGGAAGGACCCGGATATTGGCGTGTTTCCGCAGGAACTAGGAACGATTTTAGTTCGAGGAACTCTTTTTGGGGAACTAATTTAATTAGGGTCTAACTCGCACAGTAGGAACTACCAGTGACGCAGGGGCTTTCGCACCGGGTAGTTCTAAGAACATTTTCCTGGTTGCATTCGCACCGCCAGTAGTGACTGGTGAACTCTGAAGAGAGTCAAGTTGTTGCACATGTTGTTGTGACTTATTTTGACGGACTGAGCCTGAGCACACAGCGCTCACATTCTCCATCTTCACTAGTTTACAATCTGTTTAACCGGCCTGTTTAATAAGTTATTAGATAGAACTGTTATACAAAGAAAGTACAGTATATGAAAAGGTATTAGATAAGTAATTCCAAAAATTATGCCACGTATGTTGGTAGATTTATGTAAATCCCAGTTCCGCACTAGCCATTATTTTTAAATTGAAGGAGACGTGGGGTGTTATCCAAGCATAAATGGCAAGGAAAGCACCTTATACTTCAGAGCGGCCACGTATGAGGTGTTTGTGGGTGTTTCTCCCTCATATCTGCTTCAAGGTCTTAATGATAAATTGTGGCATTTCTTTGTTTAGCATCCAGTATTCCCGGAATTCTTTTGTCTTTTAATAAAGAACTCCGTCTCATCTTCTGTCCAAACATACCGTGTCATCTTTAAAGAATTAAAAACTTTTACTTGCACCAGGTGGCCTGTAAATGCGTAAAAATTTCCTTTGCAGTTTTGCGAAATATTCCTTTTTCGAAATTTGCTGAAAAAACCACCTCATGCGAGTGTAAAAGCTTTTTTTGCGATATATGGGAGTTTTTGCTAAATTGACGTGTTTCCATTGGGCATATTTTTAATTCGCAATTTCAATTTGCGCAATTTGAAGGGTAATGGAAACGCGGCTACTGTTTCGTAGAGTTAGTTTCTAGAGTAAATATACAGACTATAATCTGTGTGTGTTGCTGGTGGTTCACGGGCGTTTGGCCACTGGGTATCAGCCACACGGCAAACGCTAATACTTTTTCATATACCGTCTACTTTCTTTGTATAACAGCTCTATCTAATAACGTATTAGACAGGACTGTTAAACAGATCGTAAACTAGTGAAGACGGAGAATGTAAGTGTTGTGTGCTCAGCCTCTGGCTTACGTCACTTCAGAGTTCCTACTGCCGGTGCGAATGCAACCAGGAAAATAATACTAGGGGAACTTTTAGCTCTCGGGGAACCACCCTGGTGGTTAGTTCCTATAAAGCTTCTAGAACTACCCGCTGCGAAAGCCCCTTTAGTCTGTTTAAACTCCATCCCTCCACTTTCGATTGCGAGTTCACATTCATTTTTGAGAGCAACACTCACATCTCAAAATCAACTGATGGGCAGAACCAAGTCTTTTTTTGATCATACTTGCACTCAAATGCTGAGATGGGTTTTACTATGCTGTCTAGCAGCTAAAGTAAGCACTGTCATTTAAAGTTGCCCTCACTAATTACTACTAGTACTAGTTTAGATAACTTATTCTGGAACTGTTTTGCAACCCCACAGAACGGTCCGTTCAAATTTCTGTCATCATGACTCAAAATGCAAGGAGGGCGTCGTAACCCCTCTATCTCTGCTGTATTTGGGTTGGTGTGACTAGTTACATAATATTTGATCACTTAAAACTGATAAAGTAAAGAGGCACTTTGCTAATGGCATACTGGGTCAATAATTTAGGAAATGGAACACTAAGAAAGTCGACTACAAATGCTTTTGGGCCAGGCTCGGCTAGGAGGTTCAAACAGTGACTCTAAAGGCCGTACTGGTCTCCATTCACACACAGCAGGGCAGCAAGTCAGCACTCTTTCTATCTGATCGACATTTGATGCCTCTCTGGTCACATGCTACATTTCTACACAGGTACAGAAACACACTCTCACATGACTGACTTACAGTGGATCTTTGCCAGAGAGATCGGACACCATAAAACAGGTCCGAGGGGTCACCGTGTTGGAACAGATTACATTTTATGGGTGTTGTTGTAACCACGCTTATGAGATGAGAACACTACAGTCAATGCTACGTAAGCTTTCCCACCCTAAAACCTGGTAGACGCACAGGCGCTCTGGGTGCTTTCAGACTGACATTTTCATGACTGCAAACTCAAAATTGGGCTTAAGTTTGTGTTTGCAAATTTGGATACTAAACAGTAGGAACACCAATCAAGATGAGAGCACTTTAATCTACGATTACAACAAAACTGATCCGATTTCCGTCAGCTGTCTGACGGTTCATCAGACAAGACGCATTTCACATCCTGAAAAACTTCAGCAACCAGACGGACAAAACACTACCATTTTTGTTTTGACTACATTCTGAACCAGCAATCAAGTAGACTGCATGATAAACACTACATAATCTGGAACATTCTTCTACATGCTGCCCAGAAGAGCTCTGCAGTTATATAGGAAATAAAGTAAAGTAATCTGATGACAAACCCATAATGAGTTAATTAAATTCAAGCACCAAGTTTGCTATGCATCTTAAAACTGTAAAGATAAGTGAGTGTGTGAGCGGCATTTGGTCTCAGGCAGATTCTAGGAAGCATCTATCATATTGCAGAACTGACTCATATGAATGAGCACCCAGAATAAGCCTTGATCCCACAGAACTTGCTTACACCGCACTGGGGCACGGAAGGCCAGCCAACATGACTTCAACAAGTCATGGAAATACAACAGTGGAAGTTCTGCTGTTAATGTTGGTGGTTTGTATGTGTGTGATCACCTTTAAATAGATTCATTAACTACCCATTTAATCTCTCATGCTGAATCCACCAGTTTACATACACTGAACCATCAACACACAAAGTAGTTTGCACCCCATATTTATATCCATGGGCCATTATTTAGAGTCAGTCAAATTTGCATCCACTGTAAAGACCAAATTAAAAAAAACAAAAAAACAAACACACACAGAAAATCTATATAAATCAAGAGGTTTAATCCAAGACTTCTGTAGAAGAGACAATTACTTTATATAATTTAATGTCATTAAAAGTTAACACCATCACTTTATATGGCAGATTAAATGTAGTTTTTTTATTCACATATTTATTAACATTGATCAACACAAAGTACATCAAATATGGCAAATGTGGTTTGTTCTGGAGAAATTTTTCACGTTTCTTTAAAAATAGCTACCTTGGGGAAAAAAGTAATTGATGACAGAATTTTTATTTTTGGGTGCACTATCCCTTTAAAAGGTTAAGCATGCAAATTTTATGGGCAGGACCAACTGATTGTCCAACCACTAGCAGATGGAGGCAGTGTTTGTATTTTTAAATTCTGTTTAGCGATGCTAGCAGAGTAGAAATTAACACTTGCACCAATGTGAACCAGCATTACATTTAGTAAAGCTTGAGCAGTATAGGGAGTGCTTTGCATTTGCTTAAAGTCAGTCGAAAGTGCACGATAAATAAAGTTATTGTCTCCCAAAAGAAAGAATGAACTCTGAACCGCCTATACGAGTCACTTGTATTTTGAATCCTGCTGTGTTACAGTTCTGCGTCACTAGAAAATACATTTGCATAATGGCCGCCTATGTTGTACATTGTCCGCCTGCGAAGAGCCATCCCTCAAACGTCTTTTTACTGACGACTGCTTCTCAAATCAAGTTCAATGCGGGATTCACAAAACGCTTGCTCTTGAAAGAGATTGATCAAAATACGTTGTTTTGTGTTTTATATTGTGTACGTTTCCGGCTAACTCACGTTATTACGGTCTTACTGAAATACTTCATAGCTCATCAGCTGTGGGCCACTTTTACCTTAAACTGAGTCTATTAATGCAGATTGTCTGTCGTTCTTACTACTTTGAGTAAAGATAAAGGATGGAGATTTGTTTTGCAAACTTTAATGTTCCATCAGTCATTCACGTTAGTGCTGGGCTAACGCATGCGCTGTTATTGATACAGTTCCCGCATGTGCACCGCAATAAATCAGAAATACACACATGGGTGGAGGTTCAGGTTGAATAACTAGTTCTTTAAATGTTTCATCATCGGACTCGCGCTCGGATTGATATTACATATTGATTGTGTATACGCATGTTGAAACAAATTGCAACAAAAATTTCCCCAAGGGGATAATAAAAGTCAAAGTCAAGTGATATGGTAAAATCGACGACATTGTTAAGCCACCTTTCTACTGCACATAACATTTGCATACGATCGTCGCATTTCGTTAATAACAAAGTGTCATAATAACAAAGTAGTATAGGAACAGTGTAAAACAAGGTAAAATATACATAAAAGTTTTTTTATTGAAATTCACTTAGGGAAAATTTATGAGACTTTAATGTTAAAGGCCTGAAAATATCTTAAAGATAAAACTGGACGTCTGATCATGCTTTGCTTTAAATTTGAGGATGATACTCTCAAAAATGTAGCTTCTGTAAGCTTATGTCAAAAAAAAGTCTAGGCGTCCTTTCAAAAAGGCCATTTATTTCAGAACATTTGTAATTGTAAAGAGTAGATTTCATTCAAATAAATCCACAATAAACTGCTAATTATAATGAATATACAGTTACTGAAAAACGCAAGCAACTATTTACAGAATTTACAAAGTGTAAAAAAGCTGTTTGTCATACAGTCTGCGAGCTGCGCTACGGTGTGTGCGTAAACTGGCAGAAGTGTGTGGGTATGAATGGAAACGTCAGCACTAGTAGTATTCACCAATGCTGTTTACATAAAATTGCACAAGATGTCGCCTTTTGATTGGTTAATACGTCCATCCAAATCCATCCATTTGCTAGCAAGGCATTGGCTTGGCATTGACTGGCTTTATCCAACAAAAAACATTGCTATGATTGACACCTCGCCAAGCCTGTAATGCGCTTCCTGGATATATTGAGGTTGTACTCACACTAGGCCATCTGAACCGTGCCCAGGGGCGTTTGACCCTCAAAGTCTGGTTTGGTTGACTAGTGTGAGTGCTCCGTACCGTGCCGGGGCACGGATCGTTTAGCCGGCCCTTGCCCGCTTGGAAGAGGTGGGCCAGAGCGCGGTTCAGTTGGGCTCAGGCGCGGTACGCATGTAGTGTGATCGCTAACCGAAAACACCAAACTATTACTACTTGGATACACGTTTCAATTAATTAAACTATATTTAGGTTTATAACGGTCCTGGTTCTCACCTTACTGATGAACATGAATTGTAGTTTGTGAGTAAAGCTGTAAATTCCTCCATCAAAGTCAGCTGCCTCCGTAATAATCTTATAAATACGTGCTATGCAATCAAGTGAAAATTGCTGCGCAGCATAAATGATAAATCTATTAAGCAGTCTATTAGCGAAAGCGCTTTTCTTCCTGTATTCTTCAAAACTAGGGCTGCAACAACTAGTCGATAAAGAAAATCAATTAGTCGGGTCTGCCCTCTGTGCACTATAAGCTTTCATCAGTCGTGCCAAATTACAGCACTAAACACATTTTTATGGACAAAATGTGCATCTAGAAATAGTGGAGTGGAAACAGAGTGAGCTGATGCAGGAAAGGTATGTGATCCAAGTGCCCAAAACATGAGAATTGTTTATTTTAAGCTTCAAGCGAATGCATTAGCGTTTAACATACCCTGTCATGCACTTTGACAGATGTGTGTGTACGTCTGCATCCTCAGGTTATATCCACTGATCTATATAGAGAATAATAGTTATATCCTCATCTGTAAATTTTACTAATTCACGCGGGTATTTCCATTTTGCATGAAAGCGTGTCCTGAGAGTCTGTGTTAAACTTCCCCGAACAAGCGCCGGCGCGTCAAACAGACAGAACGCAGTCGAGAGAGACAATTCATATTCAGCGCAAAAAACATTCATTTAGCTGAAATACCTGCTGTTGGACGCTATATTTTGTTTTAAAAGTCAACATGTAATTCAAGTATTTTATGAGAGTAGTAACTGTAAATGGATAACGGTGTGTAATTTAATATAAATGCAAGACATTTCTACAGGATAAAGAAATGACAGCAACAGTTACTGTGTCCATAGCGAATGTGTGTGTGTTCCTGCAGAACATTCCTCTTATCTGGTAACACTGAGTTTGTGTTTTTTTGTTTTTGTTTTTCTTTAATATCGTTTTAATGTAGGGCTTTAAACTCCTTTTGCTTAGTAACATTTTTTTTTTGCACATAAGGAAAATTAGGAAAATTAACCATGGTTTTATACTAGTAAAACCATGTTTTTGCCGTATTGATTACCACACAAAAACCATATAGTTCAACTATGGATTTGAAGCAAAACAATGGTTAATTTGTGGTTACAATTAAATAACTACAATAACCCTGTTATTTATTTTTTATTATTATTTTTGTTTGTTTTATTCAATGTAAAACCATGGTTAATTTATATAATGGTAGATATATTCACTATGTATGTTTTCATAGCATTCAGCTGACATGTTTGTTTGAAGGACAGCATTGGGCAGCATGTGGAATAGTGTGTGTTGTCAATAAAATAAAAAAATTGGCTTTTTATCTGATAATCGGCCAACTAATCGATTATCAAAATAATTGTTAATTGCAACCCTATTCAAAACAAAAAGTTGCATCGTGAGGCTAACAGGTTAATGAATGTAGTGCATGTATGAATATATCCACAAAAAACAAAATGACCCTCAATACATCTAAAATAAGTAGATGTTATAGAGGTAATCAACATAAATATTGATTTAATAATTATAAAATAATTATTTCTGCCATAATTATTAATAACCGCCATTTTACAGAAATAGTATATTTACAGAATAACGTTAAAGTGTTAAAACATTGGTCATTCTAACTTCACGCTCATAGTTTTGATTAGAACACATCACACCCGGTCGGCTGGTCGCATACGCTCTAGCCACAGAAGTTCAAATATTTAAACTCAAATCTCAAATTTCCACATACGCATATGATCGGAACTCCACGCAGATCCCGTACTACTCTCCATTGGAAATGAATGACTTCCGGTCCAACGGCTGTCCAAACGCACACAAACACACATTTTTATCAAATCATACGTCATTAATAGCGGTTCACTTCCGTGATTTAGTAGTACGATTGCGTTCATATCAGCAGCGAACCGTACCGGAGTTCCGTACCCCAGACCACCTTTTTTAAGCGGATTCGGGTACGGTTCACAGGTGCGCACCCAAGTTCAGAAGACAGCGTTCACATCCAAACGAACCGCAATCTGACGTCAATCGAACCCGGGTGTGCACCAAAAGTGCTAGTGTGAAAGCATCCTAAATGCAACCGAACACACAATCGAACAACCTTACTGATTCAAGGTCCTTTCACACTGGACGTGATTTTGACGAGCAAATAATTCACGCGATGGTTTTATTTTTTGATCAGCTGTTTGTGTAATGAGTGCTTTCACACCGAACACAAATGTGCTATTTTTTTCGCTTTAATGTCGACGACAGAAAAGGCTTCAACCAATCACATACAAGGAAACAAAGGTGACGAAATGTCCAATAGATGTCACTAGCTATTCAATCAACATTAACCTTTGCCAGGTATCGCATTTCTCACGAGATTACAGCTGTAGTTGTGTTTGCCCACTGTAGGCTACAGACAACGATAACATAACCTTTTGAGTTAAAACTTGTTGATTATTTTTTAAACCTAATTGTGTCCGTGACTATGAAAAGTGAACTTGTTTCCATCAGTACGACTGTGGCACTCAACTGGAAATATAGCTGCTTCGGATCAATTGGTTCCTGAACATTTTTTTTTTTTTTTACCTAAAATGTTTTCCTAAACTAAAACATGAAACAATTAGAGGACATTTTTCAGCCAGCTGGTCATTTCAGAAATAAGGGTAGTTCAAGAGGAATGTTCTCCCTACCCCGGAAACCCGGCCCAAATCAAAGAGGCTGCGGGACGGAGCCGGAGCCGTATCTTATGTTCAAATCAAACAGAAGGAGAGTGAGACACACTGCTATTTCTGTCCCAAAGGAAACTCCAGGCACAGAACACACTGCTGCCCTGAAATACCTACAAGACCTCGTCACACACTCCCCACGCTACGGGAACCAACCTGTGGAACAATGTTCTTGACGCAATGATTACGAAAAACTTAACATAAGCACATACTTTTGAGGGAGGAAGGCAATTACATCTGACCTCCACTTAGTCTAAGAACTTCTCTCTCCTCCTTCAAAACTGTCTGTCAGCACACATGCCATTCTGTATTGTCAAGACCCAGCTAAAAATAGTCCGCCATGAGGAAATCAGCACTGTAGGGTGGGAGCGAAAGCAAAAAGCTATATGTAAACAAGCAGTGTGCGGTGAAAGACTTGATGTGGTGGTGCCACCAGCCTTGATTTGACTCAAATGATGGCGCCACATTCACCAACATTTGTGCAAAAATACACACACACACACATCCAGAAAGATCAAAACTTGCATGCTTGATTTTTAAAACAAAAACAACAACTGCAAAACTGATAATCTAAGAGCAAACTGCAGTTAATTCATTGACGAATACAGTTTGAGTTACTCAAAGGCTTCAGATCTCACTGAATAGACACAATCACAGAACTGATAAGGTCAAGTTGGATCCCTCCTAAATGAGGCCATTCTTCCTGAGAATTATAAGAAACACTGAGCATCATTCAGGCTCTATGAGCCCTGTCAGCACCAGCTCCTGTGGGAGACTGAGAACATCTCACTCAGAGAAGACAACCTGAATCATAACAAGCAATAAATTTGACATCTACATAAAGTTAAAAGTTAACATGACAGAACTGTCTCATGAGTTCAGCCACTGCCAGGATTGAGCCAATTACAACTGTCATCTATAAACACCTGCCACAGAATATCCTAAATTGAATGTTGCATAACTTCTGTCAGCATGTTCTTCACTTTAACTGTGAGATAAACCTTAACCACAGAACTGAAAAACTACAGGGCTTGTGGCAGACTCCAAGGGCTGTCAGTATTATATCATTATATATTAAAATATTCAACATTTACTCAATATCATGTCTTTCTTTTCTTAAGACTTACTTCTGTATGCGTGTTAGACACGCATTTAAAAGGTTAGTTCACCCAAAAATGAAAATTCTGTCATTAATTAATCACCCTCATGTTGTTTTAAACCCTTAAGACTTTCGTTTATCATCAGAACACAAATGAAGATCTGATGAAATCTGAGATTTCTGTCCTTCTGTTGACAGCCACGCAACGACCACTTTGATGCTTCAAAAAGTTCATAAAGAGATCGTAAAACTAATCCATATGAATCGAGTGGTTTAGTCCAAACTTTCTGAAGAGACTTGATCGCTTTATATGATGAACAGATTGAATTCAGGTTATTCATATATAAACATTCATCAACCCACACATCAGTTGTGGTAAACGGAAGCTCAAGCATGTTCGCTGGACATGCGAGAACCATTGAGGTTCATTCTCGTGTTAAGCCCAATTTATACTTCTGTGTCGAGTGTACGCCGTAGCTATGTCATAGGCTGTGTGACGCATGTACCCTGACGTGCACCTCACCTCTCCAAAAATGTAACGACAAGTCAATTCTAGGCAGACCGCAAGCGCGGTGATTGGTCTACCATAACCCCTCCCTCGGGGTACACATGCTCCCTCTGCATGTGTAATTGCACGTCGACGCAGACGACGCAGAAGTATAAATCAGCCTTTACGCAGCACGTCTGAGTTTCCGCAAGAACCAGTGAGGTTCATTCTCGTGCTGCACAGCACGTTTGAGCTTCCACAAGAACCAATGAGGTCCATTCTCGTGTTACGCAACACATTTGAGCTTCTGTAAGAACCAATGAGGTTCATTCTCATGTTACGCAGCACGTTTGAGCTTCCTCAAGAACCAATGAGGTTCATTCTCATGTTACACATCACGTTTGAGCTTCCTCAAGAACCAATGAGCTTCATTCTCGTGTTACGCAGCACGTTTGAGCTTCCTCAAGAACCAATGAGGTTCATTCTCATGTTACGCAGCACGTTTGAGCTTCCACAAGAACCAATGAGGTTCATTCTCGTGTTACGCAACACGTTTGAACTTCAGCAAGAACCAATGAGGTTCATTCTCATGTTACGCAGCACGTTTGAGCTTCCTCAAGAACCAATGAGGTTCATTCTCATGTTACGCAGCACGTTTGAGCTTCCACAAGAACCAATGAGGTTCATTCTCGTGTTACGCAACACGTTTGAGCTTCTGTAAGAACCAATGAGGTTCATTCTCATGTTACGCAGCACATTTGAGCTTCCACAAGAACCAATGAGGTTCATTCTCGTGTTACGCAGCACGTTTGAGCTTCCTCAAGAACCAATGAGGTTCATTCTCATGATACGCAGCACATTTGAGCTTCCACAAGAACCAATGAGGTTCATTCTCATGTTACACAGCACGTTTGAGCTTCCACAAGAACCAGTGAGGTTCATTCTTGTGTTATGCAGCACGTTTGAGCTTCTGCAAGAACCAATAAGGTCAACTCTCGTTTTCGTTCACTGTTCCTTGCTGGTGGAACGATCTCCCCACCTCCATCCGGAATGCTGAATCACTGACAACATTCAAAAGACAGCTGAAAACTCATCTCTTCCATCAGCACTTAAAAATTCCCTCCCTATTCTAGCTTATGCTACTCTAAGCAATGTCCAAAACTTAGTATTTCGAGCACTTTTCATGATTATTCGCCTCTTCATGACGAATCGCTTCTTGTATACCTCAATGGTAAGTCGCTTTGGATAAAAGCGTCTGCTAAATAAATAAATGTAACCAATGAGGTTTGTTCTCGCACATCAAGCAGGTTCGTATGGATTAGTTTTACAATCTCTTGAACTTTCTAAAGCATCAAAGTGATAGTTGCGTAGCTGTCAATGGAGGGACAGAAAGCTCTCAAAAGTCCTACGGGTTTAGAACGACATGAGGGTGAGTAATTAATGACTTTTTTTTTTTTTTTGGGTGAACCAATAAGTTTTTAACCATGTTAAATCAAGAGCAGCTTAAACTTTTAGCAATTAATATATCGTTTTATGCCTTATGTATATACATAAACATGCTGTTGAGTAAATAATGACAGCATTTTTTATTTGAACTATTCCTTTAAGAAAAATCCACAATAGTCAAATATGGGAAAGTGACCCTAATAAAGCATGTTGTACTTTAGTTTTGCAACATCAAAAGACAAAGTATGAGTGATTTTCTTTTGCAGCAAATGCACGTTTGTTTGCAATCATCAGATTTCTCAATGAATCCATTCGACTCAACCTACAAGTGTCCTAAATACACAACAGATGGGCTCGTTTTTAAATGTGGTTAATTATTAGTTAGCAAGTTAAATCATTAAATGCGCTGTACTGTACTCATGCCATCTGAAAACTCCATGTAAAGGGGACACAAATGATGTAGTCACAAAGGGCGCTGGAGGAAACACGAGCAGCACTAAACGTGAATCTTTTGCAGGCCTCTAGCCCCGAACCTCTCGTTCCCAGGGCGACGAGTGACTGACGTAACTTTCAAATAGCAACATAGTACAAAATCCTATGACACTTACAATCCAAATGCTTCTTCTTTGGCCCCATGACTTCGTGCGTGGTCGCCTTGCACACCGTTTTGGACACCGCGGAACCGGTAACACTGTGTTGCGCTGCCGTTATCCGATCCGTTATGCTTTGTCCAGACATCCTCGCAGTTTTAAACAAACAGAAAAAGGGGGAAAACAACAAAAGAGGGGGGGAAATCTATCTGGGCTGTTAAATCCAACGGCAATGCTGGCAGTCCCTGTGATGTGCACTGTTCCGCCACCTGACTGAGGAAGAAAGAGATCAAATAAATGAGATTTCAAGGAAGACGCATCCGGCGCTTTAGAGAGTCCAAATGAAGTTTGCTCTGTATGTATGCCATCAGCTGATCGCGACATTTACGTACCAAACGTTTCCTCCTCTATTAACAGCAGCGTCCTCTCTCTCAACCCCTCTGTCACGCACTCTCCCTCTCTCCTCTCCTCTCACCCTCTCTCTCTCACCCTCTCTTAAACTCCCCCTTTTTTTCCTCCTCAGTGGCTGTCCTGTCGGATCGTGCCTCCCCCTGCTGGGTTTAAAAGGCTCGTAGGAAAATGGCGGGTCTGTTTCCTCTTTTCAGAGGATCCTCCCAAGGTTTATATGGATGTTGGATGGTCTGTGCGTTACGACGCCATGTTGGCTCTGACCATCAGGCTGGGGTCCTCACACTACGTAGAATGTGAGTACTACGATTTGGCTTGTGAGCCAAAATGGCGGCTCTGGATGGACAGATTCTGTGTATCATCTATCTACCAGGGCGACGCTTCACGTGACGGAATTTATCCAACCGTTTATGGTTTCATGAGCTGTTCTTCTTTTTAGATTATTATTATATATATATTTTTTTTTTTTACAACACAATCAACTTAGACATGTCATTAATTAAATGTATATTTATTTAATACTTTCAAAAAAAAATAATTCAATATGTAGGCTGTATTACAAGTAGAATGTATATATACACACTCATACACACACTAGTCAGTAAGGTAGAAATCTTTATAATAATATAGTAGTAAATGTAATCTAAAATAAAAAAGAGAACATAAAGTTTTATCTTTATTACTTTCATCATTTATGAATAATTGAATCGTGATGAATCGTGTCCATCTGATTGACTTGTGTGAAATACAATCAAAATACATACATTTTACATTAATTTCCCTATATAATTACTTTGGCTATCTTACTCCTTAAAAAATGCATTACAAAAGGGAGACATCTAGTGATAAAAATATGCAATTACAGAAAGCATTGCTTTAGGGAAAAAATAGGTTGTCTATCGTGTTTAAAGCAATCGAAAATCCCGAGCTGCATCATTAAAGCTTGATTAATTTATGTAAATTACAATAGTTGATTATACTTATTTTGACCATTTGCTGGTTGTGTTCAGTTTGTAAGTGTCCCTGCAGAAACTAAGCGGTTCTGTCCTGCTTATTGGTATTGTATTGACTGCATACAAGTACAAATATGCATGTTCAAGAAAATAGATGTAAATACCCACACATTTTTAAGCATATTTTTGATATGTGCAATGCTGTAAAGCATCACTATATTCAGCTCAAACTGAGGAAAACGAGAGGGGAAGGTCTCAGAGATTGAATGTCCAGGACAAAGCCAAAAGCACTGATCGGTTTCTGGACGAGGCTCATCTGTGTTAAATGGGCCGAGCAGATTGACTTAT
Organism: Rhinogobio ventralis; assembly: GCA_039654625.1. Classification (NCBI taxonomy): domain Eukaryota; kingdom Metazoa; phylum Chordata; class Actinopteri; order Cypriniformes; family Gobionidae; genus Rhinogobio; species Rhinogobio ventralis. The sequence continues at coordinate 4,465,591 of CM077215.1, forward strand.
ATCAACAGCATCGCACAGGTGTCATCAGTGCTCGTTGCTTTGCAGTCGTACCGGTAGAGGGCGATATGCACATGCAGGTCTCTATGTCCTTGTTCACAAACTTTCAAGAGCATCTTGACGACATCCATTTGAGAGATAGCAGGTGCATGTCAGCCTTTTCTATTTACACCAAATATTCTACCAGAATACTGAACAACATTTCAAGAGTTTGTATTCATATTCTACATAATAAGAATAATCTATCACTTTCTCAGGATCATTTGACATGTAATCAATCATCACTAAATGCTAATAGCTTTTATTATTAAAAACAAATAATAATAATAATATAGAAAAATGCAGTTTTCAATTATTTTCTGCATTACAACAGTGCACTAATGTTTTTTTTATTTTTTTTATCATGATAATTTGTTTTAAAACAGTCATAATTATTATTGATATCTATAACTTGTTATAAAAAGTCCAAGAGTTTGTATTTATATTTTGCAGAAATAATATTTAACTTTCAGGATACTTTGACATCTACACAAAATGCTGATAGCTTTTAATTATCTGCATTACAGTACTGACACACTGTTTTTATAATTATTATTTGTATAACAAATAACTATTTTTATACTACTACAACAAAAAATAATAATAATAATTGTATAATAATAATAATTTTGTATTGTTATTAATAGTTTTAGTATTATAAAAAGTAAATATGATATAAAAATAATTAAATTTATTTTATTTAACATTTTAAACAATTTATTTATTATCTGCCTTAAAGTTACACTGCCTTACACATAATTATTCATATTTAATTTTCAATAATTACATAATAATTTCTTTAATAATATGATACTAATACTAATTATTATTATTATTATTAAAAATGCGGTTTTAAGATACTGAGTTTTGAGATCCTGCATTACAATCCTGACACACTGATGTTTTGTATGCTGTTTTATATGGATCTCTGTCTGTGAGAAGAGAGCTGGTTATAGATATGGCTCATAATGAAAAGGTGTGTCCCTCAGGTCTGAATACCACATGGCTTGTGTTTCACACATAAACAATAAGGCATCCTGTGATTTCTGCCACCTGGGACCAGAAACACAGCTTTTCTGTCCGTTTAGTCTCATAGAGATCTCTCACATGCACAAAAGTTTCCTCAAACGCTGTCCAGCAGTGATGGAACTCTATAAACCTCCTCCTGGTTCAGAGTGGTTTTTACACAGTAGCGCTCACAGTGTAAACCCTTATAAATAAAAAGAAAACGTATTAGAAAAATATTTAATACGATATAGACCATTTAGTATATAAAGTAATTAAATTAAAGTAATTTAAAAAATGACAAATTAATGTATCATATCATTAAACCTGATCTAATTAATTCACACAAACATGCAGATTAAGATTTAATAATATTGCTTATTCATTCTGACCTAAAATAATTGCTTCACGCATTCTTAAGTTAACCTCCACCAATTATTAAACTCAATTTCACAAAACACATTCTCATACAGTTTTTTTTTTATAGAAACATCTGAATTGTGAACCATTTAAAGAAATAGATTTACCTTAAAGACAACCATAAAAAGGGACAAAAAATGGGTCATTAAAAGGGTGTGAGGAGAAAAGTGATATAGATGTCAGATGTTTTTTTTCCCTCTATAGCATGTGCTATATGACTCCATTCAACAGCAGACCTAACTGTTTCTGTGTTGGACGAAGGCTTACTCAGATGACAACCAGTGTTCTCTCTGCTGACAGGAACAGTTAGGAGGTAACCAAGTTGGCTGCTGTGACGGACAATACAATCTACAGAGAAGAGAAAAGGCATTTTCATCTGCGCTGTACCCAACAAAGAGGCCAGAGACCTGTCACTGACAGACTTTCCTCTCTCTTTTTCACACTCCATCTCTCTAACTGCACACAGCTGACTTAATTCCATATTAGAAGTATATTGTAAAACATGGTGAACATTTTGAAACTATTTCAGTTGTGTTATCTGTCCTTGTGTTGCGGAAACGGAGTTCACCAAGTGTAACATTCCAATCGATCAATCAGATTTGAGGGAAACATTTACAGTTTATGTCAAGTTTAGGCTTACAATCAGGTTTAGATGCTTCTACATCAGTGTTAAGGCCCGTTCACACCAAGGATGATAACTATAAAGATAACAATATAGTTCTAAATATCGTTCTCAATATTAAAGAATAGCACAGAGCTATAACGATAACGGCACAGAGAAACGATATTGTTGGAATCACTTTTCCAGCTGATAACCGATAAAAACATTGGCTGACAGCCAATCAGAATTCACCCTGCTGTACCAAGCCTGAGCATTTAAAGTGGCAGACAAGCACGTGCATAGAATAAACAGAACGAGATTGTCTTTACACCGATCAGGCATAACATTATGATCACTGACAGGTGAAGTGAATAACACTGATTATCTCATCATCACGGCACCTTTTAGTGGGTGGGATATATTAGGCAGCAAGTGAACATTTTGTCCTCAAAGTTGATGTGTTGGAAGCAGGAAAAATGGGCAAGCGTAAGGATTTGAGCGAGTTTGACAAGGGCCAAATTGGGATGGTTAGACGACTGGGTCAGAGCATCTCCAAAACTGCAGCTTTTGTGGGGTGTTCCCGGGCTGCAGTGGTCAGGATCTATCAAAAGTGCTCCAAGGAAGGAACAGTGGTGAACCGGCGACAGGGTCATGGGCGGCCAAGGCTCATTGATGCACGTGGGGAGCGAAGGCTGGCCCGTGTTTGCCGATCAAACAGACGAGCTACTTTAGCTCAAATTGCTCAAGAAGTTAATGCTGGTTCTGATAGAAAGGTGTCAGAATACACAGTGCATCGCAGAACAGTCAGGGTGCCCATGCTGACCCCTGTCCACGGCTGAAAGTGCCAACAGTGGGCATGTGAGCATCAGAACTGGACCACGTATTTCAGTTAGATTTCAAATCAAATTTACATCATAATAAGTTTAAATCAACTGTGCCTCCAGTTAAAAATGCTTATGAATATAAAACATTGGCACAATTAAACAACAAAGCAAGCAGATTCTTTGAGAGAGAGACAATTGACAAAACTTGTGGTTTACATGGCACCAAAAAGGCCACCAAAAGTGATGTCAGATGTTTTTTTTCCCTCTATAGCATGTGCTATATGACTCCATTCAACAGCAGACCTAACTGTTTCTGTGTTGGACGAAGGCTTACTCAGATGACAACCAGTGTTCTCTCTGCTGACAGGAACAGTTAGGAGGTAACCAAGTTGGCTGCTGTGACAGACAATACAATCTACAGAGAAGAGAAAAGGCATTTTCATCTGTGCTGTACCCAACAAAGAGGCCAGAGACCTGTCACTGACAGACTTTCCTCTCTCTTTTTCACACTCCATCTCTCTAACTGCACACAGCTGACTTGTTTCCATATTAGAAGTGTATTATAAAACATGGTGAACATTTTGAAACTATTTCAGTTGTGCTATCTGTCCTTGTGTTGCGGAAATGGAGTTCACCAAGTGTAACATTCCAATCGATCAATCAGATTTGAGGGAAACGTTTACAGTTTATGTCAAGTTTAGGCTTACAATCAGGTTTAGATGCTTCTACATCAGTGTTAAGGCCCGTTCACACCAAGGATGATAACTATAAAGATAACAATATAGTTCTAAATATCGTTCTCAATATTAAAGAATAGCAGAGTTCACACCACAGCTATAACGATAACGGCACAAAGAAACGATATTGTTGGAATCACTTTTCCAGCTGATAACCGATAAAAACATTGGATGACAGCCAAATTGAGCCAATCAGAATTCATTCTGCTGTACCAAGCCTGAGCATTTAAAGCGGCAGACAAGTATGCGCATAGAATAAACAAAACGAGATTGTCTTTACACCCATCAGGCATAACATTATGATCACTGACAGGTGAATAACACTGATTATCACGGTATTAGTGGGTGGGATATATTAGGCAGCAAGTGAACATTTTGTCCTTAAAGTTTATGTGTTAGAAGCAGGAAAAATGGGCAAGCGTAAGAATTTGAGCGAGTTTGACAAGGGCCAAATTGTGATGGCTAGATGACTGGGTCAGAGCATCTCCAAAACTGCAGCTCTTGTGGGATGTTCCCGGTCTGCAGTGGTCAGGATCTATCAAAAGTGATCCAAGGAAGGAACAGTGGTGAACCGGCGACAGGGTCATGGGCGGCCAAGGCTCATTGATGCACGTGGGGAGCGAAGGCTGGCCCGTGTGGTCCGATCAAACAGACGAGCTACTGTAGCTCAAATTGCTCAAGAAGTTAATGCTGGTTCTGATAGAAAGGTGTCAGAATACACAGTGCATCGCAGAACAGTCAGGGTGCCCATGCTGACCCCTGTCCACGGCCGAAAGTGCCAACACTGGGCATGTGAGCATCAGAACTGGACCACGGAGCAATGGAAGAAGGTGGCCTGGTCTGATGAATCACGTTTTCTTTTACATCACATGGAAGGCTGGGTGCATGTGCGTTGCTTACCTGGGGAACACATGGCACCAGGATGCACTATGGGAAGAAGACAAGCCGGCGGAGGCAATGTGATGCGTTGGGCAATGTTCTGCTGGGAAACCTTGGGTCCTGCCGTCCATGTGGATGTTACTTTGACAAGTACCACCTACTTAAGCATTGTTGCAGACCATTTACACCCTTTCATGAAAATGGTATTCCCTGGTGGCTGTGGCCTCTTTCAGCAGGATAATGCTCCCTGTCACAAAGCAAAAATGGTTCAGGAATGGTTTGAGGAGCACAACAACGAGTTTGAGGTGTTGACTTGGCCTACAAATTCCCCAGATCTCAATCCAATCGACCATCTGTGGGATGTGCTGAACAAATAAGTCTGATCCATGGAGGCCCCATCTTGCAGCTTACAGGACTTAAAGGATCTGCTGCTAACATCTTGGTGCCAGATACCACAGCACACCTTCAGGGGTCTAGTGGAGTCCATGCCTTGACGGGTCAGGGCTGTTTTGGCAGCAAAAAGGGGACCAACACAATATTCATAATGTTATGCCTGATTGGTGTATAGCTGTATTTATGGTTATCGTTCTTGGTGTGAAAGCGCCTTTATTCACTAACATTTCCCTGTGATTTTAGGGATAAGTTATTGGTAGGGTTAGGTGTAGGTTTAGGGGTAGGGTTTGTCCATGGTTAGGACAAAAAAGTTTTGGACAGGGATGTTGTTCCAGGATCAACAAAGTATGTTGACCCAGGAACGCATCTAACTCGGCAAAATCAGGGGTCCCTCTGTATATTATGATGATTTTTTTCATACTCTCTTAAAGTTTTATAGAACTTGACTTACAGTCGGCCCCAACAAAGTCTTTCTAATGTAGGCTAAATTGCAACATTAACAGCCAATTTGTGGCCTAAAATCATTTCAGTTAGATTTCAAATCAAATTTACATCATAATAAGTTTAAATCAACTGTGCCTCCAGTTAAAAACCCTTATGAATATAAAACAGGGCACAATTAAACAACAAAGCGAGCAAAGCGATTCTTTGAGAGAGAGACAATTAACAAAACTTGTGGTTTACATGGCACCAAAAAGGCCACCAAAAGTGTATTCCCTTGTTTGAAATTTCTCTTTTGCTTTTTTCCTCACTAGACTAGACGTATCCCGTCTGTCGGATAGCCATGGCAACCAAACAAAGACAGATTACTCATAGTTCCTAATTCCTTACAGGCCGCAGTGATTGATGCACTGGGCCTGACACCTGCTTACCAGCCAACTGATGGCATTTCACACAGCTAGTAGAAAAACAGTAATTGCTTGTACCCTGTTAAAAAAGAGTCACGCATTTTCTCAGAAACTATAGTCTGATTTATGATACAAGATATGCAGATAGTATTCTGCTAAGAGAAGATTATCAAATATTGTAAGTTACACTATAGACCTCAAGTAAGGTTAGATATGCCATTGTCATTCCTATTATATTGCATTACTGAGTTTCTCACTGTAACCTCCTAATGACCCACATTATTCACTGCACTCTGAATAAAGTCATCAGATAAATAAAAAGACAAGAAAATGAAGCAAGACCAAATGCCAGCCAAATAAAAATAGATACAGCCTTTGTGTTGTGATAAGGTATAAACGTGTTCATAAACACAAGTCATGTTGATTTCAGAAGTGCAGACGTGAGCTAATGCCATTTCATCATTCTATATGGGGCCAGATTTACTAAACAGGGCAAATTAGCATGAGAGCACAATTTCATAAAAGCGACAATGGGAGTGGACAGTTCTGCGCGTGATCTACTTATGACGCAAATTAATGAACACAGACACAGCCGGATCATTTCCATAATGACCAGCGCAATCTACCAGTTAGCGTCTGGTTTAAGACGTGCTTTTTTGGGCAGTAAATAATGGCGCAAACAGCAGTAAATTGACTAGCGCAAACCTTTGTAAATCACCTTGCCTGATTCATTTAAATACTCTCCTCCCATAAATTTTGCGCCTGAAAGGGAAACTCTACAAATACATATGCAGTAAGGTCAGCCGCAAAAATAACCGTCCATGCCTTTCCAGCGCTAATTTATCACTGCGTGTCTTTAGTAAATCCTGACAGTAGTTTTTTAACGCCAGGGTTTGCGCTGGAGCAAGTGGTTCGTAAATCTGGCCCTTAGTGTTTAAAATGAGCCCAAAACATATTCATAAACTCTCAAACCATCCTGTAATTGTTCTAAACCCATTAATAATTGAGCAATGAATAGCTATTCAAACACTCAAGAACATTTATGCAGTGTTTTAAAAGGCTTAAATTGTCCAAGGATGCAGTTTTGCAATCAATCAATCAATCAAAACTTTTATTTTGCACGGCTTAAAATGTATTTACCGGTAATTAATAAATTGAAGATTAAAAGAATGCCAAATTATTTTCCATTTTCTCAATTGCTATCCTAGAGTGTAAATGCGTTATTACATGTGGAAATCCTTACAGTAATAGTTCCGCTTGCCCTGATATTTTGCCAAGGTGAATGAGATTGTGCCACACTGATAAACGGCACTATAGCCTGCCATATAGAGACATTCAAGTGTGAAAAATGAAAGAATGACATTTGCTGGAAGCGCATAAATAGAGATACTTATCGCATGTACTGAATTGCCCTGCTATAGACCAACAGCTCCATTTTACCCACAATCCCTTCCATCTGAAGAAATTCTAAGACGCGAGGCAAACTTCGTCAGAGTTCTAGCCGAAGGGGCTCAGAGCTTCATCCGATTCGTGTCTCTGTAATATCTGAGCTGGATTTAGGATGTGAACAGTTTGGGATGGTGTTGCATAGTTTTTAAAATCCTTTTCCTTTGGATTTCTTGTATTTTGCACAGATTGACAAGCGACTTTTGGATGATGTATTGCAGCTGGAGCTGGCCTGCAGCCCGGACATCTTGAGCTTTGATTAATCAGGTAAGAACGCACAATGAAATCATTCAAATTTCCCCTTTTTGCAGTGATGGACCGTAGAGACATTTCTAAGGCAATTAATCATGCTGATTAAAGGCATTTTAAAAATGATGATGTATAAATGGCAGCTAATTTGATGAAATATTAGTCTGCTATAAATTTGAAGAGGTTGGAACAAGCATTCATCACTAGAAGTATGCTATCCACAGAAGACCCCCGTTTTGTGATATAGATTCTCATATGCATTAGCCGACAATCGATGTAAGGCCAAGAGGGGGGGGGGGGGGGGTCACGGCCAGACAGGTGGGATGCGGCTGGGGAAGTGCTGACTGAGACGGGCCAAACAAAGCATCTAAAGCGTCCAGACAATCCTGGTCCCGACCCAGACCGTCCTGGCACACAGAAAGGCCAGCTCAGTCAGCGACGAGCCCAGTCCCAGAGCCGATGAAAAGATAATTCCCCCCTCGCAGACCACATGCGGCGTGGGGCCACTTGTGAGCGCTGACAGAGCAAGATCAAGCAGAAAGGATATGAGTGGGAAACTTCAAAACCTGCTCATGTTTCTGGGCCTGTGAAAGGATTTGTATAACACATTCACTTTTGATGGACTTTCCCATGTTCCCCCAGACAGCTCTTTTGCTGTTGACGTGTTCAGATAATGAATCTCTTATGTTTAATTTTTTTCCTCAGAGCAAGGCCGTGTTTCTAGTGGTTTTGCCGGGATGCTGGGTAATCCAGTTAGTCTTGCGCCACAGCCGAGGACAGATGGAGTACCGCTGATTCTACAGCTGCCAGGGAAACGGGTGAGTCTTCCGAAACGGAGCGAGGGATGCTAGAGCAGACGGAGGGCAAAAGTGGACCAAGGTCAGGGTGAAACACGCAGAACTCTGTGTAAAAGCATCATACTAACAAATACCTACAGGAAGTGAATCTGTTTGAATAGATTTGCAGCTTTTTGAATATATGCATTGAGGTGAGTTGATTTGCTCACAAAGTTTGTGCAACGGCACTTCAGATCAATTTATGCTCATTATTGGTTTCAAATTGAACAGAAGCACCAACAAAAGTATCAGATTTCTCATTTTCTGTCTTTTTTCATCAAATTTAATGGCATAATTACTGAACAATGCATCCAAATTATCTTTTGAAGTGAGTCTAATCATGCATTTCTTCTCTCGTTTCAGAAAAAGAAGCATTTTCTGATGAATCCAAAGAAATTGCTTCTACATTGTCTTCCTCAGGCGTTGAAATGGAACGTTTGTGTGTGATTCTTCTGCTTGCAAGTAAAACTTTCATAGTGAATGCGCAATTCAATGGGTTCAACTGCGACGCCAACTTTCACAGCCGCTTCCCCTGTGAGTGAGCGCTTTCTTTTTTTGTGCAAGCATTTAATCAGTGACACGTAATTAATTATATTTCATTCTCTCTCAACAGCTGAGCGGGACATCAGCGTGTATTGTGGAGTGCAAACCGTTACGCTGAAGATTAATTTTTGCCCGGTGCTTTTCTCTGGCTACACCGACACTGACCTGGCACTGAACGGGCGTCACGGTGATGCCCACTGCCGAGGGTTCATCAACAACAACACGTTTCCAACGGTTGTGCTGTTCAGCATCAGTCTCAGCACGCTGGAGGCTTGCGGAAACTCACTGGTGGTAAGAAACCACCTGTTTTCACCATTTTTAATGGCCTGCATAGCGGGAGCTGACCCATGACAGAATAATTTACTCACATTAGCCCTTAAATGACCCAGAACTTTCATTTTTAGGTTCAGTCACTAGTAAGAAAAACACATTTGTTACAGTAAATGCTAAAATACAGCTTGTGTTTGGAGAGAGTATTCTCTCTATGACAATTTGGCCATGATAAATGAAGAACATCAGCGGTGAGGTGGATTTATCTCTGGTTTGGTGACGGCAGAGATCTGGCATTGATAAAAGGGCTGAGGATTATGGAGGTGAAGGTACATTAGTTTCAGGAACAGCAATCACAGTTTAATGCCACTGTGTCTAGGTCTCAACGGCTCAGGGGCCCAACGCATATGGGAATCTTTCCCTGGTTCAGATTGGGAATATAGCAGGATACATTGACACTCCGGATCCCCCAACGGTCATCAGCTACCTACCGGGACTGCTTTACAAGTTCAGTTGTAGTTACCCACTGGAATACCTGGTCAACAACACACAGCTTGCTTCGTAAGTCGGCTTCATCACTATAGTTACATAATTCAGTACTGCATTGTGTCCATGCTAAATTATTCACAATATTTTGAGGGAAGATAAAACGGTCACAAATTGCATGTTGTAAAATATTTAGCACTTATTGTTAAGATTTAATGGGCTGAATTGGGAGGCATAATTAAATTAGTATGCACAACGAATATGTTGTAAAACCTAATGCACGGTTGATTACAAGGACATCAGACAGTAAATCAGGAAAAATTATTACACAAGTTTTCCTTTCAGACTTAATTGGCCTGCAAAGTATATTTATGGTGTTTTAATAGCTTCTTTTGTTCGAAGGTCAGCTGCAGCGATATCAGTGAAGGACAGCAACGGCACTTTTGTGAGCACGCTGAATTTACTTCTATACAACGTGAGTACATCAGTATCATTTTTAATTAAGCGTTATATAGAGATCTATCTACATATTTTGCACTGTGCTCAAAGTGCAAAGTGCAATGCATAAAGTATTGTAATTCTGTTTTTGATGATTATTATAAATAATTATTTAAATAATGGAATGTGTCCAGTTCAAACGAGTCAATGTCTGATATGACTAAAAATTTATTTTTGAAATATTTTGCTTATTTCTATAGTAGAGACTTACAAAGTTTTCTTAAACTATTTATAATAATAACAACAAGAATGATTTCTTATTCTCTTTTTTAAATGATCTTAAAGAATATGTATATATAATATAATATTAATTTAACCCTGGTGGTCTTTTTTTATTTCAATTAAATGTACTATATTTTAGTTTGATAATGTTTTTTATTTAACATTTTGTACTTTTTAGGAGATTTTATGGTACTAAATTATATTTATGCTGTAGTGATAATCCATTTGTTCACTTTTTGAGCATACACCGTAACTTAAACGGTTGTAAATCTTTAATGTTTTAGAGTTTGATCCCTTTTCAAAGACAACACATGGCAAATTATTGCTGAAGTGAAAAAAGTTTCAAAAAGTGAACTTAAAAAAAGTTACAGAATTTTACGTTTATTGTTATGAAAAATGCACAAAAATAGGCCTACTATTTTCAAAAACACATTTTACTCTAAAAATGCAAGAAAATCAAAGCCATAAATCTAATCAAGTTGTGTTCCAAATTTGAGCTTGATTATCTAAAAAAAAAGAGCTTTCAGTAAGATTTTGTTTGGGTGCAGTACCAAAAGCTTCCACTAGATGAAATTCATCTCCCATTCATTTCCAATGCGGACATTTTTGACCGTGAGGAATACAAGTGTGACTATTTTTTCAGGACCATTTAACCTTTTCAAATCATGTCAAATTTTTTTTTGTGTGTTCACATAGCGAGTGCCAAAACCTTTACTAAGTTTCATACCATTCCAATGAAGTAAAAAAAAAAAAGTAAAATGTTTTGGTCAAAAATGACCGAAGAACACCAAAGGGTTAAATGTATTATTTTTTTTTTGTATATATTTAACCCTGGTTGTCTTTTATCTGTGTGTGTTTTGATGTTTTTTTATTGCTATATTTTGCTCATTTCTATATTCTTGGAGCAAATAATTTAGTGTGTGGGATCCTAACCTGTGGTGTTCAATGTTTAAGGACTCCACATACATCCAGAACCTTGCCATCCCAATGTCTGGACTTACTTTGAAGACACGTGTGTTTGCCGCCGTAAAAGCCACCAACCTAGACAGGAGGTAAACTATGGTTACTCAAGCATATCTTGGGAGAGTATCTTGCAAGGAGGCCCAACATACTAAAACATATTGAACGGTCTGATGGAGATCAAATGTAAATTGAGACAGGCACATGGTCTTTGGACTGTCACTGCATTGTTAAAGAACTTCCCTAAATGACCTCCTCTCTTATATCTGATAGATCCAGAACTAGTTTAGCCCATTAAAGGAAGAATGCTGAGTGACTCAATGCTGGCCTTGTTTAGGACCAGCGAAGGGCGCCACTAAAATGAATGGGAAAGATTATTATGGATCCTAAGTAGAGATAAGACACATGACTTCTATATGGAACAACAGTGGTTTGGTCGTATGGGGCGGTTTCCCATTCAAGCATCCGAGTCTTAGTGACTGATTCACGCATGTCACTCTCCACAGGTGGAACGTTCTGATGGACTACTGTTACACCACTCCCTCTGGGAATCCTAATGATGAACTCCGATATGACCTTTTCTTTGGGTAATTCTTCAGATATATGGATGTGCTTGTGGGTGTATAGAAGCAGAACTGAGGCTGAATGCTAAGTGTATCTTGTCTCTGGTCCAGCAGATGCGATAAGGACCCGCAGACAACAGTGTTTGAGAATGGGAAGAGCCAGATGGGCCGATTCTCCTTCGAGGTTTTCCGCTTTGTCAAGCACAAGAACCAGAAAATGTCCACCGTCTTTCTGCACTGCGTGACCAAGCTGTGTCGCTCTGATGACTGCCCCCTGCTCTTGCCTGTAAGTATGGCTGCTTTAGGTGAAACGGGTCAACATGTCTGGGTCATACTTCACCCTAAAACCTGAAATAAGATATTGAATTTTTGACAATATTTTTTTTAATTACTCTATTTATTCAGGGAGGTTATTTCTGAAAAAAAAAAAAAAAAAAAGTGTGTATACACTACCGCCTAAAAATTTGGGATTGGTAGGATTTTTTAACGTTTTTGAAAGAAGTTTCTTCTGCTCACCAAGGCTGCATTAGATCAAAATACAATAAAACAGCATTATTGTGAAATATTATTACGATTTAAAAGATCCGTTTTCTCTTTTAATATTTTTTTTTAAATGTAATTTATTCCTGTGATCAAAGCTGAATTTTCAGCATCATTACTCCAGTCTTCAGTGTCACATGATCCTTCAGAAATAAATATAGAAAAAGCAAACAAACACAAACAAACAAAAAGGACATTACAGTAATGCAAAAATTTGTTTTAAAAAAATGCAAATGATTTATGCGTCATGGTAGTATTGGTTTTACTGCCTTTAATTTATGCTGAGAATTTATTTCTGGAAAAAAAAAATATATAAAATGTGTGTATATACTACCGCCAAAAAATTTGGGATCAGTAAGATTTTTTTACCTTTTTTAAAGAAGTTTCTTCTGCTCACCAAGGCTGCATTTATTTGATCAAAAATACAGTAAAACAGCATTATTGTGAAATATATTATAATTTTTTTAAAAATTGTAATAATATTTCACAATAATGCCGTTTGATCCGTTTTCTATTTTAAACTTTTTAAAAATGTAATTTATTCCTTTGATGGCAAAGCTGAATTTTCAGCATCATTACTCCAGTCTTCAGTGATCACATGATCCTCCAGAATTAAATATAGAAAATGCAAACAAATAGGAATGCACCAATATGAAAATTATGTCTGATACAATAACCGATTCTTTATATTTGAAAGCTGCTAACCGATATATTGCCAATAAATCTAAATCAAAATTTGTTATAATTTTTGAGAGCCTGATTACAAAAACAAAAGTCTCACCATTAAATCCATGCCCCAAGCACACAATTATAATGTTCTCATTGTAATTTTATGTAGCCTATATGACAGACTTGCACTGCACATTTTGCACTTTGAATTGTATTTTCCTTTTTGAAATGATTCCAATCATATTTCAAGCGATTCAAAACCATCATGGCGAACGGTGTGCATCTGAAGACAATAATCCATTATTTATTGGCTTTAAGATTTCGGCCAAATCGTCTTATCAGGCCGATAACGGTAACATTAAAAATGAACATATATCGGCCGATACCGATATGGTGGCCAATATATCGTGCATCCCTACAAACAAACAAAAAGGACATTACAGTAATGCAAAAAAATCTAATTTTTTAATGTGAAAAAAAAAGTAACTGCAAATTATTTATGTGTCATGGTAGTATTGGTTTTACTGCTTTTAATTTATGCTGAATATAATGAGAGCCAGTGAGAATAACAGGAATTACAAAAACAGCTCAGTAAAAGTCATGAGAATTTGTAAGGAAAACATTCTTAATTTAAAAAAAAAAAAATCTTAATTGGTTCTAATAATAGGATTCATTCCCTTTGTTTAATATAAAAAAAACTGTGTTCATTTCTTACTCACAAATATTGGCATCCTGACAGATCTGCGGTAAGAGGAAGAAAAGGGACACTTCGGAAAGAACCGGTGTGGCCTCTGACAACGCAGTCATGACTGCCGGACCCATCATCACCCGAAGTGGTACGAAATAAGCTATAATGTAGTGTTTATGTAGCTCATGATGCTGACAATACTGTCTAAATGTAACAGCTAAAATGTAAACTTTGAGTACACTGCAAGTTGGATAAAGGCATGCAGTTTAAACATTGTATCTCAACTCTCAAAGTGAGCCTGTTATGAGACATTATTTAGCACTTTAAATTAGCCTTTAGGCAATAAGTGTTCCATCTCACTAAAACAATTTTCCTCTGTCCACAGATGAAACTCCCACCAATAATTCCCAACTAGGTAAGGCTTCCTTTTTCCTCCACTTTAGCCCTTTTAAAAGGGAGCTAAATCCATCTATCTCAGAGCTGTAGTATTTCTGATGGAGGATAAAAGCACGCTTTACTCCCTCCTGGAAATATAGAGGAATGTTTTTTGTTTTTTTCCTCAAAGGATGTAGCGGCTTAAAACCATGACCAAAATAATGATGAGTTGGAGGGTTTCCAACAGAGAGAAGTTAATAGAGGGTAGAAGCAGGTGGTGTTATCAAGAAATGAACAAGAGGATTGAAAGAAAGAGTGTGCGATAAGAGTTTGAACGGTGGGTAACATATTGTATGAAGTCTTCCTAACACTGTGTGTGTGTGTTTGTGTTTGTGTGTGTGTGTGTGTGTGTGTGTGTATTTCAGCACAGTTAAACGGGCCTCCATTCAAAATGAATTCAGTGACGAGTGCCTTGATTTCTGCCATCGCAATCCTCGGCGTTATGAGCATGTGTTTCTTCATCCTGTCTCTGTCACTGCTGAGGGGGAAACAGACGCCACCAACACCTCTGTCAGGAACCCACAACCCAGCGTTCAGCTAAACGCACACACATGGCTGTTCCTTCATCTAAACAATACAACAATACCTGTGTCCGGAGCTCTTCAGTTACACACAATCATGCAGTACAGGGAAATAATATCATAATATCACTCTACACAGCCTTTATCTACACACATGACATTTGCCTATTTTTGGTTACAATGCAGCTGCTCTCATTCTTGTAACTTTACATAAAACACAATTCTAAACCATTAGAGGTTGAATTTGAAAGGATTCTCACACATAAATAAACAGGAATAATGCACTTAAAAGGTGCACTCAGTAATTTTTGTCCTCATTACACATAAAACATCATTTTGACAAAATCACATGAGATTTCAGTTGTATAGGTAATTCAAACTAATTTAGGGGTTGCCATGTTGAGATCACATGACCACCTGAATACTACTGACTTTATGGCTGATAATGCATTACAATGGCATTGGTAACTGAAAACATTTGATTTTGCGTAAATCTGCATCCACAACACTAGGAGTCAGTATAAATTAAAAAAAATTTGCTCAACATAAACAAAAATTACCAAGCGCACTTTTAGGCCCAAAGCTGCAAGTGGCACTATAGTTAAACCCGCTCACTTTTACAACTCTTTCGGGCCGACTACTGTCATGGCGGAGCGGCGATTTAAAGGGATAGTTCACCCAAAAAAATGTAATTCTGTCAATTTACCCTCAAGTTGATCCATACCTGTATGAATTTCTTTCTTCTGCTGAACACAAAAGATGATATTTTGAAGAATGTTGGTAACCAAACAGTTAATGGGCCCCATTAGCCATTTTTCCACTGTCGGGCCAGTGCGAGCCAGTGCGAGCCAGGGCTTTTAACAGGCCAGGCTGGGCTAATAGCCTCGGACCTGTAGCACCAAGCCCAAAACCACGCTGCGTTTCCATCATCGGGCTCAAAAATCTGCAGCACATCACTAAAACCCGCCGGTAACACGCCTCTCTGGAACAACATCACACAAACCCATCATTTCACCAACAAATGGAAGTTTTATCAGAAAACTAATCAGAAAGAAATCACTGGAAACTAGCGAGATCGCAAAACCAACGTGATAAAAGCGGCCGTTTGTTTGCATTTTTGTAGTTTACTTAAATGCTCGCTGCAAAATATGAAGAATCTGCATTCATGTACTTGTGTAAAGTATATTTCTGGCCTTAAAGGGATTTTTCAGATACAGTTGTAAGAAAAAGTATGTGAACTGCTTGCAGAATCTGTGAAAATGTAAATAATTTTAACAAAATATAAGAGATCATGCAAAATGCATTATTTTTTATTCAGTACTGTCCTGCATAAGATATTTTACATAAAAGATGTTTACATATAGTCCACAAGACAAAAAAATAGCTGAATTTATAAAAATGACCCCGTTCAAAAGTTTATGAACCCTTGATTCTCAATACTGTGTGTCGTTCCCTGGATGATCCACGGCTGTGTGTGTTTTCTGATAGTTGTTCTTGAGTCTCTTGTTTGTCCTGAGCAGTTAAACGGTCCAATGTTCTTTAGAAAAATCCTCCAGCTCCTGCACATTCTTCAGTTTTCCAGCATTTTTTGCATATTTAAACCCTCTCCAGCAGTGACTGTATGATTTTGAGATCCATCTTTTCACACTGAGGACGATTGAGGGACTCAAACACAACTATTAAAAAAGGTTGAAACATTCACTGAAGCTCTAGAAGGAAACACAACGCATTAAGAGTCGAGGGGTCAAAACTTTTTAACAGGATGAAATTTTTTTCATTTAGTACTGCCCTTCAGAAGCAAAAGAAGATACTTACATGTTAAGTACAATTTACCTTATTATCAAATTCAATACGTTTTGACCCCCTGACTCTTAATGCATCGTGTTTTTGTTCTGGAGCATCAGTGAATGTTTCAACCTTTTTTTATAGTTGTGTTTGAGTCCCTCAATCGCCCTCAGTGTGAAAAGATGGATCTTAAAATCATACAGTCACTGCTGGAGAGGGTTTAAATATGCAAAAAATGCTGGAAAACTGAAGAATGTGCAGGAGCTGGAGGATTTTTCTAAAGAACATTGGACCGTTTAACTGCTCAGGACAAACAAGAGACTCCTGAACAACCATCACAAAACACACACACAGCCGTGGATCATCCAGGGAACGGCACACAGTATTGAGAATCAAGGGTTCATAAACTTTTGAATGGGTCATTTTAATAAATTCAGCTATTTTTTTGTCTTGTGGACTATATGTAAACATTTTTTATGTAAAATATATTATTCAGGACAGTACTAAATAAAAAATAACATGCTTTTTGTATGATCCCTCTTATTTAGTTAAAATTATTCACATTTTCACAGATTCTGCAAGCGGTTCACATACTTTTTCTTGCAACTGTAATTTACTTACCCTAGTGTCGCTCGTAACCTGTATGATTTTCTTTTTTATTAGATATTTTGAAGAATAGATCAATTGTTTTTGCCCATAATATTAACATCAATGGGGTCCAATGTTGTTGTTTTGGACCCCACTGACTTTCATTGCATGAGCAAAAACAGTTAAAATATTCAAGACAGAATCTTAATTTTTGGGTGAACTCCGCCAGTTTATTTAGCAATTTTAGTCATGACTGTTAATCACTACACCATCTAGAAAACAAACCTGAACCATCAAGCTGATATACTGAAAGTGATCGTAGTGTAAACACAAACATGAATAGAGATTTTTTGAACACACTTTATTTAATTGCTCTTGTAAATGAACTGATCAACAGAGCAGCAAACTGTTTTATACATGTATTTAATTTGAAATGTCAGTTGATCCGGATCTGTTGGCGCAGTGTAACTTAAGGTAATACCTCAGCCCCTCGCTTCATTATTGCAGGGTTTAAGATCAGTTACATGAAGAACATAAGCTGAGGTATCTGAATTGACCTAACACTAATATTTCTAGTTCAGTGAGAATATTAGAGGCTATAGGATGGAATGTGAGGAGTCCATTAATCACGACGGCACAAAGGATCATGGGACACCAGCGAATCCAAATGCATAACTCTCTGCAATAATTAGTTTGAGTTACAAGAGCTGAGAGAGAGACCATAGGGAACGAATTTAATTAAGTCGAACAGCAACCTAGATCACTGTGCTATGTGATTGAGGTGGATGCGAAGACTATTTAAGATATTTTTAGTTTTAATTAATTGTATTTGTTTTTACTCATTAGTATTCATATGTATCTGTGATACCCACTGAACAGTAATGAGTCTTAGCAGTTAGTTTCACATACTCCAATATCCAGTGTTGGTTATTCTTCTTTTTTTTATTAAAGATATTTGAATGAAATTGTCCAAGATAATTTAATTAAATATAACAACCCATGTTATTATCCCCCAAACACACATTTGTATTACTTTGTAGGATTTTCTTTCCTAGTTGTTAACAATAAAGTAAATTCAGATGTGCTTCTGAATATTTAGTTTGAAGATGTTGCTGTAATAATTACAAAACAGACAGGGATCACAATCCATTACTTGTATTCAATGCTGTCATGTTGAAGAAAGCAAGCTTTTAAAGCTCTTCACAATGGTCGTAATCATCATGACGCCAGCTAAACAAAGAGCCTGTATTCATAACAGACGTTTGATGACTTCCAGGCTTATTTTCTTTGACATCAGTGGAAAATATTAATGGCGTAATGAATGAATGGCCCAATTTAATGTGAATAATTCAAAGGTAAAAACTGTCAGATAAACTGTCAGCAAACAACATATGTGACCCTGGACCACAAAACCAGTCATAAGGGTTTTTGAAAATGAGATGTATACATCATCTGAAAGCTGAATAAATAAGCTTCCCATTGATGTATGGTTTGTTAGGATAGGACAATCTGGAATCTGAGGGTATTGGGATATTGAGACAATCGCCATTAAAGTTGTCCAAATGAAGTCCTTAGCAATGTATATTACTACTACTAATATTTTTTTTATATATATCTATGGTAGGAAATTTACAAAATATCTTCATGGAACATGATCTTTACTTAATATCCTAATGATTTAAGGCATAAAAGAAAAATCGATAATTTTGACCCATACAATGTAATGTTGGCTGTTGCCACAAATATACCCGTGCGACTTATGACTGGTTTTGTGCTCCAGGGTCACATATATTTTTACATATTTTACCAATACCATAGTGATCATTCAGGTACCATATATAAAAGTATATGGTATTTCCGTATGAAACCATCACTGTACCATATTACCGCCAGTGTGCTTTATGTAAAGCTATTATGGTATTTGTGTCAATGCTGGTTTCCATAGTGATATACAAGGATGCCCTTCTTAAATAAAAATCCTCCTTTGTTCCTGACATGAATATCCTCATCTGCCTTAAAGAAGGGTTGAGTGTCAGCATAGAATATAAGGATTAGCTCTTTTGATTTGTAAGTGACCTAAGCGCACAAACCCCAAATCATACAAACCCAGCCCTTGACACAAGGAAGTGCCATTCTGAATTCTAAATGATTAAATAATAAAGTATATATATATATATATAATCATGAATTTATTTTATTAATTACATTTCTGATAAATATTATTAAATATAAAATTGTATATGTATAAAAACTATATTTTATATATAAACTTCAGTCTTCAGTGTCACATGATCATTCAGAAATCATTCTAATATGCTGATGTGGTGCTCAAGAAACATTTTGTATTATTATCAATGTTGAAAGCAGTTGTTCTGTGGAAACTATGATACATTTTTTCTGAATTCTTTGATAAGTTCAAAACAACAGCATTTATTTGAAATAGAAATCTTTTGTAACATTATAAATGTCTTTACTGTCACTTTTGATCAATTTAATGCATTCTTGCTGAATAAAAGCATTAATAAAAAAATCTTACTCGTACCAAGCTTTTGTAGCAGTAGTGTATTGTATTTATTGCAAAAATAAATGACAGGCCTATTGTGTTATATTATAAAGGAAGCTACAAATTTAAGTTTCGCCAAAATATTCCAACACAAAGGCCCTGTATTCTTATGGCAGTACATGCGGATTATGATCTAAAGATATTCTTGTCATTCAAGGTGATTTGAATGACAGTTCTGGCAGTGAAAGTTGCCAGATCTCCGTGTAGCATCGTATTAACTAGTAGATGCCAATAAGAAATCTGTTTTGAAGTAAGAAATCACACTGCTGGCATCTGACACGGGCAGGGGTCATGCTTAAGCTGTATTAAACCAATCTGTGATTCTCCACAGATTCTCCTGAGATTTATTTGGATCTATGGCTCATCGCACGGAGAAAGAAAAGATTAACGCTGAAACAAAGTGCTTAGCTTGCAGCTTAAAGCAGAGCCCTCTCATTACAGAATAATCCACTGACCTTCTCACACCACTTAACAGTGTTTACACGCAGCGGTTGCCCTTTAATCAAACGTGCCCTTCTTTTGGATCTGTTGATATATGTGATAACAGATTTAGTCTACTCGAACATATAAGGAATGAGCCATGGGTTATGTGATCAGATCTCTGGGTTCTAATTGCACATTTTCAGACTTGAAATAAAGTAAGATACTGTTGGTCGAATAAAAATAGTTGGTGTACAAGTGTACTAGTAAGTAAGCACTAATTGGGAACATCTGGTACAAAACACATTTGTATTTTGTCAAGCATTTGGATGTCAAGCAACCAAAATAAGTGACTCAAGACTAAATTGAGACATTAATACTGTGAAGGGATGATAGTTAAAACAAAGCCCAGGAGTGCGCTGCGATGTGCTTAATGAATGTTTTCCTCACCCTTGTAATTATGTTGTCTGATTTCTGATCTATTTAATTGGTTATCCAATGATGCCCAGTGGGCTTAATTTTTGAAACACGGGCAGAATGAATTTGTTTGCCAAATCATTCTTATGTAAGTTGTTGCAACAGTTTTGTCAATGTATACCTGTATAAAAAATACCTTACAAAAAGCACAGATGCATATTTTATGTTATTTTATTTTAGATAGACAGATAGATAGATGGATGGACGGACAGACGGACGGACAGATAGACAGACATGGATGGATGGATGTATGGATTTTATGTTCTGTAAGTATAGATAGATAGACAGACAGACGGACGGACAGATTTTATGTTCTGTAAGTGTAGATACAGTTACTTTTCACTGTAGGGATGGTATTGGCCAGGTGATGAGCGATGCCTGGTTTCCTCCAGACATGACACTTGCCATTCAGACCAAAGAGTTCAATCTTTGTTTCATCAGACCAGAGAATTTTGTTTCTTGTGGTCTGAGAGTCCTTCAGGTGACTTTTGGCAAATTCCAGGTGGCTTTTTACTGAGGAGTGGCTTCCGTCTGGCCACTCTACCATACAGGCCTGATTGGTGGTGTGCTGCAGAGATGGTTGTTTATCTGGAAGGTTCTCTTCTCTTCACAGAGAAACGCTGGAGCTCTGTCAGAGTGACCATTGGGTTCTTGGTCACCTCCCTGACTAAGGCCCTTCTCCCCAGATCGCTCAGTTTGGTCGGGCGGCCAGCTCTAGGAAGAGTCCTGGTGGTTCCAAACTTCTTCCATTTACGGATGATGGAGGCCACTGTGTTCATTGGGACCTTCATTGCTGCAGAAATCTTTCTGTACCCTTCCCCAGATCTGTGCCTCAATACAATCCTGTCTCGGAGGTCTACAGACAATTCCTTGGACTTCATGGCTTGGTTTGTGCTCTGACATGCACTGTTAACAGTGGGACCTTATATAGACAGGTGTGTGCCTTTCCAAATCATGTCCAATCAACTGAATTTATCACAGGTGGACTCCAATCATGTTGTAGAAACATCTCAAGGATGATCAGTGGAAACAGGATGCACCTGAGCTCAATTTTGAGTGTCATGGCAAAGGCTGTGAATTCTTATGTACATGTGATTTTTTTTTCCGGTTTTTATTTGTAATATAGATAGATAGATAGATAGATAGATAGATAGATAGATCTTGTTAATTTATATATTATAAAAGAAGTTATTTTTCAAATAATATAAAAAAATAAAATTATTAATAATTAAACTGTATTATTAACTTAATAAATGATAGAAACAAAATTATTAATATATCTGTCATATTGATGAGATTTTAGTGTCAGGTTATGTTAATATAATATTTAATATATTTCAATGGATATGTCAAGAGTACAGTTTCCTTTAGCATTTCGCAGAAATCAGGAAACAGTCATGGTCTTTTGGGGAAAACCTTGTCCAAAGAAAACAATGGTACCATGGAAACCACATACACAACAACAACAACAACAACAAAAGACTCAGCTGCCAACCCATCAAAACGGTCACGTGCTTAGACTTCCATTGCTAAATCATGTATGTTTGCATTATCATCCTTATTTATTGTGTTTCTAGGATTACCTCTGGATCAATATAAAGATCCCTGACATTTCGTACAGTGTTAAACTAAGGTGAAAAGAGCCATCGCCGTATTGTCTCCACTCCGTATTGTATTAAGATGCCAAGAGTATCCATGTTTAAGTAAGTAGACAAAGAAACCAGGCCATTGTCATCTGCATGTCTTTGAATGCGCATGATGTGTAGAGTTTCAGCAAGTGCCCTCAGGCGGTCGACTATGGGACTTTATTCACAAAAGGGCTGGCCCTGAACAGTGGACACACCAAACTTCTCTGACCTTATTTCATTCCCATCCCACAAAAGGAAAGTGCTCTATAAAAGGACTCTTAGATCGCAAGAAGATCTCACAGGCAGAGGATACCCAAGCCAACCGCAAGCATGATACAAGGTGCGTACGTGTCCTAGGACGTGTAACTGTGGGATATGCGCTGAGCTCCTGGATGTACTGATTTTGAATAAGGTGTTATTTTCTTCCACGAACAGGTTCACATTCAGCAAACAGCAGGAAATATATTCTCCTCAACATTTCCCTCTTCCTCCTAGCTACAAAATTCAACAAAAGCATTCAGTTATCGCCAAGCGATTGTGGATCAGACTACAGACGTCCAGGTATAGTTCTGATTTAGAGTTTTGATGAATCACACGGAAGGTGCTTTCAAGCTTGAAATGCTGAGTAACAAAAATGGTTGATTTAAATGGGTTTCTTTTGCCTCAAGTAAGACCAGTTTTTGTACAACTAATCCGTACATTCTTGTCACGATAGAGTACACAGACATCTCGGTGGACTGTGGAACGGAATACATCAGTCTGGCCATCAAATTCTGTCCTGTTCTATACACTGGCTACAACGAATCAGAGTTAATCCTCAACAGCGTCATCAATATCCCAGATTGCCAAGGGACTATCGACACTACCGCGTCACCGCCCGTGGCCCGATTTAGGTTCCCGCTTAACTCAACCCATGCCTGCGGCAGCAATTTTGTCGTAAGTAATACACTGAGAAAAAAAAAATATTTAGAAACAATTTGCTGTTAAATTTCATAAACAATTACAACAAAAATGGCAAGTAACATTGAATTAAACATTTTGTTGTATTTTCTTGTAAAACATACTCCAATAATGATTTACGGAGTAGTTATAAATTAGAGTCAAGTTTTCAGATACCATTAAAATGTCACAAATTCGTAACTAATATTTAAAAAAATATCTTATTCAAAGTCTATACTAAAGGGTCAATCTTATAGCATCAAATACAATTCATTTCTAAATTTTCTCCACAGACGATCACAGATGCAGGGACAGGCATATTCTCAGATTTCTCTAACATCGAGACCGTCAACATCAGTGGAGTTGTACGATCGAGTGAAATCACAACAGGCACCGTGACGTATAACGCCGAGCTGAAGTACTACTACTCATGCTCTTATCCTCTGGAGTACCTGATCAACAACACTCAAGTGGATGTGTAAGCACTCGTTTTCTCTCACGCTATAGCAAACCAGGTGTAAGATCCGTTTACCTGGGATAAAAGAACAAAAACTCACTGGGGAATAAGAGTCTTGGTGTAATGTCGCTCTAACAACACATTAAATCTAATTGGTCAATCCCTGTTGTTGCCTTAAGGGACAAGGAAAACTATATCAGATTCACAGTAGAGAGACACAATGACACATATACACGTCTAGTCTGTGAGTTGTCAGCGTTGAGTAATTGTAGGCTCTTTCAAGTAAACTTTAACCTCGTTCTGCCTTTTTAAAGGTCGGCCTCCTCGATTGCAGTAAAAGACAACAATGGCAGTTTCATCAGCACTCTGAAACTTAGACTCTTCAGAGTAAGTCAATCCTTAAACTGGACCATCCATTGAGATTAGATCAGCTAGAAACAAATGCTAATTATCTGAATTTGTTTCATTTCTCAGGACATAAACTACACCCAGCCTCTCGTCATACCTCCCCTTGGTATTGAGCTGAGGACAAATGTGTTTGTGCAAGTGGAGGCCTCCAACTTGACCTCCCAGTAAGATACTCATTGAGTATCATTGTGGCAGTGAATCGAGCAGTTTTGCATTGAAGTTGACTATTATTATGTACTTCACAGGTATTTTTTGCTGCTGGACAGATGCTATGCCTCCACTTCCAACGCACCCCTCACCAAAAGCTTCTTCAACCTCTTTGTGCCGTAAGTTTAATCATAAGAGTAGTATTCTTCATTTTTAATATTATTAATAATAATTTATATCTTTTTAAATATTTAACATTTTATTTAATATATTGTTTTTAATATTTTTTTAAACCAAACTACAATCATAATGCAGTATCCTTAGCTTATAGATAAGGCAATATGAATTCTCTGAGATTGAAAGTGACATAATGCAGTATCATTTGGTTCTGTTGTATGTTAACCCTTGAAAATATATTTTGACTGTACTATGGTACTGGACAATTACTATAGTCATATGTCATGGTGTGTGTACATGGTACGGTCAGAGTACACTCTAAAAAATTCTGGGTTAAAAATAACCCAAGTTGGGCTGAAAATGGACAAACCCATTAATTTTGTTGTTTTAACCCAGCGGTTGGGTTAAATGTTTGCCCAACCTGCTGGGTAGTTTTATTTGACTCAACTATTGTTTAAAAATGAATGTATTGCTTGCTTAAAATGAACCCAAAGTATGTTGGAAACTTACATTTATTAATATGTTTAATAAATTAACATGATTAATTAGTTTAAAGAATAATAATTAAATAGCTTATTAATAAATGTTCACCTTTTTGATTATTATTGTTGCCTCTAGTAATTATGTGTCTGATTCTTGGGTTCATTTTAAGCCAGCCATATAGTAATTTTAAATAGTTGGGTTAAATAAAACTGCCCAGCACGTTTTAACCGCTGTGTTAAAACAACCCATTCACTGGGTTAAAACCATTTCATTTTCAACCCAACTTGGGTTGTTTTTAACCCAGCATTTTTTAGAGTGTACATGTCCAAAACAACATAATACCATTGCACCATGTACAAAAGCCATGTTTGTAAAATGATCAAATCTGTCTGAAAGTGACTGGAGGGCTTGAGACAGAATAATTTGTTTGATGATTGTTTGATCAGTTGTGAAATGGATCATCTCACTAAAATGCTGGTGAACGGGGAGATGCAGCTTGCTCGGTTCTCGTTTCCTGCCTTCCGCTTTACAGAGCAACAGAACCAGACAGTGTCGACGTACTATCTGCACTGCATCACCAGACTGTGTGAAATATCAACCTGTGCTACATTTAGGGTAAACACATTCACACATACAACATAAACTACCCATTTACATAATTTGTTCTTAGAATTTATATAAGTTAAGTCTAACCAGAATATAAACACCTTTTGGCTTGGGCTGGATCATATTGTTAGTATCATGCCATTTCAGTTGTGCTACATTAATATTTATGTTCCTGGCTGTCAGTGTCACTATACAGTGTTTTTGCCAAGCGTTGCTATTTTGTGGGGACATTTGAAGACATTTTGTCCCCACAAAAATAGCAACACACATACAGTTCACCTACCCAGACAAATAGACCTATGGCCAAGACCTATGGCTCTTTCCACAGCAATGTCGCAAACGAAAAAGGAGAGACGTTGCACCCATCACTCCTTCTCCAAATGGAGTCACAGAAAGCACCACCATCACATCACCAGCCATCACCATACGTGCAGAGAACGGTACGTTCCCCTTTTTGAAAACAAAATGAATCATTAATCTACCAATACCTACACTGCTTTCTGAGAAACTGACTCTATACTGTTTATTTCATTTCAGTGGTGGCAACAAAAGAGGAAGGTAAGCATTAACTGTTTGACATTTAAACATGTAATATTTGTGTTGGGGAGTCATTCACTGAACGTACAGTGGTGGACAAAATGATTAGAACACCTGACAGATCTGAAAATATTGACCTCCAAAACATGATTTAATTTCATAATGTTCATGGTTGCTCTGACCATCAAATATCAGATGAAGTGAGTCATACTGTTTTTATCCACTTTTAACTTTAATATTTGGTATGTCTACCTTTTGCAGCAATTACAGCAGCACATCTCTCTGGCTAAGTTGATTGTGTGTCAATATATTTCCTCTGAGAACTTCAACACTAATGTTATCCCATGCCTTCTGCAACTGAAGCCAAAGGCTTTCCTTTGAATGTACAATAGATCTGTCCCGTTTATTTTCCAACTCGCCCCAAATGTGCTCGATGGGGTTGAGGTCTGGACTTTGAAGGGGCCAGTCCATAATTTTCAATGTTCCAGCAGATTCCTTCCGTCACAGGTAGTTCTGGCAATAGTTCAAAGAATGTTTGGGGTTATTGTCCTCTTGGAAAAGAAATCCAGGCCCAATAAGACGACTCCCAGATGCCAAGTGTTCTAATAATTTTGGCCACCACTGTAGCTTTGTTAATACTAAATTAACCAAACAAACGTTGGCAACGATCAAGCGCTCTCTTGTATAATGTTAATATGTAGCGTCTGAAAGTTTGATATGTTTTAGTGAATCAATTTGTTCAGATAAATCATGTGAATGAACCAGACAAAAAACAGTAAAAAAAAAACGTAAACCACTGCTGTCTATCACTGTTTTAGTGTTTTTAAATTTAGCTGTTTTTCACTGTAAAAAATTATATGATTAATAAGTTATGACAACATATGTTTTTACATTGCTTTAACTTAAAAAAGTTGAAAACTGCTTAACTTATTTTGGTAAGTAATATAAGATTCAACTCATTTTTTAAAGTCAGTTTAATGTCATTTTAAGTTGAAATGACTTAAACATCTAAGTTGACTGTACTTAAAAATTTAAAGCAGCAACTTTTTATATCTTTTTTAAAAACCCTTAATATTTTTCAGCCAAAGAAATACTCTTGAAAAATTTATTTTCTATAATAATAATAATAATAATACTATTAGATTCTTTAAATATTTTAAAAATATTTTAAAAAGAAGTCTCTTAAGCTGTCTGAATTGATTTGATCAAAAATACAGTAATGTTGTGTTATTGTGCTTTTTAAATATATTTTAAAAAGAAATGTATTCCTGTGATGGCAAAGCTGAAATTTTCAGCATCATTACTCCAGTTTCAATGTCACATGATCCTTCAGAAATCATTCTGATATGCTGATTTGGTGCTTGAGAAACATTTATTATTATCATTGTTGACAACAGTTGTGCTGCTTAATTTTGATGTGGAAAATGGATTCTTTGATGAATAGAAATTCCAAAACAACACCATTTAATTTGAAATAGGACTCTTTTGTAACATTTATAAATGCCCTTAATGTCTTTTGATCCATTTATTGCATCCTTGCTGAACAAAAGTAGTGTTTTCTTTTAAAAAATAAATAATGACTGACCCCAAACTTTTGAACAGTGGTGTAGTTAGCTACTTTTTGCTTGTAGCTCAGTTGATCTAACCTCAAATGTCTTTGCATCTCAGATGTGTCAATCAGCACGAAAAAGCCTGTGGACTCCTCTGTGGGTCTCGGCGTAGCTGTGGGCATCCTGGCATTCGCCTGCATCATGATCGTAGGAATGGGAGCACTTTTCTACAAAAGACACTGGCACAATGCACCTTCAAAAATGCCCCGGTGAGCTGAAATGCCCTGCTCCTGCTCCGAGAGAGGATCTCCCATCGCTCCCATCTGGAGGGCTGAGCAGGGCTCAGCATAGAACTGTTTTCGGACAACAACTTGATCTTTCCTGTAATGCTTCTTGGTGAATAATCATAGCATGTGGTTTAGAAGAGCAACAGTGCACTACATCAGCTCTACACATGAAACATGCGTTTAAGTGTAGCTTGGACCTGGGGATACATGTTAAAAGCACAACCAAAACAAAGCTTTAATCCTTAGCTTATAGATAAGGCAATATGAATTCTCTGGGATTTCCTGATTTTCGAATTAAAGTGCATTAAAAGTGAAAGTATTGACTGACCCATCAAATGAATCCAATCCCAGTGAGCACACACTGTGGTACCTGTAAAAGACAAAAAGGAAGTACATTTGAATGTGTGTGGAGGGTTTGGAAGTGAGAGCGCTCTTTAAGACAGTCCCAAAATGTTATACTGAATGTGTTATTTATTAAAGACTACTCTTTCTGCTTAACATACTCATGTACAGCCCAAAACATCCTGCGTTTACAATTAAACTTGTAACATTTAAATTGACACTTTTGAACACACACACACACACACACACTGTAGTGAGAGTATTATAGATTCCTTCTGCTTCTCCAACTTTATAAATAAAGAAATGGGAATGAAAGCCATTTTGAATGAGAGTGGGCTGAAGGGGAGTGCAGCAATGCGTAGATTTTTTAGATCTGAAGTTATGTTCTTGGCTCTGCACTTTGTATCATTATACTTCCTAAGGCAGGCTGAGCTCTTAAAAGTAGATGTATATTTGTGATTCATCCATTAATGCATGCTTCATATGAATAAAGACTGCTGGTTCAAGAACAAATCACTGTCTCCTCAAGTGGATTCTATTTAATAGCATAAAATCATGACATCTGCAGTGGAAATGTAATTAGATTGCCTGAAAATATAATTTGGGCCTTTTGCATTTGAATTAAAACTATTAAGCACACATCAAAACGTGCCAGAGGTCTAAACTAATTGCATGGAATGTAGGAAATACATATTTAAAAGTCATCTATGAGGTGTTTGACCTTATATATAGAAAATAGAAGCCTAACTAAAGTGGGTCATGCAAATTCATTCAGCAAAAGGGGATTTTTGGGTGTCACTACTGCAATATTAGTATGGAAATGAGAAATGCAACCTGATCACAGGCTAATATCATTTTACTATGACCTGTCAAATACATTAATGCCTGACCTTCACATTGTCAGGTGACTTTACAGCAGCTATGATTAACCTCTTTTTATTGTTCTCATTGTTTAGGGTCACATTTTCATGCATGACACTTGAAACTGCTCTCACAGCCATGAAGGAGAAAACGTGACACTGCACTCCTTAAATAACCTACATAACCACAAATAAATATCACCAAAAAACGATCAATCAAATGTGATCTCTCATGCAGATAATAGTGTTCTTTCACTCCATTCATTTTATGTGTTTGTTTATGGGTTGTGTTTGGGACAGACAACTTGTCGAATCCTCAAGATGCCTAAAGGGGAAAGGACAGATTCTCAGACAGATCCGCCTAACACAGAAGTAGGGCACATGATGATTCATACTGTCAGATGTTGAACTAGGCCATCGTTTTGTGGCTCTCTTTAA
The DNA here is from genome assembly GCA_039654625.1 of Rhinogobio ventralis. NCBI lineage: Eukaryota > Metazoa > Chordata > Actinopteri > Cypriniformes > Gobionidae > Rhinogobio > Rhinogobio ventralis. Next base: position 4,494,952 of record CM077215.1, read on the forward strand.
ATCCCTTTGTTTCTCTTTCACTTTGTTTTGCAAGCATAGCTCGATATTTTAACGCCCCATTTACTGACTCACCCACAGTGGTTTTCCAAAGGAATATAGCATCAAAATATAATAGATGTTTTATTTTTAGGATTTATTAATCCAGTTATTACTGCAGTGTCACACATAGCACACACAGCTGTAGTTGCCAGAGATGTACTGTATGAAATACAGTGACAATGTTTCAGAAAGCTCATATCTGCATATTTCAGTAATTGATATAATGTTAATATCCAAACCAATCCGAACTACTAAACTAGGTCATGGACAAGAACAGTAGCTAATAAATGTGTATAACCAGAGCACAGTTAACACATCAGAGTAATAAATATGGCAGTAAAAAATGCAATAAATTGAAATCGAACATACTGTAACATTACTATTTAAATATAATCCAATTGCACTCACCTAAAGGATTATTAGGAACACCATACTAATACTGTGTTTGACCCCCTTTCGCCTTCAAAACTGCCTTAATTCTACGTGGCATTGATTCAACAAGGTGCTGAAAGCATTCTTTAGAAATGTTGGCCCATATTGATAGGATAGCATCTTGCAGTTGATGGAGATTTGTGGGATGCACATCCAGGGCACGAAGCTCCCGTTCCACCACATCCCAAAGATGCTCTATTGGGTTGAGATCTGGTGACTGTGGGGGCCATTTTAGTACAGTGAACTCATTGTCATGTTCAAGAAACCAATTTGAAATGATTCGAGCTTTGTGACATGGTGCATTATCCTGCTGGAAGTAGGATATTTGTAGTGGAGATGAGTGGTACCCGGTGGGGTCTTCTGCTGTTGTAGCCCATCCGCCTCAAGGTTGTGCGTGTTGTGGCTTCACAAATGCTTTGCTGCATACCTCGGTTGTAACGAGTGGTTATTTCAGTCAAAGTTGCTCTTCTATCAGCTTGAATCAGTCGGCCCATTCTCCTCTGACCTCTAGCATCAACAAGGCATTTTCGCCCACAGGACTGCCGCATACTGGATGTTTTTCCCTTTTCACACCATTCTTTGTAAACTCTAGAAATGGTTGTGCGTGAAAATCCCAGTAACTGAGCAGATTGTGAAATACTCAGACCGGGCCCGTCTGGCACCAACAACCATGCCACGCTCAAAATTGCTTAAATCACCTTTCTTTCCCATTCTGACATTCAGTTTGGAGTTCAGGAGATTGTCTTGACCAGGACCACACCCCTAAATGCATTGAAGCAACTGCCATGTGATTGGTTGATTAGATAATTGCATTAATGAGAAATTGAACAGGTGATCCTAATAATCCTTTAGGTGAGTGTATATTATGTGTCATGTCACTTCTGTGAACGTTTCAACCGCACATTGCAGTAACTTGTATTTTTTATTTTATAGAACAATTTTAACAATATTTTACTGTAAAACGTTAATGTATTGTCTTGTTAAATACAATATACATTTTTATCATAAATTATATGGCAACTCATAATTTTGTTTACATATTTTGACAGTATTTTGCTGTTTGCTGTCTTTAGTAAAATCAAAACTATTTTCACTGTTTATAAAGTTAACCAATTAGCACATTTACATTCACCCACCGACAGTTAAAATGATGAATATTTTTATTTGCAATATTTAACATATTGAAATCAGAATAAAGCAATGCAATAAATTGGAATAAAACAAATGCAATTTTCAGCCATTGGGGAAACTATAGTTGATTTAATTTAAATTTAAATTAATTTTATATATTTACATATTTTATTTTTTATATTTAATTTTATTTAATTTTATTTAATTTTATTTAATTTTATTTAATTTTTTAAGTAAATCAACTATAGTTTAAGTAAATCAACTATTGCATTTGTTTTATTCCAATTTATTGCATTGCTTTATTCTGATTTCAATATGTTAAATATTGCAAATAAAAATATTCATCATTTTAACTGTATTAACTGTATTTTAGTTTTAGCAGTGGCATTGTAGTCGCACATACTGTATTGCCAAATTAAATTAAATTAAATTAAATTAAATTAAATTAAATTTGGCAATACAGTATGTGCAATAACAATGCCACTGCTAAAACTAATGCACTGAAGTTCTCTTTGGCTTTAGTATTATAAAGATCTTCCGATCTTGTTAATGTCGGATTTTCCTGTATCTCTTTTGACAACCTAAGCTGAATCCAGTTCAGATTTACCCTCAGAAGCATTGTGCTTTCATCTCCACCTTTGTTTCAAGCGCTCAAGACAATAGGATGGAATTTCCTATTGAGAAAATCTTATTCATTATTCAAAGGCCCTTCCTGCATCACAGGAGTCATAGCCAGTTATTAATGATATAGAAGGAGTGGGTGAGAGGAATGAAAGAGCAGAGTAATGAAGGAGGCAGAGGAAAGAGAGGGCTGTGCTTTGAACATCACTGCAGGAGCACTGTAAAAGCTTCAAAGCTCTGTGGCTTGAAGAAGACCTGCAGACCGAACACACGTAAGGGCTATAGAGAGCTCTGAGCTCAAACCATGCTCAGTAATCCTGTATGCCTCTCTAAAACCTCTTACAACAACGGGATATTCCTCCTGTCTAAAGACCACCAGCAGAGAAATATCCCCAGGTCACGTCACACATGTAGACCCACAACTGAGAGGACTTTACTGAAAATAAAAGACTTCAATTAGAAAACGCTTCACAAGGAAACACTTTCTTCTTGAGGTATTTAAGTATAGCTTTTGGCCCTGGCAGCCTTTATCTGGAGGTTTGATGGGGTGTCTTTGACTAGTGCTCTAGTTTAGTACCCTCGAAATCATTTCAGAAAGTCTTTTTGGAGATGGCATTGAATTCAAACATACAAACATCAACAATCTTTAGATTTTTTTTTTCAAAACTTTGAAAAAAGTTGGACTTTTTGCAAACTAGAAAGTTCAAACTAGATTTTTGTATTTTCTGATAAAAATCTTGTAAAGGTATTGAACATTGTTAGTATTTCTTCATTGTAATTAATGGTAGCTTCCTATTATCATCATCATTTAAAAAAAAGATATAAATATATAACTAAATATATATATAACTAATATAAAAATAAAATATGTAAATATATTAAATAATGTATAAAATACATAATAATATTAATAATAATACCATTTAAATGTAAAAAGTAAAATAAAAATACACAATATTTATTAATACTATTTTACTTTATGTATTTTAAATGTATTTATTTAAACATAAAATTAAAAAAATATTATTTAATTACAATATACTGTAAATACTTTTTATTTTGTTTGAATATTTAAAATAAAATAAAAATACATTATTATTTATTATAATATAAATAATATTCAAGTTACATTTATTTATTGAAATATTTTAAAACAAAATAACAAACATACTTTATAATATAACACGATTTGTTTAATGAAATATTTAACTAAATGAAGTAAATTATGTATTATAATATAAATATTTTATTTCTATTTTATCCAATCATGGCAATAAAGTACTTAAAAAAATAATAATTAAACGTGAAAGACTTTTAGAAAAAAGTTATATTTGCTTTAGTAGTATAGAGCCAATTATCCTTGACTGTAGAACAATATTGCATGAAGATATTGCAATCTTTTCAGTTGATGCCATTTCTATTGCACACTACACATACACAAAGCGATACGCATTATTGTCACCAAGCCCATTATAATTGAACTATAATAATTTCCTTGGGACACTGATTAATGGTCTGTAGGTACGGTGAGATAGTTCTGGGTTCAGCTCATGGGGGATCTCTCCTATCAGAGCTCATCAGTGTGGTCAGTCTCTCGTGAAAGAACAGACTTCATTCTAGAGCGTGATTGAAGAGAGAGAGAAAGAGAGAATTCAAGACAAGGTAGACTGAAGCTCTGTGAGCAGAAAAGCTTCATGTGATTACTTCTGTTCTGCTTCAGAGACAGCAGCAATCATCTCATACAGCACACACACTTTTAGACTGACACTGTGTGCTCTATTGAGAAAGCATCTATGACAGATCGCAATAAAGGTGTAGACGACATTTTTAAAAGAATCATATTTCACCTATTGTGCTCATAAATGCTGCAGTTTTCCTACCCATGACTGAAACATTCCCAGGTTCACAGAACAAATAATGTGTTCTTATCACTCCCTCCTTGTTCAAATCTGTCTGTATTTGTTCGTGCCTGTATTTCGTGCTAGTCAATCAAAGTTGAATGGCGTAGCTCATGAACGGTATAGGTCTGGAGATTGGATTGAATCTAAACGTGATTCCTAAACCTGGAGCTGAGCAACCGAATCAGATTTTTCTGTCTGTTCTGTCTTGAATTTTCAGCTTTCAGCTTTGAGCACAGCTCAGGAATGAGTAGTTTTCTCAGCTTTCTTCAAATGCCCTTGATGAACCAAAGGTGATGCGTGAAATATCAATGTGGCTGTAATTATGATGTCTAAACAGTAGAGGGCAGACATGTCCCTCTGCAGCAAAGAGAGAGAGAGAGAGAGAGAGAGAGAGCGCTGAATCACGCTCGGCCTTGCTTGGGTAGTGAGGCGTAAACAATATTAGCAACATACTATTTCCATTGTTTCCCTGATAAGATTTAATAACCAAATGCTGTGTCTGATGAGGCAGAGAATCACACTATTTTTTCTGGAAAAAATACAAGTTGCTATTACACTATTTACAGAATTATCAGGACCAACTCACCCTCAAAATAAAACAATCCTGTCATCATTTACTTAACCTCATGTTGATCCAAAGCGAAATGTCTTTCATGGAATTGCAAGGTATTGGTTTTTGTTTGTCTCATAACTGACTGTAAATCAGTTTTGTCCCATTAGGAGCCTATACTGTCATTGTGGAGTGGAAAAATGAAAGAATCAAAATATGAAGCTGGAAGAAATCTATTATTTATTCTTTTTGTATTCATTAAGTATTTTTGTCTTTTCCACGCACCTTGTTTGTTTTGTGAAGTTGCATCAGAATAGACTCCTGAGAATAACATCTTTAAACAACATGAGGGTCAGTAATTGACGGTCAGTAATTGGGTGAACTGTTCCATTAAGGCCAATTCACACTGCATCGACAGATGCCGACCAATGTGGACAATCACCAGATTACTGTATACTGACATTCCACAACCTGACAAACTGAAGAAAAAAAACATAGACCAACGGAAACTAGTCTCGCAGAAGGCAGAAGGTCTGGACTCTATCGTTTGACTGACACATAAAGCAACCAATCACAGTTCGCAGTTTTTTGAGTAAGCGCTCATTGTCACAGTTGTAAACACGACGGTGTTCTTCTTCAACGAGGGAGTTTGGTGTCACTGCATTTGTTTCTAGGTGGACCGTTAAAGAACGCAACACACACGTCTCGCGGACATCCTGTAGAATTCAACCAATCAGATGACGACTTCGAAACTCCTGAAGTGTTTCCACAAAAGTGTACCAAATGCGTCAGATGTTCAGCCAAAGGTCCGTGGGCGTGACGTCTGAGGCTGAGACTAAACGGCAACAGACACAGACAGTTCTAACACATTGATTTAACAAAACCTGACGAAGTGTTTGTTGCTGTTAGTTATTGTCTGCTGGTGCAGTGTGAATTGGCCTGCTGTGCATTTCCCAAAAGCATCGTTAGCCAACTGTGGTTGCAAGTTCTGTTATCATCATAGTTTAACAAGTGGGTGTTTCCCGAAACCATAGTTCCAACGAACATTTACAAACAGCATCGCAAAGTTGTGTGGTTGGAACGACAGCTCTCGACCTGTGGTTAGAAGCATATAGTTTCTTTTTGCATGAAAATTTTTGCATGTGGACTTAAATCCTTATCTTGAGCAAAATAAGCAAGCTGACATTAAATACAATCTGTATATTTTATTTAGAATACATCCAAATGTTATTTACGTCTTTTAGTTTGAGAGATTTAAAGCACCGTTTTTGAAGAGTGCGCATGTGCATATGTGCTCTAGTACGTAAGAAAGAGCCTATCATTGAATCTGGAAATAAAGCAAAATAACTGAGAAAAATGCTGCCTTCACGTGCTATTGGAAATATCATAATTCCCACTTCAGAAGTCCTGATAATGAGCTTGTTGCATTCAAGTGCTTTGTTGTCGGAATGAACATGAATCATGGAGGACACCAGGTTTATTCTTGCCTATTTATTGGGAAAATCTTTTTAAAACCAACATTATAGTGTCACATGCACTGACAATATAAACATTTACGATGCTATCCAGATTCTGATTCCAATTCAAATGCAGGCTATTTTTGCTGTGTATAAAACATACAATACGCTTCAAATGATTACTCGTATATGTTAATATGCACTACATTATTGACCAGACAAGACAATCTAGCTGTTTTGGGGGGGAAAACTAATACCTGTCACAGCAGTAGTTCTCCCCACCACCATGTTTAAAGTTTATGGAAGCAGAGAGTTACGTTATTTGAAGGGGAAACGCACCCCTGATTGGCCAGATTATAAATGAGCCATGAGGCATGAGCAGATGTGAACAGATTTAAATCCGCAGAGATACATTTATTTGGTCAAGTATAAACTTAATATACATAAATCACACTGCAATCTGATCAATCAGCATCAAGTCACTAAATGTAACCAGGCCCCAAGCGCAAATGGATTTCTTAAGATATTTTAAAGGGTTATTATTTATTTATTTTATTTATTTATTTTAATACCATTTATGCTATTTTAAAGGGTCCTAATTTTGTTTTGGAGGATTTCATACAAATCACAGAAACAAGTTAGCATTTTAGCACTTCCGGTTCCATTCTCCTAAACTCAATGTTTGTTTTTAAATGGGTCAAATGCTGGTGAACACAAGCTCAATATATTTTCAATATATAAATCAGTAATACCCTCTTGTGATTTTTTTAAAGCTTTTACCCGTCTTGTAAAAGGCGGTTGCAGACAAGTGGACTACAGAGGTTGTCGGGAACATTAAGCGTCGTCATTAGCCGAACAGGTAAACTCATCTGCTCACTAATCCGCTTTCACAGCCTTGTATTTTATAATTGTCGTCTTGCAAACTATTATAACTCGAACTTTCAGGGAAAATGTTTTTTAACAAAGACTGGAAGAGTTGTCAGAAACTTAGTGATGGTGACGTCGAAGTCATGTGACCGTGGTGTAGTTTGTTTATAGCCTACGTTTAGCTTTTGACTTTTGCCTTTTATATTCACGCTTAATAAAAGTTAATAAAAGTTGTTTATTTGTGAAGATTATCACGATGAACAAAACATGTAAGAATCATAAGCTTTTGTTAGTCACAGACCTTATTTTCTGAAATGATTCAAAAACCAATGGAACAATCCTATTGGGTTTTTGTATGTAGAGGGAACCAGGGTGATGCTATAACTTTCGGGTTGCCCTACAAAATACATCTTCCCTGCACCACTATTGCAGCATCACCTCTTTTCTCACAGTGTCTAAATGGTTCGATAAAGGATCTTTCCGAGAGCCTACTCTGCTCTGATTGGTCAGATGGCCCATAGGCTACCTCGGCACTTGATACACAATTATATGGATAGTAATGATGGCGTCATTTTTCGCGTATCAATCTCATTCTTTGGAAGTTTAACTCTCACCTCTGTCCCCCTCTGCCACCTCCCACCATCTCTTTAACTGACAATGATTTTGCCAATTTCTTCACTGATAAAACAACAACTATCAGCAGTCAGTTCTCAGCTCCACACATACAAGAACTCAGACCAACCACGTCCACAGCCAGAAATCTTCTCTCCTCCTTCTCTACACTCACTGAGGCAGAAGCATCTAAACTTCTCCTCTAGGTCCCATCCCCTCACACCTTCTACAAGTCATTTCTCCTACACTTTTACCAGCACTCACACACATCATCAACACGTCTCTCCGTACTGGCATTTTTCCTACCGCATTCAAGCTGGCTCAGGTAACCCCACTGCTTAAAAAACCCACATTAAACACGTCACTTTTAGATAGTTACAGACCTGTCTCTCTCCTGCCATTCATAGCAAAATCACTTGAACGAGTTGTTTTCAACCAGGTTTCATCTTTCCTCTCACAGTATAACTAGCTGGACATCAACCAATCAAGTGACCACTCAACCGAAACTGCATTACTGTCATTGCTACAGTGCATCCGGAAAGTATTCACAGGGCTTTACTTTTTCCACATTTTGTTATGTTACAATCTTATTCCAATTTTTTTCCCTTAATTCTACGAACAATACCCCATACTGACAACGTGAAAGAAAGAAAAATTAGCTTGAAAAAAATTACATGTACATAAGTATTCGCAGCCTTTCGTACTTCGTTGAAGTACCTTTGGCGCCAAATACAGCCTCAAGTCTTTTTCAGTATGATGCTACAAGCTTGGCTCACCTTTTTTGGGCAGTTTCTCCCATTCTTCTTTGCAGGACCTCTCAAGCTCCATCAGGTTGTATGGGGAACGTTGGTGCACAGCCATTTTCAGATCTCTCCAGAGATGTTTAATCAGGTTCAGGTCTGGGCTCTGGCTGGGCCACTCAAGGACTCTTTGCTCAGTTGTCCCGTAGCCACTCCTGTGTGCTTAGGCTTGTTGTCCTGCTGGAAGATGAACCTTTGCCCCAGTCTGAGGTCCAGAGTGCTCTGGAATAGGTTTTCATCAAGGATGTCTCTGTACAATGCTGCATTCATCTTTCCCTCGATCCTGACTAATTTCTCAGTTCCTGCCGCTGAAAAACATCCCCACAGCATGATGCTGCCACCTCCATGCTTCACTGTAGGGATGGTATTGGCCAGGTGATGAGCGATGCCTGGTTTCCTCCAGACGTGCCGCTTACTATTCAGGCCAAAGAGTTCAATCTTTGTTTCATCAGACCAGATAATTTTGTTTCTTGTGGTCTGAGAGTCCTTCAGGTGTCTTTTGGCAAACTCCAGGCAGCCTTTTACTAAGGAGTGGCTTCCGTCTGGCCACTCTACCATACAGGCCTGATTGGTGGTGTGCTGCAGAGATGGTTGTTCTTCTGGAAGGTTCTCTTCTCTCCACAGAGAAACGCTGGAGCTCTGTCAGAGTGACCATTGGGTTCTTGGTCACCTCCCTGACTAAGGCCCTTCTCCCCCGATCGCTCAGTTTGGTCGGGCGGCCAGCTCTAGGAAGAGTCCTGGTGGTTCCAAACTTCTTCCATTTACGGATGATGGAGGCCACTGTGTTCATTGGGACCTTCATTGCTGCAGAAATCTTTCTGTACCCTTCCCCAGATCTGTGCCTCAATACAATCCTGTCTCGGAGGTCTACAGACAATTCCTTGGACTTCATGGCTTGGTTTGTGCTCTGACATGCACTGTTAACAGTGGGACCTTATATAGACAGGTGTGTGCCTTTCCAAATCATGTCCAATCAACTGAATTTATCACAGGTGGACTCCAATCATGTTGTAGAAACATCAAGGATGATCAGTGAAAACAGGATGCACCTGAGCTCAATTTTGAGTGTCATCGCAAAGGCTGTGAATACTTATGTACATGTGATTTTTAATTTTTTAATTTTTAATAAATTTGCAAAGATTTCAAACAAACTTCTTTCACGTTATCATTATGGGCTATTGTTTGTAGAATTGAGGAAAACACATATGAACACGACAATCATGCTCGCATCCGAACCAAAACAATTACTCTGAGATCGGCCAAACGACCCAACGGACCAATGAACCAAGCAGTATCATAATTCATAATGGCAAATGTGTTGTATAAAAAGCAGCAGTGTCTGATTATGTGAGTGAGCACATTAGTTATTGTAGTTGAAAAACAAGGAGCGCCTCTTCGTCTTAAAATGTTGTGTAATTGTTCTTTTCCATGCATTGCATGAATGCTGCCCTGACGAAGCCTTGATTCCTAGATTTGTTACAAACCTACGTAGTTTTATGCAGGAAGTAAGACTGGAATTACAACGACAGTTCAGAATCAGTTCTAACTCAGGGAGACAAAAACTCAATAACTTAGACAATAACATTTATCTTGCACTCTGATCTATGAAACTTAGCACCACTTTTTCGGGTGACAATTTATTTTAAGGTGTCATTGTTACAGTGTAATTATATATGTAAGTACTGAGTAATATTAATTAACTACATGTACTTACTAGGGTTAGGATAGGATTAGGGTTTGGTTGAGGGTTAGTTGCATGTTATTAAGCATAATTTACTGTTATTACTATGGTAAGTACATGTAACATGTAACAAGGACACTGTAAAATAGTGTTACCCAGCTATATTACAAACTACATGAAACGTGATTTCTGTAAGAATCATGAGCACTTTCATTGTTTTTGTAAGAAATCTCTTAAGCTTACCAAAGTTTTGTTTATTTGATCTAAAATACAGTAAAAACAGCAATATTGTAAACTGTTTTTATAATTTTCAAGTTGAGTATATTTTAAAATGTAATTTATGACAAAACTGAATTTTCAGCATCATTACTCTTCAGTCTTCAGTGTCACATGATCCTTCAGAAATCATTCTAATATGCTGATTTGTTGCTCAAGAAACAAACAAACAGAAATTAAAATTTTTATTTACCAATTTAATGCATGCTTGCTAAATAAAACTTTTAATTTCTTAAAAATAATTTTACCCAGCAAGCAATTTTGCGTTTAAAAGACGTTCAATAGCAGTCCGAACACAGCCCTGACGTCTAGGCTAAAACAAGGCAAAATTTGGGCTGTCAGTGAAAATTGAATAGATCTAACCATAGCCCAAGAATAGACTAGTCATCTAGAACAAGAACATGTCAAAGAAATGAAACCAAACACCTAGTAACCACTGTTGACTTTACTTACATGATGGAATATCATACATCTCGCAAGTTGTTTTGGCAAACATGACATAGAATAGAAGTGTTAGAAGCGGGTTACTCATAGCCGGACTATATCTGGTCTATAGTTAACCGAGACAGTGAAATGAAGGCTATTGCTTGCTGAGTACTGACCCCAAACTTTTGAACAGTAGTGTATGTACAGTATATTATTATATTCTGAAACTCCTAGTGTATATGGCTCATGTCTGTGTTTGCTGACATTGCAGGCTGTTCCAAACGAGCGATTGTATCAAGTGAAGTGAACTTCTGCAGATGTGAATGGGGACAGCTAGTGTTATTTGTGTCTGTATGTACACGTGAGTGGTTTTATGTGTGTTTGGTGGCAGGGCTCTCAGTGAACAGTCCCCTACTGTTCTGAGTGAAAGGGTAATTGACTGTGAATGACTCTGGCTTTAATAAACACCTGCTTGCTCTGTTACCTGTGTTGCATCGGTGCGCCTCTTCTAGGCTCTCTAAGCTGCCATTTACAGAAAACTCAACTGAAGGGCCGCAGGCTCTCTCCCTAGCTCATTAATCAGCGTCCACGGTGGACATAAAGTCATTTACTTTTGACAAGCCCCCAGTGTGTGCTATGTGATAGTGGGGCTGGCATAACAGCGTTAATTGGTAATTTACTGGAGTATCCATACGAGGAAGTGGAGAGGACAGAGGCCACAGCTAAGACCAAACGTCTAAGGTGCTATTAGGTTTGAAAGTCCAGAATGTTGCCGTTTAAACAGCAAATGTCCCGTTTAAAGGCTACACACTCACACATACACACCTAGTATGTATAGGTACAGCGCTTAAGGAAAATTACCATGGTAATTGCGAAAACACCATATTTACTGCAGTTACTGCCTCAAACTCACAACACTGGTTGAGTCGATGTTTCTGTGTCGGGCTCTAAGAAGATATAACACTGAAGTAATAACAGTAAAATATGCATAAGTCACTAACTCTAAACCAAACCAAAACTCTAACCTTAACCTTATAGTAAGTACATGAGGTTAATCATTTCGGTAATTATGAAACAATGTCATCATGAAATAAAGTGTAACCAAGATATTGTTAATTGTCAAGATAATGTTTCAACTGTTTCTGTCCAAACAATAATCAATGGGGTCCAAAACAATCAACTGTAAAAAATTGTATGAAAAAAAAAAAAAAAAAAAAAAAAAATTATATATATATATATATATATATATATATATATATATATAATGTTCCACAGAAGAAAGAAAGTCATAAAGGTTTGGAACGACAAATGGAAATGGTGACAGAATTTAACAGTAAATGCATGATAACTGTAAAACAGGTGATGTAAAACAGGTGACCATTCTGGAAGACCTAAAAATGTGTGTTAAATATTAATATTTTTTAAATTGTAATAAATATTAAAATTCAATGCATTCAACACATTACTCTAATTTGATATTTCTGTTCTGATTTTTAAATACTGGCTGAAATGGCCAAAACCACAACACACATTAAATGTTAATTTAATATTTATAATTATTTATTATTATTTATAACTTTAATAATTCAAAGCAAACTTGCTTTAATTATTTAACTGCTTTAATTATTTATAGATTGTATTATTTAATTTTGTACATCTTTTAAAAATGTCTAACAACCAGCTGAAGTCTAGGTTTCAGAATTTCATATATTAATTTTTTTATTATTTATTCATTTAATTTGGCAAAGTGGCACAGTAAACAGTGATGGCAATATCAAGTTACTATACTCTTACTGTACAACTGTAGCAACTATAATACTTTGCTGAAAATGAAGGTTACCATAGTAATTTTTTTTTAAGGAAAATACAAGAATGGATGTAAGAATGCTTGCTTGAAAAGATTCACCTGGCTATACAAAGACAGAGAGAGAATTTGCCCATCAACACGTTTGTCTCACTGCTCACTGTCTCACGGCAGAGAGAGAAAAGCGAGGTAGACAGAAGGAGAAAAGAACAGCAGAGAGACAGAAAAAGAGAGTGTCAACTTTAGAGTTCCACTAGATTCACCACACTGCCAAACTTAACACCCTCAGGGTGACAGGAAAGAGAGAGAGAGGGAGGGAGAGAGAGAGAGAATGCAATGACTGAGAGCCCTAGTAAGATGTAGTGCTTATCAACACAAAAGACAACCAAACTAAACACGCCTGCAATAGCTGTGTCATACTTAGAATAACAATAGAGTGTTTGGCAATTTCCCTGTGTACTTTCATGGCTCGCAGTCAAGATTACATTTGAAAAATATTTCAAGCCAGATTTTTCCATTTCCAGCACAATATGAATACATTCAGCACCCCCAGGTTTCATTCTTGCTATCGTGGAAATGCAGAATATAGTCTGCACATTTTTTCGAATTTATTCGTAGAGCTATTTACAAGAAGATATAATAAACTCTTGCTCTCTTTCTGGCTGCCCCCCTTTGTTAACTTACAGTATAATACACACTAAAGTAAATACTGTAATAAAAAAAAGTTTAAAAGATTACCTTTGAGATATACTATAATGTATGTTTTCATGTCACAAGAAGACTTTTGGGGTTCTGGGTAATTTTAGCTTGAAAAGCATGCACGGACACAAAATTTGCAAATCCAACAGGAATAGTATGCCATATCTGGGTGTGTTTGCCATTCTATTTTCATCCTAATATTATTTGGGAAGCACTAATCTTGCGTACTATAATGGGTAGTATGCAAATTTTGACACAGATCTCCTTTGAATAAGTGAATGAACACAATTCTCTCTCAGCGAATGCTCTCATCCTCTGATTGTGACTCATCCGTCTGGTGACATTGACACTGAGCGCTGATATAACCTAACCTTGATCACGCGTGGGATGGCGAGAAAAGGGCTGTCACCCCATTTCAGCTGATTTGAAATTCTGAGTAAGTAAATTATGAACGTTGAGCAAATTAAGCAGCCTGCGCCTTGTCCGCCTGCCAGAGCGTTGGACAATACGCTTGACAAACGGGAGAGCTTCACATTCACGCCCCTCTCTCTTGTCATCTCGCTCTCAATCCCCAGAGAGACGTCGTTTAAAAGAGCCCTGGAATAAATCAGGCCGATGAAATTTAAGATGTGGCTCTCAAGTGGATTGCTGGGCATAAATCAACTTGTTTTTACAGTCATTAATTAGATTAAACAAAATCAGGAACCATCACGTGCAGAGCTCAACAATAATAAAAAATAATAAAAAAAATTCTGCCAGTAACAGCAACAGCATTGTTCAATACATCATAGAAAACCAATTGTTTAAGTTTGCATGAATACATAAAATACAAACGACTAAAGCCCAATTTATACTTCTGCGTCGAGTGTACGCCGTAGCTCTGTCTTAGGCTGTGTGTTGCACGCGTAGCCTACGACGTACCCTGACGTGCACCTTTCCAAAAATGTAACAACGCGTAAATTCTACGCGGACCGCAAGCGCTGTGATTGGTCTGCCAGAACCCCTCCCTCAGGGGTACACATGCTCCCTCTGCATGTGTAACTGTGCGTCGCCGTGGAAAAGGACGCAGAAGTATAAATGAAAATAGACGCGTTGCCCACGGCGTAGAGGCTACGGCGCAGGTCCGACGCAGAAGTATAAATCAGCCTTTATAGGTTGCACAAATTAATTAGGGATGCATAAAAAATAAATAAAATAAAATAAAATAAAATAAAATAAAATAAAATAAAATAAAATAAAATAAAATAAAATAAAATAAAATAAAATAAAATAAAATAGGCAGGAATTTTTTTATTCTCCTTTTGTGGTCTGAAAAAGAAAGAAGGGCATACGGCATTAAAACAGCACCAGGGTGAGTAAATACATAAAATACATACAACTTGCATAATTAGGGAAGCACAAAATAAATAAATAAATAAATAAATAAAATTTATTTCCAGGGTGAGTAAATGATGTCTTAAGTTTTATTGTAGGGTGAACTTAACCTAAAGATGTAGTGACAAAATCCACACCGTCTATCCTTGGTACTGAGCCTCGATATGATGTATCCGATTATAAACAATCCTTGCATGCAAAATTGACTCATTTCTTACCTTTATCAGTCTCTCTCTCTAATTGCTGTAGTTGTGTACTCCTCTCCAAACATCCCTCAAGTCCCATCATTTTCTCACAGCCTGCAGGGAATAGCTGCTTGAATGGGCACTGAGTGGTCAAAACGGAATAAATCCAATTTCTGTGCATAATGGTATTTCCATCTGGACTCACCCCAAGCCAATCCTCACTCCGGAGACCTCTGTGTGAGGTGGAAAATACAGAATTAGAGAGCGAATAGCCACCTCCATTAAATGTGGATTCATTTAATTACGGTTTAAGGATGGCAAAACAGGAAATGTATATTCCTCATGATCTCGAGCAATTACACTTTTTAATACTCTAAAGCGTGAAATGTATAAATAAATTAGTAAATGTTATGAATCAGCTACAATACATAACATTTCATAAGTGATTATAAACAAAACTTTTTTGAGGTAATGATGCTTTGAAATATATTTTTTTAATAATTGCCATTATATGAGGATTGTTTAATGCAGCTTCAAAATTTTTCCAGCAGCTTCATCAGGATTACAGGTGACCTCATAACCTGTCTAGTTACATTCACCAACTCAGGGATCCAATATAAGGGGGTGACGTGATCTTGGCGAGGTGCAGGTGATGTCATCTTGTGGCTGACCTTTCCCTCCATACTAATTGCTGCAACAGAGCTCATTTTAAAACTGAACTTTCTGGGTCTCACAGCATTTTTGCCGTGACTTTTCTGGTACGTTAATTGCATAATTTGCTTTTAAAGTGCACCATCCAGCACACAATGCTGCTAAAAGTACTTCAGGAGTACTGAGAAATGAATGGAAAACTTGAACAGGTTGAATTTTGAATAGGTTGAGTAATTGCTATTCCCCAGAACCAAAAGTGATTTGTTCCTGTGTTTTGAGGATTTAAAGTGGTTTTGTACATAAAAGAGAAAGGACATTTTTGGAAATTAACTGGTATACATTTTGGTTTTAATTGCTTTAAAAAAAAGCTTTATATATTACAGAATTGCTATATCACACACACACACACACACACAAACACACACACACACACAAACACACACACACACACACACACGCACACACGCGCACACACGCACACACACACACACACACACACACACACACACACACACACACCTTAAGTTACAGAGACGTCCCACTGGAGTAAGCTGGGGTTAAGTGCCTTGCTGAAGGGCACATTAGTTATGTTTCATGGATCACCCTTTATGGTGTGTGAACCTTTTAGGGCTCAGATCTTTAACTACTAGGATACACAGCATCTGTATATACTCATATGATATACCTAATTGCATACATTTAAAGTTCAGTGTAAAAACAAAGCAATACTGCTGTGCATTATAGTAACTTTAACAGGTAATGGGAGTTTAAGTGGCTTGTTGTTTTAATAAGATGTTGGCAACAGCAATGTTGAATAAATAGTAAGATAAATTAATATTCATAGAACAAACTGTTCTTTTACCAAGCAACACAGTAGTGACCAAAAGTGATGTCTGATGTCTAGAAGGGATATTTATTTTTCATGACTCAATTAAATAAATAACATATAAGGAAAATATTTTATATATATTTTTAAAACATTTTAAATATGAGGGAAGAACAAAACACTAAACTTGATTAAGGTATATATCTGACTAAATTATTTGGAAAAAAATGCATGAAAAACAGAAAGCTCAGAAAAAAATATACATTGAGTGCAACATAATCAGTTTTTAATATTTTGTTGGTTCTATCATATTTTTGCATGTGTTCATAATTTATTTGTATGATAGCCTGGCCAAAAATGATTTCCTCACAATTTGGCACATTTCATTGTGTTATCAGTCACAAATAAAGCACAACACATTTTTTATATTATTTGAATAAAGGGTGAAGATGTCAGTTTTCTTTCACTTTTAGCCACTACTGTACATATTGTTCCAAAACCTTTTTTTTTTTTGTAATACTGTTTTTCAAAACCCTACTTTAGACATTCTACTAACTATAAGTAACTTTGTCAACTACCAGTCATTAGAGTATTAGTATGCCTGCTTAATTTCTGCTAACACTTTATTGTGATGGTCCCCCGACATACATTCTATATAAGTGACTTTGCAATATAGTTAGTTGGCAAGAAGTTGCAAAATAATAAGAGTTGGTTGAATGTCTCAAGTGGACAAAATAAAGTAAAAAAGCACATCCCACAGATGCTCCATTGGATTGAGATCTGGGGAATTTCAAGTCAACACCTCAAACTCGTTGTGCTCCTCAAACCATTCCTGAACCATTTTTGCTTTGTGACAGGGAGCATTATCCTGCTGAAAGAGGCCATAGCCACCGGGGAATACTGTTTCCATGAAAGGGTGTACATGGTCTGCAACAATGCTTAGGTAGGTGGTACGTGTCAAAGTAACATCCACATGGATGGCAGGACCCAAGGTTTCCCAGCAGAACATTGCCCAAAGCATCACACTGCCTCCGCCGGCTTGCCTTCTTCCCATAGTGCATCCTGGTGCCATGTGTTCCCCAGGTAAGCCACGCACCCGGCCATCCACGTGATGTAAAAGAAAACATGATTCATCAAGCCAGGCCAACTTCTTCCATTGCTCCGTGGTCCAGTTCTGATGCTCACGTGCCCACTGTTGGCACTTTCAGCGGTGGACAGGGGTCAGCATGGGCACCCTGACTGTTCTGCGGCTATACAGCCCCATACACAACAAACTGCGATGCACTGTGTATTCTGACACCTTTCTATCAGAACCAGCATTAACTTCTTGAGCAATTTGAGCTACAGTAGCTCGTCTGTTTGATTGGACCACATGGGCCAGCCTTCGATCCTCACGTGCATCAATGAGCCTTGGCCACCCATGACCCTGTTGCCGGTTCACCACTGTTCCTTCCTTGGAGCACTTTTGATAGATACTGAGCACTGCAGACCGGGAACACCCCACAAGACCTGCAGTTTTGGAGATGCTCTGACCCAGT
This sequence comes from Rhinogobio ventralis, assembly GCA_039654625.1. Taxonomy (NCBI): domain Eukaryota; kingdom Metazoa; phylum Chordata; class Actinopteri; order Cypriniformes; family Gobionidae; genus Rhinogobio; species Rhinogobio ventralis. The sequence goes on from CM077215.1 coordinate 4,512,822, forward strand.
CGTCTAGCCATCACAATTTGGCCCTTGTCAAACTTGCTCAAATCCTTACGCTTGCCCATTTTTCCTGCTTCTAACACATCAACTTTGAGGACAAAATGTTCACTTGCTGCCTAATATATCCCACCCACTAACAGGTGTCGTGATAAAGAGATAATCAGTGTTATTCACTTCACCTGTCAGTGGTCATAATGTTATGCCTGATCGGTGTGTGTGTGTGTGTGTATATATATATATATATATATATATATATACACTCACCTAAAGGATTATTAGGAACACCTGTTCAGTTTCTCATTAATGCAATTATCTAATCAACCAATCACATGGCAGTTGCTTCAATGCATTTAGGGGTGTGGTCCTGGTCAAGACAATCTCCTGAACTCCAAACTGAATGTCAGAATGGGAAAGAAAGGTGATTTAAGCAATTTTGAGCGTGGCATGGTTGTTGGTGCCAGACGGGCCGGTCTGAGTATTTCACAATCTGCTCAGTTACTGGGATTTCCACGCACAACCATTTCTAGAGTTTACAAAGAATGGTGTGAAAAGGGAAAAACATCCAGTATGCGGCAGTCCTGTGGGCGAAAATGCCTTGTTGATGCTAGAATGGGACGACTGATTCAAGCTGATAGAAGAGCAACTTTGACTGAAATAACCACTCGTTACAACCGAGGTATGCAGCAAAGCATTTGTGAAGCCACAACACGCACAACCTTGAGGCGGATGGGCTACAACAGCAGAAGACCCCACCGGGTACCACTCATCTCCACTACAAATAGGAAAAATAGGCTACAATTTGCACGAGCTCACCAAAATTGGACAGTTGAAGACTGGAAAAATGTTGCCTGGTCTGATGAGTCTGGATTTCTGTTGAGACATTCAGATGGTAGAGTCAGAATTTGGCGTAAACAGAATGAGAACATGGATCCATTATGCCTTGTTACCACTGTGCAGGCTGGTGGTGGTGGTGTAATGGTGTGGGGGATGTTTTCTTGGCACACTTTAGGCCCCTTAGTGCCAATTGGGCATCGTTTAAATGCCACGGCCTTTGTTTCTGACCATGTCCATCCCTTTATGACCACCATGTACCCATCCTCTGATGGCTACTTCCAGCAGGATAATGCACCATGTCACAAAGCTCGAATCATTTCAAATTGGTTTCTTGAACATGACAATGAGTTCACTGTACTAAAATGGCCCCCACAGTCACCAGATCTCAACCCAATAGAGCATCTTTGGGATGTGGTGGAACGGGAGCTTCGTGCCCTGGATGTGCATCCCACAAATCTCCATCAACTGCAAGATGCTATCCTATCAATATGGGCCAACATGTCTAAAGAATGCTTTCAGCACCTTGTTGAATCAATGCCATGTAGAATTAAGGCAGTTCTAAAGGCGAAAGGGGGTCAAACACAGTATTAGTATGGTGTTCCTAATAATCCTTTAGGTGAGTGTATGTATATATATATATATATATATATATATATATATATATATATATATATATATATATATATATATATATATATATATATATATATATATAAAAATTGTTTTTGTGTTGTTTTCCCAATTATATTTTTGAAAATTCAAACTTCAAAGTTCAATGTAAATCATAGACATGAAAAGAAAACGATTACATTTAAAAAGACTTGAAATCAGTCTGAATGCTGTCACTTTCAGTGTTTGGTGACTATCTAAAAACTGACAATTGTAGTCAAATGAATTTCAATCTATGTCAGCACAGAGTAATAAAAATATGGAATAGGAGAAGGACCTTGAACAGATAAAAGAAGCAGCATTTGGAGTGTAAATAGCCTAAAGCTATGACTCTCAGTGGAAAACTAGCAGACATTAAAAACTTTAAAGACTTAAATCTGAGGAAAGAAGAGGAAGCCACGGATAAAAAAGAAGAAAGGATCGGAGGGTTTTCTGGGGCCATGACCTCAAAACTAAAGAAGCTGCCAAAAGAAAAGCGAAGAGATTGGAGAGATTCAATTTTGAGAGGACCTAACCTGGAGCTACAGTCAATTGAGTTCATGCAATTTATTTTTTAATTATAATTATATTATAATTCAGATTCTGCAAAGTAACAAGAGAAGTGCATTTGAGGCAGGATGATCATTCTATAAAACCACCAGAACAAGCAATAAACATTTTAGTGATAATCTTGCAGATACTTAGCCACTACATATCTCGCTCTATCTCTCTATCACAACGCACACACCAGAAGCTCTCAGTAAATACAGCATTATCGGTGCAAATGAAACTCCCATTCAGACAGCCTGTTATTGTGAGGGCTTTTCAGCAGCTACTGCAATCACACAACAATGTACCGCTCTCAATAAAAGAGCAAGCGTTTATGAATGCATCCTTTTATGGAGAAATATTGGCCTTTCCAAAAAACGTCTGCGGGAAATGTCTTTATGGATAAACAAGACAAACGAGAGCCTGCCGTTAGTTACTGGGCTCAGATTTGATTTATAAAATCAAATAATCACAATATAGAAAACCAAGCATGTGGTTCCTACATGCGTTCATGGGTCATGTCTTACAAGCTGGCACTGCTACATAAACAATTTACTCTGTAGGGTTTGTTGTTTTAAAATGCGTTATTGCTTAATACAATACAATTTACCAGTTATGTAAGACCATCATAACTTGGCTTCATTGAAACCAGATCGATATGCCAGAACAGAACAGCAGAACACAATCCAATAACTGTTTCTATGGTGAGATCTGTTGAGCAAAATAACACGAAGACAGAAACAAGAGGAGATCATGCAAATGAGGTGATTAAAATACCAAAAAAAAGAACAAATGAGAAAGAGGAAAGGTCACTGACCTAAACATGGCGTTGTATTAATTTCTCGAAGTGCTCCCCCCCCCCCAAAAAAAATTCTTACCAACCCAAAACTTTTGAACGGTAGTACAATGTTACAAAAGCTTTCTATTTCAGATAAATACTGTTCTTTTAAACTTTCTATTCATCTAAGAATCCTAAAAAAAATATTTTATTTTGCTTTCAACATGATAATAATCATAAATGTTTCTTGAGCATCAAATCATCATATTAGAATGATTTCTGAAGGATCATGTGACACTGAAGACTGCAGTAATGATGCTGAAAATTCAGCTTTGATCACAGGAATAAATGACATTTTAAAATATATTCAAATAGAAAACAGTTATTTTTTGTTTTAATAATATTTCACAATATTACAGCTTTTTTATTTTAACAACATAAATGTTTTTTTAAAGGGACACACACAAACGGTGCGTTTTTGCTCACACCCAAATAGGGGCAAATTTGACAATATAATAAATGATCTGGGGGTATTTTGAGCTGAAACTTCACAGACACATTCTGGGACACCAGAGATTTATCTTGTGAAAAGGGGCATAATACGTTCCCTTTTAAGTTAATCCGTAGACATTAATTCATGTATGAAGTAAAAAAAGAAAAGAAAATCAAAATCAAAAATGTGAATCAACTACGTGTAACCCCTTCTGTTCAAACCGCCCACTCCAAGCGGGACTCGAACCCCGGGTCCTCCGGCATGAGAGTCGGACACTTTAACAAGGAGGCTAAAGGCTGCAACCTCTAGCTTCAAGTCAAGTCAAGTCAAGTCAACTTTATTTATATAGCGCTTTTTACAATGCAGATTGTTTCAAAGCAGCTTCACAGTGTTAAACAGGAAAATAATGAAACCGAATTTGATTCGGCTGTACAGCCGCTCTGGAGAAAACAGTGATGTCATCAGCTCATTTCAATTATCATATATATTTAAGTAATGTAGTTGATATAGTTAATTTAGTTTAGTAATTCAATTTATTTGGATATTTATTTGAAAATTTAGTGTCCCCAACTGAGCAAGCCAAAGGCAAGAGTGGCAATGAACCAAAACTCCATCAGGTGGCCTAATGGAGAAAAATAAACCTTGGGAGAAACCAGGCTCAGTCGGGGTGCCAGTTCTCCTCTGGCCAATTAACAAACAGTGTATGATTATTATTTTGGCAGCCTTATAGGTCAGAAGTAATATTAGATCGGAATATTCCAAAAGATCGGAGGCATCACGCCGGAGACAGGTTTATTGAGGATGGCGTGTCGATTAAATAATTATTAAATAGGAATATTCGAAATATCGGAGTCATCACGCCGGAGATGGATCCATTGAGGATGCCATGTCGATGAGCAATGACACTTCAGGGATGCGTTGGTAATGTCTGGGCGCTGGTCCACCATCTGATCTGGATACGGCCCGGATCCGGCTGACTGCGGTAAACCTCGGGATAAACAGAGAGACTAACATTAGCGTAGATGCCATTCCTCTTATGATGTAACGAGTACATCAGGTGTTATGGGAAGTGTTCCCGGTTCCGGCTGACCTAGTTAATGCAGCCTAACAATTTGAATAAAATATTAATTAAAAATGTTTTATGCGTATGCCATAGTAAAGAGATGTGTTTTTAGTCTAGATTTAAACTGACAGAGTGTGTCTGCTTCCCGAACAATGCTAGGAAGGTTGTTCCAGAGTTTAGGTGCTAAATAGGAAAAGGATCGACCGCCTGCAGTTGATTTTGATATTCTAGGTATTATCAACTGGACAGAGTTTTGAGACCGCAATAGACGTGATGGAGTATAATGCGTTAAGAGCTCGCTCAAGTACTGGGGAGCTAAACCATTTAGTGATTTGTAAGTAATTAGCAAGATTTTAAAATGTATGCGATGTTTAATAGGGAGCCAGTGCAGTGTTGACAGAACCAGGCTAATATGGTCATACTTCCTGGTTCTAGTAAGAACTCGAGCTGCTGCGTTTTGGACCAGCTGCAGTTTATTTATTAAGCGAGCAGGGCAACCACCCAGTAGAGCATTACAATAATCTAGCCTTGAGGTCATTAACGCACGAACTAACTGTTCAGCATTTTGCATTGAAAGCATATGCCGTAATTTAGATATATTTTTAAGATGGTAGAATGCAGCTTTACAGATGCTAGAAACGTGGCTTTCAAATGAAAGATTGGTATCAAAGAGCACACCCAGTTTCCTAACTGACGACGAGGACTTGACAGAGCAGCCATCAAGTGTTAGACAGTATTCTAGGTTACTACATGTGGAGTTTTTTTGTCCAATAATTAAAAATTCTGTTTTTTCTGAATTAAGTTGCAGGAAATTACTAGTCATCCAATTTTTTATATCAGCTATGCATTCCATTAATCTTGTGAATTGGTAAGTTTCGTCAGGGCGTGAAGAAATATAGAGCTGAATATCGTCAGCATAACAATGAAAACTAACGCCATGCTTCCTAATGATATCTCCCAGTGGTAGCATGTACAGGGTGAAAAGCAACGGTCCTAGCACTGAGCCCTGCGGTACTCCATATTGAACTTGTGATCGGTGTGACATCTCTTCATTTACTGCTACAAACTGATAACAGTCAGATAGCTTCAGTCGCTAGAGCGTCTCTTGAAATCAGAGAAGTGAGGTTTACTCGCACAGCGACTACTAGCTGGCCTCTGTTACATATGCTGGGTTAAATCAACCCAATTTGCTGGGTAAAATTAACCCAACATGTGTGCTGTCCTATATTTTCCCAGCCCAATTTGAGTTGTTTTTAACCCAGTGTTTTTTAGAGTGTAATCTAATATTCTACTAACTATTGCTAGTCAGAAGCAGGGGGTATTTAATCTAATACATTTTCATCTAAAGAAATGGAAAAAAGGGCATATGACAAAAAAAAGAAATTGTGAATATTTATGAAAAAAGAAATGTGTCGCTACATCTGCTGTTACGTTTATATGCTGTTACATGGTTTATTTTGTCAGTGTTTAGGAGTGCATTAGCATACAGATCAACCTTAACACTAATGTGGACTAAAAGACACAAACCTTCAATTTTGACTCCATGGGGTGAGACAAAAAAGAAGAATGTAAAAAACATAAATTATCAGTCAAGCAAAACATCATTCTGTGCAAAAACTTTTTGATTGCTGTGCAAACAACAGCTTTAAAAAGCCGATTTGCCAAGGGTCAAGGGTTTGTTTTTCATTTCCATTTTTATAGCCAAACACACTCCACATCAGAATGGAAAGGGAGCAAGGCAGTTTTTGAGTGAGAGGCCAAAAGAAAACTTGTTTGCTCTAGTTAATATTATGCTTAAAACACTGTAAATGTAAAAATAACAAAGAGTATTGTCATTCATCAAAGAGCCACAGCGAAGAATTCTGGGTAGACAGGCAGGAGCAGGCAAGTTTCACACAAAAAGTGTGAAAGATCTCAGCATGTGGTTCAGAGAATCTGTTCTTGTCATACAATATGCATGTGCCATGTGAGAAGCTTATATGACTCATGTGAGAATATAAGGCAAAGATGACCTTGACAAAAGGCTCTTGAGCAGGTCTCGCTATTCCTTATACAAAACACATTGCAATGAATTATTGACATAGTTGTTCATAATACAACAAGACAGCTATTGAGAACGGCTAGCATTATACTGAGACATACATCCACAGAGAACCAGTTGAGGTGCCACTGAAATCTTCCACTGGAGTTCTTAATAATTCTTGTAATAATTCTTTCATTCTAACTCCAAAAGCAGAATTTTGAAATATTTACATTTTTTTTTTTTCTAATTTCAATTGCAATTAATGTGGATTGGCTAAAATAATGCAAAAGTGCCATAAAAGTATAATTAAAGTGGCCAGTGAGTCTCAATATAATCTAATCTGAAACTATATTATAGCTTCATGTGATGTGTATGGAAGCAAAATAATGCCAAATGTATTTGAAACAAAAAAGCTTGTTGAATTGCACTAATTGAAAAAGAAAAAATGCATTGCATTAGCCATGCTTGCATTTTAATACATTGCATTTGTATGGGCTGAAATTCAACATGGTTGTATATTTAAGCTGTGAATGTTTCAATTTAAAACATTTCACACAAATTTTCATTATTAAAAAATTCAATAATCCATATTCACCTTTCAGATTTCACTTCCAAAATATTAGGTCTGTTTAAAAATACAACCTATAATATTCAACAGGCAATTTTCGGTCCAATTCCATTCTAAAACGCTTAACATGAATAAAAAACGCTTAACGTAGCTTAATGGACTAATACAATGATATAAAAGACTAAACTCACGTGAACGTAACACGGAAAGTTTCATGCTAAGCGTTTACCAGTGATATACTGGCATAAAGTTGGCTTGACATTAGACATTCGATATTCACAAATTTAGGGACCATCTCTAAAGTTACATCCGACACTGGTATACACGTTTCTAACTTCAATAGCATTTGAAGAGTTGAACCAACTGTAAAGTGTTCATGTACGTGTCAGTTTTTTATATTTAATAAAATAAATTGTCAAGTCGTATGTAAATATCCCTATTTTTTCACTTTACCGTATGAGCTCATATTTATTTGAATAAATATCAAGAATCTAAAAGTTGTGCATTATGTTTGTTCTACCGAATCATACTTCTGAATCATTCTCTTAATGAACCATCTGATCCAGTTCACAAAAACATGGGACTGATTCAGTTCTCAAGTTCAATTCACCACCTTTTAAATGACTTCTCTCTAAGCTACTGTATGACTTTAAACGACTTACAATATAGTATACAAGTTGTATGAACCACTTAAATAATACTTTTGTGTCAAAATATGAAGGTCCAGTCTGCTTTCAATGTCATTTCTGAACTCCAATGGCTCAAGTCTTACCTCTCAGGTAGGTCCTTCAGGGTGTCGTGGAGGGGTTAGGTGTCTAAGTCACGACATCTAGCTACTGGGGTTCCTCAGGTCTCAGTGCTTGGACCACTTCTCTTCTCCATCTACATGTCATTATTAGGATCTGTCATTCAGAAACATGGCTTTTCCTATCACTGCTATGCTGATGACACTCAACTCTACTTCTCATTTCAACCAGATGATCCAACGGTTGCTGTTCGTATTGCAGCCTGTCTGACAGACATGTCTTGCTGGATGAAGGACCAAAACCTTCAACTCAACCTTACTATAACAGAACTGCTTGTGGTCTCAGCCAGCCCAGCACTTCATCACAACTTCTCCATTCAACTAGGTTCGTCAACCATAACTCCTTCCAGGACTGCCAGGAACCTCAGAGTTGTGATTGATGATCAGTTAATCTTCTCTGACCATATTACTACAACAGCCCGGTCCTGCAGATTCACGCTATACAACATTAGAAAGATTAGACCCTTTCTATCAGAGCAGGCCACACAACTCCTGGTCCAAGCTCTTGTTCTCTCCAGACTGGACTATTGTAATGCTCTCTTAGCGGGCCTTCCGGCATGCACTATCAAACTTTTGCAACTGATCCAGAATGGGGTGGTCTTCAATGGTCTTGAAAAAAAAAATATGTGTACTGTGCTAGACTAACTGAGACTTGTTACAGCACTTGTACGCTGTTACCCCTTGGTTGTCTGATTGCTTCTATTTCTCTCCTCTTTTGTAAGTCGCTATGGATAAAAGCGTCTGCTAAATGATTAAATGTAAATGTAAAATAATGAACAAGACACTGTTTAGGGGAACCACTCTTTAGGAGAACCTATTAACCTATTTTAAGGGAACCTATTATGCAAAGTTTACTTTTATAGATAGATAGACTGCAATGTCACGTGAGTGAGATTATAATCAAAATGTTTTGAAACAGAATTTTTGTTCGTTTTTGGCAGAGTATCTGAGGCACAAGCTGTAAAGGCTCCAGCCTCTTTTGGAAATCAGGGCAGGGACCAGCAGCTCATTTGCATTTACAGATACAGGCACAAAAAAAAAAACAGCATGTTTGAGCTTCCACTCAAAAATTGGCATTTACAACATGGTATAATAAATGATCTGTGGGGTATTTTGAGCTGAAACTTCACAGACACATTCTGGGGACACCAGAGACTTATATTACTTCCTGTAAAAAGAAGCATAATATGTCCCCTTTAAAATGGGGGAAGTAAGTCATATGTTTGGAATTATATGAAAGTGAGTAAATGATAACAGAATTGTCATTTTCATGTGATTGAGACAGTCACTGACTGATACTGAGGTGCTTTGAGTTCATAGGAGCCAGTGTGCCAATACTGAATCGCTGTTAAATAAAGAGTTTTCAATAGACAGGGCAAAAAAAGCTCTGAGCTGGGTAATCAGTTAATCACCCAGTCAGTGAGCATATGAGTCATAGACACACACACACACACACAAACACAGATTGGGCATCCATTCACCAAGCTCATTGTGCAGACTATTACGGTTTCTCTCTCGTCCAGTCAAAAGCACTGTGCCAGCCATTCTATATGAACAAGGCCCGATTACAGGGCCATCTGAAAACACCCACAGGAGGCTCATTTACGGCCTCTTCAGCGAACCCAGGCAATTTCTCATAGACACAAGCTACTGCTTCCTCAATCATAGTCACATAGACACACTGATCACTGAAATACAGAAAGATGGAAAGCAGAATGCTGAAGAAGAGGGAAAACGAGAGAGCACGAACCAGAGCGTGGATGAAAAATGATCTAGCACGACTTTTACAGCGAAGCATTTATCTCATGAATCACAGGAAAGGCAAGGCCTCTCTTATCTAGTACTGCGACTAAGGGTGTAGCAACCATGATCACTGAGTGGAACGTGCACTTGCTGGTTTTAGAGATTTCGAACTTTATCCTCGCACTTTTTGGTCAATGATTATACCTTAAAGAAGCCATATAATGTGCCATATAAATATCTAGGTGTCCTAGAATAAGTTAACATGGTACAGGTGCTGGTCATATAATTAGAATATCATCAAAAAGTTGATTTATTTCACTAATTACATTCAAAAAGTGAAACTTGTACATTATATTCATTCATTACACACAGACTGATATATTTCAAATGTTTATTTCTTTTAATTTTGATGATTACAACTGACAACTAAGGAAAATCCCAAATTCAGTATCTCAGAAAATTAGAATATTACTTAAGACCAATACAAAGAAAGGATATTTTGAAATCTTGGCCAACTGAAAAGTATGAACATGAAAAGTATAAGCATGTACAGCACTCAATACTTAGTTGGGGCTCCTTTTGCCTGAATTACTGCAGCAATGCGGCGTGGCATGGAGTCGATCAGTCTGTGGCACTGCTCAGGTGTTATGAGAGCCCAGGTTGCTCTGATAGTGGCCTTCAGCTCTTCTGCATTGTTGGGTCTGGCATATCGCATCTTCCTCTTCACAATACCCCATAGATTTTCTATGGGGTTAAGGTCAGGCCAATTAAGAACAGGGATACCATGGTCCTTAAACCAGGTACTGGTTGCTTTGGCACTGTGTGCAGGTGCCAAGTCCTGTTGGAAAATGAAATCTGCATCTCCATAAAGTTGGTCAGCAGCAGGAAGCATGAAGTGCTCTAAAACTTCCTGGTATACGGCTGCGTTGACCGTGGACCTCAGAAAACACAGTGGACCAACACCAGCAGATGACATGGCACCCCAAACCATCACTGACTGTGGAAACTTTACACTGGACCTCAAGCAACGTGAATTGGTTGCCTCTCCTCTCTTCCTCCAGACTCTGGGACCCTGATTTCCAAAGGAAATGCAAAATTTACTTTCATCAGAGAACATACATTTGGACCACTCAGCAGCAGTCCAGTCCTTTTTGTCTTTAGCCCAGGCAAGACGCTTCTGACGCTGTCTGTTGTTCAAGAGTGGCTTGACACAAGGAATGCGACAGCTGAAACCCACGTCTTGCATACGTCTGTGCGTAGTGGTTCTTGAAGCACTGACTCCAGCTGCAGTCCACTCTTTGTGAATCTCCCCCACGTTTTTGAATGGGTTTTGTTTCACAATCCTCTCCAGGGTGCGGTTATCCCTATTGCTTGTACACTTTTTCTACCACATCTTTTCCTTCCCTTCACCTCTCTATTAATGTGCTTGGACACTCTGTGAACAGTCTCTTTTGCAATGACCTTTTGTGTCTTGTGCAAGGTGTCAATGGTCGTCTTTTGGACAACTGTCAAGTCAGCAGTCTTTCCCATGATTGTGTAGCCTACAGAACTAGACTGATAGACCATTTAAAGGCCTTTGCAGGTGTTTTGAGTTAATTAGCTGATTAGAGTGTGGCACCAGGTGTCTTCAATATTGAACCTTTTCACAATATTCAAATTTTCTGAGATACTGAATTTGGGATTTTCCTTAGTTGTCAGTTATAATCATCAAAATTAAAAGAAATAAACATTTGAAATATATCAGTCTGTGTGTAATAAATGAATATAATATACAAGTTTCACTTTTTGAATGTAATTAGTGAAATAAATCAACTTTTTGATGATATTCTAATTATATGACCAGCACCTGTATAATGTTCAAAAACACATAATTTTTCACATACTGCACATTATTGCAGAACATCTATTTTCAGTCTGTCTGAATATGCTCTACAAAGTTCCACCTTCCGAAAAAGCCCAGAGTGCTCTGATTTGCCAGCTGACCCAGTGCGCTGTGATTGGCCACCACAAGCGTGTGTCAGAAACGTAACGCCCCTTACCATAATCACGAGTTTCAGCTTTCAAGGCTTCTAAAGCAATTGTAAACACAAACAGTTAATACTGTTGTCAGTTTTACAGTATCTGTTCCTACCAAAATCATATTCTGAAAATGAGGATGATCAAGGAGATCGTCTTCAATCAAGGCACTTTAGGCATGTCTGAACTATGCAGCAGTGTTCTCTGTTAGATAAAATAAATACCTTATATAATTATGTAATGCAATTACTTACTTTGAATATAGAATTTCATGTTTTAATTATGGTAAGCTTAAAACATATATTTGATGTTAATGTGATGCTAAACATTGTTTTAATCCAAATAAGAGCTTCCTTTCTGTTGGGTTTAAGAAGTACTTGAAATTTAACACCGACAGCAACATTTAATCACTTGGTTGATGTTAAGACATGCTGTTTTGTAAAAAAGAATATAACCATACATGGATGCATAATGCAAGCAAATATGTTTTTAATTCAAATAGACGTGCCGCCCAGTATACGGTAATACGATATATCACGGTAATAAACATGCACGATATTGTTATCGTGGTCACTTCAAAATACTGTGAATAATTATTTATAACGAATTATTCAGATTTTTAGAATGCATATAAAGAATACTTTACCCATCTACCGTTTAAAATGAACAACACCGCTGTATGCAGCATCAAAGAGGAATGGGCACTGATGTAAACAAGCCCAACACGCATGAGCAGCGCATGAACGAGTGAAGGAGACGTGCTGAATGAAAGTGCACATTCATGCTCTCTGACAGCAGATAAGGCTGATGGAACAGCAGAAATGCAGCCGTTTTCTCCGAAAACCTTGTAAACAAAGCAGACTCACGCTACTTAACAGTATTTACATGTTTCAAACAGCCATTCAGTTTTCTGTATTTGCTACGGTGCTCATCACATCACCAAATACTAAATACTTAAAGACTTAAGGGTATTTATTTTCAAATTTAAACATTTTATATTTTAATCTGGACTACATGCCCTAGATATTGTTTGAGTATGTTCTGATTCTTTATTGTTCAGTCACACACTTTACAATAAGGCTCCATTATTTAAAATGACTTTATTCATTAGTTAACAAACTGACAATGAAAAATACATCTAAAGCATTTATTAATCTTAGTTAAATGTTAATTTAACATTTAATAACACATTATTAAAATCAAAAGTTAACATTAACAGTTGGTTTTTTTAATTGACGTTATCAAAGAATAATAACTTTGTGACAAATGTAGCTATTTGCTCTTTGTTAAGACCTTATTGTAAAGTGATACCTATTGTTCTTTATAATTATTTTGCTTGTGTTTACTTTATACATTGTGTATTGCTTTATTGTATTTAAATGTTCAGTTCTTTTTGTCATAAGAAAAAGTTATTAAACCTGTTATTGTATGACAACACTTTTGTTTGCAATATCGTGATAATACCGTATACCGTGATAAAAGCTTCAGTAATTACATGAAAATTTGATACCGTCACATGCCTAAATTCAAATAAATGTTTTTCACTATACTCTAAAGTGGAGTAGCCTATTCCACAAAAGCTCTTTGTGGACAGTGCAAAGAACTGACTAATCAATAATAATATTAGTTCTTGATTATTATTGCTTGATTTTTTTTTACCGATCAGTTGTTGCAGTCCTGCTCTCATCCCTCTTTTCCCCAATCAATCACTTCCTTCTCTTTCAACGTCTCTGTGCAGTGCCAGATAGCTGCTGGTTTTGGGAGTCAGACAGCAGGTGGTTAAGCAGACGGATCTGATCTGGTAGGGAGGTTAGGAAATGGCCGCCACCATCATAACGCCTGAATACATTCTTTCCCCTGTGCAATCTCGACCCAGCTCGACTGGGCACAGATCAATCCATTCAGCAGCGCTGCTGTTGTCCGCAGCACGCCGAAGGCAGTGACGGGCCGCCAGTCGAAATGCTCTGTGGGATCTAATCAGGTCCCGATCTGACATAGCACTGCATTCAGGCGTAAAGGTACAGTAGCAAGATGTAAAAAGAAGACTGAGTTCTTTAGGAAAAGAAATGTAGCAATATACTTTTACAGTGATTATAACGGCTTTATATATATATAACCTATATATGTCTGTCCTTCCGTCCGTCCGTCTGTCTGTCTGTATATCTATATCTATCTATCTATCTATCTATCTATCAATCTTTCACACACACACACACACACACACACATATACATATATATATATATATATATATATATATATATATATATTATATATATATATATATATATATATATATATATATATATGGCTTTTTATGTCTTATATAATTCTTAAAAGTCATATTAATATAAATATTAACAAATATTTTTGATATAATAAAAATATAATATGAATAATTAGTAGGACAGACCTAATACCTAGACAAAAGAACAGGCAATATTAACAGATGACTTATGGGGGACAGTATGAAAGCAGATGTGCGGAAATCAGTTGAGGGATGTGCCATTAGAAAGAGCAAGACAAAAGTGAGAGTTTGGAGGATCCGATCGTCCCTTCGGGTGAAGATAAGATGCGGCCTGAAGGGTGTCTGTTACTGATAAACGCTCTGCGATATCCATACGGACACACAGGGGCCATTAGTAAATCCGCGACCACATTTGTGGCCCCTGCTCCTTTTCTAAACGGCCAAGCTGGCAGAGTATTATATAACACTTAACCGAAACCCGGTGTTCCTTTCAGCTCCCACAAAATGCCTTGTAACCTCAGTTAATCTGAGGGTCATAGGGGAACGGTCAGGAGCATGGATTTTCGGTTATGCTCTTCTTCAGTCAGGCTCTGCAGAGTGTTATTGATTTTAAAAATGAAAGGATGTGCCATCATGTTTGCCGTCATATCTTAAACTGGGTCATTTGTAGCTGTCAATTATGCCTGGCAGTGCAGGTCAGCGGTATCAGGGTTCTGGTGACTGTAATATGAGAAGGATGACGGACAAACAGAGAGCTCAACAGTTACGTGACGTTCTGAACTCCGGCTCACAGGCTTTTTTAATCAAAATAAAAAAGTAACCGCCGCCACTATGACATCTGATTCGCGAGGAAACTTAATTAAAGTGTCAGATGAAATTTATTCTGCTCTCTGGCCTCCTTTAGCTTTGTGAGGCTGTACTCATTACCGGTGTGATTTAATTAACCGGCCAGTTAATTGAGGAAAAACGCCATCGTTCACTCGTAATCTCCTTTCTGCGATGCAGCTGCAGAAAGATATCGGGTCAGTCATGGGTTATGTTCCTTATGTTTTTTGTGGAAAACAATATCAGTATCTCCCGTCCATATACTTAGACAGTCTGCTATCTTGAAAGTGCAGTAACAAAACTGTTTCCGTATCCTGAAACGGTCCTCTGAGCATGTGATAAAAAGCTCTGTTTAAATTAAACTCAACTGTTTAGCAAGACATCTGCAGCAAAATCCAAAATGCATTTTTCGGCAGTGATAAGTCAATCACTAGAGCTGCTCAAATTGCAGTAAGGTTCAAGATTTGTCTCTAAGCCATTTCATATATACAACAGGATGTATTGTATTTGATCAAGTCATTGCCTCCAAACCGTGGCCTAACACCGTTGCCAGGTCTGTGCAACAAAAGTAGTCCAAAATAGCGCAATGCGATGTTCTCCATTCGGTGTCCGAATTCTCCACCGAATTTGTACGTCTGGGGGGTGTTGGATCGCTGAAATCATGATTTATTTTTACTCACGGCAACAACATAAAAGTAGCCCAATTTCACGGGAAAACCTGGCAACAATGGCCTAAACCTCTACAATTTTTTTTAATAACTTTATATATAAACTTAAGCCCTGTTTCCACCGAAATTACCTGGAACAATTTGTCCCAGGAACTTTTTTCCCAGGAACTTTTTTCCCCCAGACCTGTTGCTGTCTGCGTTTCCATCACGGTCTAAAGTACCATGAAGATTAGTCTGGTGACGTAGGACTGCGCGCGACTTTCCAGAGCCCACTGGATTTCGTCCTCCACATACAAGCTTAATAAAGCCTGAACCTAGTCGTTGGATAATCAGTCGTATTTTTTAAACTCCATTGTTGATTCGAATAGTAAACAACTGACTTTTAGGTTGAAATAAAATGCTGTGTGAACTCAACCAATCAGCATATTCAACGCCCAAGTCCCACCCCCGAAAGTTCCTGAACTTTGAAAAAGTACCACCTCGCAAGCAGGGCCGTTTTCAGGGGGAAATTTTTACCCAGAACTTTATTTAGACCCCGGTTCCTGTGGTCAAAACACACCAAGTACCACCCCGAAGTCCCTAGCTCCTGGGGAAAGTTCCCGCTGTGGAAACGCGGCTTTATATATTACCTTGGTGGAGTTGCTTCAATATGCAATAAAATCCTACACTACATTTTTACATTTTGTGAAGAAGGATTGCTGCTATT
The DNA here is from genome assembly GCA_039654625.1 of Rhinogobio ventralis. NCBI lineage: Eukaryota > Metazoa > Chordata > Actinopteri > Cypriniformes > Gobionidae > Rhinogobio > Rhinogobio ventralis. Next base: position 4,528,783 of record CM077215.1, read on the forward strand.
GTATGTGGTTGCTAGGGCGTTGTTGTTTTCTGCACTTGGCCAAGTCAGCTCTATATAGCAGAGTTTGGAATAACATGTATAAGCAGATTTTGGGATTGTGCATAAAACATTGACAGAAACATCAACCTGCTAATAACATTGTAAAAAATATGCATTTTCTAAAATGTACGCAGAAAAAATGTCCGTAGCACAAATGTGTGGGGCAAGTTATGCAGACAAAGTTCAATACTTAGGATTAGGGTTGTCAATATCCGATTTTTCACTACACGGTTGTCGTGGCCAAAATAAATCACTGTAAAGGTATATTGTGATATCTTAAAAAATAGTAATAATACGGTCAAATACAAATTAAAAAGAAATTTTTATTATTCATGAGTCTCACTTGTGGACCTTCTGTGGGTGCCCTCCAGGCTCGAGTATGAATGAAACATAATATTACATGTGAGAGTTTAGCGCTACATAATGCTCACATCTTCCTATTTTGGGTAAAAATAGAAAAAATACTGCTCTCTAAAGATATTTGAAGTAAAGATACGATAATACATAAGTTTTTATCTGACTAAGCACACTTTTGAACTAAAAGGCCTAATGTAAATATAATAAAACAAAGAAAGGCGTAAGCAGTTAAAGGCACAATATGTACGATTTTTTGATTAAAATATCCAAAAACACTAAAACAGTGTTATATATTTTGTTGACTTGTGTACTTACATTGTCCCAAATGTTTCCAAGAATGTTTAAATCCAGAGAAATAAGCAATTTTAACCAGGACACGGGCCGTGTCCGTGCGTCGCCTATCAATGACATCATACCTGCGATTTCAGGTTTTATTTTGTAGAAACTATGGAAACACCGAAGACACTTTAATATATTATATGTTTTATTAGACAAGGGAACAACTGTTTGGAGACATTTATAGACGGAAAACTAATTATTGTACAGTAATACAGCATTTTCTCCATCATACAATATGTTTTAAAATTAATTGCATGGCATTTAGCAACACACGCCATCCAGTATTTATTAATATGATATTCTAATATCGATCTAGCTTAGTACAGTGTGCAACAAATGTCTCATAGCAGCCACGCTGCCCGCGTCAAGAGTCCGTGGTCAATCTTGGTGTCATCAAGCTACGCCTTTGTTTTGAATAGGCGACCTCTAGCAGCAAAAAACTACGTAGTGTGCTTTTAACAGGCCTTTAACAGGTCAATGTAACATTTTCCCAACTTACTCTCTGTACAGTGGCCAAATCTGCGAGATGATGGAGTGAAGAGGTTGGTGGTATTGCACACCCCTTTTGTGCTCACGGCAAGTCCTGCAGACTAATTTACGTGCCATATAGACTTTATGTAGCCCCGTGCTCATTGTGTCTTCCTGGTTTCCATTTCTACAGCATAAAGGTAAGATGTTACGGCTCTATGAATGAACCGCTCGGTCTACTGACATTTGTTATGACATCCGCTTCTAACATTACAGTGCTCATGATAACTTTCGATACTCCCTGACAGCGATGCCATAGAAATATACAGAGCTATGGCTGGACATCACTTTGTAGGCCAACGTCAGTTAGCATCCCACTGTTTTCCTCAACAAAAACTCAATAGGATTTTTCCATGGGCTTTTGGATTATTGCAAAAAACAAGCTCTGTGTTCAACAAACGTTTATTTATACTTGCACGTTTTGTCCATCAAGATAATGTTCACAGATAAACCCAACTTTTATGAATTTTGAACTCGGCTATAAATGCAGTTGCAAGTAAAAAGCTAAAGGTAGGCTTTAAACAAACTACACCACGGTCCCACGACTTCAACGTCACCATCACTGAGCTTCTGACTCTAACTCTTTCAGTTTTTATCGTTTTAGTTAGAAGTTTATTAGAGCATAGTTATGAGCGTACCGAGACTGTAAAAGCGGAAAGAGTTTACCTAAAAGAATCCTTTGACTTCGGGATGATGGTACTGGAAGTGCTATAATGCTAACTACAAATTTACGTAATACCTGCACCACTCTATTATCATACATGTACGATTCATCTGAAATATTACAATTATCGCCAATACCGGTATATTGTGACCCCTAATTAACATGATAACGATATTTAATTTTTAAAATATCACGGTTATAGTCAATACCAGTATATCGCGACACTCCTATTAAAATCCCTAATGCTAAATGAAAATAGTAGCATTAATAAGCAACACTAATAGAAGATTTTCAACTATTATAATATTATCCCAAATTGTTAACTTGGCTAAACCTGTTCTCTTGAAATGTATTGCACTGACAGGTTAATTAAGCAGCTTTACTATATATACACACCATGTGAAAGGATAGCACCTTGCATCACATTATACCACGGATCACAGATTCACATTTCAAACCATTCAACTGAAGGTTTGTCATTAAGATCTTCTCGACTGTTAACTGCCTCTTATCCATCTCTGTGAACCCCCCCATCTCTGTCGCAAGAGGTGGAGATCTCAAAGTCTAGCCTTGTCTCTCTCGCCTGTCATTACTCACGGCTGTCACGGGCGCTCTGGAATTGGCATTGAGTAATGACAGGTTTAAAGCGAATGACCTGCCACAATATAATTGCTTTTGACGATTATGCATGGCCCTTTTACCTGTAATCGCAGCAAAAAAGTTTTACATTTAAAAAAAAAACTGAAAGGAGAGCGAGAAAAGGGCACAGAAAGCAAGCACAGGACACACAGTGTGATGGAAAAAAAAGTACTTTCTATTGTAAATAAAGTGGTCTATGATTACAGCCCACCATGTTTTTTTATGGCCAGCACTCTTCTTTTGTAAAATTTTTAAATAAATAATATAATTTGCTTAACTGCTTTCTGTCAAATTCTATGTCTGATGGCCCACTTCACACTTGATCTCTAGGGGGCACTACGTCTACCTTCCTCAAATGCACAGCATGATATAAAGAAGACATGCAGAATGAGAGTATTATGTGCATTTTTAAACAGAAACTTTATGGTGTGAAGATTGGAAGATATTTTCAGTAGGGGTCCCAGCATGGGGGCTGTGAAGTGTTGGTGGAAAGAGTTTTTTTCACCCATGGAGTCGGGCTACAGATAAGCCCAGTGCTTATCATGCTTTGTACCGCAGTGTTCTCTCAATGTTAAGCGGAGGTTGGCTATCTAACAGCATCACGCTGGGCTCTCCAGATCGCTGTACTCGAAGGGTCTACAATGCCGTCACCTTGAGAACGTTCAAGTGTCATTGTTCCCTCACATGCTCCCTCTTCTTTATGCCTGTGAAGATCTTTAAGCAATTCAGCGGTTCTGGCGAGAGATAATTGGTGTAGGTCTCCATCTGTCCTACCTGTGCTGTGAGAGAAGTGCCCACGCAATGACACACACACACAAACACACAAACACATTTTTTTTCTCTCGTTCTCTGTCACGTTCGCACACACACTTCTTTCAATGCAACATCCACCCCTTCCAAAAAACACACACACGCACATTTGCTTTAGGTGTTTTGGCTCATTAACTCAGAGCTGCTGAGGCTGAAAGGGCCGCACGTGCTCACCGCAGGTTCCATCCACCGGAGAGACGGAGAGAGAAAGCCATCCACCGCAGAGACGGAGAGAGAAAGGGAGAGGGAAAAGTGTTGGCATGCAATTGCAGATGCAATTCACACTTCTCCTTCCATCTGCTTAGGTCAGTACCCAACACAGAATCAAACATACAGCCAGATACATGTCATCGCTAGGGGAAAAAAAATACAAAAAGAGTCCCTGGAATAGCTGTGGACACATCTCTGACAGCAAAGCCAGCCTAAGGTTAGCTGGTCTCTTAGCCTGGGCAAGCTGGTGATGCTTGCCTATTTTGATGGTTTCACAAAGTTTTGGGCACCTGCCAGGCTGAGGGACCAGATAGACTAGCTCATAAGTGGCCAAAACCACTATTAAAATACAGCATCAAAACAGACTAGCTTAACCATCTCACTGTTGTTTTTCACTGAGGAGCCGAACTAGTGACTCGGCCATGCAGTGATGGTACAGCAACTGTGGCGACGGGACGTACGTCTCCGTTCCCTCCTTCAGGGAACGAGGGTTACCATACGTAACCGAGACGTTACCTTTCAGTCGGTCACATTCTGACCTGGCGTCGGATGCTCCGCCACATCCGACTGCCGCGGGTTGCGGAGGACTCAACAGGGTTCTCCGTTTCTGGGGATATCGACTGGAGCATATAAGCGCACGTATCCGTTCCATGGGGAAGGGAATGGCGCAGCAAGGCAACACTAGAACGGGCACTTCGGTGTTACTGACTATGGGAGCACACAGGAAGATACCGGCTCTACACGGAGGCTATAGAATCTAGCGAACGTGTTAGGTGTCGCCCAGCCCGCAGCTCTACAAATATCTGTCAGCGAGGCACCACGAGCCAGCGCCCAGGAAGAAGCTACACCCCTCGTGGTGTGGGCTCTTAACCCGAGCGGGCAGGGCACGTCTTGGGTTTGATACGCCAAGACGATGGCATCCACTATCCAGTGGGCCATCCTCTGCTTGGAGACAGCCTTTCCCTTCTGCTGGCCTCCATAACAGACGAAGAGCTGCTCTGAGGTCCTGAAGCTTTGAGTTCTGTCCACGTAAGTCCGCAAAGCGCGGACGGGACAGAGAAAAGCTAGGGCTGGGTCTGCCTCCTCCGAAGGCAGCGCTTGCAGGCTCACCACCTGGTCCCGGAAGGGAGTGGTGGGAACCTTGGGCACATATCCGGGCCGGGGTCTCAGGATCACATGAGAGTTACCGGGCCCGAATTCTAGGCATGATTCGTCGACCAAAAATGCCTGCAGGTCCCCTACCCTTCTGATAGAGGCCAATGCAGTCAGGAGTACTATCTTCAGAGACAGAATTTTTTAACTCAGCTGACTGCAAAGGCTCAAAGGGCACTCTCTGCAGTGCAGTTAGCACCAGAGTTAAGTCCCAAGAGGGTATAGAGGGAGGGCGAGGCGGATTTAGTTTCCTCACCCCCCTCAGGAACCTGACGATCAGATCGTGCTTCCCTAGAGACTTACCATCTACCATGTCATGATTAGCGGTGATAGCGGCAACATAAACTTTGAGGGTGGAGGGAGACAGCCTTCGCTCCAACCCATCTTGTAGGAAGGAAAGCACAGAACTGATCGAACATCTCCGGGGGTCTTCTCGGCGAGAAGAACACCAATCGACGAACAGGTTTCACTTCAACGCATAGAGGCGCCTCGTAGAGGGAGCTCTAGCGGAAGTGATGGTGTCTACCACAGCCTGTGGTAGGTCACCTAGAACCTCCGCGTCCCGTCCAGGGACCAGACATGGAGTTTCCAGAGGTCCGGACGCGGGTGCCATAGGGTGCCCCGTCTCTGAGTCAGGAGGTCCTTCCTCAGAGGAATGGGCCAAGGAGGTGCTGTCGCGAGAAGCACTAGTTCCGGGAACCAAGTCCGGTTGGGCCAATATGGAGCAACCAACAGGACCTGCTCCTTGTCCTCCCTGACCTTGCACAGAGCATACTTGCGTAGGCCCCGGGGCCAGCTGTGTGCCAGAGCATCCGAGCCAAGGGTCCCCTCAGTCAGGGAATAAAACAACTGGCAGTGGGTCGTGTCAGGGGCGGCAAACAGGTCTTCCTGTGTGGTCCCAAAGCGACTCCAGATCAGCTGGACCACCTGGGGATGGAGTCTCCACTCTCCGGAGAGCACTGGCTGTCGTGAGAACTTGTCGGCACGATTGAGCAGGTCCGGAATGTGAATGGCACGAAGCGACCTCAGATGCTTCTGACTCCATAGGAGGAGATGGCGGGCGAGTTGTGACATGCGACTGGAGCGTAGACCACCCTGTTTGTTGATGTACGCAACGGCCGCAGTACGTGCTTGCCTAGTAGCTGCGTTGTGAAGCGGCCCAGCGCAAGACGAACTGCTAACAACTCGAGGCAATTGATATGCCATTGCAGTTGGGGCCCGTCCACAGACCCGAAACTACAAGCCCGTTGTACGTGGCACCCCAGCCGGTGGATGAGGCATTCGTGGAGACAACAGCATGCCTGGACACTTGTTCTAGGGGAACTCCTGCCCGTAGAAACGAAGGGTCCGACCACGGGCTGAAGGTTTGGCGGCACCTCGGAGCCACTGGGACACTGAGGGATCCGCTGTGCCACGCCCATCTCGGGACTCGGTCATGTAGCCAGCGTTGAAGCGGTCTCATATTCGTCTGGCTGCTGGCGATTGGAGAGGCACCTGAGGGTGAGAGATTTTGGAAACTGCTCTTTTTTAATAATTTGGGTACCTGGGAACAGTCAAACAAAAAACCGCCGGCAGGATGGAGGCAGCAGCTGGCCGCCGGGGCAGGATGTGCTTAATAGCCTCCGTCTGCTTCTGGGCGGCCGAGAACTGCTGGGCAAAGCTCTCGACCGCGTTGCCGAACAACCCGGCCGAGGAGATGGGGGAGTCCAGGATCCGATATTTATCGGTCTCCCTCATGTCAGCCAGGTTGAGCCAGAGATGTCATTCCTGGACCACTAAGGTGGACATCGCCTGGCCAAGGGAACGGGCGGTGACTTTCGTTGCCCTGAGGGCGAGGTCCGTCGCCGTCCGGAGCTCCCGGAGGAGCTCTGGGTCAGGCCTACCCTCGTGCATGTCCATGAGTGCCTGGGCCTGGTGCACCTGGAGCAACACCATGGCATGCAAGGCGGACGCAGCCTGGCCACAAGACCTGTAAGCCTTCGCAGTCAGACTGGAAGAGAACTTACAGGCCTTGGACGGGAGACGCGGGACAACGCGCCAGTTGGAGGCGGTCGCCGGACACAGTTGCATCGCGACGGCCCGCTCCACTGGCGGGATTCCCGCGTACCCCTTGGCTTGTCCGCCGTCAAGGGTAGTGAGGAGGGAGGAGCCACTGGGTCCGTTTCTGGCACTAAATGGTGTCGTCCACGACCTGGTGAGCTCCTCCTTTTCGCCGGCCAGAAACGCACGGGTGGAATGACATCTTGAAAAAGACACAGTGTTGCTCTTTTGTGAGGAAAATGCTCTTTCAGAAGTGCTGAAGCGAATCTCGCACGCCAATAGTCATTGGCCGGTTCTCGAAGCTGATAGGGGCTCCCTGAAGTGATCCCAATTCGTCGGTGACGTCCGACATACGTCGAACGTGACCGAATGAAAGGGAACATATTGTTATGAGCATATTTAATTACTAAAATAAAGAACGAAATTCTCCTGGAGCATATCAAATTGTTAACATAACATATAACATAAACTTATTTCACAAAAATTGTTGACACACATAACATAAAACTTAAAGTCCCTGTCAATTATTTTAGCCCTTAAAACTCATCTTTGATCACCAAAATACATATTTAAAAAAGAATTCGTATGGAAAAAAAAGAGCTGTCATAGTTAATGATATGCTGAAGTCCGCTCACTACAAGGTAGTTTGTGACGCAAAAAAACACCGCGTTTTTGAGACTCTCTTTCAATCACTGCCATTTTAAAGAGAAAATACTCAGCCATGGGGTTGACTAATGAATTTACACATGGTTTGTCTTAAAGCATATTAAAAACATCACATAGACATATAAACAACATTACAAACTTGATTTTCACCACAGGGGGACTTTAAAACTTATACCAGCTCCCAAGTGCCCCAAACCCTCATAAAACTATCAATACAGACCACCTAACTAATTTTGCCAGGCTGCAAAAGAACTGAGAATCTACTGTATATGTTTTGTTTTGTTTTTTTTTAGCAAGGAGGTGATTGGTTGAGCCCAAACTATCTGTCTGTCACTCAATGAGCTGTGTTGATTTACCTATTTTATTGTGAGACTGTCCTGTTGCCCTGCTATCCCTATTTTTAGTTTTGTCCTTTAAACCAGTGTCTGCAAGATTTGCCCCCTTCTATTATGGTCATTGTGTGTCAGGCAAACCTTACGTCCAGCACCTATCAGGATTCTGCAGGAGTAAGCGTGAAGGTAACAACCAGAGAGGATGGCTCATTCCTACTGCCGTTCCGAAAACAGCTCTCGTCCCGACACCCCTGGCCTTTATTATCCTCGGCCATCTCCGAGCATATCTGAGATCAGCTGAAAGGTTGGCGCCATGATCTTTGGAGATCTCTCTCCAGCTCAGTGGACATGTCAGAACTCCAGCTGGGCATAATGAGGGGCTGCTCACTTCTGCAGAAGGCTGGACGAGACATAAGCCTCACGCCTACTCCTTCACACTTAGTGACACGCTTCTGCCTTATATTGTGTGTGTGTGCAGCCTTCATGAGCTTCCGAAGTCCATCTTTAACAAGCATTCCTGTCTGGAGGCTGCTATATAATACATATCCTGGACTACAGCAGATAAAAAAACTTCAGTGTATAATGCAATAGAAAAAGTCACAGCTTTCACCAAGGAGGATAAGGTGGTCAAACTGGTTAACCAGCGCACTTTTCACAAAATTAAATGTTAATTTACTAAATTAACATAATGCATAGCTGATATAAATTGAATGACTAGTAATTTCCTACTACTTATTTCTGAAAAGTTTCTAATTATTGGACAAAAATCCTCTGCACGTAGTAACCTAGAATACTGTCTAACACTTGATGGATGTTCTGTCTTCGTTGTCAGTTAGGAACCTGGGTGTGCTCTTTGATACCAATCTTTCATTTGAAAGCTACGTTTCTAACATCTGTAAAACCGCATTCTTCCATCTTAAAAATATATATCTAATATACGACATATGCTCTCAATGCAAAATGCTGAACAGTTAGTTCATGCGTTCATGGCCTCAAGGCTAGATTATTGTAATGCTCTACTGGGTGGTTGCCCCGCTCGCTTAATAAATAAACTGCAGCTGGTCCAAAACGCAGCAGCTCGAGTTCTTACTAGGACCAGGAAGTATGACCAGATTAGCCCGGTTCTGTCAACACTGCATAGGCTCCCTATTAAACATTGTATAAATTTTAAAATCTTGCTATTTACTTACAGAGCACTAAGCTCCCCAGTACTTGAGCAAGCTCTTTTCGTATTATACTTCTTCACGTCTATTGCGGTCTCAAAATTCTGGCCAGTTGATAATACCTAGAATATCAAAATCAACTGCAGGCAGTAGATCTTTTTCCTATTCCTTTTCCTAAACTTTGGTTTAAATCTAGACTAAAAACACATCCTGGCATTCACATGACACATTATCAATTTCTGTCATTCAAATCAGTTAAATGATTGTTAGGCTGCATTAACTAGGTCAGCCGGAACCGGGAACACTTCCTATAACACCTGATGCTCTCGTTACATCATAAGAAGAATGGCATCTGTGCTAATATTAGTCTTTCTTTTTATCCTGAGGTTTACCGTAGTCAGCTGGATCCGGGCAGTATCCAGATCAGATGGTGGACCTGCACCTAGACATGACCAACGCATCCCTGAAGTGTCAGCAGAGATCCACTTCAACCAGATTGAACTGGACAAATATTCAGAATGTTCCGATCCAGTCTGACTTCTGACCTGAAATGTGGCCTGAATCATAATCATACACTGTTTGTTTATTGGCCAGAGGAGAACTGGCACCCCGACTGAGCCTGGTTTCTCGCAAGGTTTTTTCTCCATTCTGTCATCTGATGAAGTTTTGGTTCCTTGCCACTGTCGCCTTTGTCACTTTTGGCTTGCTTAGTTGGGGACACTAAATATTCAAGAATATTATTGATCTGCCTCCATCACTGAACTTACTTAAGCTGGACTATGACACTATTTTCTTCTAGATCTGCTGTACAGCCGAAACAAACGGCTTGTTTATTTTCCTGTTATCACTGTAAAGCTGCTTTGAAACAATATGTATTGTAAAAAGCACTATATAAATAAAGGTGACTTGACTTGACTATCTTTACCTAGATGAACGACTAACAAGTTTAATGAAGACTGTCTACAACTGGTTTGGCCATGCGACCCACATTTTCCCATGGCCATAAATTCCCAATAATAGCTATAATAAATTTGCTTTATTATTTTAAAATTATTTCACAAAAATTGTTGACACACACACACATAAATTGTAAGAATATCACTGATAATTAAACAGTATTATAAGGTAAGGCTATTAAATATTACAGTTAGTAAGTTGGTATGAGCCACCACATTTAATAATAAAAATAATAAAAAGAAAATAAAGTGGTATTTTGTATAATGACACTAACATATATAGCCTGATATCTCATCTGACAGCAGATACAGAATCAAGACAATGCGTCAGAAAAACATTTTTAAAAACTGTATTTTTGTTCCTTTGACTACACACTCTGCGAACCACTCAAAACGGTCTTGCGACCCACTAGTTGAGAAACACTAGTCTACAAGACTGTCTACAAGGTATAGCTATGCTTCATCTTAAGGTCCTGCAAAACCACCTAAATTGATCTTGAAACAGTAGTTTTGAACAGCTAAAAACCCTGTGACACCATCTAAGCCAACAGGGGTTAGAGGGGTTTTGGCCACTTCTTTAGATGGCCAGGCTAGTTTTATAGCTGGTCAGGTTGGGAGAACAGCTGGTTTTAGCTGTTTTTTGTTGTTGTTTTTAGCCGGGATGTCCTGGATAACATTACACAACACAACACAAAAGTTAAATCAGCTACCGAGTGCCCCAAGCCCCCATAGAACTATACAGACCAACCAAACTGTTTTTAACAAGAAGATTAATCTTCAAATCTAATGTACTTTAATCTATTAAATCTTGATCTAAAGTTGTACAATCTAAAAGTACATGATGTCCTCTCCACTTCTGACAATATGAAATTCATTCATGCGTTTGTTCCTAGACTTGTTCTTACCAAAGAGCTTTACCAAACAATTACAAAGCGTCTAGAATGCAGCTGCAAGAATGCTGACTCGTACTAGACTGAGGAATCACAGCTGGCAGTTAAATCCCTTCCCCGTGTACCCGCGTCTTACAGAACTGATTTGATTATCCTCTTATTTTGAAATGTCTTCATGGTGTTACTTCTATATATATATATTTGCAATACGATTATATGATGCAATATGAGCCGACTGCAACTTTGCTGGGCACTTGAATTTCAAAGCACACTTGTTTACTTGTTTTTTCGTATCCTTTATATATTCTCTGTAATTTATTTTCGTTAATGTGCATACACAATGTCCCACCAAAAGTATCTGGTCACTTACACCACAATTAATAAGGTATAAATGTCTTTGAATATGACAAAATATAAAAAAAAGTGGCATTTAACAAATTTTAGGTTTTAAAATATGAAGCAAGAGATTTTTTCAAAATAAAGAAAAGAAGTATTGACCTTAAGACCACTTAGGTAAAAATAATTGAAAGAGTGGTTCAGATAGTTCTGAGAAAAGCTCCATTTGTTTGCCGTTTCTTTTTATCTAGCACAAAGACATTCAGACATTTCCAAGAAATACTTAAAGGTGCAATAGAGGGTATGCATTGATGTCACTTTCCCGCCAGAACACGCTCTCTCAGCCGGACTGAGTGGCAGAAGAGCTGCTGCATGACTGGATTTAATAGAGGAAATCTAAAATTCGAACGAACCTGACAAATAATCTACTGCCCACTAACTGCCCACTATTTCTCATAAATGTTTTGGCCTTCAAACATCTTAAAATGCACATATGTAGATCAGAGAAATCAAAATGTTCTCGGGGGAGCATGCCACACATTTGAAGATCCACACAGTGTGTTTGGACTGAAAAAGGTGGATAAAAAGTCACCAAAATTAAGTATTTGAACCTCATAATTAAATACAAAACATAATACAAAAAAAAACTTCAAAAAAACTTTTTGAACTTTATGAATCATTATAATACATTTGTATACCTGAGAGTTAAATGAAAACCACAAAAACATCCAATTTAGTTAAAGAAGTTTTCCAAATTTCCTAAAAATGGTTTAGTCTGATGGTTATTAATTATTTCAGGAACGATTAAAGTCCCCGTCTTTTTTGCGCTATTATGTAGTTTGTTGGTTTGTATAACATGCAGAAAAACAGATCACATGATTGTCACAAGGATTACAGACTTGCAGGCTGCTAATGTGATATTTTTAACAATAACTCAAGAAAACGCGCATACAACTCATTTCTATTGACGGGAACATTTATTAGCTTCATTTAATAAAATAGTACATTATCTTCATAAAAAATAAAGACAGTAAGAAACTTAAGTGGTTTTATTTTAAATTTGAATACATTCATTTTAATTTCTGAATATTTATTTCAGCTAGACTGGAAAGACATTTTATAGGCCATAAATTTGCCTGCCATTCTTGCTCTTTGAACGTAAATGCGCTGATGATGTTGACTGACAGGGAACACATACTATCATTTATCATTTCATTCGGACCGAATGCAATGATTGAACAAACATTTTATGGTCCGCTTTCCACAGTCAACATATATTTATAAAAATACATTTATATATTAATATAGTGATTGCTATCAGGATATGAGGAGATTTTCAACCAAGAATCACTTATTGCACCTTTAAGTATCCAAAAACATTTAGTTTTTGTTACACTTGTAAACACTTAGCTTACTTACTAATCTACCATAGGGATAGCTGCTGATATACAGCTTCACAATGGCCGCCAACATAATGCACACTTTAGCATGACCATTAGCATAAATGTTAGCAGTTATATAATTTTTTTATGGCTGTGAGGAGATCATAGTTCATCCAATAATCATTGGAATGCAGTTTTGATGATCTTAACTGTGTGTTTTGGTGTGTTTGACTATTGGTTCTCACACACACACACGTTTTCATGTTTTATGGGGACTTTTCATAGACGTAATGGTTTTTATACTGTATAAACTGTATATTCTATCCCCCTGCACTACCCCTACCCCTAAACCTACCCATCACAGGAAACTTTCTGCATTTTTACATTTTCAAAAAAAAATCACATCACACAGTATGAATTATAAGCTGTTTTCCTCATGGGGACCATAAATGTCCCCACAAGGACAAGGATTTCGGATATTGCCATCTCTGTGGGGACATTTTGTCCCCATAAGGTAGGGTTTACCAGGCCACACACACACACACACACACACAAACAAACTCAAACACTATGCTAATCAACACTGATCTCTGATGTCCTCTCTAAACTGTAGTTGCTTTACTTTAAATGTCTCATCTGGATGGGTCATTTATTTGCTAACTGCACACTGATGACATAGTGCTTCTCCTACAGTCTACTTTAACGCTGATGAATTCATCATTAAACTTGAGTACACACTCTCACTCTCAATCGGAATAAAGCACAGCAACATTACCATAAATTTAAATACACACTAAGCTGTAGGATGACGGCAAATGTTTATTTGTTCTTCATTAAGGCGAAAAATGAATTAGGAGGAAAAAGCAAGAAGCTTTGAAGATTTTTCCACCATAAAAAGACAAGGTCATGGAGACAAATTTGTAAACAGTGCTTTCCGTTTTTTAAGTGTATGCAGAACAAAAGAGAGAACCTATTGATTTTACACCGCTGTGTCTTTCGTATTTGCTTTTATTTTATGTTTCTCATTGGCCTGAGGTATTTATTGTAACAAAATCTGTAGGAGAGCATTCAGAGCGTGCACCGGCTTCATTCCTGTGGAGTTTTACAGTTTAATTACAGTCTGTGGTGGGAAGACTAAAAGAATTCATGGCAGTTCAGTCGGCCTTTCTTTCCCATGTCCTCAACCCTGCAATCAAACTTGCCTGCTCTACACACACCACATACCAGACCTTCAGCAACACAAAAACAGCTACATATACGCAAAAAGGGCAACACAAAGCATCATTATTATTGCTGTATAAAAAAAATGTAACCAATGCAATCCTTCCCTTTCCACAGACAGTATTAATGACAGCTCTTCTATTGAGTGGAACAGACCGAATAGTTCAGAGTAAAATACAACTTTCTGACTTCTGGTATTTTTCTCTCATTCATTCATTCCTTCATCTTTTATGTAACTCTGCAGGGATTTCATCAGTCAACTGTGACATCAAGCAATTCGGCTGCACATCGTAGGAACTCTCTCCCCCACTTACATGGAGAATATCGTCCACGTTTAATAGATTTGTGAGGTTATAAATCCCAGAGAGGAAATCAAAATGTTCAACTGCAGGCTGGAGTGGGGAAAAATTCAGGCTTTGAGGTTGTAAGTCGCTTTGGATAAAAGCGTCTGCTAAATGCATAAATGTAAATGTAAATTTATGGTTAAAAAAGAATGACATTTCTTTTTTTATGCCATTTGTTTTGTTCACTCGCTCACCTAATTTATGGAGCGAGATGCACACCTGCTTGAGCGTTCGGAGTGTTGCTGAACAGGACCAGGAAAAGGTGATGATTAATTTCTAGACCCTCTTCGACTTAGTAGGGGAGCGCTGTAACCTTTTCCATGAGATTCCATGGCTATTTCCACAATAATGTAATCATCATTTAATCGTGTCAGCACCCCATGATAGCAAACTCAAATGCTAGCCAGAGTTTTCACCATTCAGACGTGCACTGAGAATGCCTTTTAAATTCCTAAAATTTGGATTGGATAGATTGAATTAAGGTTGCAAACAGGATGTAGAATTCAATTTGAATGTGGATGGATAGATGGATGGATTGAATTGAGGTTGCAAACAGGATGCAGAATTCAATTTGAATGTGGATGGATGGATGGATGGATGGATTGAATTGAGGATGCAAACAGGATGCAGAATTCAATTTGAATGTGGATGGATGGATTGAATTGAGGGTGCAAACAGGATGCAGAATTCAATTTGAATGTGGATGGATGGATTGAATTGAGGTTGCAAACAGGATGCCGAATTCAATTTGAATGTGGATGGATGGATATATAGATGGATGGATTGAATTGAGGTTGCAAACAGGATGTAGAATTAAATTTGAATGTGGATGGATAGATGGATGGATTGAATTGAGGTTGCAAACAGGATGCAGAATTCAATTTGAATGTGGATGGATGGATTGAATTGAGGGTGCAAACAGGATGCAGAATTCAATTTGAATGTGGATGGATGGATTGAATTGAGGGTGCAAACAGGATGCAGAATTCAATTTGAATGTGGATGGATGGATTGAATTGAGGTTGCAAACAGGATGCAGAATTCAATTTGAATGTGGATGGATGGATGTTGCAAACAGGATGCAGAATTCAATTTGAATGTGGATGGATGGATGGATGTTGCAAACAGGATGCAGAATTCAATTTGAATGTGGATGGATGGATGGATGGATGGATGTTGCAAACAGGATGCAGAATTCAATTTGAATGTGGATGGATTGATGGATGGATTGAATTGAGGTTGCAAACAGGATGCAGAATTCAATTTGAATGTGGATGGATGGATGGATATATAGATGGATGGATTGAATTGAGGTTGCAAACAGGATGCAGAATTCAATTTGAATGTGGATGGATAGATGGATGGATTGAATTGAGGTTGCAAACAGGATGCAGAATTCAATTTGAATGTGGATGGATGGATTGAATTGAGGGTGCAAAAAGGATTCAGAATTCAATTTGAATGTGGATGGATGGATTGAATTGAGGGTGCAAACAGGATGCAGAATTCAATTTGAATGTGGATGGATGGATTGAATTGAGGTTGCAAACAGGATGCAGAATTCAATTTGAATGTGGATGGATGGATTGATGGATGGATGGATTGAATTGAGGGTGCAAACAGGATGCAGAATTCAATTTGAATGTGGATGGATGGATGGATGGATGTTGCAAACAGGATGAAGAATTCAATTTGAATGTGGATGGATTGATGGATGGATTGAATTGAGGTTGCAAACAGGATGCAGAATTCAATTTGAATGTGGATGGATGGATTGAATTGAGGGTGCAAACAGGATGCAGAATTCAATTTGAATGTGGATGGATGGATTGAATTGAGGGTGCAAACAGGATGCAGAATTCAATTTGAATGTGAATGGATAGATGGATGGATTGAATTGAGGTTGCAAACGGGATGCAGAATAAAATTTGAATGTGGATGGATGGATGGATTGATGGATGGATGGATTGAATTGAGGGTGCAAACAGGATGCAGAATTCAATTTGAATGTGGATGGATGGATGGATGGATGTTGCAAACAGGATGCAGAATTCAATTTGAATGTGGATGGATGGATGGATGGATGCAGACAGGATGCAGAATTCAATTTGAATTTGGATGGATGGATTGAATTGAGGTTGCAAACAGGATGCAGAATTCAATTTGAATGTGGATGGATGGATGTTGCAAACAGGATGCAGAATTAAATTCGAATGTGGATGGATTGATGGATGGATTGAATTGAGTTTGCAAACAGGATGCAGAATTAAATTTGAATGTGGATGGATGGATTGAATTGAGGTTGCAAACAGGATGCAGAATTCAATTTGAATGTGGATGGATGGATGGATTAATGGATGGATGGATTGAATTGAGGGTGCAAACAGGATGCATAATTCAATTTGAATGTGGGTGGATGGATGGATGGATGGATGTTGCAAACAGGATGCATAATTCAATTTGAATGTGGATGGATGGATGGATGTTGCAAACAGGATGCATAATTCAATTTGAATATGGATGGATTGATGAATGGATTGAATTGAGGTTGCAAACAGGATGCAGAATTGAATGTGGATGGATTGATGGATGGATTGAATTGAGGTTGCAAACAGGATGCAGAATTCAATTTGAATGTGGATGGATTGATGGATGGATTGAATTGAGGTTGCAAACAGGATGCAGAATTCAATTTGAATGTGGATGGATAGATGGATGGATTGAATTGAGGTTGCAAACAGGATGCCGAATTCAATTTGAATGTGGATAGATGTTGCAAACAGGATGCAGAATTCAATTTGAATGTGGATGGATTGATGGATGGATTGAATTGAAGTTGCAAACAGGATGCAGAATTCAATTTGAATGTGGATGGATGGATGGATGGATGGATTGAATTGAGGGTGCAAACAGGATGCAGAATTCAATTTGAATGTGGATGGATGGATTGAATTGAGGTTGCAAACAGGATGCAGAATTCAATTTGAATGTGGATGGATGGATGGATTGAATTGAGGGTGCAAACAGGATGCAGAATTCAATTTGAATATGGATGGATGATTGAATTGAGGTTGCAAACAGGATGCAGAATTCAATTTGAATGTGGATGGATGGATGGATGGATGGATTGAATTGAGGGTGCAAACAGGATGCAGAATTCAATCTGAATGGATTTCAATGGATGGATGGATGGATTGAATTGAGGGTGCAAACAGGATTAGATTAGATTAGATTAGATTCAACTTTATTGTCATTACACAAGTACAGGTACGAGGCAACGAAATGCAGTTTGGGTCTAACCAGAAGTGCAATAGCAGCAAGTGCAGGACATGAATATGTACTGAATAAATATAAAGATGGCTATTACTATAAATAGAATTTACAGATAGATATGTATAGAATATAATATACAGATGGATGTTGCTATAAACAGTTTGCAGATAGATATATACTGAACAGAATTTACAGATAGATATGTACTGAATATATATATACAGATGGCTATTATTGTAAACAGAATTTACAGATAGATAGATATATACTGAATGTAATATACGAATGGATATTACTATAAACAGAATTTACAGGGTAGATATGTACTGAATATATATACAGATGGCTATTACTATAAGCAGAATTTACAGATAGATGTATATAATGATATGTTAGGCTAAGATGGGCAGTATAGCAATGAACGATATAGTGCAAATGAGCATATTTTAGTAAGGTAGTAGTGCAAGATGCATATATGAACAGGTGTTACTGTAGTAACAGTCGATAGTGCAAATGAGCATATTCCAGTTAGGTAAGTAGTGCAAGATGCATATATGTACAGGGGTTACTGTAATAAACAGTCGATAGTGCAAATGAGCATCCAGTAGTGCAAATAACAAGTGAAGGCAGATGTGAGGGGGAGAGGAGGGTTATCAGTATATAGGGGGAGTGGGATCAACGAGGGTTAGAGTTCAATATGGAGACAGTTCTGGGAAAAAAACTGTTCTTAAGTCTGCTGGTCCTGGTCCGGAGGCACCTGAAACGCCTACCAGAGGGCAGGAGAGAAAACAGTTTGTGGGCTGGGTGAGAGGAGTCCTTAAGGATGCTGCGAGCTCGATGCAGACAGCGTTTCCTCTGGATGTGGTCGATGGCAGGTAGTGGAGTCCCTGTGATGCGCTGGGCGGTTTTCACCACCCGCTGTAGTGCCTTGCGCTCTGCAGCAGAGCAGCTCCCATACCATACTGTAACACAGTTGGTCAGGATGCTTTCTATTGCGCAGCGATAGAAGTTCACCAGTATAGCCGAGGATAGCTGATTCTTCCTCAGTGTCCTCAGGAAGAAAAGACGCTGGTGAGCCTTCTTGACCAGGCTGGAGGTGTTGGTTGTCCAGGACATGTCCGCCGAGATGTGGATCCCCAGGAACTTGAAACTGGAGACACGCTCAACAGCCGTTCCATTGATGTGGATGGTGTCGTGTGTGCCTCTTGCCTCTTTCCTGAAGTCCACGATGAGTTCTTTTGTTTTGGTGGTGTTGAGGAGCAGATTATTTTCAGTGCACCATGTGGCCAGGTGCTGGATCTCCTCCCTATAGGCGGTCTCATCGTTGTTGCTGATGAGTCCAATCACCGTAGTGTCGTCCGCAAACTTGATGATGGAATTAGATCCATACACAGGCTTGCAATCGGAGGTGAAGAGGGAGTAGAGAAATGGGCTTAGCACACAGCCCTGTGGTACGCCAGTATTGAGTGTGGTGGAGGTGGAGTAGGTGGAGCCTGATCGAACATTCTGGGGTCTGTTGGTCAGGAAGTCCAATATCCAGTTGCACATTGAGGTGTTGATGCCCAGGTCTCCAAGTTTGGCTATTAACTTGGTTGGGATGACAGTGTTGAATGCTGAGCTGAAGTCAACAAACAGCATACGTGCATACGTGTTCTTATTGTCCAGATGTGTAAGCACAGAGTGCAGTGCCAAGGAGACTGCATCCTCTGTGCTCCTATTGCTACGGTAGGCAAACTGGTGTGAGTCCAATGTGGATGGTAGAGATTCTTTTAGATGTGCCAAGACCAACCGCTCAAAGCACTTCATAACGATGGGTGTGAGTGCTACAGGGCGGTAGTCGTTAAGGCACCTCGGGCTAGAGTGTTTTGGTACTGGCACAATGGAAGTGCATTTAAAGCATGTTGGTATGGTTTCTTGGGCAAGAGACAAGTTGAAAATGTCTGTAAAAACCCCAGCGAGCTGTTCTGCACATGCCCTGAGTACTCGTCCAGGGATGTTGTCTGGTCCAGCAGCCTTGTGCGGGCTGATTCGACCCAGTGCATTGCAGACGTCTGTGGAGGAGAGTGTGATTGGCGGGTGGTCAGCAGAGGGTTTGGCCTTGGTGGCAGTTTCTCTGTTGTCTCTTTCAAAGCGAGCATAAAAGTAATTTAGCTCGTTCAGGAAGTTGATGTCAGTGGCTGCGGGGGTGGAGTGGGTGGGTTTGTAGTCACTGATGGCCTGAATGCCCTGCCACATGCGTCGAGGGTCAAAGTTGGAAAAGTGTCCCTCTATCTTTAGCTTGTAGCAGTGCTTGGCCTCTTTGATGCCCCTCTTCAGGTTTGCTCTGGATGTGCTGTAGGCTTGTGCATCTCCTGATCTGAAGGCAGCATTGCGTGTCTTCAACAGGAGTCGTACTTCCCTGTTCATCCATGGCTTCTGATTAGGGTATGTGGTGATCTGCTTCTGGGTTGTAACACTGTCAGTGGTGGTGTTGATATAATCCAGTACAGAGGAGGTGTAGCAGTCAATGTCTGTGTGAGAGCCACTGGTGGCTTGGGAAGCAAACATACTCCAGTCTGTGTGTAGAAACCTTTCCTGGAGTATGAGATCTGCCCCCTCAGGCCACACCTTGATGGTCTTCACTGATGGCTTCACACGGTTGATGAGGGGTGCATATTTGGGGGTGAGGAACAAAGAAAGGTGATCTGACTGTCCCAGGTGGGGGAGGGGTGTCGCAACGTAAGCTCCAGCCATGTTTGTGTAAACATGGTCTAAAGTTTTGTTTCCTCTGGTGTGACAGGAAACATGCTGGTGAAATTTCGGTAGCACTGACTTTAAGTTTGAATGATTAAAATCACCAGCAACAATAAACGCAGCTTCTGGGTGAACAGTCTGTTGTTTACTGATGGCTGTGTGAAGTTCTTTCATAGCAAGCTTAGCATCAGCATCCGGGGGAATATAGGCTGCAGTTATAATGGTGGAAGTGAACTCCCGCGGTAGATAAAACGGTCTACATTTAACCATGAGAAACTCAAGGTTAGCTGAACAATGTCTCCCAACAATAGCAGAGTTTGTGCACCAAGCTTTGTTAATGTAAATGCACAATCCACCACCTCTGGTCTTACCGGAGCCATCTAATGTTCTATCTGCCCGGAGTGTGTGGCGTCCCGCTAGCTCAATAGCGTTGTCCGGTATTCCGCTGTTTAACCATGTTTCCGTGAATATTAAGACGTTACAGTTCAAAAGTCTCTTGCTGTGTGTGATACTGAGTCGAATCTCCTCCATTTTGTTCACCAGCGACCGTACATTGGCAAGGAAAATGCTGGGTAAAGAGAGCCGGTGTGGTGTTA
The DNA here is from genome assembly GCA_039654625.1 of Rhinogobio ventralis. Taxonomy (NCBI): domain Eukaryota; kingdom Metazoa; phylum Chordata; class Actinopteri; order Cypriniformes; family Gobionidae; genus Rhinogobio; species Rhinogobio ventralis. The sequence continues at coordinate 4,549,453 of CM077215.1, forward strand.
GCTTTAGCTTAGCTCTTAGTCCTCCGCGCTTCCCCCGCCTTTGTTTACGATCTCGACGCCGCCTGCGAGCACTTCCGCCTGGACGGGTAGAGTGCATAGCATCGGGTGTTCTGGTGATCTCAGGAAGGAGTCGAAGGTTGTCCATAAAACTGTCGGAAATTCGCAAACCAATATCCAAAAGCTCACATCGGGTGTACGATGTAAAGGCACAACTGTTCTGCATGAACAGACCCGAAATGAGCAAGAAATATACCGCAACATTGCAGAATCTGGAGAGACGAGATGCAGAGAGATGCAGAATTCAATTTGAATGTGGATGGATGGATGGATGTTACAAACAGGATGCAGAATTCAATTTGAATGTGGATGGATGGATGAATTGATGAATGGATTGAATTGAGGTTGCAAACAGGATGCAGAATTCAATTTGAACGTGGATGGATGTTGCAAACAGGATGCAGAATTCAATTTGAACGTGGATGGATGTTGCAAACAGGATGCAGAATTCAATTTGAATGTGGATGGATGGATGGATGGATGGATGTTGCAAACAGGATGCAGAATTCAATTTGAATGTGGATGGATTGATGGATGGATTGAATTGAGGTTGCAAACAGGATGCAGAATTCAATTTGAATGTGGATGGATGGATTGAATTGAGGTTGTAAACAGGATGCAAAATTCAATTTGAATGTGGATGGATGGATTGAATTGAGGTTGCAAACAGGATGCAGAATTTAATGTGGATGGATTGATGGATGGATTGAATTGAGGTTGCAAACAGGATGCAGAATTCAATTTGAATGTGGATGGATTGATGGATGGATTGAATTGAGGTTGCAAACAGGATGCAGAATTCAATTTGAATGTGGATGGATAGATGGATGGATTGAATTGAGGTTGCAAACAGGATGCAGAATTCAATTTGAATGTGGATAGATGTTGCAAACAGGATGCAGAATTCAATTTGAATGTGGATGGATTGATGGATGGATTGAATTGAAGTTGCAAACAGGATGCAGAATTCAATTTGAATGTGGATGGATGGATTGATGGATGGATTGAATTGAGGGTGCAAACAGGATGCAGAATTCAATTTGAATGTGGATGGATGGATTGAATTGAGGTTGCAAACAGGATGCAGAATTCAATTTGAATGTGGATGGATGGATGGATTGAATTGAGGGTGCAAACAGGATGCAGAATTCAATTTGAATATGGATGGATGATTGAATTGAGGTTGCAAACAGGATGCAGAATTCAATTTGAATGTGGATGGATGGATGGATGGATGGATGGATTGAATTGAGGGTGCAAACAGGATGCAGAATTCAATCTGAATGGATTTCAATGGATGGATGGATGGATTGAATTGAGGGTGCAAACAGGATGCAGAATTCAATTTGAATGTGGATGGATGGATGGATGGATGTTACAAACAGGATGCAGAATTCAATTTGAATGTGGATGGATGGATGAATTGATGGATGGATTGAATTGAGGTTGCAAACAGGATGCAGAATTCAATTTGAACGTGGATGGATGTTGCAAACAGGATGCAGAATTCAATTTGAACGTGGATGGATGTTGCAAACAGGATGCAGAATTCAATTTGAACGTGGATGGATGTTGCAAACAGGATGCAGAATTCAATTTGAATGTGGATGGATGGATGGATGGATGGATGTTGCAAACAGGATGCAGAATTCAATTTGAATGTGGATGGATTGATGGATGGATTGAATTGAGGTTGCAAACAGGATGCAGAATTCAATTTGAATGTGGATGGATGGATTGAATTGAGGTTGTAAACAGGATGCAGAATTCAATTTGAATGTGGATGGATTGATGGATGGATTGATTTGAGGTTGCAAACAGGATGCATAATTCAATTTGAATGTGGATGGATTGATGGATGGATTGAATTGAGGTTGCAAACAGGATGCAGAATTCAATTTGAATGTTGATGGATGGATGGATTGAATTGAGGTTGCAAACAGGATGCAGAATTCAATTTGAATGTGGATGGATTGATGGATGGATTGATTTGAGGTTGCAAACAGGATGCATAATTCAATTTGAATGTGGATGGATTGATGGATGGATTGAATTGAGGTTGCAAACAGGATGCAGAATTCAATTTGAATGTTGATGGATGGATGGATTGATGGATGGATTGAATTGAGGGTGCAAACAGGATGCAGAATTCAATTTGAATGTGGATGGATGGATGGATGGATGTTGCAAACAGGATGCAGAATTCAATTTGAATGTGGATGGATGGATTGAATTGAGGTTGCAAACAGGATGCAGAATTCAATTTGAATGTGGATGGATTGATGGATGGATTGAATTGAGGTTGCAAACAGGATGCAGAATTCTATTTGAATGTGGATGGATTGATGGATGGATTGAATTGAGGTTGCAAACAGGATGCAGAATTCAATTTGAATGTGGATGGATTGATGGATGGATTGAATTGAGTTTGCAAACAGGATGCAGAATTAAATTTGAATGTGGATGGATGGATTGAATTGATGAATGGATTGAATTGAGGTTGCAAACAGGATGCAGAATTCAATTTGAACGTGGATGGATGTTGCAAACAGGATGCAGAATTCAATTTTAACGTGGATGGATGTTGCAAACAGGATGCAGAATTCAATTTGAATGTGGATGGATGGATGGATGGATGGATGTTGCAAACAGGATGCAGAATTCAATTTGAATGTGGATGGATTGATGGATGGATTGAATTGAGGTTGCAAACAGGATGCAGAATTCAATTTGAATGTGGATGGATGGATTGAATTGAGGTTGTAAACAGGATGCAAAATTCAATTTGAATGTGGATGGATGGATTGAATTGAGGTTGCAAACAGGATGCAGAATTTAATGTGGATGGATTGATGGATGGATTGAATTGAGGTTGCAAACAGGATGCAGAATTCAATTTGAATGTGGATGGATTGATGGATGGATTGAATTGAGGTTGCAAACAGGATGCAGAATTCAATTTGAATGTGGATGGATAGATGGATGGATTGAATTGAGGTTGCAAACAGGATGCAGAATTCAATTTGAATGTGGATAGATGTTGCAAACAGGATGCAGAATTCAATTTGAATGTGGATGGATTGATGGATGGATTGAATTGAAGTTGCAAACAGGATGCAGAATTCAATTTGAATGTGGATGGATGGATTGATGGATGGATTGAATTGAGGGTGCAAACAGGATGCAGAATTCAATTTGAATGTGGATGGATGGATTGAATTGAGGTTGCAAACAGGATGCAGAATTCAATTTGAATGTGGATGGATGGATGGATTGAATTGAGGGTGCAAACAGGATGCAGAATTCAATTTGAATATGGATGGATGATTGAATTGAGGTTGCAAACAGGATGCAGAATTCAATTTGAATGTGGATGGATGGATGGATGGATGGATGGATTGAATTGAGGGTGCAAACAGGATGCAGAATTCAATCTGAATGGATTTCAATGGATGGATGGATGGATTGAATTGAGGGTGCAAACAGGATGCAGAATTCAATTTGAATGTGGATGGATGGATGGATGGATGGATGGATGTTACAAACAGGATGCAGAATTCAATTTGAATGTGGATGGATGGATGAATTGATGGATGGATTGAATTGAGGTTGCAAACAGGATGCAGAATTCAATTTGAACGTGGATGGATGTTGCAAACAGGATGCAGAATTCAATTTGAACGTGGATGGATGTTGCAAACAGGATGCAGAATTCAATTTGAACGTGGATGGATGTTGCAAACAGGATGCAGAATTCAATTTGAATGTGGATGGATGGATGGATGGATGGATGTTGCAAACAGGATGCAGAATTCAATTTGAATGTTGATGGATTGATGGATGGATTGAATTGAGGTTGCAAACAGGATGCAGAATTCAATTTGAATGTGGATGGATGGATTGAATTGAGGTTGTAAACAGGATGCAGAATTCAATTTGAATGTGGATGGATTGATGGATGGATTGATTTGAGGTTGCAAACAGGATGCATAATTCAATTTGAATGTGGATGGATTGATGGATGGATTGAATTGAGGTTGCAAACAGGATGCAGAATTCAATTTCAATGTTGATGGATGGATGGATTGAATTGAGGTTGCAAACAGGATGCAGAATTCAATTTGAATGTGGATGGATTGATGGATGGATTGATTTGAGGTTGCAAACAGGATGCATAATTCAATTTGAATGTGGATGGATTGATGGATGGATTGATTTGAGGTTGCAAACAGGATGCATAATTCAATTTGAATGTGGATGGATTGATGGATGGATTGAATTGAGGTTGCAAACAGGATGCAGAATTCAATTTCAATGTTGATGGATGGATGGATTGAATTGAGGTTGCAAACAGGATGCAGAATTCAATTTGAATGTGGATGTATTGATGGATGGATTGATTTGAGGTTGCAAACAGGATGCATAATTCAATTTGAATGTGGATGGATTGATGGATGGATTGAATTGAGGTTGCAAACAGGATGCAGAATTCAATTTGAATGTTGATGGATGGATGGATTGATGGATGGATTGAATTGAGGGTGCAAACAGGATGCAGAATTCAATTTGAATGTGGATGGATGGATGGATGGATGTTGCAAACAGGATGCAGAATTCAATTTGAATGTGGATGGATGGATTGAATTGAGGTTGCAAACAGGATGCAGAATTCAATTTGAATGTGGATGGATTGATGGATGGATTGAATTGAGGTTGCAAACAGGATGCAGAATTCTATTTGAATGTGGATGGATTGATGGATGGATTGAATTGAGGTTGCAAATAGGATGCAGAATTCAATTTGAATGTGGATGGATTGATGGATGGATTGAATTGAGTTTGCAAACAGGATGCAGAATTAAATTTGAATGTGGATGGATGGATTGAATTGAGGTTGCAAACAGGATGCAGAATTCAATTTGAATGTGGATGGATGGATGGATTAATGGATGGATGGATTGAATTGAGGGTGCAAACAGGATGCATAATTCAATTTGAATGTGGGTGGATGGATGGATGGATGTTGCAAACAGGATGCATAATTCAATTTGAATGTGGATGGATGGATGGATGGATGTTGCAAACAGGATGCATAATTCAATTTGAATATGGATGGATTGATGGATGGATTGAATTGAGGTTGCAAACAGGATGCAGAATTCAATTTGAATGTGGATGGATTGATGGATGGATTGAATTGAGGTTGCAAACAGGATGCAGAATTCAATTTGAATGTGGATGGATAGATGGATGGATTGAATTGAGGTTGCAAACAGGATGCCGAATTCAATTTGAATGTGGATAGATGTTGCAAACAGGATGCAGAATTCAATTTGAATGTGGATGGATTGATGGATGGATTGAATTGAAGTTGCAAACAGGATGCAGAATTCAATTTGAATGTGGATGGATGGATTGATGGATGGATTGAATTGAGGGTGCAAACAGGATGCAGAATTCAATTTGAATGTGGATGGATGGATTGAATTGAGGTTGCAAACAGGATGCAGAATTCAATTTGAACGTGGATGGATGTTACAAACAGGATGCAGAATTCAATTTGAACGTGGATGGATGTTGCAAACAGGATGCAGAATTCAATTTGAATGTGGATGGATGGATGGATGGATGTTGCAAACAGGATGCAGAATTCAATTTGAATGTGGATGGATTGATGGATGGATTGAATTGAGGTTACAAACAGGATGCAGAATTCAATTTGAATGTTGGTGGATGGATGGATGTTGCAAACAGGATGCAGAATTCAATTTGAATGTGGATGGATGGATTGAATTGAGGTTGTAAACAGGATGCAGAATTCAATTTGAATGTGGATGGATTGATGGATGGATTGATTTGAGGTTGCAAACAGGATGCATAATTCAATTTGAATGTGGATGGATGGATGGATGGATTGAATTGAGGTTGCAAACAGGATGCAGAATTCAATTTGAATGTGGATGGATGGATTGAATTGAGGTTGTAAACAGGATGCAGAATTCAATTTGAATGTGGATGGATTGATGGATGGATTGATTTGAGGTTGCAAACAGGATGCATAATTCAATTTGAATGTGGATGGATTGATGGATGGATTGAATTGAGGTTGCAAACAGGATGCAGAATTCAATTTGAATGTTGATGGATGGATGGATTGAATTGAGGTTGCAAACAGGATGCAGAATTCAATTTGAATGTGGATGGATTGATGGATGGATTGATTTGAGGTTGCAAACAGGATGCATAATTCAATTTGAATGTGGATGGATTGATGGATGGATTGAATTGAGGTTGCAAACAGGATGCAGAATTCAATTTGAATGTTGATGGATGGATGGATGTTGCAAACAGGATGCATAATTCAATTTGAATGTGGATGGATGGATTGAATTGAGGTTGCAAACAGGATGCAGAATTCAATTTGAATGTTGATGGATGGATGGATTGACGGATGGATTGAATTGAGGTTGCAAACAGGATACAGAATTCAATTTGAATGTGGATGGATGGATGGATGGATGTTGCAAACAGGATGCAGAATTCAATTTGAATGTGGATGGATGGATTGAATTGAGGTTGCAAACAGGATGCAGAATTCAATTTGAATGTGGATGGATTGATGGATGGATTGAATTGAGGTTGCAAACAGGATGCAGAATTCTATTTGAATGTGGATGGATTGATGGATGGATTGAATTGAGGTTGCAAACAGGATGAAGAATTCAATTTGAATGTGGATGGATGGATGGATGGATTGATGGATGGATTGAATTGAGGGTGCAAACAGGATGCAGAATTCAATTTGAATGTGGATGGATGGATGGATGAAGCAAACAGGATGCAGAATTCATTTTGAATGTGGATGGATGGATGGATGGATTGAATTGAGGGTGCAAACAGGATGTAGAATTCAATTTGAATGTGGATGGATTGATGGATTGAATTGAGGTTGCAAACAGGATGCAGAATTCAATTTGAATGTGGATGGATGGATGGATTGAATTGAGGTTGCAAACAGGATGCAGAATTCAATTTGAATGTGGATGGATGGATGGATGGATTGATGGATGGATTGAATTGAGGGTGCAAACAGGATTCAGAATTCAATTTGAATGTGGATGAAATCGTAATCCATAAAACAGGTAAATTGGTTAAATACCGTGCAGATAATCCAGACAATAAACACCAGAGCAAAAAAAAAAAAAGGCAAACAGGGAAATCCAGGACAACAGGCAAACGATCAAAACTAAAACATGGGAAACCAGGATACAAGGGCTCAGAATTGTTGTGTAACATTGAACATACAAAACTTTGCAAAGAATGAGTGAAAACACAGAGGTCATAAAGGCAAACACAAACAAGTTAATTACACACAGGTGGAAGTGATCAGACCATAATGAGGTGGGAAGTGTAGTTCATGATGGGAAAGCAAAGGAAGGGGGAGGAGTGCTCTCTGGTGGAGATCATGTGTACTCCAGCATACGGATGTTACATAATCACAGATAAATCTAAACATTCACTCATGAAAGCTCCTTAGTCAAACGTTTACTGTAGAATGGTGAATGTCAGAAACACACACAACATACTCGGCACTAACAATTTTAACGTTGCATGCCTGACCTTTGGTGCTCATATTCAAGATATGAATTTTCACACTTTTCTATTAAACTATGCAGTCTTGACACTGTGACTTCAGGCTGTGAGAGAATATTAGATACTCTTTGAATAGGTTGCCTGATTTTCCATGCAAGCTATGTGACTCCCAACACATCGCTGTGTGTGAAAACCAATTGAATATTGAGCTGGTAATTACTGACAAAAATAATATGGGAAAATTGCTAAAGGAACCATATGCATGCAATCATTAAGGTGCATTTATGATGTCTAGCTGAACTCTAGGGCTTAAACTCTGAACCGGGCAGATGGACTAAGTGTGTGTGTGCTTGTTTGGCTGAATACTGTAGTTTTGTGTCATCACAAAGCCAATATGGCTGGCAACAAAACTTGCATCTCACATGAACCTCCACAAACACTTAAAACACACACAAATTGGCAAGGTTTGTTACTCCAGCGCTAACTGTGAACTTGTTTTTGACACCTACACACAACTTACCAGCAATACTGCAGTACTTATGTGGACCATGCATGGTGTGTAGAGGATTTCTGAAATGATATGTTTACTCTGTGATCTAGTTGATCCATCAGTTTGATGACAGACATGACAGATGGCCATTATCGCATCAAAAGGGTAATCAGCCAATCACAACGATGACGATACAAGCATTAGCACGTTGATGGGGTAATGAGCCAATCAAATCTCTCAGATAGTATTACTTCTGGGGAAAAAAATCATAATTCATGACATTTGTTTTCTTTTAGCGTTGTACTGCAGATTATTTAATCATTCAGAATTTTTTGCAGAAAACACCCCTGATATAATGCTCCTAAACAGCAAACACACAAATACACACACATTCCCCAGGGTCGGCCCATTCTGTGAGCCCATCATCTTTTGCACAGCACTACCTGACAATGATCAATGCATCTGCTCTATTATGATGGATTAATGCTGCAGTTATTATGTGTACACACACACACACACACATGAATGTACAACAGCCAGAGAGGAAGGTAGATAAACAGCTAGATGAAAAGTGAGAGATATACAGGGAAATATGGAAAGAAGGAAGGAAAGGGGGCACCAATTCACTAAAAAGTCTACAGCCAATCAAATACGGACAGAAACCAGCAGACAGAAAGATGCTTCTTCAATTTAACTTGCATTAATAATGCATCAGTTCTTCTGAGCTCAGCCTGTCTTTGTCTCAGTAGAGCTCTCTATTCACACTCACACACTCACACACTCACATCCTGAATCTCAAAATTCAGACCATCAGTTCAGTTGTCTTCCACACAGTGGTTCCTATATTTATTCTCTTCTTGAGAAAAACAAGTAGACTGCGAGTGTTACGGTCTCCTTTGGAGCACTGGGCAGTGTCAACTCATCCAACATCTTTCTGCTATCTTACAGCTTACTGTACAATGGCTAGCTGAGGAAGATTTTGTGTGGGGGGGAGGGGGGTATTTATTTGGAAAGAAATCAATAATATTATTTAGCAAATATGCAATAAATTGATCAAAAGTTACAGTGAATACTTTTATTATTGTTAAAAAATGTTTCTTGAGCACCAAACCAGCATAATGTCCAGCCATGACTTCCTGTATAAAAATGAATAAACACAAAGGCCAAATTCCCTTAATCATTCATCACAATGAGTAAAACCAAAGAATATAGTTCTGATGTGCAGCAAAAGATTGTTGAGTTTCACAAAATAGAAAGTGGCTGTAGGGAAATAGCTAAAGCAATGAAAATCCCCATTTCCACCATCAGGGCAATAATTAAGAAGTTCCAATCAACTAAAGATGTTACGAATCTGCCTGGAAGAGGACGTGTGTTTATATCGTCCTAATGCATGGTGAGGAGGAGAGTTTGAGTGGACAAAGACTCTCCAAGGATCACAGATGGAGAATTGCAGAGATTAGTTAGTTAAGTCTTGGGGTCAGAAAGCCTAAAAAATGATCAAACAGCACCTACCCCCCCAGGTGGTTTGGGAGGGTTTCAAGAAAAATCCTCCTTGCTCATCCAAAAACAAACTCCAGCATATTCAGCTGTCAGACACGACTGGAAATTTAAAAGGGACCCACTCGATGGGTTTGTTGCAAACAGGGATAAAAAGTACCCACGGTTAAATATACTGCTGGGTCTTGTTCAGATACATGGTATCATGGATTCTAGCAAATACCAACAGATAACAAATCAAGAAGATTTCTTCTGTTAGAAATCTTATAATGGGCCGTGGTTGGATCTTCCATCAGGACAATGACCCAAAACAAACATCAAAATCAACACAAAAATGTGTCACTGAGCACAAAAAGAAGCTTCTGCCATGGCTGTCCCAGTCCCCTGATCTGAACCCTAAAGAAAATGAGTGGGCTGAACTTAAGAGAAGAGCTGGGAATCTGAAGGGTCTGGAGAGATTCTGTACGGAGGAATGGTCTTTGATCTCCAAACTCATCAGGCATTACAGAAGAAGACTCAGAGCCGTTATCTTGGGAGAAGGGCATTGCAATTATTGGGTGCCAATAATTGTGGTCAATGTGAACTAGAGAAAAACATTTACTTCATAATGTGAGTTTCCCCCCACTTTTAATTGTTTTACTTCAATGAAAACTTTTTTTGATTGATTGATTGATTTTGTTTTTAATGAAAGATCAAAAGGATAAACAATGCAGATTTATTTTGACAGCCTTCTTTGCAATATATACACACATACACACACGCACACACACACACACACACACACACAATGATTCTCGTTTGGGTAAGCTATATCTCTCTCTTCTTTTCTTGTGCTTGACAATCTGCTTTCATTATATCAAAAATAGCAGTGAACATGCAAGAAAGAAAATCATACCGTTTTATAATGACATAAGTATGTATGATTAAATTAACTGAGCACACACAGCTTACAGAAACATGCAGACGTTAATGCTGGATGATACTTCATACTTTGTTCCAACTTGTTAGTCATTCAATCTCTTTCATTTGGCTGAAATGAAAATGCAAGCATGCTGCGGAGCACTAGGCTAACCTGGCACAATTCTGTGTTACAGGATCATGGAGGAGTAATAGAGTTTAAAAGGCTAATAAGTTAAAAAAAAAGCAGACGCTGAGTCCGCATAGAGGTGGTAGCTGAATTACAATCCTCTTCAGAAGTCCTTCTCATCTTTCTCTCAGGATTGGATGTCATGGCTATGGAAATGGGAAAATTTTTAATGGCCGTTGTGAGGTTTATCAGCCATGTAAGTGTACTCAGCGGCTGAGGGACTGTGCACATGTGATGTGTGCCATGGTTTGGGTTTGTATTCTGATGTATGACGCTGAACTGTGTGCATAATGCCTACTGGGACCGCAAGGACCCCCATTTGCTCATTAGCAACTCCAGCACTAATGGAGGCCCTGAACAGCCACACATGTATGCAGCCTTTGGCTCCCTTTCTCTTGTTGCACGCACACACTTTTCACACATTGTTTACCGCGAGTGTTTTTTTTTTCCAGCGCGCCCACCATCGAGCCACCTCCTGCGGTCAGCACAGTGAGGACAGGAAACATCATTATTCCCCAAACTCAAAATGTCACAGCAGAGTCCGTCACATGTGGATTAATTGCATCTAGAATATGAATGTGTTTGCAGTGCATAGCTTTGCCTCTCATAATGAGAAACTCACATTTCACATCCCGGCTCAATGATACTGCCGTTAATTAGTGGAAATAGAAAAACACAAATGCTAAGTTTAGATTGAGCTTTAGGTTGCTGTGTTTTAGTAATGTGCAAACAAAATGCTTAAAGAGACACAACAGAGCTTTCAGTTTATCTCGGGGTCAGCCTATGAAATCCATAATATGGAAGTAAATATATTCACGTGTATATTTAAAGGTATAGTTCACCCAAAAATGAAAATTACCCCATGATTTACTCACCCTCAAGTCATCCTAGGTGTATATGACATTCTTCTTTCAGACTGTTATATTGAAAATGTCCTTGCTCTTCCAAGCTTTTTAATGGCAGTAAATGGCTGTTTCTGTTTTGAATCATAAAAGTGCTCCACATGGCTCGGGGTTAATAAAGGCCTTCTGAAGTGATGTGTTTGTGTAAGAAAAATATCCATATTTAAAACTTTATAGACTAAAATAACTAACTTCCAGCGGACCGCTGTATGCATCGATTACGCCTTAACGCATGCGCAGAGGATAGAGCAAAACAAAATACAGGTCATGAATTAGAAGTTTAAAATAAGAATTTTATGAGAAATGGCGAAGGATTTAGATATAAGAGAAGAGGGGCTTGAAGAGGGGTTTGTTGCCCAGCTCTATCCGTGAGAGGCGTCAAAGCTTGCGATGCTCCTGTACATCGCGTCAGGGGTTACTCTTTTGCCGTAAGGCGACTTGCGTACCGTTGACCGCCGGGAGCTAGTTATTTTAGTCTATAAAGTTTTAAATATGGATATTTTTCTTAGACAAACGCATCACTTCACTTTTATGATGGATGCATGCACTTTTATGAACTTCAAAACAGAAACAGCCATTCACTGCCATTATAAAGCTTGGAAGAGCCAGGACATTTTTTTATATAACTCCGATTGTATTCGTCTGAAAGAAGAATGTCATATACACCTAGAATGACTTCAGAGTAAATCATGGGCTAATTTTCATTTTTGGGTGAACTATCCCTTTAGAGCTGAAAGTAATCAAAACATGCTTATCATTACAGTTTGGATTCACTCATAAAGTCTGTCAAATCACATCTGAACCGTAGTTACAGTTTAACAGCTGCAGTGTTACCCTGCGAATGAGGTGGGCAGACCAATAGCTGAAAATGAGCTATAAAAAAGAAGCCTGATAAAGTGGATGTGTTGAAAAGAGTTTGAGTGTATCATGTTCCAGGCACAAATATGAGGTGAATAATTCTCTCCAAATGGCAGCAGAGGTAGACACAGATGTGTGGGGGGATTGTAGCAGGCAGGGAGCCAGGCGGGAAAAACGTGAAAAACAGCCCTAAATGTCACTCATTTCCTGGCACTTTTAAAGTCCCATATGCTCACCGTACAAGATGGACCAACGGTGGTAAGGAATATTCAGTGGCAGAAACTGGCTTTCATCGTCTTGGACAGCTTGATATCACTTTCCCACCTTCGAAGGGTCTATCACAGTAAAAATGTCAGAAAAGAACCAGCAAATTGCATGCCAAACAATTTCAATTTGTCTTTTTTAAAAGAGAAAGCACAGCAATTTCAGCACACACACACACGTTGGGTTTTCATGTTTTATGGGGACTTTCCATAGACACAATGTTTTTTATACTGTATTCTATCCCCCTACACTACCCCTACCCCTAAACCTACCCATCACAGGAAACATTGTGCATTTTTACATTTTCAAAAAACATCACTTAGTATGAATTATAAGCTGTTTTCCTCATGGGGACCAAAAAATGTCCCCACAAGGACAAGGATTTCGGATATTGCCATCTTTGTGGAGACATTTTGTCCCCATAACTTAGGGTTTACCAGGCCACACAAAAGTGCTTAGAAACAGGCATATAAGAAAGTAGTTCTGCACATAAGAGCGACTTAAGGAGGAAAACCTTAAAAATACCCTGACACAATGTACTAATGTGGCATGGAATAAGCTGAATAATTGACTCCTGGACTGCTGAATTACTGAAAATGAATGCACAACCGAGGTGTAATTACCACTTTCAAAAAACATTGAATTAGCTGAAAGCGGTTTATGTTGATGCCTTGGTCTGGAGGGGCACCTCCTTTGGTCCTGTTCATTTATTTACCAAGCTTTCAGCACCCATTATCACAGGTGCATGCTGGGCTATGCTGCTCATGGGTGTGTGGGGACCAAACAATGCCAAAAAAATACTTAAAATCGCCATTAGCTAATCCATGGAACCATTGCTGTACATTGCAGAAAATGCCTTACAGTGTATGTGTGTGTGCACGAGTGTTCACAAATTATTCGATGGGAAAAAGACAGAGAAATGCACTTTGAATTAACCTTTTACAATTACAAACACATGGAGCTAATATTATTTAAGCAAATGGATTTTGAAGGTGTGCACATACAGGATTAAGTCTTTGTTGATCAAATATCTTTCTTTCTTTCCGTCTCGCTCTAATTCTAATTCTAATTTTTTTCTCATGCAGATACCATGAAGAACTATCTAGGCCCCTCCAGCAATTCCGTATGTAATAAACAGTGATTAAAAGGGTTAATTTTGCTATGTGGTGCACTTGGATAAAACTTATGCCAAGTGAAAAAGTGAAAGTGTGTATATTTGTGTATGTGTGTGTTGGAGGAGGGTTTTACAGTAAGCATGTGTGTATCCTACAGTAGTATGCCCTGTGCAGGCAGCTGAGTTTTGGTTAATTAAGACAATGCATGGCAGCTTCAGTGTTGCCTGGTGAAAATGTGTCTCCAATTAGAACAGATGACATACCAGCTGCAGAGAGACAGAGCTAATGGGTCTTGTGCACACATGCACGCACACACACACACACGGTTTCGCTATCTTTGTGGGGACTCTCCATAGGCGTAATGATTTTTATACTGTATAAACTGTATATTCTTTACCCCTACCACTAAACCTACCCATCACACAAAACTTTCTGCATTTTAACATTTTCAAAAAACATCACTCAGTTTTATTTATAAGCTGTTTTCCTCATGGGGACCAAAACATTTCCCTACAAGGACAAGGATTTCAGATATTGCCATCTATGTGGGGACATTTTGTCCTCATAATGTAAGGTTTACCAGGACACACACAAATAGACATGCATGTTTTTCCTGACAATCTCTTTCTCTGAACTTAAAACATGTTTGAACAAGAGAATAATTAAAAAAAAATAATAATTCCAAAAGATAATACATTTTTTCATACCGCAAGTCAAAACATCATTGTAGCCCGAAAGTGCCCAAAGACAGCGCACATTTCACATGCACTTTCAGTCACGCTACCTTACTGGTCAATATTTATGAATACTCAAAGAATCTTCTGCTTCACTCTAGAGCCGAATAAAATACAATTTTCAGATCCATTCCAAATCATTCAAATCAGTTTGCTTTATCCGGAGACGATGTGCTTTTGGTGAGTGTCCAAATAGTGGATGAAACCGTGAATAATCTGATTAAAATGCAATTAAAAGACTATTTAGCAAGCGGGTGGTCATTACAAAGAATGAGACTGATGGCCGAAGAGAGAAAAAGGGGTGGGGTGTTACATATCCGTCCATTCTGAGATAGAGGACACTGTCAGGAAGCGCAGCATGGAGAAATTAGAGCTCATTTGGGATTCTGTTGTCTTAGCCTCAGACGTCACACCTACAGACCGCCCACAAATTCATTCATGGACAGTCTGATGTATATTGTGCACAAAAGAGTTGGCTGACACTTCACACGGCTGCAGTTACAGTCAGTTGCAGTTAACAACAAAACAAAAACTGTGATTGGTTGCTTTACTGTGAAAACTGTGATTCCTTGCCACTGTCGCCTTTGGCTTGCTCAGTTGGGGACACTAAATTTTCAAATAAATATCCAAATAAATGTAATTACTAAACTAAATTAACTATATCAACTACATTACTTGAATATATATGATAACTGAAATGAGCTAGATGACATCACCGTTTTCTCCAGAGCGGCTGTACAGCCGAATCAAATTCGGTTGCATTATTTTCCTGTTTAACAATGTGAAGCTGCTTTGAAACAATCTGCATTGTAAAAAGCGCTATATAAATAAAGTTGACTTGACTTGACTTGACTTGACTTGACTTTACATGTCAATCAGCTCTCGTACTGTCAAAATAGGTGGGGCTTGGCCACAATAAGCTGAAATGAGGACCTATGTGAGATGCACAACACATCCTGACCCACAAATGCATTAATAATTCAACTCAGCATTATCTTTCTCATTAAAAAGAAAGTCTCACTAATACTCTATGTAAATATGAGGGGAAAATCTGTGCTGAAAGAGAAGGTGGAAGTCACAGCATGGAGTCACATTATTTATGATTCCAGTGGAGCAGACCTGTCCGCCCTGATTCCTTCACCTGCTGAGACGCAGACATGATGCAGTCTCATATTTCTGGATCTGTCAGCATCACCGGGGCCCCAGGGGCCCACAGGGTCCCCCGAACAGTCTCAATCTGTGCCTAAGTATAACACAAAGCTCCGCTTGATTAGCGCTATATCTTTCTGACACACATTTACGTTCATCTGCCACATGCCAGCGAGGGGGCGCACCCATTGTGAAGGAAAGATTGTAAAAAATTAACTTCAAAAATGGAAATTATCGATCACCGCTTCTTTTATTACCTCAGACCACCTCTGTAGAGGAGCTTGTGCAATTAAAATAAATTACAACGGACTGTGAGAGTGCCTGTCATCTTGACTTCAGCGCGCACGCACGCACACACACACAGACAGACACACACAGACACACACAGACAGACACACACAGACACACACAGACACACAGACAGACAGACACACACACAGACAGACAGACAGACACACACAGACAGACAGACACACACACAGACAGACACACACAGACACACAGACAGACAGACAGACACACAGACTTATATCTCCTTACCCAAAAAAGGACACAGCCAGCCTGCGTTGCCCTAACGTAAGCGTTGTAAAATAACTAAGGTCATGCAGTCTATTAAAGGCCTTTTTCTTTTGATTTCAGTAGGTTTTGGGAGTCTTTCCAGATACAATTCAGTTGATCATATGAAAGTCGTTTATCTCTCCCTCCTCTTGTCTTTGACCATTAGAACAGCTAGTTAAACTGTACAGCGTATGCTAAAATAATGAGGGATAAGTGCACTCAGTATTATTATTTTTTTTCATTCACTTTTATTTTTTGTGGTCAAAGTTTTGCTGGTTATCATGGTCTTATCCATTCATTCTGAAAAAAAAAAAAAAAGTATAATGATTTCCATCGAAGGAATAAATTACATTTTATAATATATTAAAATAGAAAACTATGGAAGGGGGTTAGGGCCAAGCAATAATAAAAGAATAAAACCACATAGAGATTAATGTCATTATAATGCGAGATTAAACAATGTTGACAACATTTGATCTCGACTTTTTTTTACAAAATTTAACACGTTTTTTTCTCAAAACACAAGGACTTTTTTCTCAATTTAATGAGTTTATTCTCAACATTTTATTTTGACTTTTTTTCTCAAAACACAACAACTTTATTCTCGAAATTTAATTATTTTATTCTCAACATTTTAATGACTTTAATCTCGAGATTGTTTTTTTTTTAAATTATTATTATGTGGCCCTAATCCTCTTCCGTAGAAAACGGTTACTTTATTTTGTAATAAAATTTCACAATATTACAGTTTTTACTGTATGTTTTATCAAATAAATGCAGTCTTGGTGAGCATAAGAGATTTTCAACAAAATAAAAAAAAATTCTTTATACACTCACCTAAAGGATTATTAGGAACACCTGTTCAATTTCTCATTAATGCAATTATCTAATCAACCAATCACATGGCAGTTGCTTCAATGCATTTAGGGGTGTGGTCCTGGTCAAGACAATCTCCTGAACTCCAAACTGAATGTCAGAATGGGAAAGAAAGTTGATTTAAGCAATTTTGAGCGTGGCATGGTTGTTGGTGCCAGACGGGCCGGTCTGAGTATTTCACAATCTGCTCAGTTACTGGGATTTTCACGCACAACCATTTCTAGAGTTTACAAAGAATGGTGTGAAAAGGGAAAAACATCCAGTATGCGGCAGTCCTGTGGGCGAAAATGCCTTGTTGATGCTAGAGGTCAGAGGAGAATGGGCCGACTGATTCAAGCTGATAGAAAAGCAACTTTGACTGAAATAACCACTCGTTACAACCGAGGTATGCAGCAAAGCATTTGTGAAGCCACAACACGCACAACCTTGAGGCGGATGGGCTACAACAGGGTACCACTCATCTCCACTACAAATAGGAAAAAGAGGCTACAATTTACACGAGCTCACCAAAATTGGACAGTTGAAGACTGGAAAAATGTTGCCTGGTCTGATGAGTCTCGATTTCTGTTGAGACATTCAGATGGTAGAGTCAGAATTTGGCGTAAACAGAATGAGAACATGGATCCATCATGACTTGTTACCACTGTGCAGGCTGGTGGTGGTCGTGTAATGGTGTGGGGGATGTTTTCTTGGCACACTTTAGGCCCCTTAGTGCCAATTGGGCATCGTTTAAATGCCACGGCCTACCTGAGCATTGTTTCTGACCATGTCCATCCCTTTATGACCACCATGTACCCATCCTCTGATGGCTACTTCCAGCAGGATAATGCACCATGTCACAAAGCTCGAATCATTTCAAATTGGTTTCTTGAACATGACAATGAGTTCACTGTCGAAAGGGGGTCAAACTCAGTATTAGTATGGTGTTCCTAATAATCCTTTAGGTGAGTGTATCTATCATATAGTTTTGGTTAATGACGAGTAGTAATTTGTAACCATCTCAACATGGTGAACGCCCCAATGAGGTGAAATAAAACTGATTTGTGTCAATTAGCATATAGTTTGGATTGGAGGTATGGTTCTGTTCTGGGCAAGAACTATCGCTGTTCTGGAGAGCAGCGATAAACCCCCCTTCGAACAGACCCAACAATGTATTGCAGATATCATTAATGTCAATATTTAAATGTACAACATAATTCGGGAATTTAGCCTGATTCAAGGGGAATCAGAATGCCAAATCCTGACTGACAAGAGGAGGAGCTGGGGATGGAGAAGGGTAATTAGCTCCGGAGAAACGCGATAGCTGCTGATAGTACTGAAGGAGCTTATATATGTTTGTTGTGATAGACGTCGTATTCCTATAGGTAGACGTTATCAGCTGACAGTCAGCTGATGTGAGCTTGACTAACGTGACCTGCCAGAACTAATGCTACGCTTGATTTTAGGCTACTAATATGATTGGAGTTTTCATCTTATCACACAACATTTTAGACATGCATTTCAAAAGCACTTCATATTAGGGGGAAGTGCACCGTTATGCATGGTAAAATATGAAAATGCTGAAAGCATATTCAGATTAGCCCAAATATTTAAACAAAAATGCTAGAACTTTTGTGAATGACAAGTTTTGTAATTCTGCTGAAATCAGCAGAGTTCTGCGGCACAAATTCTTTGTAGGTTTGCCCGTGTGTTTGTGCTTGACTAGATAACGCAAGCCCTGTGCAGCTGTTTTATTTAGCAGTCACATCCGGCTGAATCCAGTTTCCACCCCCATTGTGAGACAGTTCTCTGACCTCTGCGGGCCTGGCACAGCTACAGACTGGCAGGCAACAGGGGCGATGGGCCGACCCACCCTGGGGCAGCAGTTGGGAGCGACACTGACCTGGCTGACCTCTGCGTCGCTCCACTTTGACACACTGTACCAACACACTGGTGCTGCCAATGGAGGTGCCATTCAGAGTGTGAACCCAGGTGCCACTGGGAACAAAGAAACGAGAACATGAGAGACAGAATGAAAAACGAGAGAGACAGAACGAGTGAAACAACGTCTTGGGGATAATTAGCTATTTTGGAGTGAAAACCCTGAGGAGGCACATTTTCAAAACAAACCAGGAGCATTTGGGGGTGAAGAGTTCTACAGAGGAAGAGAAGAACAAAGAATCAGTTCTACAGGGGGTTTGTGGCCCCTAAGGGGTCTAGGGTGGTACTTTAGGGGGCCCGTCAATAATTGTTTGATCTTAAAACTGAAAATGTCTTGAACAAAAATGAAAAGTAACTGAAAGTAAATGAGTCATCATAAAAGTTTGTATATCATCATCACAATACATAGCTATTCTCACAATAAAAAAATAATAAAAAATTCATTATACACATACACATATGTGTGTGCACCTATCATTATGGGGTCATTTCATAGACATAATAATTTTTATACTGTACAAACTGTATATTCTTTCCCCATACACTATCCCCACACCTAAACCTATAGATGCATTTTTGCATTTTTAATAAAACATTGTTTAGCAAGTTTTTTTTAAGCCATTTTAATTATGAGGACTGTCATCATAAACTATATTTATGTTGTAATACCAGTGTAATACCCATGTCATTATACAAGTTTGTGTCCTCATAAGCCCATATAAACAAGCATGCATGCACACACACACACACGTCTGGTTCACTATTTTTGTGGGGACTTTCCATAGATGTAATGGTTTTTATACTGTACAAACTGTATTTTCTATCCCCTTACACTAACCCTACCCCTACCCCTAAATCTACCCATCACACGCACACGTCTGGTTTACTATCTTTGTGCGGACTCTCCATAATGGTTTTTATACTGTACAAACTGTATATTCTCTCCCCTTACACTAACCCTACCACTAAACCTACCCATCACACAAAACTTTCTGCATTTTTAGTTAAAAAAAAAAAAAACTCATTCTCTATGATTTATAAGCTTGTTTCCTCATGGGACATCAATTTAGGTCCCCCCGGTGACACGAGACCCCATGAGTCAGTGTGCATTCAGGTTGAAGTCCCCACCGGGATAAAAAAACATGTACACACACATACACTACATTCCAAGTCTTCTGGAATCATACAATATGAGAAACAGATCGAAAAATAAATCATTACATCACTGAAAGCTGAATCTAATTCTCTGATTCAATTCAGTGATTCAGTGTCAGTTAACAGCTCACTGGAGGGGGAAATTATCAGTGAAATTTCCTCACACAAAGCCATTGTGTGACATCAGCAGACTTGGTATATAACATGGACCATTTGTATGATACGTTTATGTTGCTTTTGCTTTTCTTTTTGAAATCCGAAAGCCGGAAAACCTACTTAGACAGCACTGTAAACCCTAATGCTCAAAATAATGAATTGGTTTGAGTAGGGTGAACTTAAATTAAACAAATTAGTTCAATCAAATTAACTTTTAGGAGTATTTAGAACTTTCTTTTTATTTTGAGTTCACAAAACTGATGCAGTAATCTGTAAGTAATCTGAATTGTTTCATTGTTTTGAGTTTTATGAACTTGTTTCTTTTAATTTAGACAAACTTAAATTTAACCGAAACTGGGCTGGGGTTTTTATTTCCCAGCATGCTTTGCAATGATCGAAAGGAGGAGTAAATGCTAAAATTAAGTGTTATATAATGATTTTTGTGCAAGATTAATGTAAAGTGGGATATTTAGTATTTTTTAATGTTTAGTTTTTTTGCAGTAATATTTTTTTAAATTATGCTACAAACAAGGCACATAATCAAATCTCTGAATATATCAGCACTTGATTAGCCTTAGGTTGAGCATAACCAGTAATTTTTAATGTTTTATTATGCTAATTTATAAGAGTGTTTTCACAGTTGTGTTCAGTTTAGTGTTGTTTTCATGGACTTTCGGTTTGTTATCATTTGTCACATGTCCTAATTTTCTGTCATTGTTAGTTCATATGTGGGGTGGGGCAAGTAAGCATTTCCTAAATTAGCTAATTAAAGCTAGCCAAGTTTCCACTACTAAAAATATTTAAGTAGAGATTACATGATAATTATAAAGTTAATTAGTTTACTCAAATATTTCAAGTTAAGAGCAACTAAAATGTATGAGCTGGCACAATACTGGATGACTCGGCCCCCAATTTTCAATTATCATGGGAGTCGTAGAGCGTTAAGTCACCGCAAGTAAACATGTGCCCAATATAAATGTCATTGGGGGGAACAATAAGAGGATACCACACAAAACATGCATAATTGGATAAACAAATCAATAAGTCAGATGATAATTTGGCAGCACTGAAGCACATTTATGATGAGTTCAAAACAATGAATCAGTCCCTGTCTCTGTTGCACATGCTCAAATACCACTTTACTGTAATTCATTACTATAATGATAATGCTGAGGCAGAAGGCAGCACTACCTCACTCTAATAGAACTGCTTATGCCATCATATTTCTACATTACAGCACATTTATTATAAAAGTCATCTTGAGGATATTTGTCTTGTTTAAAGGGGCAGGATTGATCTTGTTTGCGCTGGTGGAATTAATTTCGCATCTTAACAGTGTGTAAAGGACCGAGCTGATCTGTTAGTTTAATCAAGTGTTCGCTCACTGGCAACCACTACAACGAGAAATGCAAACTCAATGATAACAGAGATGGGATATAATTATGATTATGCGAGAGAAATTATAAGAGGATGATACAGAAGATTCAGTTCATTATAAGCCAACTTTATATCTAAACTCAGGGTCCAAAATGAACACTTAATAGGTGTCAATTAAGACTAAAAATAGAAATAAAAAAAGTTGTCCAAAAAGTTTTAAAATAAATAGTAAGAATTATAATGTAACTATCAGATTGGACACATACACTTATTCTTTAATATTTCATTTGTAGAATTAACATTTATACGTTTTTAAAACAAAGACACAAAATGGATGTATGGGAATTATGTATACTGGCTATAATTTGTTTGTATAAATAAATCAAAACAATTTCATATTTATCTATACTGAAAAGCTGCCCATTTTACTTCACTATCTGGTCCAACTTAGACATTAAAATGTAATATATATTATACATTACAATATAAATATTGTTATATTTATATTTCATATATTCACCAGCCACTTTATTAGGTACACCTGTTCAACTAATTAACACGGCAGTATGGCAGTGACTCAATGCAGAAAAGAAGTCAGAATTGTGAAATATAATCTCGCAATTGCAAGAAAATCATTTTTATAATTTTTTTTTTTTTTTTTGTCCTGTGGACTATATGTAAACATCTTTTATGTAAAATATATTATTTAGGACAGTACTAAATAACATGCATTTTGTATGATCCCTCTTATTTTGTTAAAATTATTCACATTTTTACAGATTCTGCAAGGGAGATCTACTTCAGCAGATTGTCTTGATCATGTCATGCCTACATGCATATATATACATACATACATACACACACACACACACACACACACACACGAATATTTAAAACATAATATAATATATAAAATAAATAATAAAACATTTTAAAATTAATATAAAATACAGTTTCATGAGTGGTAAGAAATAATTCTGCCTGGTAAATTTTTTCACTTCTTTCAAAATTCTACACTTAAACTCAGTGTTTCAGCACACCTGCTGCTGAGCTTGCACTGAAGGATAGAAAGTAATTCTGCAATAAAGCCATTTTGTTCCAGCCAATGTACCAAACAACTCAAGTGTGAGTGATATATTTCAGAAGTAGATGCAAAATTGAACTCAAATAGAAACTGGAAATAGCAAGTGTTAGCGTGAAGCAAGAGGAAACAAGAAACAATTACAGAAACTCAATACAGAATTAGGCTCAGCCCATCTGTCTTCACTGCTCATAGCGTCTGTCTGTAAACTATATAAAAGTAATTTCGTTTACTTGAGCGTCTGTGTGCCTGAGACAAGAGTCTTTTAGTAAAAAATGTTGAATTAGGAATGACAAGCATTTATGGGAAAGGCCCTACAGAGATTAGGACACAGGCCCATTAAAGTTCTCTACTAAGTAAATTGGTAAATTGGTTTTGGGTACTCAGTGCCCAAAGCAATCATATCACGTCATATTTTATTATTTAGACAAGAATGCAAAGTTATTCAGGGAATCCCTGTTAAATCATATGGGAAACCAAGATAGCAGTTAAGAGCATGTCCTAGCATAAAAGGCGAATGCAGATAAAGACAATGGAACTACCACAGAATCTGAATGCAAATTTCACAATTTCTACAGAATAAAATCCCTCTCCCGAGACAGCAGCAGAATTTTAAAGAGATACTTCACCCATAAACATTTGGTCACCATTTATACCCCCTCATGTCATTCCAAAATTGATTCCTTCCTTATAACCAAAAAATGTCCTAAACTTAGCAAAAACACAATGAAGTGATTTATATGCTTTATATCAAAGTATTTTAAAGTCATCCAAGAGTATTGTGTATCGCAGGTCATACGGTTTAAGAATGACATTAGTACATTTTACATTTCCACTGAAATTTTATATTTTATAGCCCTGTCTGCTGTCTCCCGAGAAAACAGACGTATCTTAAGAAGAGGAGACAATGTAGTGTTTCAAATGGGCCACATCAAAAATCTGAAAAGCTCTAACTTATGTATTCATTATGTGGGAGCCATGCTTTTAACGTCTTGTCACTCTGGGGGAAACACTGGATGAAAGAGACATTGAGAGAAAAATAGAGAGAGGGAAAAAGAAAATCAGCATCATCCCTGCAAGAGAAGTTAAAAATGCCATTCCTAATTAATGTCATTGCATCCTGTGGCTGACATGGGACAGAAATCAGCTCTGTGTGTAGAGAGACAATGGATGCTAAAGTCTGGGCGCCAAATGAAGAGGTTTGAATACTTTAGGAACCTGAGGGAATAAATGTCAACTCTTGTCTTATGAAACCTCCTGAAACATCTCCACTTATGCAACACTTTCAGGAGCAAAGGCAGTTAGTCAGCAACTTCGGACAGGCCCATTTCTCTGGGCGATTTGTGAGGGTCTGGTCTGTTTGTTCCTGAGAGTGCAGGTGGATTAATGGCCCTTAAGAGATTCTGTTTAAGGTAAATCAAAAGCCCTTCTCACCATAAATGGCTGTAACCATAGTGATGGAGACAGAGGTAAATATTAAATATGGCAGTCAGACTGATGTGTCAGTTCATCAGTCAAAACTAAAAGATAGCTTCAAATTTTTTACTTTGTTCTTAAAAAAAAAAAAAAAACAGGATATTTTTTTTCACACCTAGGCTATTTTAGCATTTAAAATAGGACTTACAACTGTATTCTGCTATTAATGTGTGTGTGTGTGTATCAAAAGTGACAAAAGTGATCAAGTGAAAGTAAAGACTTTAAATGTTACTAACGAGTTCTTTTTCAAATAAATGCTGTTCTTTTGAACATCCTATTTATCAAGAATATTGAAAATATTTCCACAAAAAATATTGTAAAAAATATATCATGGGTAGATGGATGTTATAAGTGAGTCACTGAGTCGTTGAATAATTCTGTTAATTCTTTAAAAAAAAAAAGCAAGTCAACCCCCAGTTTCACAGATAAGGCTTAAGGGATAGTTCACCCAAAAATGAAAGTTATCCCATGATTTACTCACCCTCAAGCCATCCTAGGTGTATATGATTTTCTTCTTTTAGACAAATACAATCAGAGTTAAATAAAAAAAAAAAAAGTTATTTTAGTTTATAAAGTTTTAAATATGGATATTTTTTAGGCCTTTATTAACCCTCTGGAGTCATATGGATTGCTTTTATGATGGATGGATGCACTTTTTTGGACTTCAAAATCAGGACCGCCATTCACTCCCATTACAAAACTTGGAAGAGCAATGATATTTTTTAATGTAACTCCGATTGTATTTGTCTGAAAAAAGAAAGTCATATACACCTAGGATGCTTGAGAGTGAGTAAATCATGGAATAATTTTCAACATCTTGAGGGACTTCAAACACATAATTTATGGCTGAACAGAAACGCTTCCTCCCTGGTACGGGTGGTCAAGAAGTAGACACTATCTCATTCTTGCTTACATCTCAAAGAAGGATGAATGGTTTTTTTTTTTTTTTTTAAATAAATAACACTAACATTTGAATATTTTATTTATGCTGTGCCTGTTATGCATTGGCTGGTATCCCAAAGAGCCCTTTCAAAAACTTATGTGAGGCGTTGAACTATTTTAAAAGATGGATTATTCAACAACACTTGAAAAGCATACTAAAAACAATCCCAAAAGGTCTGTACAAGAAGCTGTGCAGATGAAAGGCAACAAAGAGAGAACTTTCAAATTACAGCTCTATAACAGCTGCAAAGGCAAGAGCAAGGGGTCAGAAATGGAAAGTTCAACATGTTTTTGGCCATTTGTCACGAGTGCCTCAAGATGCCCCACAACTATGCTCTCTCAGTTATTAAATGCACAAAAAGTTGGATGAAATTGAAGCAATTCTTGAAGTTCTTTAGTGGAAAAAGCCACCAAGCTCTTTAAGCAGGCAAAGATGGGTTCTGAGTAGTGCTTGGTAAAAAATATAGATTTCTAGATTTTAATCGATTCTCATTTTTATGAATCGATATGGGTGAATTCAGGGTGATTGGGACACATTTTGCCATTGAGATGACTTGGAAAAAGTGTCCCAATCAACCTGAATTCACCCTATAGATTCTCAAACCGCAAGAATCGATTAGTCTATCCTGTTTTCAGTTGATGAATAAACCGAACATTGTAGCGCGCCTCCCATCCAATAAATCGCGATAAGCTTTGAGCTTTGTTACTTTTGATATGAAACAAAGTCTCAGATTTCAAATTATGTCCATTTTATTACGCAATTCAAAAAAACACTTTGGCACTATAAAGAAGCGGAAGCATGAAGCGCACGTGAACTGATCATCTCCACCGCTTTAATACCAGTTAAAGCGTGAAATAAACATGAATGAACATCTGACGGTATGTTAAAAGATACAGTAAAACCGAAATCCGTATCATGTCTCATGTAATCGCTCAATCAGTGTTTCAATCACAGAAAGACGTCAATAAGACAGCTTGTGAACAATACGTGACCTCAGAAAAAAAATATCCATTGTTACATAGCTCAACACAGTTAGTCTTATTGTTTGAATCTGGTTTTCTTGATTTACTGCGAGTACCATGTTTTACCATGCCTAATATCGATCTAGCTTACTGCAGTCTGCAACAAGTGTCTCATAGTAGCATTATAACATAACTTTCAACACACTCGGATGTGTCTAATATGATAAAACTAATATGATTACCCCAAATACGCATATGCAAAAGAAGCAGAAGCTCTTGTCTGCGGCAGAATAAAAGTTCCTGCTCTCGAACCGTGTGTTGCGCTTGTCTCTCATTAGCAATCGTTCCAGCGGCCTCGTTCCACCCCACCCTGCTTCATACTACAGTAACGTTAATAAATCTTTAATACATTATAGCTCATCCATGAATATGATTTCTGACCGAGTCCCGTCAGAGACTTTTCACCGGCTTTAGAGGTGAAGGCGTCATCAAGGCATCATCAAGCTACAACTTTGTTTTGAATAAGCGCCCTCTACTGGCGAAAAATACATATTGTGCATTTAATGCATGTTTAAATAAATCCTTTAAGTTTTTATGACAGCCACCATTTAAATGTTTATAGATATATAATAATAAAAAAGAACTGGAGTAGAAATATAATTATGGAATTATAAAGTTAGTATGTTATAAAACTACCTTCAGTGTAATTGAAGTGTTTGTATACAAATCAGTTAATTTTAACCTTCAATATTATAGTAATGTAGTACCAACTGACTCCCATGTGTAGTTAACGGCATTAAATTTTTTTCCTTGAGAAAATTTGCAGTACAAAAATTATTTATATCCAAAATAATCTATATTAAATTGAATCGGAATTGAATCCAGTCGTAAGCTTGTGAATCGAAATCGAATCATGAAATCAATACCCAGCCCTAGCCCTGAGCGCTCAAGATGGTATTTGAGATCAACTACCTTCTTAAACATCGGAGATCTCAGTTATGCTTCATTTACATACTTTGTCTCAGATGTTTCTCTTAAAATTCCTTCAGATATAAAAAAAAAAGAGACACATGAGACACTTGAAAAACACAATATGAGTTTTGAGCTATAAAATAGGCAGCACAGCCTAGATGATACAGACTTGGACGTTTTAAGATCACTTTGAAATCTCTGACTTTCTATTGCAGATGTTGGTACCTTGACAAATCTGAGCACAGAGCATGAGATCCCTTCTGAAAATCTAAAAGGACATGCATGAAAAGTAAGAATCTTTTCTCTTGCAGAAAAAGGAGGCCCACTTTGGCCACTGGCTTAGACAGGCAAACAGTGAGGATTGGGGCTACCGTAGTGATAAATTAATGGAAAAAAGCAGATGATTCATGCCGTTCATCCATCTCTGCCTTCACTGCCATGAGAAACTACACTATTATATTATTATCAGCCATATTAATCCTACTAATTACTGATAAAGGTTCTTTCTTATTCTGGACAGGCCTCATTTCCCCTAATTCTAAATTCTGCATTGCTGTCATTTTTGAGACAAAAATGGTTTTGAAGAAACAGTTTCCTCAAGAATGAAATTTGTCATCTTTTACACACCCTTACTCAAGCTTTCATGAAAAAGTTCAGTAAAAGTACCATAGAGTGGCCAATACAACTTGTCTATTGACGTCAAACAATAGCTTTGTATAAGAACAAGTTTAAAAAAAAGTTTGACAATCTTTCTATTAAGTGTGACTAAATTTAGTCATTGAACTCTGGACTCTTTTGATTCTCTGTGAACTAGATCAACTAATTAATTAAACAGATCAGATTTATATTTATATATATATATATTTATATATATATATATATATATATATATATATATATATATATATATATATATATATATATATATATATATATATATATATATATATATATATATATATATATATATATATATATATATATATATATATATTATATATATATATATATATATATATATATATATATATATATATATATATATATATATATATATATATATCACACACACATATACACATATATATATATATACACTCACCTAAAGGATTATTAGGAACACCATACTAATACTGTGTTTGACCCCCTTTCGCCTTCAGAACTGCCTTAATTCTACGTGGCATTGATTCAACAAGGTGCTGAAAGCATTCTTTAGAAATGTTGGCCCATATTGATAGGATAGCATCTTGCAGTTGATGGAGATTTGTGGGATGCACATCCAGGGCACAAATCTCCCGTTCCACCACATCCCAAAGATGCTCTATTGGGTTGAGATCTGGTGACTGTGGGGGCCATTTTAGTACAGTGAACTCATTGTCATGTTCAAGAAACCAATTTGAAATGATTCGAGCTTTGTGACATGGTGCATTATCCTGCTGGAAGTAGCCATCAGTGGATGGGTGCATGGTGGTCATAAAGGGATGGACATGGTCAGAAACAATGCTCAGGTAGGCCGTGGCATTTAAACGATGCCCAATTGGCACTAAGGGGCCTAAAGTGTGCCAAGAAAACATCCCCCACACCATTACACCACCACCACCAGCCTGCACAGTGGTAACAAGGCATGATGGATCCATGTTCTCATTCTGTTTACGCCAAATTCTGACTCTACCATCTGAATGTCTCAACAGAAATCGAGACTCATCAGACTAGGGAACATTTTTCCAGTCTTCAACTGTCCAATTTTGGTGAGCTCGTGCAAATTGTAGCCTCTTTTTCCTATTTGTAGTGGAGATGAGTGGTACCCGGTGGGGTCTTCTGCTGTTGTAGCCCATCCGCCTCAAGGTTGTGCGTGTTGTGGCTTCACAAATGCTTTGCTGCATACCTCGGTTGTAACGAGTGGTTATTTCAGTCAAAGTTGCTCTTCTATCAGCTTGAATCAGTCGGCCCATTCTCCTCTGACCTCTAGCATCAACAAGGCATTTTCGCCCACAGGACTGCCGCATACTGGATGTTTTTCCCTTTTCACACCATTCTTTGTAAACTCTAGAAATGGTTGTGCGTGAAAATCCCAGTAACTGAGCAGATTGTGAAATACTCAGACCGGCCCGTCTGGCACCAACAACCATGCCACGCTCCGATCAAACAGACGAGCTACTGTAGCTCAAATTGCTCAAGAAGTTAATGCTGGTTCTGATAGAAAGGAATACACAGAATACACAGGGCACCAGGATGCACTATGGGAAGAAGGCAAGCAGGCGAAGGCAGTGTGATGCTTTGAGCAATGTTCTGCTGGGAAACCTTGGGTCCTGCCATCCATGTGGATGTTATTTTGACACGTACCACCTACCTAACTGTATTCCCTGGTGGCTATGGCCTCTTTCAGCAGGATAATGCTCCCTGTCACAAAGCAAAAATGGAATTCAGGAATAGTTTGAGGAGCACAACAACGAGTTTGAGGTGTTGACTTGGCCTCTAAATTCCCCAGATCTCAAACCAATCAAGCATCTGTGGGATGTGCTGAACAAACAAGTCCGAACCATGGAGGCCCTACCTCGCAACTTACAGGACTTAAAGGATCTGCTGCTAACATCTTGGTGCCAGATACCACAGCACACCTTCAGGGTCTAGTGGAGTCCATGCCTCGACGAGTCAGGGCTGTTTTGGCAGCAAAAGGGGGACCAACACAATATTAGGTCATAATGTTTTATAATTAGGTAATTAGGTTTGGAATAACATGAGTACGTAAATGACAGAATTCTCAGTTTTTAGTGCAACTGTCTCTTTAAAAAGACGATGTTTGACTTTACTTACTATAATTGTGTTTGCTTACTTTATTTGACTAATACTCTCTGGCAAGATTTCTGTGAAAAGTTTTGAGTGCTGTCCCACAAAAATGAAATGTCAGAGTGCGTGAACACTGTCTTTCTGATTGTCACAGTTTCCGTTATCATGATCATCAGTGTTTTTGTGCTGGCTTCCTAAGCGGCGCCGTATGAATGAGATTTAGGGGCGTTCATGCACATGCACCTGCAGAAGGAGAAAAAGCCCCATCATCCTCTCTGATAGACTGCAAAACTAACCATTCTGAGCTCCTTCTTATCCTCCACTTTTAATTTGGGAAGGGAAAAATTACACAGAGAAGCTGCTGCTATTTATTTCCTGTGCTATCATTCACTCACCAGTGAGTCAGACATCCTGAGAGGACCACAGCATGCAGAGATGAAGGGAAATGGCACAAACACTCATATTTACAGGCAACGATAACTGCACCGCAATGTTTCCATTCATTAACCTGTGCCAGCTGTAATTGTGGCATTCTGCCCCTTTTCATTTGGACACAGGACAAAGCCACATGAATGAAAGGAAACTCACACAATCAGAAGTGCAGCATTGAGGTTGATTTTTTTCGAGAAAGGATATATTCGAAAATAGAGTCATGATAGATGACTGCAGTTATCGGGGGCCGAAAAATGCTCCCACTCATAGCAAATCAGCATGCGCTTTGTCTCTATTGGCATTTCGTCCACTCTAAAGTGGCCTGTGAACACACAGTTCAGCAGTTACACAATCATCTAACTTCAGTTTGCTATTAAGGACCGTCAATATATAATGATGTGCATGGATTGAAACATTGAGATAATCCTGAAAAAAACAATCTAATAAATTTTTGTCTGGTTTACAGGAAAAAACAAAAAACAATAAAAAAAAAAAACAAGGCCAATTTACTTAAAGAGCTATTTCACCCAAAAATTCTGTCATTAATTACTCACCCTAATGTCGTTCCAAACCCGTAAGAACACAAATAAAGATATTTTTAATGAAATATGAGAGCTTTCTGTCCCTCCATTGACAGCCTACGCAACTACCGCTTTCAAGCCACAGAAAGGTAGTAAAAACTTTATTAAAGTAATCCATCTGACTCCAGTAGTTTAACCTCAATTTTATGAAGCAATGAGCGCTTTGTTTGTGCAAAAACAAATTAATTAAAAAATATATATATTCATCATGAAACAAAATGTATCTGGTTTCCACAAATATTATAAACATAATAAATTATTATAAAAAACAAAACAAAACATTAACAATAATAATAATAATAATAAGCTTTGCCATCACACGAATAAATTATAAATATATCAAAATATCAAATTCTAAATTGCAGTAATATGTTACAATATTGCTGTTTTTACTGCACTGTAAACACTCAAAATAATTAAATGGTTTGAGTAGCAAAATTAGTTCAATCAAATTAACTTTTATGAGTATTTAGAACTTTCTTTTTCTCAAAAGTGACACATTTTAAGTAATCTGAATTGTTTCATTGTTTTGAGTTTTATGAACTTGTTTCTTTTAATTTAGACAAACTTAAATTTAACCGAAACTAGTCTGGGATTTATATTTCCCAGCATGCTTTGCCATGACACTCAAAAGGGAGAGTTAAATTTAGTATTATGTTATATGTATTATATTTTTTTGTGTAAGATTAACATTAAAGGTGCAATGTGTAGTATTTATGAGGATCTATTGACAGAAATGCAATATAATATACATAACTATGATTTCAGTGGTGTATAAAGACCTTACATAATGTAGCCTACCATTATGTTTTTATTACCTTAGAATGGTAATTTCTATCTACATATACCGCGGGTCCCCTTACAGTGAAATCGCCATTTTGCAGCGTCATGTTTCTACAGTAGCCCTAAACGGACAAACTGCTCTACAGAGCGCTAGTCACTCTCTGCTCTCTCCGACAACAACATTTTTGTCCAGTGTTTGCCACCGTAGCTTCTCCATGTGCTTTGAAAGGGAGGGGTGAGCTGTGGGTGGTTGCAATTCACAACCTCGCCACTAGATGCCGCTAAAATGTACACAGTGCACCTTTGAGTTGGAGATTTAGTAGTGTTTAATGTTTTGTTATGCTAGTTTAGAAGAGTTTCTGTTATGTTGCTGTTGTTGTTTTTTTTGTAGGGTTACCATCATGGTGACGAGAGGAGCATGAGCTTAGTTTGAGAACAGGCATATGTTAAATGTATTATATTGCTGTCCTCATTCAGCAAGTGCTATGCTATGCTAATGCTACCAAAGCAATATGTAACCAATTAGCAAGGTGGCATTTATTGAATTAGCTAGTTAAAGCTATTTAAGTTTCCACTACTAAAATTTGAGATTACATGATATTTTTAAGTTAAATGAATTAACTTACTCAGATATTTCAAGTTCAGAGCAATTAAAATGTATGATTACAAAATAAAAATCTGCAAGTTCTGCTCACTTAAATTTTTTAACTTAAAAAATTTGAGGCAACTGATTGCCTCAATTTTTTTGAGTTTTGCCAACTTATATGGGTTTACAGTGTGTATTTTTTTAACCGTAGTGTTATCTTGTTTTTTAACAATGCTTAGATACTTTTACTGGAATAACAAGACAGAATATACAAATAAAATAAAAGATTATGCACTTCAGGTCTCGTTCTCTGCCAGTCTGTCTTTATTACTTCCCGCCGTCTTTGACCGTCTCCTTCCATTACATTCACCCATTCTCTGTCTTTCTTGTTCCGCTATCTCAACTCTCTCTCTTGCACACTCCCTCTGTTTCTCTGTTTCTGTGTCTCGCTCTCCTTCTGGTCTTCTCCCTTTTGTTCTCTCTTGCTGTCGCCCATGACTGACGTGCAGGAAAGAATCTATGTATTTTTATTAGCATTGTGATTGAGACCGTTGCACGTCTGCTGAATTTCATTATTCTAAAGGCCACTGATGCTCCAGGATACTAATGATGCCACGGTGTACAGACATATCTGTCTTTTCCATTTTCTCTCGGCTGAGCCTTATTAAAACGCTCGGTCGAATGGAGGACATGCTCTGCTTTTACAGGAGGTCACTCTACCTCATAAAGAGCAAAAAACGGCACCACAAACCACCATCGAATTTAACAGACTCAATGAAGCAAGGACATATACTGTAAGCACACACAACATACACATAAAAATATAAGAGATAACGGTTTGCTATTAAAACGTCTTGTAAGTGGAATGTGTTTTAGAAGTAACATTAACATCTTACCACCTCTGCATCTGTGGTTACAGAAATTCTCCTCATTAAAAATGTATGAGGAGAGCTTTTCTGCTGTATAAGCATTCTCCAAGAGCTCCAGACCTAAAGCTCAAGTTGATAAAGTTATCACACGTCTCTTATTTAGCTATATTTTTTTAATAATCATTTATATTTTAAGAAGAATCACACAACATATGCTGAGGCAAGCGGTAAACATTTTCACAAGTTCACATACTTGTTTCTCTAAAATACAAAGCTACAGACAGTTATTTTACTTTGAAATGTGTGTTCCGTGTCAGAATGTCTGTTTTTATTTTGGTCTGTGCGATAATGCATGTTGCCAGTTTACCCAATAGTATTTCAACACCACAGGTTGCCAGTTGGAGGATAACACAGCGTATTGGAGCCATGGAAGCCAGCAAACAAACTGGGTCAGAGATCACAGGTTCTACCCGACCTAAAAAGCCTCGTCATCCATCTAAACACATTAAAATGTGGATAAATCAACTCATCAACTTACATCAATGTAAATCAACTCATCAATGTATGTCTCCTCGCCTTCCACTGTTAATTGCACTCGTTCCTGTTGCATGTCCTCAAACTGGCAACCCGCGTGAGCATCGAGTCTGAGGAAGAGGGGGCGGGGCAAACAATATTTTAAATTTGCAGACTGCAGAACCCATTTCGTTCTTACATACAGCACCTTTAAATAGTGAGAGTGTTGTTAAATAGAGTTTGCCTGTAATTTAACATGCAACTATAATTTTTTTAAATTATATATATATAAAAAAATAGAAGATTCTTGTCCTATTATCAAACACATTGGAAAGGAACAGAATGCATTTTAGCTATAGATTGTTTAAAAGTTTGGGATCTGTAAGATTTTTTAATGTTTTTGACTCACAAAGGCTACATTTATTTGATCAATCATGCAGTCAAAACTGTAATATTGTCAAATATTGTTTTCAATTTTAATTATAAAATGTAATTTGGCAAAGCTACATTTTTTTAGCATCATTACTCCAGTCTTTACAGTCACATGATTCGTCAGAAATCATTCTAATATGCTGATTTGGTGTTCAAGAAAGCTTTCCTGTAGCTCAACCAATAGAGCGAGGCGCTAGCAACACCAAGGTCATGGGTTCGATTCCCAGGGAAAGCAAGAACTGACAAAAATGTAAAATGTGTATCTTGAATGCAATGTAAGTCGCTTTGGATAAAAGTGTCTGCCAAATTTAAGAAACATTTTTATTATTATCAATGTTGAAAACAGTTTCTGCTTATTCTGCTTAATATTTGAAAATTGGTAAAAAGTGAAAATAGTGAACCGAAACTTTCTGAACGGTAGTGTAAATGTGAATTCTGCCTGTTTGAAAAAAAGTGGTTCCAGTGTTAAAGCTCTAAACCTAAATAATCAACTTAATCAATTTCACCCAATTAGACAGTTTTCTTGTTATTTCAAAACATTCGGTCTCATTTTGTGTTATATAAATGCATTATATTTTTACCACTATAAAACAATCTGCAACTACCAAATACTGTTGCAAGTAAACACACATTTGCTATGTTTTTCTTTAAGGATAGTCATGGTGACCTTGAGGAACTGGAACAGCACACACACTGAGGAATATCACGAAAGGTGGCTCCATGGATGAGCCTCTAGAGACTGGAACTTCCTTTTGTCATCTTGCCACATCTTTTCAGCAGGACTATATAGGACTATATTTTTTCATCAGGACTATTTAAATATATATATATATATATATATATATATATATATATAATTTTTGGTTTCAGACTATTTTTGTTGTTTTGTTTGTTTATTTCCAGTGTAGTATTGCAATCTCTGTCAAAACCCCCCAAAAACTTTATTTTTGTACTAATTGTCTGAAAACCTTTTGTTGAAATGAAGCCTCAGTAAAATGTTTTGTGCTTATTTTAAAACAATGTTCTGGAGCAGTGCAGTAGGTAGAAGCAATAGCTCAAGATTTAAAATAAAAATGATGTTGGTTCAACTAAATTTTTTTCATGTAAATGGCCCCTATCATACACCCGGCGCAATGCGACGGCAGGCGCAACGCAAGTGTTTTTTGCTAGTTTCAGCCCGACGCAGTTATCATTTTCACGTCCTGCGCCATGTTGTTTAAATAGCAAATGCACTCGCGCCCATCTGTTCGCCCATAGGCGTGCTGGTCTGAAAACAAGGTGTGTTCAGGCGCATTGTTGGCGCGTTGCTATTTTGAGGAACTGAAAAACGACTGTGCCATTGACCAACAAAAACCTGGTCTAAAGTCAATAGCGCGGTATTTTTTGTGTTATTTAAAGGCCGCATTAGTAACATGTCCCTATAGGTGGGTGCACAATGCGCGTACACTTTACTTATTACACACACAGGAACGTAGCAGCACACAAACATTTTTAAATATTAAAAATAAAAGGATTTCTCTCTGGAGAAGCCTTCAGTCTTGCCGCTAGCAAATTCCGCCATGTAAATAGCGAATCCGCCATGGTGCTAGCACAACTGGCTTGAGACTTTACGCCCAAAACACACTCATGACTCATTAAGAGACTAGGGACAACCCTTTTAGACCATGTGCCGGGCGCGCTGACTGTTTTTTCCATCGTTAAACTAGCAAAAGTGGATTCGGACACGTCTGCGCACCTGCGCCATGCGCTTCAGACCAAACTTAAGTTTACTGAAATAAACTAGGTTAATTAAATTCAACATAATCCAGTTACATGGAACCTGTTGACATAAAACATTTTTAGTAAATCCAACGTATAATTTTTTTGAGTGCAGATTGTTAAAATAGGGCCCAATGAGCTTACATGTTGTTAACACAAATTACTTAGTAGATTTTATTGTGTTCGATATTTTTAAGTAAAGAATGTTGAGTGACCTCATATATTTAAGTACATATAACAAAGGTTTTCTTGTCAATTTTAAATAAAATTTATCCAAGTTGGATTTACTTAAAAAGTGTGTTGCAAAAATGGTACATGTATATTTTAAGTAAATTCAACATAATTTGTTTTCAGTGTATGCTAAAATGACCAGTTATATTGTTTTTTAGAATATCATTTATTATTAACAAACTCTGTTGACAATATGCATATTTAATAACAAATGATGGTTAAGTTTTATCGGACATCTGTAAAATGGTTCAATATGGGAGTCAGTTGCAAACTCAGTAATGTCTCTAAACCAGTGGTCACCAACCTTTTCAAGCCAAAGATCCCTGACCTCAGCCTTGATGAAAGGCAACATCTACCTATATATTTCAAACGGCCAATTCAGAGTTTTTTTTACAAGCAAATTGGCTATTTGTTGTTTATTTGCTCTATAACAGGCCAAACTGGCCTTTAAAAATTTGCCATTTGAAATGAGAGGCAACCACTGCATTTTAATCACGATCCAAACAAAGATACACACGTAGCATGAGCAGTTGTTGTTGATTTAAATTAGATTGCATCATTTAAAGACAAATACAGAAATACAGAATGGTCTGACTTTAGCTTTGTGAAATTGTCACATAAGACACACCTGCACAAAACAAAAACAGATGGACTGAATAAATTCACTCTCTGACAGGTGGTGCTTATGGAAAAGAAGTGTTTCTTTGGGTACCGCTATAAAAATGCCATCGAAACTATTCTGAAGACAGTCAGTTTCGTTCAGAGATACATTAACCCCCCTCCCCAACTCAATATTTATATTTTTCTTCCTATATTTCAAGCATCGCGAACAGTTATCTTGCTGGGCCTATTTATACCTGGTCCACTTCATGCGTTTTTACGGATCAGATATCTGATAATCAGAACGATTCCATTTACACTTGGTCACATAAATGTGTCTCCGCAAAACGGATATAAATCCGATCTTCAATTCCCGCGCTATATGCATTTTTAATGGAGTTCATGTCACCGTCACGTTTATTGATCAACAGCTTCAAAATCAAAGACCGCAATAGGAGAGAGAGTGGCATAAGCACTGGTAAGATCATTTTCTTTACGTTTAATGATGATGATTGTGTATTGAGCGTCTGCAACTTTCACTTTTAGTTGCGGCAGTTTGATGAAGAGATATTCAGCTGCGGCGATACGTGCTGCAGTAGCGGTGTCATATCTGAGTATAACATGTCACATAACATGTCACATACAACAATGTCATATAGCCCATAACACGCTCTCACACATTTATTTATTAGCATTGTTGTTGGGAGGAGTAAAATTTAGGCTACATATGTGGTTTCAAAAACCAGATGTATTTACACCAGATGCATCGGATTTAAATCCGTTTTGAATGCGTGTCGGAGGGCATTAACACCTGGGGCCTCATTTATAAAACTGTGCGTAGGATCCCTACTAAAAGTTTACGTGCGCCCAAAAGCCAAAAATGGCGTACGCCAAAAAATATTCCGATTTATAAAACCGTGCGTACGCACACCTGTAAGCAATGCTCCCTTTATAAATCACAGATCACCCGCAGATGTGCGTACGTGAACTAGCCTCATATCCCGCCCTGTACACGCCCATTTTTAACCATAAATAGTCAATGCAAATCACCTCATGATTGCTGATCGGCATGTAAATGAGAGTGGAGTCCCATATGAAGCATTACATACCCGGGTCACCGGAGGATTTATATGTTTCTAGCAAATAGACTGATCGTTAACACCTTGACAAAAATCACTTAATTAATTTGTGGGCGAAAATTTAAGACGAAAATGTTATAGTGAACACATGCTTCTTGACGGTTTTGTAATGAACACCGTAATAGTTAGGACCGATGATGAGTAGCGATTGTGCTTCATGACTGTATTTGCAGACATTTTATGATATATGTACATTAAGGAAAATATTTCCTTTTTACACTGTGTTCTGCAGTTCTCTAATAAAAGGGTATTTCATGCTATTCTGTATCACATGTAGTCGCGCCATCTCCTCCTGCGCTCCCGTTGTGGACAATGTGACTGTAAGGCAGCGCTGATTATTATTATTATTTTTTTAATACATTTTGAATTACGTTTGGATTTTACTAGATGTATATAGCCTAAAACAATCGGCACAAATAAAACTGTTGGATTTAATCTTCATGATAATGTGGATATAACGTATGAAATGGAGTGAAAATTAAATGTCATTAATTCTTATAATCGTTCTTCTCACATTTATTTTCTACAATCTAACTTCAGTTCACGACCTCACCATCTGTGTCGCCCATTCCCTTTGTCTCCAGAATGTGCGTACGCACGGCTCAAAGTTTGCTTAAAGGTGCGCACATTCTCCCGTCAAGTTTGTTTTTTATAGATCACAACCTTTGCGTGGGAACTGGCGTACGTACGTTTCCAGCCCCGTTTTGTGCGCACGCACGCTTTATAAATGAGACCCCTGGTCTTTTCACGATTGGCTCCCGCTATCTGATCAGAGAAAACGCAAGTGACCATGTGTAAACAGGCCCACTGTGTGTGGTAGGCTATTTTCTCTGCTGCGTGTCTGCACTCTCTGCTTTGCGTCCGTCTTCAGCGTGTCCTATCTCTGGCCTGTGTTAACGTCCGTTATTACACGGCTCTGTGGAATACTTGATTCTGATTGGTCAATCGTGCATTCCAGCAGTATGTTATTCCCAGATAACAACCGCCAAAGTGAATAACACACCGCTCATCCGGGTACTACAAGTTATCTTGACTGGTACTACTTATATGCTTAAAGTGTCACTCCGCTGTCGTTGACTGATGGAAGACTTAAGCCCATAATTTACTCATCCTCAAGTCATTCTAGGTGTTAATAAAGGCCTTCTGAAACAAATTGATGCGTTTGTGTAAGAAAAATATCCATATTTAAAACTTTATTAAGTAAAGTTTCGGCCGATCGCCTTTCGTATTCAATTTATGGGAAACGTGTTGAAAGTGCCTCTGCAGTTCAAATGCTTACGCTACCAGTTACGGTCGTCAGACGTAGCGTACGCATTTTTAATTGCGAGAGGCACTTTCAACACTTTTTCCACGGAAGGCGATCGGCCGGAACTTTACTTTATAAAGTTTTAAATCTGGAAAGGTGCATTTTTATGGACAGAGCTACTTCTAACGTTACTGCTATTATAAAG
Organism: Rhinogobio ventralis; assembly: GCA_039654625.1. NCBI lineage: Eukaryota > Metazoa > Chordata > Actinopteri > Cypriniformes > Gobionidae > Rhinogobio > Rhinogobio ventralis. The sequence goes on from CM077215.1 coordinate 4,588,837, forward strand.
CTTGGATTATCCAGGACTTTTTCAATATAACTCCGATTTTATTCGTCTGAAAGAAGAATGTCATATACACCTAGGATGACTTGAGGGTGAGTAAATCATGGGCTTATTTTCATTTTTGGGTCAATTATCCCTTTCAGCATTAATTTCAACATATGTGGTAAAACTAATATTTTCAGCAATAGATAAAGGCTTAAAGCAGTTTGGAACTGTTTTTCTTCGCGGAAGCTTTGCGTAAGAGCTAATAAAATATTTAAACTCAAGACAATATTTCGTGTCTAATTTACTTGAGACAAGTAGCCGTGTAACAAGCGGGATAATGTACATCCAGCCGGTTGAATAAACCCCGACAGTGATCAGGACCCCGACGCGAAGCGGACATTATCCCTTACTTAACAGACTTCGTAATATTTTCACACAAATGACATTCGGGAAATGATTGCAGTGCAGTTCGTGTGCAAGTCCGGAATAGAGATCAGCCAAAATTAAATTAAAAACCGTCCGGTTGCTAATTGTGTGTTTGGAGCACAAAACCGCCTGTTCCCTTTCAGTCAGTACACTACGAGTTACGTCAGTTACTGACGGAATGGGGGTTTCGCTTAGAAGCCAATCGCCTTTGAGCTCTACAAAACGAGCCAATGGCATGAAAATGCCATGGGTCTGCGGAATTTGCATGCCGCAACCCCGCCCCACGGCGTGGGTATAAAGGGCGTTGCGTGGCAATCTCGCATTATGTTTTTGCTTCAGAGCCGAGTTTACTGCCTGAGCGCTTCCTCTTCAAGACGAGTTTCTCTCCAGAGTGTTGGTGTTACGGCACGTTCCAGCGAGTTCCGCATTTCCTGTCTGATCTGTGCAGTGATCGAAGCACAGCGTGCGCGTTCTCCCTGGGTGCTTCGGCATTCTGCAGAGCTTTTCACTCCTCTCTAAAAGAGCTGCACGTGGCACGTCTTTTTAAAGATGGCTCGCCCGTGCTCCGTTTCTGGGTGCGGTCGACTGGTACCTCCGTTTGATGGTCATGATCGCTGTTTGGCGTGCTTGGGCCTCGTGCACGCTGAACGCGCGTTCATGGATGAGTCATGTTCTCACTGCGGGAACATGACCATCTCAGTGTTGCGATCGAGACTCCATGATCTCCGTAATGGGGGGAGAGTCCCCTCTACCACACCCCAATCTACTTCCTCCACTGGAGGGGGTACTTTGGCTGGTGGTCAGGGTGATCTGAGGGTTACGGTGTGGAACAACTCGACGAATCCTCCTCGGGCCACACCCCCCTCCTGCACACTGCAACCCGTGGTGTTGCCTGATGAGGGCGCCGGGGCTTCCCGTTCGGGGCCCTGCGTTTCATTTGGCGCACCCGCGGAGGATGCTATGTCGATCGCCGCATCACAAGGTGGGCTGGACTCCTCCGGAGATGACGATTCGGCTGTGTTGCCTCCTTCGGGAGTCCCAGCATTGCCCGAGTCCGATCCGGAACTCACAGCCATGCTTGCCCGGGCGGCCGAGGCGATTGGGCTTGTGTGGAACCCTCCGCCATGTCCCGAGCGTTCCCGGCTAGATGATTGGTATCTGGGGGCGGCCCGTGCCGAAGGCGCCCGTCAGCCCCCAGTGCCTTTCTTCCCGGAAGTGCATGAAGAGGTGTCGAAATCGTGGAAGTCTCCCCTGACTTTTCGCGATCGCTCGGCAACCACTTCCGCCTTCACTGCCCTCGATGGCGGCGCGGTGAAAGGGTACACTGGGGTTCCCCCTGTTGAGCGCTCTGTTGCGATGCAACTGTGTCCTCAGAGTGCTTCGACATGGCGCGGTGACCCAAAGCACCCGTCCAAAGCCTGTAGATTCACGTCCACGTTGACGGCGAAGACCTACAGAGCTGCGGGCCATGCCGCGTCCGCCCTGCATGCCATGGCCACCCTACAGGTCTATCAGGCCAAGGTGCTCATGGACATGCACGGGGGCAATGCTGACCCTGCGTTAATGCAGGAGTTGCGGACGGCCACCGACCTCGCTCTACGAGCGACGAAGGTGACCGCTCGCTCTCTTGGTCAGGTGATGTCCACTTCGGTGGTCCAGGAGCGACATCTATGGCTCAACCTGGCTGATATGAGAGAATCTGAGCGGACACGTTTCCTCAATTCTCCCATTTCCCAGGATGGGCTATTCGGCGGGGCGGTCGAGGACTTCGCCCAACAGTTCTCGACCGCTCAGAAACAGACTGAGGCAATTAAGCATATTCTGCCCCGGCGCCCAGCTGCTGCCTCCACCCAGCCGCCGGCTCAGATGCCTCAGTCTGCTCCCCGCCGAGGCCGCCCCCCTGCGACTCCCGCCCCTCCTGCCCGGCCCCAGCAGCAGCCTTCACCCGGGCCGAGGCGTGGAGGACGTCGCAGAAAGGCGGCCCCGCCCGTCCCAGCCCCCCAGCCTGCCAAACGGCAGTCTAAGCGGCGGTCCTGAGACGGGCGGCTCGGAGGTGACCTCGGTTCTTTCCCAGGAGATGGTAACAGGACCACTCCTTCCCCCGGTGGAGGGCCGGGGGAGAATCTTTTGTTTTTCCCTTCCGCCGCTGGCCTCACGGCCGGCGGTACCCTATCAATGGTTAAAGAAAGAACTGACATTCTCACCTCCGAGCCTCAAGAGGGCGCGGCGGGCAGTGCGCGACGCCCCATGGCCTCGCCGCTCTCGGCCCCCTCTGTCGCCAGCCCCTTGGCAGACGAGACCCCCGTGGAACGCTGGTCCTTCCCTGGTCTCCTCTGTCAGGGCGCGGAATTCGACCCCGCCCACACCCCGGGACGCTCCCATGCCTCCCTTGTCTGGGCCGGTCATTCCGCCTCGCTGCCCCATCGGGGGTACGCCGGTGGTTCGCATGACCCCGCTGGTTCAGTTCTTGGGAGCCTGGCTAGCGCTTCCCAACCTGTCCAGTTGGCTCGCTCGCACCATCCGGCTCGGCTATGCGATTCAGTTCGCTCGGTCTCCTCCCCGCTTTCGGGGAGTCCGCTACACCGTGGTGGGTGGCAATGCCCCTGTCATGCGTGCGGAGGTCGTCACCCTACTGGCGAAGGGTGCGATCGAGATCGTCCCTCCAGCCGAGATGAAGTCCGGCTTCTACAGCCCTTACTTCATTGTACCCAAGAAAACCGGTGGGTTACGGCCAATCCTGGACCTGCGCGTCTTGAACCGAACCCTGCACAGGCTTCCATTCAAGATGTTGACAGCCAAACGTATTTTCGAGTGCGTTCGTCCCTCGGATTGGTTTGCAGCGATCGACCTGAAGGACGCGTACTTTCATGTCTCCATTCTTCCTCGACACAGACCGTTCCTACGGTTTGCCTTCGAGGGGCAGGCATATCAGTACACGGTTCTCCCCTTCGGGCTAGCCCTGTCCCCTCGCGTCTTTACGAAGATTGTCGAGGCAGCCCTTGTGCCGCTCAGGCAACACGGGGTTCGCATCCTGAACTATCTCGACGACTGGCTGATTCTAGGCCACTCTCGGGATCAGGTCTGCGAACACAGGGATCTGGTGCTTCAGCACCTCGCCCGTCTGGGCCTTCGGGTCAACTGGGAAAAGAGCAAACTCTCCCCAGCGCAGAGGATCTCTTTTCTCGGTATGGAAATCGACTCGGTCGCCATGTTCGCGCAGCTTACGAGCGAGTGCGCGCAGTCTCTGCTGACTTGTCTTCGCCAGTTCGAGGGCAAGAGTGCGGTTCCACTGAAACTTTTTCAGAGGCTCCTGGGGCATATGGCGTCAGCAGCCGCGGTGACCCCGCTTGGTCTGCTCCATATGAGACCGCTTCAGCACTGGCTTTGCGATCGAGTCCCGAGATGGGCATGGCAACACGGCACCCTCCAGGTCCCAGTGACCCGAGCCTGCCGTCAGACCTTCACCCCGTGGTTGAACCTCAGTTTTCTACGGGCAGGTGTTCCCCTAGAACGAGTTTCCAGGCATGTTGTTGTCACAACAGATGCCTCTTCCACGGGCTGGGGCGCCATGTGCAAGGGACATGCTGCCGCGGGCTCCTGGATAGGACCCCAGCGCCTATGGCATGTCAATTGCCTCGAGTTGCTGGCCGTACGTCTTGCCCTGCACCGCTTTCGAGCCCTGCTCAAGGACAAACACGTTCTGGTCCGTTCAGACAGCACGGCAACAGTAGCGTACATCAACCGACAAGGTGGTCTACGCTCCCGCCGGATGTCGCAACTCGCCCGCCATCTCCTCCTATGGAGTCAGAAGCATCTGAGGTCGCTTCGTGCCGTTCACATCCCGGGAGACCTGAACTGCGCAGCCGACGAGCTGTCGCGGTTCCAGCCGCTCCCGGGGGAATGGAGACTCCATCCCCAGACGGTTCAGCTGATTTGGGAGCAGTTTGGCGACGCACAGATAGATCTGTTTGCCTCCCGCGACTCTTCCCATTGCCGCTGGTACTATTCCCTGACCGAGGGGACCCTCGGCACGGATGCACTAGCGCACAGCTGGCCGCGGGGCCCACGCAAATATGCGTTTCCCCCAGTGAGCCTTCTCGCACAGGTTCTGTGCAAGATCAGGGAGGACAGGGAGCAGGTCCTTTTGGTCGCCCCATATTGGCCCGGCCGGACCTGGTTCTCAGAACTTGTACTCCTTGCGACAGCACCTCCCTGGTCGATCCCTCTGAGACAGGACCTCCTGTCTCAGAGACGGGGCACCATATGGCACCCGCGTCCCGACCTGTGGAACCTCCACGTGTGGAACCTGGACGGGACGCGGCAGGTTTGAGTACCCTGCCACCTCAGGTGGCGGCTACCATCACTTCCGCTAGAGCCCTGTCTACCAGACAGGCCTATGCGTTGAAGTGGAACCTCTTCGTCACCTGGTGCTCCTCTCGGCGAGAGGACCCCAGAAGATGCTCGATCGGGTCCGTGCTCTCCTTCCTCCAGGAAGGGTTGGAGCGAAGGCTGTCTCCCTCCACCCTAAAGGTCTATGTGGCTGCTATTTCAGCTCATCATGACCTGGTGGACTCTAAAACGGTTGGACAGCACGACCTGGTCAGTAGGTTCCTCAGAGGTGCGAGGAGGTTAAATCCTCCTCGCCCACCTCAGGTACCCTCTTGGGACCTAGCAGTGGTCTTAGCTGCCCTGCAAAAGGCTCCCTTTGAGCCATTGCAGTCAGTCGAGCTGAAGTTCCTTTCATTGAAAGTGGCGCTCCTGACTGCTTTGGCCTCCATCAAGAGGGTAGGGGACCTGCAGGCATTTTCGGTTGACGAAGCGTGCCTGGAATTCGGGCCGGACAATTCTCACGTCATCCTGAGACCCCGGCCTGGATACGTGCCCAAGGTTCCCACCACTCCCTTCAGGGACCAGGTGGTGAACCTGCAAGCGCTGCCCTTGGAGGAGGCAGACCCAGCCTTGGCACTGCTCTGTCCAGTACGCGCCCTTCGCGCTTACGTTGACCGGACGCAGTGTTTCAGGACCTCAGACCAGCTCTTTGTCTGTTACGGAGGGCAGCAGAAAGGGAAGGCTCTCTCCAAGCAGAGGTTGTCCCACTGGATAGTGGACGCCATTGTCCTGGCATATCAAGTCCAGGGCATGCCATGCCCCCTCGGGGTAAGAGCACACTCCACCAGGAGTGTTGCCTCCTCTTGGGCTCTAGCGCATGGCGCCTCGCTAACAGACGTTTGTAGAGCTGCAGGCTGGGCGACACCCAACACATTCGCAAGATTTTATAATCTCAGAGTGGAGCCTGTATCCTCTCGTGTACTCGCCCCTACTGGCCAGTAACCGGACAGGCTCAGGTGTCTTCGCTTGCTGCGCCATTCCACTCCGCGGACTGGATGCGTGCGCTATTCCTCTCAGGTGAGCTTCCCAGTAAGCCCTGAGCTCCTCCAGCACTGTCGATGTCGTCACCAGAGCGAGTGCCCTTTCAGGCCACCCCTCGTGTTCGGCTAGGTGCCTCCGTGTGCATGGTTCCCCCGCTGGGTAACCCCCACATGTGTATTTCCACGGTAAGTCTCTTGTAGCTCGTGTCTTCCCTTGGCAAGACACCTTGCCACGCCTGGGGTTGAAATTTTCCACCTTCGGCTGGATACCCCAGAGTGTTCCCTATGCAGCTCCTTCGGGTCATAGGTGTATTCTTCAAGTCCCCCCCTTTGGGTTGGCATTGTGTTGCATTCTCCACGTGGGATATGCTTCCCAGTGTACCTTGGTAGCGTTGAGCCTAGCCCCTCGTTCGTGCCACACTCACGGCAGGGAGCCCGGGTCAGCGCAGGACGCTGGAAGACAGCCGTCATGGCGAGATTGTATTGGACCCCCATTCCGTCAGTAACTGACGTAACTCGTAGTGTACTGACTGAAAGGGAACGTCTCGGTTACGTATGTAACCCTCGTTCCCTGAAGGAAGGGAACGGAGACGTTACGTCCCCCTGCCATGACCGCTGTACCGCTGGAACTGGCCGGGCGCTCATGCCTCGGCTCTTCAGCAGGTAAACATAATGCGAGATTGCCACGCAACGCCCTTTATACCCACGCCGTGGGGCGGGGTTGCGGCATGCAAGTTCCGCAGACCCATGGCATTTTCATGCCATTGGCTCGTTTTGTACAGCTCAAAGGCGATTGGCTTCTAAGCGAAACCCCCATTCCGTCAGTAACTGACGTAACGTCTCCGTTCCCTTCCTTCAGGGAACGAGGGTTACATACGTAACCGAGACGTTTCCGATTTATGGCCGGTCGATTTGTGCGGTGCGAATTTTGAGGTTGCAGAGAATACATTTTGGGAGCATATGGAGCAATTTCGAGTCTTGCACCTTTCCATCACCTTTCCATCAAATGGAAAGGTGTCTTGCACCTTTCCATCAAATAACGTGCTCCACGCGGCTCTGGAGGGTTAATAAAGACCTTCTGAAGCGAAGCGATGCATTTGTGTAAGAAAAATATCCATATTTAAAACTTTATTAAGTAAAGTTTCGGCCGATCGCCTTTCGTATTCAATTTATGGGAAACGTGTTGAAAGTGCCTCTGCAGTTCAAATGCTTACGCTACCAGTTACGGTCGTCAGACGTAGCGTACGCATTTTTAATTGCGAGAGGCACTTCCAACACTTTTTCCACGGAAGGCGATCGGCCGGAACTTTACTTTATAAAGTTTTAAATCTGGATATTTTTCTTACACAAATGCATCGCTTCGCTTCAGAAGGTCTTTATTAACCCTCCAGAGCCGCGTGGAGCACGTTATTTGATGGAAAGGTGCATTTTTATGGACTTCAAAAACAGAGCTACTTCTAACGTTACTGCTATTATAAAGCTTGGATTATCCAGGACTTTTTCAATATAACTCCGATTTTATTCGTCTGAAAGAAGAATGTCATATACACCTAGGATGACTTGAGGGTGAGTAAATCATGGGCTTATTTTCATTTTTGGGTCAATTATCCCTTTCAGCATTAATTTCAACATATGTGGTAAAAACTAATATTTTCAGCAATAGATAAAGGCTTAAAGCAGTTTGGAACTGTTTTTCTTCGCGGAAGCTTTGCGTAAGAGCTAATAAAATATTTAAACTCAAGACAATATTTCGTGTCTAATTTACTTGAGACAAGTAGCCGTGTAACAAGCGGGATAATGTACATCCAGCCGGTTGAATAAACCCCGACAGTGATCAGGACCCCGACGCGAAGCGGACATTATCCCTTACTTAACAGACTTCGTAATATTTTCACACAAATGACATTCGGGAAATGATTGCAGTGCAGTTCGTGTGCAAGTCCGGAATAGAGATCAGCCAAAATTAAATTAAAAACCGTCCGGTTGCTAATTGTGTGTTTGGAGCACAAAACCGCCTGTTTCCGATTTATGGCCGGTCGATTTGTGCGGTGCGAATTTTGAGGTTGCAGAGAATACATTTTGGGAGCATATGGAGCAATTTCGAGTCTTGATAATGTGTTGTTACTTAGTATTTTTTGGTTATTTATCGGGTTATTTATCGGGAGCTACCGGGACAGTGATAAAGATCTACCGATCACAATCGACGGGCTGGCGACCACTGCTCTAAACAGTTCACTAACTCTGAATCGATACTGCTTCGTGACGCATTAAAAAGGATCAGTTCATAAGAGTCATTGTTCGCAAATCAGATACCACGGATATTACGTCTGAAATGACATTTTGATGTAAATAACAGATTTTACATTATTGTGCAAACATTTTGAATTATCTTCCATCTATCTATCCATCATTTGGGGGCTTTTCTTGCCAAATATTGATAATAAAATGTTTTTAATTTGATTATTTAATCAGCATATTAAGTAATTAATTTAATTGAAGTAATTAATTGAAGTCTGAAGCAACGGCAAATATTTTATAGTATTTCAAGATGGTCCAAAATGTAATTTTATTACCTTCCCACCAGCACACAACACTGTCCTTTGAGCCATCAAGGGAATGAGCCTAAGGGGTCAAAGTCTGGCGCGTGATTGATAGGTCTGCCCTTTCAGTCACAGAGCAGGTGATAGAGTTCTCAAAGGCAGTGTAATCCCCCAGATTACCCATTCCCACATCCAGGTCACGACTTTTTTTTCCCATCCTCACTTTTTCATCAGGACCAGCGTTCAGTGGCTAGTCACGTGCCAGACTCACAGGTGCGCCGGCAAGGGAGGCTATGGAGGCCAGAAGGCTTGTCTTTTTCAGAGGAAAATAAATGTAATCTCTCAGTCGGGGCTGTTTCATACTGGGACTCTCTTCTCAAGGTCATTTAAACAAAATGGATGTGTACCTGTGGCGCCACTGGGCTATCCATCACAAACGCTTCCTCAGATGGAAGCTACCCGAATAATATGCTTCTCAGTTCCCAGTCTTCCACAGTTTATTGCTATCTTCATTCTGAACATCTGGCTAAAATAGCTAGGAAAACACACGCAGCTCTATGACAGCCCACTTGACCCAAGTGACTTTGAGCCATTTGACCTTTTGTGAAGGACCAAACAAACCAACACACAAACATTAGAATGAGTCAGGGGTCTGAATGGTTGTTGCTAAGGCATGTAACAAGGCCTATATAGTAAAGAAATAGCTCTGCCAAAGCTTCAGAGACCTATTGGAGATCTTAGTTATGCGTCATTTATGTAGAGGATGTCCCTCTTTTATCCATGTAATGCCATCCAAACGCTATGCAAATTTTATACATAAATATAGTGGGATTTTCTGCATCTGTGGTTAAAAAATATAAAATATGTCCCCAACTAGGATCCCCCCAGTGAATCTCAGCCATTTCATTACATGTAAATTTTTCTCAAGGAAAAAAACCCTCTTAAAAATCAAAATCAAATCAAATGCTCCTCTCTAGTGTTAACTATAGAGCAATGGTAACTGAATGGCTTTTCTGAGGTAAATGTAACATTACGTGACATATTGTTTACAAAATGTTTTATTGACATCTTCCCACACTTGAAAAACTGATTGAGCGATTACATGAGACATGACACATTTCAGTGAGTTGTACTGTTTCTTTCAACATACCTTATGGTGTTAATTCCTGTTTAGTATTTAGTTAAAGCAGAAGAGATTATCAGTTCACCAGGGTTGCCAAATTTTAAATTTAACTTGGAGTGAGAATTATGGAGGGAGGGTGGGGTAGTGGGGGTAGAAAAAAACCTTGTGATTATTGTGTATTGTGATTATCAAAACATTTGGTACCTAAACAAAATTGCATTAAGTTTAGTGACAACATGTTACAATGTTTACATGGTACAATAACTGTTAGCCTACTGTTTATATTAGAGCTCTATATTAGAACTCCACCCATTGACGCCAGACAAAATGACAGAATACGCTGTATTAACAACAGTAGAAATAGTGTAGGGGTAAGGCACATGGCAGAAAGTTTTGACTCAAATCCAGCTTTTGCCAAACTTGCTCTACTCCCTTTTTTCATCACATCAGATCAGAAAGGCATTCATTTTCAATAAAAATTAAGAAAATATGCAAAAAGTGGAAATAAAGTGTCTAACGTGTATTTAATAAAGTGTTTATCTGTTAAGGGCAGGTGTAGGGAGGGCTTTATTGTCCCAATAAGGCGGCATCCATTTAATAATTTTAATAAATATAATAATTTACACCATGTTATTAATGCATATGGTTTAAATGTACAGCAACACTGAGGTGCAAATAGTATCTGCCACTATTTATAAGTATAAATAGCTCCTAACTACTATTTAAACTTATTACAAAGAAAATGCTGCCATTTTCACTTAGTGTAAATAGCCGCTGCCTATTAAAGGGTAAAATTAACAACTTAATTAATAATAGTTATCTTAGATGTGTAAATCTGCTTTGTGTGCAAAAATGTTTCACAATGCCACCTAAACATCTTCAGTGATCGTCGTGCCAGTGAGGGTCAGCTTATATACAGTGACCTTGAAAATGTGATTGGTACAGACTGGTCCAATCAAGAGGTTGCAGGTCTTCATTGGTTTATAGGCCTACCTTTCAATATGTGTGTTCGACTTGTGGATGTCATATGCCAGCATGCAGCACGTTGGCTTTTATAATTTGGCATGAGATTTACTTAGGCGGCATGAGAGTGTGAGACAAAGCCTAAAAGTGTACGTCTCACACCAAATGCAGGAGAGTTGGCAACTTGCGCCCCACTTGAGCTGAGGCGCTACATAAATTTGTCACGCCACATTAAGTAGCGACAACATTTTTTTTGTTATAGCATTGATGGAATTTGAAACCTTAAACTTTGTTTCATATCAAAAGTAACAAAGCATAAAGCTTAATGCGATTTATTGGATAAGAGGCTCATAAAAATGAGAACTGATTCAAAATGAGAAATCAATCTTTTTTACCCAGCCCTAATGCATTATTTACTGAATTAACTCACTGAATCCTTATGAGCAGTTACTTAACCAATATATCAACGTATATCATTAATTTCATTGATGGATTATTTGTACTAAGTTAAGAAGATTCCTCGTATAATTTACTGCATTCATTGAAAAAGCATTTGTGGAAATATTCCATTTGCTTGCTTTTTTTCAGAATGCAGTTTATTTTAAATGACAGTCACCTAACAAGAGCCCTAGCATCCACCCAGGACACCATAGCAACCACATAGATATGTGCTAAAAAAAAAAACATGCACACAATTAAAACACTTTTTTTTAGCGATAATGCAATGCACTGACAATGATACTGGCAAACACCCTAGTAACCAGCACCAGTCTCCTTCAGAGAACGCAAATTAAATCTAGTTAGGATTGAAAGAAAACACAAACAAACAGTAGCAATGACATTCAAAATGAGAATGGTGAGAGAGATGGATGTTTGATGACAAAATATTCTGATGAGGTAATCTGGATGCACTAACCAGCATGTGTCCTGAGGCCTTAAGTGGGTATAGCGTTAACCCTGTTTTTGAAGCTGTTTGTTTGAAGTTGAGCTTTAAGAGGTTAACACCATTAAGAGGTTTCAGGTACAGCTAAATCTCTTCTCCTACAGCACTGCATCCAGTCAATCTCTAGTCACCAGAGAGTGATACCTATCTGACAGTGAAGGAAAGTCATATAAGCCTAAATATACTGTGACATCTTTGTGTTCATGTGCACCTGCTTTCTCACTGATGTATTAACCTTCATATTTTGAGTCAGTTTCTCAAACTGAAACTACTGTGAATTCTCAATTAGCCTTTTGCTTCAGACTTACAACAATATGAGATCACAACAGCAATTTAATTGCAATGAATTGAAGAGAGGTCAAAAATCACCACGGTGGAGCTCTGCTCCAGGGTGTCCAAGGCAGTCACTCAGGCCGATCAGGGCTCACTCTGGCCGGTCAGAGAGGTAAAAAATGACTGTGATGGATCACTGGAAGTAAAACATGGAATGGCATGCCTAAGCCCAGGGAAGGTGCACTGTGTCTCAGAGCAGGGTGGGCATCCCGGGGAAGGTGCACCATCTTGGGCACGCTAGAGGCAAAAGACACCCTGGAGGAAATTCCTCAATATAAATGGACTAAATCCAAAAAACCAAACTTGGCCAGAGCTCCACGCTCTCCGACCTCCCTGACCAGCCCAGGGAGGGTGCCTTGGTCCTGGGCACAGTCAGATCCGTTGTCCCTCTGGAGGTCAGTTGCAATTAATTGCAAATCCCATATTTTAACATGGCAAATTCAAGGCTGTCCATTAGTAAATGACACCACTGTATTGTTGTGTCTCATGAAGAGCTGTGTGTCTCCAAACTATGAACGACGCAATCCTAACTTGAGTCTCAAGTGTGCCACGCAGACTCCAGTTTACAATTAAAGCAGATTTGATTAATGCAATGGGCTTACGGATACACAAAGAGATGACTATCACTTTTCCGTGGGCAAGAAAACATGCTGAATCGCCTGATGTTATATCCAAAGAACGCAGCACAATGATAAGAACCAGAGGCACAATGAAGATTTCAATGTAATTAATTCTGTGAGCCATATCGACAACATAGACTCACTAGAAGAACGTGCCTAAACATATAATTCACTGCAGTTACCAGCTGAAATGCACACTAGTGGCATTAAAACTCCAACAACTTTAATTCCCTTTCACACAAATTATGATAATATGGGCAGATTATCGATTAATGAAGCCTAATTTTGCATGGTTCCTTGCACAATACTAAGTTATCACCTCACTTTTAGTGCATGATTTGTAGAGCCAATTCAATATGCTTTTAATTTGTATTATTATTATTATTCTCACCTAATTTCTGTTTTATGTTCAGTGCTGTATTATTTAGGAATTTACTTGAAGTTTCCCTGTATAGAGTTTGCGTAAAGTTGTCCTTATATAGAAATTACTTGAAGTTTTCCTGTACTGCATTTACTTAAAGTTGTCCTTGTATATTTCACTTGAAGTTCGCTTTAAAGCCACTCCTCCTTATATAGTGCCCTCCACTAATATTGGCACCCTTGGTAAATATGAGCAGTGAAGGCGGCTATGAAAATAAATCTGCATTGTTTATCCTTTTGGTCTTTCATTAAAAAATAAATAAATAAATAATAATAATAATTTTAACCTTTCAATAAAGTAAATTATTAAAAATAAATGTTTTTCTCCATGTCCAATTATTGGAACCCCTAGAAATTCGAGTAAAATATCTCTGAAATACATTCCCATTCATATTTACGTGTGTAGCACACCAGGGTGACTAGAACAGAGGCAAAGTATTTTTACTTTAAATTTTTTTAAGTATATGTACTTTATCAGTGTTTTTCTGTGGAAAACTTTTACTTAACTACATTCCAAAGCATAATATATAATGTCATACTTTTTACTGCACTATGTTTTGTAAATAAAAGGTTTATTTTTTACCTTTAATACTTAATTACATTAAAAATGTAGTACTTATATGTAGTAGTAACCTTGAATTACTTTTTCTTGAATGAAAGTATACACTACATTTTTAATGTAATTAAGTATGAAATGATATTCAATATGGAATGTAGTGCAGTAAAAAGTATGACATTATGCTTTGGTTGTAAAGTAAAAATGTTTTCCAAAGAAAAACACTTGAAAAATGAGTAGAGCAAAAATAACTCTGACTAGGAACATAAAATTGTCCAGCCATGACTTCCTGTTCCGGAGTATACATATGAGGAAACGCAAAGGCCAAATTCCCTTAAATTATTTATCACAATGAGTAAAACCAAAGAATATAGTTCTGATGTGCAGCAAAAGATTGTTGAGTTTCACAAAATAGAAAGTGGCTGTAGGAAAATAGCTAAAGCATTGAAAATCCCCATTTCCACCATCAGGGCAATAATTAAGAAGTTCCAATCAACTAAAGATGTTACGAATCTGCCTGGAAGAGTTTGAGTGGACAAAGACTCTCCAAGGATCACAGATGGAGAATTGCAGAGATTAGTTAGTTGAGACTTAGGGACAGAAAGCCTAACAAAAATGATCAAACAGCACCTATCATCACAAGTTGCTTGGGAGGGTTTCAAGAAAAATCCTCCTTGCTCATCCAACAAACAAATAGAATATTTAGTTGTCAGACACGACTGGAACTTCAAAAAAAATTTTTTTGCTGGAGGTCCTGACATCTTGTTCAGATACATGGTATCATGGATTCTTGCAAATACCAACAGATAAAAAAAAAAAAAAAAACCTGACACTTCTGCTATTATCTTATAATGGGCAGTGGTTGGATCTTCCATCAGGACAATGATACAAAACAAATATCAAAATCAACACAAAAATGTGTCACTGAGCACAAAATGAAGCTTCTGCCATGGCCGTCCCAGTCCCCTGATCTGAACCCTAAATAAAATGAGTGGGCTGAAATGAAAGCTCTAGCCTAAGTTCTGCCAGGAAGGTTCAAATGTTATGTCACTCATTACGTTTAGATCTAACCAATCATTATCTAACACTTGGAGTATAAAAGATTGGTACTTACACATGTCTAAGTTCGCAGATAATGACGGCAACATTCACCTCCATCCTCCCCACCACCACCAGGATGGTCCCTGCTCATACCTCCCGGGGGGTCGGCTGCGCCCCTGCCTTCATCTTCAGGGAGGAAATGCTGAGTCCGTTACCCTCTGAATGTGAGCTACGGACGGGGCCTACGCCAAACAACCTCAACATACACTATTTTGCTTTCACTTACTGGTCTGATATTAAATAAATGTTATGTTATCTTGCCCCATGAGTCTTTCTGGTAGAACTGAAGAGAAGAGCTGGGAATCTGAAAGATCTGGAGAGATTCTGTATGAAGGAATGCTCTCTGATCTCTTGTCAGGTGTTCTCCAAACTCATCAGGCATTACAGAAGACGACTCAGGGCTGTTATCTTTGGGTGCCAATAATGGTAGCCAACGTGAACTAGAGAAAAGCATTTATTTCATAATGAGATCACCCCCCCACCACCACCACCACTTTCATTTGTTTTACTTCAATGAAAGGTTATAATTTTTTTTTTTTTATTAAAGATCAAAAGGATAAACAATGCAGATTTATTTTCACAGCCTTCTTTGCTCATTTTTACCAAGGATACCAATATTAGTGGACGGCACTAGTAGCCTATATGATGTTTCAGCTAGAGGGATTCAAGAGAGGTAGGAGAAGTAGGAGAAACAGTTATCTTACCGTTTGGCTGTCAAAAATAAGAAAGTGAATCTAAGAAAAATATTTTACAGATGTAAGATTTCAAAGGAATTGGAGCCATACTTAAGCACTGTTTGGAAGTATTGGCTGAACGGATTTCAAGGATTTTGCATGTTTTGCATTTTTGTGTTTGTGAAAATAAATGTGCAACAGTTTAACGGACTGGCCATGTATTTTTTGACATGTAAGACACTTCAACTCCTCCTAACAGAAGCAAGAAAAAGGTGGCTTTGTTCCTTGTTTCTATATTTTGTAGACTAATATATTTTGACGTTTGCGTCATAACCAGCTCCATGTATTTGGCTTTTCTGCTGTAGTATATTTGCTTGGCAGCTCACCTGTTACAGCAATTGCGATGCAGAGCTTTCATTAAACAAGTCATAACACTCAATAAAAGAACTCAACACTTGTAGAAGCAAGCAAAAATGGCAGGGCTTCAGAAAATGCATTTTTATCTCACGTTTGCTTTCGTTAACACAATTGAGTTAGTTCTTGGGTCTGGTTTAGTGTAGGTAGTACGTTATTTTCAAACGCAATAAACCATTAACCTTTTTGCACCATTCACCAGACCATTTAATTTTCGAACTAGCGCAATACATACAACAACTAAAGTTATAAGACATTGACACATAATAGAATTTAGCAGAATTTAGCTTTTTTTCCAATGAGCCTGGGTTGCATAGCGAGGAGTTCTGCTAGGGGGGAAAAAGTCATTTGAGGTTTATCGCCTCTTCTATAGGCCTACTGTACTGAAAACTATGGCAGTAAATGCCGGGCTTCACCATGCAGAATGACAGCTACATGTCAAAGCAAAGTTTCGGCGGTCATACTAAAGAGCTTTCGCGTTCAGGAGAGGGGAGCTGACCTTTAGAAGCATTGAACCTAATTCACACGCTCCGGCTATCTCGGCCACAAATGGCACATCAGCTGAAAGCACATTAGAGTGCATTAATTTACTTGACAGAGAAACAAACATAGAATTAAAGAGGGAGAGGGGGAGACTAGAAAGGTGGAAATGACCTTTGGAGGCATCTGACTTAGACAGGGAAAACATACCTGTTCAAACACGCCCACTGCAGACAGTAATTACATTTAACCCTCTTTCAACGATTGGATATGTGTGAAGTAAGAGAGAGCAAGGGCTGCTGGAGATGTTCCGCATGGTTTAAAGCTTAAGTTCCTTTGGGGACAGGAAGTACAGTCATTGTTAGTGTTTAAAACAAGAATAATCAAGTTAATACACAAAGGCTATGTTCAGACTATCAGCAAAAATCTATTTTTTGCATATCCAAATGGCTTTTTTTTTTTTTTTGTCAGCAAAACACCACATGAAATCAGATTTTTTTTCAAGTCTGATTCAAATCTGATTTGGAGGTGGTTTGAAATGTGATTACAACCAGATTTTTACAGATGTGTCTCAGTTTGGATGCTCTGGCCGCTCAAATCGGATTTCAAATGTTCTTTTGCGTAACTCTTAACATGATAACGGCATTTTCTCAATTCTGTGACCCTAAAGAATAAACTTGCGTTCTTGTGAAGACCAGACTTGCCAGAACAAACTCGGAAGGACACGAGGACACAGAATGCATCTTTGTGAGAAAATGAGATGTGCTGTAATCTTTTTGCTCAACTGACCATTCAGCACATATTAGGCAGCACAATAAATAAAACATCACAGATATCATAACCTATTAAAATATTTACTTACATTATTGTTATTATTTGATATCTTTTGCCAATTAAAAAGGACTGCAGGTTTTCTCCAGGTATTTATAACTTTATAAAAATTGTGCCAAACAAAACAACAAATGTTTTTACTTTTACAAGCCATCACGCGAGCTTTTAGCGGGAATCTCTTGAGTGAGATCAAGAGTTTAAAGCTACAGGCTTCTGTATGTCGTCCGGCCGCAATGACTTCTGGGATTTTTAAATGGTTTGATTCTCCCAAGGCTGCGTTTAAGTCCAGTTATTTTATGCCCTTTCCTCGCTAACTTCTCTCCGTCACGTTCACTCGGATGTACGTCATTCTAGACGCCTGTATGCATGTTGGAGAAAATGTAAAAAATTACACAAACCAAAATGATAACAATACAATAAACTATAACGGTGTAAACAGTCGGCTTAAGGTAGTTACAAGTATTATACGGTAAATGTCAAAATAACTCCAATATCATACATTACAGTTGGAAGCGTGACATCACAATCATGTTGCATTGTGGTCTATGGATCTGCCTAAAGTGTACATATTGAGTAGACTCGTGTGTCTGTCAAAATAAACTTCCGTCGCTCACTTGACGAAGTTGAATGCACTACAAAATGACGGCAGGAATTCCCATAAGGGGAAGTGCTTAGGGAAGTTCAGGAGTGTATGTCTAAAAGTGGATTCAAACCAGGGTTGACAGGTCTGTGCAACAAAAGTAGCCCAAAAATATCCCAATGTGATTTTCTCTATTGGGCGGCCGAATTCTCTACTGAATTTGCACGTCTGGGGGGTGGAAATCAGTGGAATTTTTTTTACCCATGGCAACAACTTAAAAGTAGCCCAATTCCGCGGGAAAACCTCAGACTTGGCAACACAGAGTTAAACACATCTCATGAATGCTTAAGAACGCATATTGAGAAACCAAGTGACAGAAACACACTCCTCGCAACACAGCAAAGCCGTGACTACAGAACAGGGTACACCTACGTCATTACCAAAATACCCATGCAGATAGGTTGGTTATGCTTGGACACACAAATTGTATTTGATCACTTGCAATTAATAGTGCGGACAGTCTGCCTGAAAGGATTTGAGAAAAAGTCAAATTTTCCTGCAGTCTGAACATAGCCAAGACACCTGAAGATCTCTGAAGACTTTATACTTTCAAACTAGCGAAAAAATTAATGCTACGGGCATTCATCCAACTGCACAACACTTATCTTTGTTTTCACTTTTGTTTTCTGTAGTTTTTATTGCCATTTTCTTTCTTCTTCACCTAGTTTTTTTAAGTAATAGCCCAACTGTGATTCAGCATGAAATTGAAAGTAACCCTATCTATTTTTTTAAATGCATGTTATTGATTCATCCATGCACATGTCATATTTTTTAACAAAATGTTGAGCTTATAATTTTTTAATCAAAATGTCATAACCTGACCTTCTGGTGAAAAAAAATTGTCCTGCCTTCTTTGATGATGAATTGAATTTACATCACAATACAGAAGAAACAATCTTTCACAACTTTCAGAGTTAAAACAATACTGTAACCCTAGACTTGTTGATTCTGTTAATGGAGAAAAGGAAAGCAGGAAGAAAGATTTATTGGATTAGATGTAAAAAGAGCTGGAGTGAAGATTCATAATAGAGCAAAAAGGAATAAATTGGATTTTCACTCTCTCTTGCTCTGTGAGAGTGGCTTAGCATCACTATAGTGTGGCAGCAGTTATAACCAGATTAGTTAAGAGATTATACCTGGGTCATGAGAAAGTTGCCACACAGAGGTCTGAACCAAAGCAGTAGCCCACTAAGGTAAAAATGAGCTGACTCTCTGAAACACAATGACCTTCAACACTTCTTTCTCCAGCCAGTCTAGCTCCACAGGATTTGTTGCAGCTTTCAACAGAAACCAAACTAATACAACAACAAACACTTCAGTCACAAACAACACAAGTGCTAAGAAAAAATTGAGAGCTCAAGCTTCAGATTTTCATTAAAAGAAAGGGGGATTATTTGAGGTTCAAGAAGAACTTGACACTCAAGAAACTCTAGAAATTGTGTTGATGAAAAGCGATGGTCCTCCCAAAAATAAAACCTTTCATATATAGTTCCTAGAACTATTGGCGAAAGTACCCGGATTTTGGCACGTTTAAGCCGCATGAACTAGTTCTAAGAACTCCTTTTGGGGGAACTCATTTAGCTCCTACTTCAGAGTAGGGTCTAACCCAGCACAATAAGAACTAACAGTGACGTAAGTGTACGCTGATTGGCCGAACGCCCGCGAAACACCAGCACCCGCCATTTTTAAAAAGCCGTATACACACACAGATTATAGTCTATATATTTACTCCAGAAACTAGCTCTACGAACATGGAAAACAGTGATAGATGGACATCTCAACCTTTACGCTAAACTGAAAATCCAATGCAACTTTGAGGAGACCAAAAAAAACATGATTATGTATTTCAGCTAAGCTAGCAACATTGGACATCAACCACTTGGCAAATGCTAATACTTTTTCATATACAGTCTACTTTCTTTGTATAACAATTCTATCTAATAAAGTATTAGACAGGACTGTTAAACAGACTGTAAACTAGTGAAGAAAGAGAATGGGAGCGCTGTGTGCTCAGCCTCTGGCGTTCTCAGTGCCGTCAAAATAAAAGTCACAGTAACAAACGCGGCTTACGTCACTTCAGAGTTCCTACTGGTGGTGCGAATAAAACCAGGAAAATAATACTAGGGGAACTTTAAGTTCTCGGGGGAACCACCCTGGTGGCTAGTTCCTAGAACTATCTGGTGCGAAAGTCCCTATTTACTCACCCTCATATTGTTCCAGATCTGTATGAATTTCTTTCTTGTGTGGAACAAGAAAAAAAAATGACATGGAATGACGACGGATAGCAAATAATGGCAATTAAAATTTTTGGGCAAACTATCCTGTCAATTTGCTGGAGATTTTTTAAATTTTACTACTTCTGAAATTCGGCTGTGGAGAAAGCGCATTTCTAATGGATGGCATTTAGATAATAATTGAGTTACTGTTGAGAGTGCAGTTCTTGCAGGAGGTTATGGCAGCCTCTTTAGCCCAACATTCATTTCTCTCGCTCGCTCTTTTCCCGCTCTCACCACATAACAGACACAATTAAGGGGCTGTTCGGCAGCAGAAGTCTACTCTCTGGCATAAAATTTCATTACCTGCATACTAAGTATTAAAAGCTGCTAGATGATTGCTGTTCTCCCCACTGAATCAGAGCTGCCAGTCTGGAACCAAATAAATAATAGTATAGCTTTTCCCAATGGCGCTCTAATTAAATGGGCAGAGAATGCAGGCAAACTCGCCACATCTTTTCCCTGCTACAAAACCAGTGCAAGCCGCAACTCTCAGGTCATTGTGACTCAGTCAATTTGGCCAAGATCATGTGGAGAGGTCTAAGCACTATAAGCCTTCAAACTTCATAAAAAAGGCGATATGGTGCTCAGACCTATTGGTTTTATTTGTTCACAGACACAGCAAAACCAGGCCAGCCAGCCTCTCTTTCACTAACTCTCTCTCTCTCTGTCCGTCTGTCTCCTTCTCTCAATCCATCATGAGAATGAGGAATATTTGTGGCCATTGTCAGCTGGATAATCAGGGGATGTTTATGATCAGTGAAGGGGGGAGAGACAAAGAGACAGCTATTTATCAACCGGATCAAACCCGCCCACACAGACGCTCTACATACACTCACTCCCAGAAAGGGCAGATCCTGGCCCTTCTTTTTAATTAGTCTTCTTTACGGAAATAATCCAGAGTCGTTTGCATCAGACGTACAGAGCGTTCAATGAAAATTAATACAGCTGCATGCTTCGGAGAGCAGCAGGGTGGGTGGATGAGTTGGTCAAAATCATAAAAAGCTAACTAAATTCACTGCTAACTCCAGGGAACTGAATTATTCACTTGTGATTGATTGGGAAATGTTTTAATTGCTTGCGTTTTGCCACATGCATGAGCGCCTTGATCTCATCAAATTCAGAGTCTCACGCAGCAACTAGAATGTGAAATATTAAGAATCTCATAATGAACAGCTTTAGTGTCAAATGAATGATTAATAAAACCTGATATTGACACGGTTTTATTTATAGTTATTAGCAAAGAACAGCTCTTTCAGTCCAACTCACTCTTTAAAATGATCTTACAGCCTTACAGAATGTCCCATGTAACAAAATAAAGATTTATTCTCAAGATTTGTTTAAAGGGCAAACATATTTAAAATTAATCATTATTTTTATATATATATATATATATATATATATATATATATATATATATATATATATATATATATATATATATATAAAAAGGTAATTTACTAAAATGATTAGAAATTATGGCAACACTTTACAATAAGTTTCCATTTGTTATCATTAGTAAACTACATTAGTTAACATGACCTAACAATGAAAAATACATTTTATTAATCATAGTTAAATGTAAATTTCAACATTTACTAATACATTTTACATATCAGAGGTTGTATAGTATGATAACATGATCTAACAATGGATAGTTGAGTTTTTATTTATCTAACATTAGCAAAGATTCATAAATACTGTAACAAATGTATTGCTCATTGTTAGTTAATGTTAATTAATGCATTAACTAATGTTAACTATTGGAACCTTATAAGGTATTGTAAAGTGTTACCAAAACTTCACACTTTAGTTTAGGGTCCAATTCTCACTATTAAAGTCCCCCTGTAGTCAATCATTTTATCCCTTAAAATTCATCTTTGATCACCAAAATGACATATTTAAACGGCTTTCCGTAAATTTCTTTGTGCCTGAAAATAGCTTGAATGTAATTCTACACGTTTGCTTCATTTAGTATACTCAGATTCATGAATATGCAAATTATCCCCGCCCCCACCACTCACATGAGCTCAGAAATACAGTCGGCCAACTTACTCAGGTAAACACTGCACAATGGCGCTCTTTGCAACGTCTGACACATAACGGTAATTAATATGATTATCCTTTTGCTTGACTATGTTATTAAAGAGCTAATAATGTGTTGCTAAAGTTACACAAACCATGTTCCTGTTTGCCATCTCAGTCTGCCTTCAGTATCAGCCAGTATCCAGAAACGCTTTGAACAACTCAGAAGGTCAGTGGAGAAAGGCTAATAGTTCATCATAACATCATACATCATGTACATAATTCACCCGCTATCTTGCCAAATCTACCATTTTTCATATGAACAGAAAAATATACGAGGATAATCTGGCTTCTCTTGAGACTCCACCCACTGCTTCAGAGAATAGTTAATGATACGCTAAAGCCCGTGGTTTGTCTTAAAGCATATTAAAAACACCACATAGACATATAAACAACATTAAAAACTTGATTTTCACCACAGGGGGACTTTAACTATTAACTATGACTTTTGCCTCAATAAGCTCCTAATAATGGTTAGTAAGGTAGTTGTTAAGTTTAGGTATTGGGTAGGATGAAGGGATGTAGAATATGCAGAATAAGGCATTAATACGTGCTTTATAAGTACTAATAAAGCCAATATCCTAGTAATATGTATGCTAATAAGCAACTAGTTAGTTAGAACTGGATCCTAAACTAAAGTGTTACCATAATAAAAAAAAAAACTATTTCAGTTTTATCCAAACATATAGGACTTCTAAAGACTTCTATTAGAAAATAGCAACATTTTGTATGATAATATAGATAATACCTCCTTCACTTTTGTTTTCACTTTTTAACAGTGTCAAGATGGTGCATCAAGTAAAAAATACATCTCTCAATACCATTGTGTTCCACTACATTGTGCTTTTTATTGCAAGATCACGTGCCATGTGTACATCCTCGTCTAATAAAACTTACTGCAGACAGATCTGCAAAGCCCTGCTGCTAAATCTTTTGAGCAAACACAAACATATGAAAACTGAGATGGGGGGTTGAAGAGGAATTGTCCTTGTCACATGGAAACTGAAGAATGAGTCTTCTCATTTGAATAAATGAAAACAGGGACAATGGCTCTGCTGAAGACTCTCCACATCAATCAACACACATGCTTTTGTCTCACCTATTGTAAGGGCGCTGTCAGCGAGGGCCGCGGCACGCTAAATGTGAGCAGCCGGTCTGCGGTCTGCTATTTGCATACAGGTTATTGCTATTCTGTGACTCCAGAACAGATTATAAATAATTTGGTGCGGTCTGTAAGGGCACGTGGATCAGAAGATATTTAACCAAAAGGAGTCCTGTGGTCTCATTCATTATGGAAATTAAAGGCTAAATTCAGACGTGGAAAGGCTAATGAAGGAACTCTGACATCCCTTGACATGACTTTTAAAACTAGTGCAGTTCATGTGACTCACAGCTACAGACGAGAAAGCGAGAAGCAATGCTGGAGGAATAAAGATTGTACTCTCTTTTCTATATTCTTTCACAGGGTGTTGGTTTGATTCAGGGGTCGCAGAGTTGTTTGCTTAAATTTTGACATACGTAAACACTCCAAATGAACAAATTGCATATAAAATGCTCCAGATTCAGTTTAATTTGCAAAGTAAAGAAATAAAGATTATTCTGAAGACAAAGGCTGTCAAATGTATTAAACAACCAAACATCTCTCCAGTGAACCCCATTTTGAAGGACAATGGGTTAAATGTGTAGGAGGGTGATTGGGGCTGGGTTGGGTGACAGACACCAGCTACTTGCTCTCCTGGTGTTGGTGCAACTCTATCATCCTGGGCCAAAGAGAGTGGAAGCAGCAGGCAGCTTATTGCTGAGTAAAATTCAATAGGGGCATAATGATGTCTCACAGCCACAGCCAGAGGTGGGCTGATAATAACTGCTGCTGGAAACGTGCATCATCATTCTCTTCACGGCAGAGAAGAGATCTTTCTCTCCCCGCTTCACTCACTTTCTTTTCAGCGAAGAGAGTGATATGCCAATCACGGTCCTAGTAGGAGCCCAGCCATCACACAGAGCAGCTCCGCAATTAAACATGACTCACACTTTAAAAACGACTGCCCGCACCGATATGGAGAAATAAACACACTCATTATTCAGTTCATTAATCAGTGAATTAGCTATCGTGGATCAGAGATAAAGTACATGCAGAACAGGTTGGGTTAACTTCTCTGAAAGCAAGTGTTATCACAACCTCTCTTCTCTAATGAAGTCGAGTACATTGCAAAACACTCAGTGGAGATCCTTATAGTGCATGCACACTGACAGGAATTTGTAGAAAAAGCAACCAAAAGTAGGCGATTTCTAGTGTGATAACGACAGCAGTTGTTGACAGTTGGACAAAGTTGAGCAGAGATCAACTACTCAAACTCATATTTATTATTAATAATCAGTATTACAAATTAACTGCGGTATAATAAGAGATTAAGTTATTTCTGAATGATACCAATCTAAAATCTGACTTGTTATGCAGCCTGTAGGATTAATTTCTTTCTTCTGCTGAACACAAAAGATGATATTTGAAAAATGTCTGTAACTAAACAGTTTATGGGCCCCATTGACTTCCATAGAAACTCATACAGGTTTGTAACAACTTGAGGGTGAGTAAATGATGACAGAATTGTAATTTTTGGGTGAACTATCCCTTTAATTTTTGGCAATATTATTGATTTGATTGTACAGAGACTATGGAAACTTGATCTCATGAGAATGCGTGTGTATTTTTACATAAAGTGAAACGAATAATATTGTATATTGACAGCACTAAAACATATAATATTGACGTATTGACACTACAACGTAAATTATTTACATATGAACAACTTTACCGATGTACAAATGTGTACATATTCATTTGTTTTGACTCATTGTATTCAATTGTAATATAAATGATAGTTTACTCATCTACTTAAGAAATAATAACATTTCGCTCTGTTCATGACTTCTCGTTTCGGAGGATTAATGTTGTGGCAAAAATTAACTCAGTTCCATCCCTGAATAAGAGACAAACCTTCGCCAATTGTCTTTATAAAGATTTATTTTCTTGCAAAAAAAGTCACAGTCATACAGCCATCCTGAATGTCTGCAGAGTGCTAGCTAACAGTCACAACAAAGCTCTGCTCTCTTATAGTTTTTCTAACTCAAGGTCTCCACTGCTCTCCTCCTTTAATTTTCCACCCTCAGAATTAGATCTTCCCTGACCCCCTCAGGTCAAGGGACCCTCAATTTAGATGTCCAGTGACCTCTAAGGTCACAAACTAGCCACTGTGTCTGTTAGAGTTTGGAAAAGTGTTTATGCATAGCAGAAATGTTACAAACATAATGATTCTTTACTGTATGAATATGTAAATCAATAAACATTTAATGCATAATGATTAATCTTATTCTATGATTAATTTTTTCCACTACAATTACATAATGTTAAACAAGACTACACTTTAAAAACGAATAACATTTCTTTAATCGTTTAACCATTTTGTAATATTTAGTTTGTTTGCCGTGAGACACAAAAGGCGTTTTCTCCTTAATAGGACCATAAAATACACCAAAACACAACATAAAATTCACAAAAGACATCAATTTTATTTGCTCGCTGTAATCAAAATCTTTAGAATCCATATGTTTGCGAGGAACAGATCCAAATTCAGCCGTTTATCTAGCTATCTTCATCTCCATTCTCAGAAGCGACCATGAACGTCAAATTCTGTGCTTGTTATGATTCATTCAAATTCAGAAACCGCGCCCTCATGTAGTGAAACGACATACACTATATTTCCAAAAGTATTGGGAAACCCCTCCAAATCCCAATTACTTCCATGGCCACAGGTGTATAAAATCAAGCACCTAGGCATGCAGATGCTTCTACAAACATTTGTGAAAGAATGGGTCGCTCTCAGGAGCTCAGTGAATTCAAGCGTGGTACCGTGATAGGTTGCCACCTGTGCAATTAGTCAATTCGTGAAATTTCCTCACTGCTAAATATTCCACGGTCAACTGTTAGTGGTATTATAACAAAGTTGAAGCAATTTAGAACAACAGCAACTCATAAGCCATGAAGTGGTAGGCCACGTAAAATCACAGAACGGGGTCAGCGCATGCTGAGGTGCACAGTGCGCAGAAGTCACCAACTTTCTGCAGCGTCAATAGCTACAGACCTCCAAACTTCGTGTGTCCTTCAGATTAGCTCAAGAACTATGTGTAGAGAGCTTCATGGAATGGGTTTCCATGGCCGAGCAGCTGCATCCAAGCCTTACACCAAGAGCAATGCAAAGCGTTGGATGCAGTGGTGTAAAGCATTTAAATGAATTAGCTATTAGTAGCTCATTCTCATTTGTTGCAAATTGCTGGTTAGGTTTGAAACCCGCCACAAGGTGTCCGGTAAGAGACTTGGTCAAAGATGTTTGAAATATGGAAGTAACCCATTTATTAGTCACCACAACAACTCAGTTATTAGTGATAGTTCAACAGTTGTCCTTAGTTGTGGGTGTTTAGTATGTGGTTTTGTTGTACAGACGCACAACACCCAGACAATGAATAAAAGGTAAAACTATATATGATATGCAAAGGCAAAGTTCAGCATCGGCATCAGTGCTCCGACAGACTCTCAACTTCACACTAAGTGCTGTGGACGGGATGTTCGCCTGCACGTCGATCTGTGAGCGCTGATTGGCTGCTGAGCGTAGCTCAATCTCGGCAAAGCGGAGAGAGATTTAATCAGAAGGCATATTATTCCTATGACTATAATGGCCGTTTTTACACTGCCACTGGACTCTAGATTGACCAATCATGCTTCTCTGTCTGGCAATCCGATGGATGAGTCTGGGTTTGGTGGTTGCCAGGAGAACAGTACTTGCCTGACTGCATTGTGCCAAGTGTAAAGTTTGGTGGAGGGGGGATTATGGTGTGGGGTTGTTTTTGGGCTTGGCCCCTTAGTTCCAGTGAAAGGAACTCTTAATTCTTCAGCATACCAAGACATTTTGGACAATTTCATGCTCCCAACTTTGTGGGATCAGTTTGGGAATGTCCCCTTCCTGTTCCAACATGACTGCGCACCAGTGCACAAAGCAAGGTCCATAAAGACATGGATGAGCGAGTTTGGTGTGGAGGAACTTGACTGGCCTGCACAGAGTCCTGACGGCAGTGATATCAAACGCTCATTGGCTCTCATCACAGATTCCGTGTTTCAGTCGATATACATTTGAAAATGGGAACTGCGCGCCTTCATGAAGTGAAGCTGGATTAACATTTTCATGGATTAATAATTTAAATTCTGCTCCGTACCTCATACAAAACTATTATAATGCCAGAGAGGACTGCAACTGCAACATCGTCATTTGAACGACTTTTGGTTCTACTTTTGACATTTTCACAGTAAATACCCAGCAAGCAATAGCCGTCATTTCACCATCTCGGTTAACCGATATAGTCCGGCTATAAATAACCCAAAATAAACTTGATATTGGTTACAATGATATTCCATCATGTAAGTAAAGTCAACAGTGATTACAAGGTGTTTGGTTTCATTACTTTGACATGTTCTTGTTCTAGATGACTAGTCTATTTTTGGGCTATGGTTAGACGTCTATTAAATTTTCACAGACAGCCCAAATTTTGACTTGTTTTAACCTATACGTCAGGGCTGTGTTTGGATGGCTATTAAACGCCTTTTAAACACAAAATTGCTTGTTGGGTAAATTATTGTGATTACACTGTTATGTTTTTCTTCATAACTGTAACTAATTTTGAGAAATTGTTATGGGTTTAGGGGTAGGAGTAAGATTAGCAGGTCAAAATAGATTTTTAATGCTACCGTATACTGTTACTAAAATTGTCATTTTCCTACACATCTATGTCCATTACGTTTTATTCTTTTTATATTCTGTATAAAATGGGTGTGTGTAAGTTTGAGAGTATAGGGTTTAGGGATCTTACATTTATCTATAAAATGGTAAAAGGGAAATTATACAGATATCTTTATGATATGAAAGATTCGTAAATATTTAACATTTTGTAACTGTAAAAAATCCTTACATAGTTATTGAATGAAACTGAATCAACACTGAACTGACCTCAGCTGAACAATAACAATATTTTCTTTTTAGAGCTGCTTTACAGCAGAATTGAATCATTATTTTCCTGTTTATCCCTGTAAAGCTGCTTTGAAACAATCAGTATTGTGTAAAGCGCTATATAAATAAAGGTGACAATAAAAATAACAATATAAATAACAAAATATATACATAAATTATATACATTTTAATTATATAATAAAATTAGATCAACTGCAAACATAATAAAATTATACCAGAAATATACAAATATACATTTCATTTTTCTTTAGTTTAAAACAAAAAAATTATGATAATATAAAAACTTTATTAAAATAAGCACTGCATGTGCTGATGCGGTGGCAACCAAAACTCAAGTTGACGACCTAATATTGTCAAGTCATCAGTTTGAATGTACCTTTAGACTTTCAAAAAAATTTACCCATCCATATCCACAGCAGATATGATATTGAATTTCATAAAGACATTCGAAAAGACAATGATTTGAGCTCTCTTGTGGAATCACATTGGACCTTTTTTGTGAGGGTCACTTGTTTTGGAATAAAAACCATCCTTCCACTCAGAGTGTGTGGTCTATTCATCTCTGACAGACTAGATGTGTCCCCATGTCTGCCAGTAAAGAGACATCTTTCTACCACCATCTATCAGTATAATGGATATTACTGACACCAGGACAAGGTGGACAGGAAAAGAGACACTTCATCTTCAGAGATTGAGAGAGAAAAAAGACAGCTTTGCAGGATACCACCTAATCTGATTCACGGCGAGCCCCGGCAGTGTGACAAATCCCGCACCAAATAATTTCATGATTACCTTTTCTCTTCAAAAGAAGTCGATGGCTGTGAAAAGCTTGAAGAGCTGCTAACGTTTACATAATCAATGAAGGTGAACTCAGACTGAGACATAGACAGGCAGAACCACAAGAGAACCTCATTTGCAGCAAGATGCCTCAGAGATCACACAGAATAAGACATATTTCCCTGTCTACCCCCCACCCCCCATGTCCTATTTTTCATACTCAGGCCACGATGACTGAGGACAGAGCTCTAATGATGCTACATCTGCTGCTACATTAATGAAAGCCCCTGGGGTTTATGCACCAGCCAATCAGCATTCTTTACCGGTGAGCCATTTATCCCAGTTCCATCCGAGACAATGGGAGAGTCAATGAAGGCCAAGGGGTATCGGACGAACTTGACGCTGACCAGCGTGCTGTTTGGAGGGGAGTGAGGTATTACTGGTCTCGGGTCTAAAGGCCACTGTGCTGTTAGGGAGTACAATGCTGTCGCTAGTTATCCTCTTGGAAGAAATGGAGAGAGAAGGACTGTGGGTGGACGGGGACTCGGGGTCAGACACTGAGGGGGTGGAAGACAGAAGAGCTCCGTGGCACTCAGATGTGATTAAATATAGTAAAACAGGAACATCATGACAGCAGGAACACGGTCAGACAGCTGTCAGGACTGTCTCTCCCTTTAATATTTGCATTAAATCAGCCATGTTTGAAGAAAAGAAGCAATAACACTTGAAATCACCAAAGCAGTGATTGCTAGTCCACCTTTGTGTCCCAAACTCTCTATTGCATACAAATGGATTGCGTCTTTATCTCAGGTGATTCACTTTTAAGAAGACAACACTTAAAACTATCTCCATCCTGAAATTGAACAGCTATTGATGCCATATAATTTGCATACTTACATTCTCCCCGTCACATTTATTATAGGATAATGCATTTCTCATAGCTATTTTTTCCCTAAATAAATTGCCTTTGGAGAGAAGCTTGCATTTGCTGCATTTGTTCTAACGCATCTGTGGCAGATGTGCAGGTAAAGGTTTGGTTATAAATCCCAAAAACTCAGGGCAACAGAGTAAAATCAATAAATACATTACATAAAATACTACATTTCTAAAATTAAAGATTTAGGAGCAAAATTACTTTAGTTAAAAACCCATAATAACTCAAAAATTAGCGTTTTTCTAGTTGTATTATTAATAAATTAGTTCCATATCAAATGGAATAGTGCAAGAATATTTTTGTCTGAAAAAAAAAAAAAAAGAGCAGGGTTAGGCGAGAGCTGTGAGAGAATGGCGCGAGGCCGGTGGCGTGATTGCAAATGTGCGTCACCTGCGGATCACACCGGTCTCATATCCTCTCACGGAGGAGCTACGGAAGCATAAAAGGAGGAGCGACAACAGTGAAGGATGAGAGAGGACCAGGCCTGGACATTCACATTGTGTTTTGTTTATGTTTTATTATGTATGTGCAGCAGTCGTTCGTGAGGAGGCTGCCACTTTTACTTTCATTTTGTGTTTAGAGAGGTGCCCAGGTGCTGCGGCCACCAAGACAGGCCCCGGGGGTTAAGGACAGACGAGACGAGAGAAAAGGAGACAGAAGCATAAGTTCAGTTCCTGGACACACTGCCGCTCGGTCCTCAGCCAGCCAAGAGACTCTTCCTCGCGGTGACATGCGATGGTATGCGATGGTCATACTGGACGCTCCTCGGTGGACGGTTCGATTCTCTTCCACACCCTGGCGGCCGGCGACGGCTCCTCCAGCTGAGGGCAGCCGGCAATGAGTCCCCCGTTCCCTACTTATTCACATCATGGCGAACGGCGGCGACTCCTCCGCTCCCTCTTGGACGGCAGCCACCCCACCTCGACCCAGGAGCACAGCAGCGAGCTCTCCATCCCTATGGGTCTTCCATCATTTCAGCACCACCGCCTTGGGTAGCCACACGCGGTCTTCACTCTTCCGCGCTACCCGACCTCCTCAGCACCGCGATCCCCCTCAGCAGCAAGGGCTCTCAGACAGCATGTCCTTCCTTCCTCCCGGGGTTTCGGCACCAATGTAACGAGGTTCGTTGTTATGGGAAGGAGGAGGCGGGAACCGGCGAACGTTCAAATACTTTAATCAAAACTAAACACAAAATGAAAGTAAAAACATCAGCCTCCTCACGGACGACTGCCACACACACACAACATAAAAGCCTAGGCCTGGTCCTCTCTCGTCATTTACTGTTGTCGCTCCTCCTTTTATGCTTCCGTAGTTCTTCCGTGAGAGGATACAAGACCAGTGTTACGCACAGGTGATGCTCATTTGCAATCACGCCACCGGCTTTGCGCCTTTTTCTCACGGCTCTCGTCTGCCCTGCTTGTCACAATCATATTAAAAGTTCTCAGTTTATTTAGCATCAGACTCATCAAAAATAACTTACAGTTCAGTGAGGGAGTCAACTGTGACTCTAAAGGAATCACTGACTAGATCTGATTCAAACTGCTAACTATAGAGTGTGTTTTAGACCTTTTCTTGATTTTTTTGACGGATTAAAAAAAATAATCTGTTCAAAAGAGTCAGTTGTTTGCAAATTTGACATCACTTGTATTAATTTGTTGCGCTGGTGTGCACTTTACATATGTGACCCCATGATGTGATGAAAAGTTTAACAACTGAATGTCGAAAACATTAACATTAACAGAAATGTTTTACATTAGCCACCATTTTAGTGGCCATCTAGAGCCCCGAAACGTGCATGCAACAGTGAAGAAGGTGTTGTCACGTTGATACGAACAGTCTATGATCCGGACGCAGAATGTGAAAAATAAATGTGCTTGGCAAGGCACAAACCAATTGTAAAAACAGCCTAAATATAATAAAACCGAACCATCACAGTATATTTTCCCTAGCGGTCATGAGCTTGTCTCTTTTCTCTCTTCACTAGTTTCATTAAATCACCCATATTTAAAAAAAAAAAAAAAAATGAAAATAACAGTTGAAATGAACAAAGCAGTGATTGCTGGTCCACCTTTGTCAAGACTCGTATACATTCCTGCATACAAATGTACTTCATGGTTGTCGCCAGCGAAGATGCTTTTAAGACGACAAGACACTTAATGAACAGATGAAAGTTATTCAAGAGGAAATGCATGTATATAACATAAAAAAGATACATGCACGCTAGAGTATCTGATAGGGCTCCATGTTCCATTACTGATTGCTTTGAATATACAAGGCAGTAGTGGACAAGTGGTTTCTTAAAAGCTTCACGTTTTTTTTCTCCTTTATCTTAATGAAACACAGTGCCAAAGTAGCACCGAACCAACTAAACTGTTTCATCATTAACCCTTTCATCAGCACCATGGAAACCAATTCAAACTACTTACTTAACCTGTCAAGTACTGGGATGATATATTTTTCCAGAGCTTTCAGTGTCTTTTGGTGGTATAGGGAGAATGTTTTCAACCCCCAACATGCATAAACATTAGTACTGCTGGCTAAAGTTAGTCTACAGTTCTAAAATCAATCTCTTTATGTAATTTTTCCTCAATTTTATGGTGCAACATTCTAATCCAGAATGAACAGAACAGAGGGGGACTAAAAAGAAAGGGGAAGAGGGAGATAAAAGTTCTGTTGTGTGCTTAGGTCAAGTGCCGATTACAGCATGAAGTCAAAAAAAGAGAGAATTAAAGTTCGTTTTGAAATTTGATGAGAAAAGCCAATGTGAAAGGTCCATAATTCTCACTAAAATTACTTCCTAGCATTTCGTTAGGACCTTTATTGACCTTGTTTGATAATTTCACTATTTGTATTTCCATTATAAAGATAAGGTAAGAATAAAAAAAACATACTGGATTTAATATTTGCTTTGCCTAAAGAGAACAGAATAATTGCATTCTTCAAAACAGCATGTACCAAAGCAGCTTCATTTGTTTGTTTACCACCATTTCTCATTGGACATTATTGTCTATTTACAGAATTAAATAGTGTCACCAAAGTTCTGCAGTATTCCGGTAGCATGAACAAAGCAATGAGCGAAAGCTCTGTAGCTCATTATGACTTAATTGAACGCAGCTCCTTCAGCCGGTGATAAAGCTTGGAAATTAAAAAGCCGCTCTCATTTATCGATGCCTCCCTTAAAAAGCACAAGGTATCTCACCATAATTGGATAATGGTTGTCTAATTGCAAGATTTCATTGTTTATGATTATGTGGTTTTGCTTGTGTCTCAACTACCTTTGATTTTACATTGTATACTCAATATGTTCAGAAACGTTCTTTGAATTGAATCTAATGAAACTGAGGAAAACTTCCTTGTGATTGAATTATGTTTTGTTCTATTCTTATTAGATGTACCTACATTTCTTTAGCTATGCCAACCAGATGCAGTAAAAATGAAAAGAACTGAGCAGGGACGTGTTGTTGGCATTAGACCACATGGGCTTCATATGCTCCCATAAAACAATATTAAAGTTCCCCTGTAGTCAATAATTTTATCCCTTAAAACTCATCTTTGATCACCAAATTTTTTTTGTATGTGAAAAAAATTATTTGTGCCTTAAAGGTGCTGTATGTACATTTTTGACTGTACTAAAGCATAAAAATACCATCATATGTTTGCAGATATTTAGGAAACATGCTGAGTTCACATACTCGTTTCTCTGAAAAACAATGCTACAGCACGTATTGCAGCCATGGAAGCCAGCAAACAAACTGGGTCAGAGATCGCAGATTCTACCAGACCTAAAAAGCCTTGTCATCCATCTAAAATCTCTATGAACGGAAACACATTAAATGCAGATAAATCAACTCATTAACTTACAGTGAGTAAGTAACCTCGCCTTCCATTGTCAATTGCGCTCATTCCTGTTACGTGTCCTTAAACTGGCAACCCGCGTGAACGTTGAGTCTGAGGAGGAGGGGGCGGAGCAAACTATATTTTTAATTTGGACTGCAGTACCCATTTTAACCACTAGCTGTCATTCCTACATACAGCACCTTTAAAATAGCTTGAATGTAACTCTACACCCTTGCTTCATTTAGTATACGCAGCTTCATGAATATGCAAGTTAGCCCCGCCCCCATTCACTCAAGCTCAGAAATACAAAAAATAAATTATTATTAGAAATTATGGCAACACTTTACAATAAGTTTCCATTTGTTATTATTACTAAACTATATTAGTTAACATGACCTAACAATGAAAAATACATTTTATTAATCAGATTCATGAATATGCAAATTATCCCCACCCCCACCACTCACATGAGCTCAGAAATACAGTCGGCCAACTTACTCAGGTAAACACTGCACAATGGCGCTCTTTGCAACGTCTGACACATAGTGGTAATTAATGATTATCCTTTTGCTTGACTATGTTATTAAACATAATGGGTTGCTAATGTTACACAAACCATGTTCCTGTTTGCCATCTCAGTCTGCTTTCAGTATCAGCCAGTATCCAGAAACGCTTTGAACAACTTAGAACGTCAGTGGAGATAGACATAGTTCATCATATACATAGCGCGTGAATTATCTTGCTAAATCTACCATTTTTCATATGGACAGAAAAATATACCAGGATAATCTGGCTTCTCTTGAGACTCCACCCACTGCTTCAGAGAACAGATAACGATATGCTAAAGCCCGCCGGTGTTGATGTGCTTGGTTACAAGATAATTTGTGACATCAGAAACACCAGCGATTTCAAACCACGTTTTTGAGACGGTCTTTGGTTCCCTACGGTTAAGGATAAAATACTCAACAATGGTGTTGACTTATGCATTTGCAAATGGTTTGTCTTAAAGCATATTAAAAACACCACACAGACATATAAACCACATTAAAAACTTGATTTTCACCACAGGGGGACTTTATATATATTAAAAATAAATAAAGAAATAAATAAAAAGCACAATATTACACATTTTTAATGCATTTAACCAAAGTCAAGTCACCTTTATTTATATAGCACTTTTTACAATGCAGATTGTTTCAAAGCACCTTCACAGTGTTAAACAGGAAAATAATGCAACAGATTTTGATTCGGCTGTACAGCCGCTCTGGAGAAAACAGTGATGTCATCCAGCTAATTTCAATTATCATATAGTGTCAATGTGGGCAGATCAGTAATATAGTTGAAAATGTTGTGTCACTGACAACTGACATTGTTTTGTCTGGCATGCAACCAGAAATAAAAATAAAAAAAATATATATATATATATATCCATATTTTATTATGGAGTACTAAATACAATCAACTACATAAAAAAATAATGCTCAGATAAATAAAAATTATTCCCACCACAAACAGCACACTTCCACTGTGCAAATTTAATGAAACAAAGTTACCTTCAAGAATAATTTTGACAGAGCAAACATTTAAAAAAAAAAATCAGTTATTGCTGAAAAATGCACCAAAATTCTTCTTACTGAAAAATGCATCAAACGCAGACTTTTGCTTCTGCCAATGCCACTTGGCCACACTATCTATTTTTCTGTAATGACACACTGCTGACCACCTTCCCCCGCCTCCCTGTTTGCCTCTCTCTTTGCCTCCTGGCAGAGATCACACCCTCAGTAATGAAAAACTCAGTCGGAATCTACCAGAGCAGAGAGAAAGGGATAAAATCTTTGCATTTACTTGATACAGCCCCAGGCATCCTTCAAGCAGAAAAGCAATAATTCTGTCCTGCCATCAGAAACAAGGAGAAATAAGATCATATTTCCCTCCGGCAGATTCAAATACAGCATTGTATGGAACAAATTAACGAACTTAGCTTCTGCGTGCAACGTGCCAGACATCCTGTTGACTAACTATGGATTTCCTCACCACAAAAGACCCAGGGTATTATTCTGGAATCATTTTAATATGCACATCAAATTGGGAGGGAGGGCTGGTTTGTTTATTAAAATGAAGATGAGGCCAGAGCAACCTATTTTTCTTACATTACTACACTTAAGTTACTCGCAGCACATACTAAATGTGAAAAAAACATCAGGTATTTCTTAATTAGCCCTCTATTTTTGGCTCATGTAGTTAGAAATGTAATTAACCTTATAAAATACACTCATAACATTCAACTTTCCTGGGTTTTCCAGCTGCTCTCAGACATTTAGATTAGCCTGAGCCCGCTCAAGCAGCTCTGAGCACTCTGGTCCTTCATTGCAGTACTCATGTGAGTGCTCTTGACGTTTGATATATTAAAAAAAAAAACTCTCAGCTTAAATCTATTCTAAAGACATTATGGTAAAGGACTGTAAATTTTTTTTTAAGTGGAACTGATGTGAGGGAAAAGTCCTGTTTGAAGTCAATTTTGTTTACACCCTCAGGTCATGCATGCCCAGGCAGTTCCAGCAGCCGAGGGACAGTTTGCCAAACATGCCAATTTGCCAAGTAACAAATTCAATCTGACAAAATGATATATTGTTGCTTCTTTAGCACAAAACAGACAAAAAAAAAAAAAGAAGTGTTTATTATTTATTTTTTCAGGTTCTCTAGAGGGTTGGCAATAAGGCAACTGACTCTTAATTAAAAGGTGTGACTTTTTTTCTGCAGAAACAATAAGGAGAGGTGCAATTTCTCCCTTTTATTTTTCAATGAGAGGCCCGTCTCCTCCTCATACTGCCTTTCTTGTCAGGTATTGGAATAAATACACTGCCATTCAAATGTTTGGGGTTCTTTGAAAGAAGATTTTTAAAATGCAGTACAGTAATATTGTGAAATACTAATACAATTTAAAATAACTTTTCTATTTTAATATATTTTAAAATGTAACTTATTCCTGTAATAGCATTCAGCATCATTACTCCACTACTTCATTACTTTACTAATAGGGGTGTGAGGAGCAGGCGTCGGAAGTAAAAAAAAATGTGGGTGGGTCCTCCCCAAGAAAAATTAGATGCCATTTCCTGTATTCTGGTGCCGTTTAATTAAACAACTGCTTTTGTAGCTTAAAACGGTTACCACATACCTGGCATGGTTTCCCAAAAAATTAACAGCAACAAAAGTCTAGTAAGTTGTTTTGAACAAAAAATCCTCCCTCTGCCAGGCAGTTCAGATAACTGTTAGTGTTATAACAGTGTAACTGTAACTGTAATTCATTGCTGCAACAAAGACTACATGATGCCATTAAAGGGGTCCTATAATGCCCATTTTTACAAGATGTAAAATAAGTCTCTGATGTCCCCAGAATGTGTATGTAAAGCTTTAGCTCAAAATACCCCACAGATCATTTTTATAGCATGTTAAAATTGTCACTTTTTGAGGGTGAGCAAAAACCAACCCGATCTCACAGCAATTCGTACATATTTTACAAGGTGGCTAATTTGTACGAATTAGTTTGACCTCACTCGTACGAATTAATACGATTTTTGCTAAATCGTATGTATTTGATGAGTTGGTCAATTTGTATGATTTCATACGAATGACCCAACCTCAAACCCCACCCCTAAACCTACCCATCACTGCAGTATAGACAAAGCATACGAATTCATACGAATTAGCCACTTCGTACAAATACGTACGAACTGGTTGTGAGATAGCGTTGGCAAAAACACCATTTTTGTGCGTGTCCCTTTAAATGCAAATGAGCTGCTGCTCTGGCCCCCTTTCAGGAAGAGGGCGGAGCTTCAAGAGCTTGTGTTAGCAGCTCTGATTACCTCATTCAGACACGCACTGAAAATATCCTAAACAGTTCCTCCTTTTATGATCAAACTGGAGTCGGACAATGATGGAGAAACGGAAGAAGAAGTGACAGCATGTAGAATGAGACAGGACGTTTCTGAATGGTTGGTTGATGAATTTGTGTCGCTGATGTGGAGTCAAATCATTGATTAGCATGTTCTGTCATAATAATATGATAATCTATAAATCACTTATGTGGGAACTTGTAAGATGCCTACAGAGCCAGAGAATATATTTATGGTTATAACTTATGTTGTCATCTTGCTTTTACGTGCTGTATTGCAATAAATGTGAAAAGAAGGATGCGACAGCTCTACTTCAACAACTCTTCCTCTTTTCAACATGGCCTCACCCCCTTTGTTGCGTGTTGCCGGGGACGAGATTTATGTCAATTTTAGGGTTAGTGATGTCACTAACCCATGAATAAGCTTGTTGTAGTCCTTAAAAAGCGATTTCTTTAAAAGAAAATATCTCCCTTCTTGTCCCACCTAAATACAATGGCTCCGATGCCCATGGACAAGACACTTAGCTCACTAGACAAGACGAGACATGAGATTGGGTTCACGAGACTTTTGCAAAAATTTGACAAAATTCATGACTGGAAAAATAGTCTGCAGGTGCATTTTGAAATGTTTTAACTAATCATCTTGTAATGAATGTCATTCATTCAGTTCTACTTTCTGAGTATTAATTATCAAATGCATTGAAAGACAACAATACTCAAGCACTGTAAAAGGTTTTGCCAAACTCAACTGACTGGCTTCTCTTCTGAGTCTCTGCAGACCTTACTGTACATGAATTACGAGCTTCCAGAACTTGTGATTGAGGCTGTGTGTGACCTCGTAATTTAATTATTTTCCACAAATTGAAAATAGAAATAAAAACAATATAAATAAAAATAACTGTTTTCTTAGTCTTATTAAGTGCAAACAATACGTGCAACCATAATCAAAGTACTCTCTCAATATGCAAAGTGCAAACAGAGTAGAGCTGAGAGTTGGTTACAACTACACAGCCCATCCTAAGATAGCTTTGAAATGGGGAGACAGGCTATTGTATGTAGCCTAATTTGGTCAGTGAGCTTGAGTTTTACTTTCACTATTAAATTCACGATCGCACGTACTATGTGCATAGGTAGTGGCGATTCTGAGCGTGCATAATACAAGATAAGACATGTTTCAGACTTAGGGCTCTGTTGCGCAACAAATCCTCCGCCATGACCTTGTCAGTCATCTCGTCTTATGCGGAGTTCAGACTGCACGATTTTCAAACTCGTCAGATCACTGCTCTTTTCACACTGCATGACTATCTGGGGTAGCATTCAGTCACTGCTGTGTTCACACTGCACAATGGATCGGTGACAGGAGGTTTCACACCGCATGACTTTACAACAGGAAGAATCGGCGACAACTCTCTCTGGTGCGCAAACTACGTTTCACAACCAAACACACGTGAGATGTGACAAGTAAACAACGCAAGATCACGCGTGTGAGTTATTAAAAATGATAAACTGCAGAAATTTTGCGATCCAAATTGTCTGTGCGCTGATTTGCAGAGAAAAAGAAAAAAAAGATTATGGCGGAAGAAATGGTTGGGGAGACATAGGGAGCAAGGATTGTGTTCTGCAAAGAGAGTTAGAGGTAAATAAATTATTTTGCAATGTGCTGCTGTTGCGGCTGGTCAAGCAAATGTTTGTGCTTGGTTTCTGTTTGATATAATTGTAAATATATCTATAAAAATACTGATATTCTGGTCTAACTCCTCCCCGAACCTCCCGCAGCCCTGTATCTTGCTCTCTCATTGGCTGTAGGTCATCGCCAATGTAATTTTCAGTCAGAACACATTTCACACAACAGGATTTTGAATTGCCGACAGGTCCAGATATTTAGCATGCCAAATATCTCACTGCCGTTGGGGACTCATCTGCGATTCTCTCTGATCGCTTATTTGATCATTCACACTGAGTGATTGTCACTCACGTGCATGAGCACCGATTTGCTTATGTTTTTGGGCATTTGTCGGCGCTTTCACGCAACCTGTCGGCGAGTCAAAATCGGGGCTAAAATCGGGCAGTGTGAACCCGGCATTACTCTCGTCACGTGATCAGTGAACTGTGATTCCTGCTGCACTGTGTGCGACTGCAGCTTGTGCTGGATGAGCAAAGCAGATGTTTACAATAGTTTATCCAAATGAATTAAATGTTTTTTATTTCTATAAAAAAAAAAAACAATGTGGCTATTCTATGCTAATTCCACCCGTGGCACAAGATCTCGTCACACGCTAGTCACTAATCAAATGCAAGTTAATTTGTGACAATCATGTTAAATTCTTATTGAATTTTGCAAAGAAAAGTATAGTTAATGCTACAAACCTCTGTCTGTCTTTTCGCTTAGTCATCAGTCCTTCTCAATGAGCAGCAAAAATATCCCTCACTGGCTCTGGCCTTTGCCTGCTGAGGAGCTGGCCATCTGACAGAAATTAATTCTCTCATTTGCTCTTTTCTGCTGACATGAAAGAAGACAGCAGCATGAATCAAATCACAAAAGATCTGAACCTCACTCAATCTCCGTTTCAAGGCTTTAGCTTCGACATTATTTCTCGGAATAAAATAACACCAGTTATATGATGAAATGCCATGGTATTTTTGCTTATGGAGCTCACTTAAAGAGATATTCATAGTGTTGCGGAGTTCGGACCAACAGCTGAAGTCATTGAGACAAAACTCACATAGGTATCTGCCCTGTAGGCCGGAGCTTCAGAAGCTGAAATCACAGCTGAATCCAAATGTCAGTCAGTATGAAAGATTTTCTCTGTATCTGGAAGAGGACATACAGGGAATGACATCCCATCAGAACAAGATGAAGAGAAAAAGGGAATATTGGAACAGGGTTCCTTGGACTCAGCCTGGAGGGCCACTGTTTTAGTTTAGCTCCAATCCTGATCAAACTCACCTACCTATAATTTTCTAGTGACCCTGAATACCTTGACTGGCTTGCTCAGGTGTGTTTGATCAGGGTTGGAGCTAAACTCTGCAGGACAGTGGCCCTCCAGCACAGAGTTTGAGGAACCCTGGTTTAAGTAGAAGAGAGTGAGATAATACGCACAGGTACGTAAGGTGTTAAACTCCCTACAGCTCTTCCCTGGCCTCTAAGTGCTTCACACATTGAACTTGTTTCTGTCAGAGGTAATTACACAGTCTGCTGAAGCCTATTAAAGATTCATTCATTCTATTAGGCCTGATTAACTAAGGCTGTTCACCATCATACATTTTAGATTTGAATCGTCAATCAATACAGCACTGATAAATCAATAAGAGTTCTTCTAGGGCCTGCAGGAAAGCAAAGTCCCAAATGAGACACTCTTTAAGATCTCAATTGTTTCTCCTAAACAACAGGAAGAGCGTCATTTTTTCTCAGATTTTGAGAAAAAGACCTCACA
The DNA here is from genome assembly GCA_039654625.1 of Rhinogobio ventralis. Classification (NCBI taxonomy): domain Eukaryota; kingdom Metazoa; phylum Chordata; class Actinopteri; order Cypriniformes; family Gobionidae; genus Rhinogobio; species Rhinogobio ventralis. Next base: position 4,629,555 of record CM077215.1, read on the forward strand.
TGTCTCTTCTAGAAAGAAAAAAAACTTAAGAGGAAAATGAGAAAGAGACCAAGAGTTTGAATACAAATTTCCAGATTTGATTTTAATTCAGTTGATTTCAATTCATTTGGGTATATTTCACACTGATCATTTTTCTTACATATGAAATTAAACCTCTCTCAGAGAATGAGGCAAGTTATACAAGGAACATTCTAACTTGGAAAAAATAAATATTTAATTAAAATAATTAAATAAATGAATTAAATAATAAATGGGCCTGTCAAAACTGTCACATAAGTCCACTGAAGGCAAGTTTGAAGAACCTGTTGAAGTACAGTTTTATTAACATTAACGTGAATGAAATACAAAATACTTTGCTTGACTTGACTAAACTTGACCATGAACAGAAACCAAAACAACTCACCAACAATAGCCGGCTTTCCACCGAAATTACACAGAACAATTTGTCCCAGGAACTTTTTTCCCCCAGACCTGTTGCTGTCTTTATTTCCATCGTGGTCTAAAGTACTGTGAAAATTAGGCTAATTAGTCCTGTGACATACAACTGCGCAGAACTTTTCAGTTCCCGCTGGTTTTTGTCCTCCACATTTAAGCTTTATAAAGCCTTAACCTTGTCGTTGGTCTATCGGTCGTTTTTTTTATTTTTTTTATTCCATTGTTGATTCAAATAGCAAAAAACTCTTACTGCATGCACTGCAACAGACTTTTAAAAATGGTGGTTGAAATAAAATGCTGTGTGAACTCAACCAATCAGCATGTTCAGCACCCAAGTCCCACCCCCAAAAGTTCCTGAACTTTGAAAAAGTACTACCTCGCAAGCAGGGACTTTCTGAGGGGGAAATCTTTACCCGGAACTTCATTTAGACCCTGGTCCCTGTGGTCGAAACACACAGAGCACCACCCCAAAGTCCCTAGTTCCTGCATGGAAACATAGCTATTGGTAAAATGGAACAAACAAAGATAGACAAGAGACAATGGAAACATGAGGGTTATACACAGACTAATGACTTAAGACTCACCTGAAAGCAATGAACACAGTGAATCAAGGAACCAATCAGAACATTACACACTGAGTAAAAGGATCACATGACAGGATCACATGACGGGATAAGGGAATCACATGACAAAATCAGGAACATGACAATGGGAAAACTTCAAAATAAGAGACATGAAAACATGGGCATGAATACAAAACCCAAAACCAACCGTGACAAAACCTATGGCGTTCAATTGAACAGATAATAATCAATACAACACCAAAATAAACTCTCATGTAAACTTAAATTGCATTTCTTGTTAGTCTTTTATTAATAATGAATTAAAAGGACCTTCTCAATAGAGTGATTTGATCATGAATCAGACTAGACTGATTTTAAAAATCAATGTTGAGATTGAAGATTGCAAACATAAAATGATATTACAGTCTCAGAATCTTCCTCCATGGAAGAGGATATTTATATCTGTGCTCAACTTAATGTCTGTTTTTGTGGAATAAAATAAGCCCAAAAGTCCATAGAGCAAGCATGAGTTTATGAGTCAGACCTCAGCCCTCCTTTCACTTGTGCGAACTTAAATGGCAGAAAATGTAAGGGTAGAACCCAGTGACAACCTATTAATTTACCAAGGATGAATCACGGTACTTGTAGGAAGAAAACAAATCTGGGGTCCCAAGTGCAACGAATAAGAACTGAACATTTGGCATCCTCCTGAATACCAAGAGGCCTACGGACATCCCTGGACAAAACTCTGACCCTTAAGGATCTCTGTTGGGGAATTATAATTTCGACATATTGTACCACAGGTTCTCACAGTTGCCGCAGGCCTTCACTAAAATCTCAGATAACGCTGATTCTGAACTGTATTGAGGGCCACAAATCCCTGTGAGCAGCCTTGGGGACATGAAGCACCAGCTGAGGAAAGTGAATCACAGGTTACATGTGCTTCCCCGGGCGCCATCGCCCACGTCCTCCAGGAATAGCGCGACCTTAGAACACCCTTATTCTCCTCAATATCAGACATGGAATCTTTCATGATTGGCTGCATTTCAGCCATTAAGTGTCAAGAGCTCTCCAAAGCTGGTGTGATATCAGTAATGAAAAAGAACAAGAGATCTGGGAAGACAGCAAATCCATCCTTGTGGAAAGCAAGAGGCAAGATGACCCCTGACTGATGGTAACCTGATCTTCACACCACCACAGGGAGTTTAAATTCATCTGCAACCTCATTTAATGTGCTAAGCAAATTCATCTGTAATATTTAAGGGCTGTTACTTTGATAATGTAGGCGTTTGGTGTCTTTCTATAAATATCAGAATAAATAAACACAGACTGAAGATTACAAATCACATGGTGCATAAGCAAATATATTTAAGAGACATTTCAGTAAACATGCTCTATTTCTTACAATCTGATTTAGCTTGCAGTATTTAGATGCCGGTGGATTACAGATGCAGGAGGTTTCGCAGCCACATTTTATTTCTCTCTGTATTGCTATGCAGTTGCTCAAGGTTAGCGGAGGGCTTCAGGTTGTAGCTTCAGTTGAGGCCATCTCGGTGGGGTGGCATACTGATTTCAGCAGATTCCCGATGGGAGTTCAGCTTTGGGCATCAACACTTACTTCCTATAGCCCTGGCTCCTACAAGGCCGCCAAAGACTGTTTGGTTAAAGGTGACAACAAATGGCAAAGTCATGATGTGATAATGACAAGTTTGTATAGCGATTGCTTACAGAGAGTAAAAAGAATGTGTTAATCATGCTCATACTCATTTCTGTATAACTGCACATGATGCAATATATCTGAAAGTTGTATAATGAACTCGCTAAAGATGTGATGCAAAGTATTTCTGAGAAGGTATGAAAAACATTTTAACACTTTATTTAGGGCATGCACATATGTGCTCCGTCACAGTTCACTTTTCTATGTTGTTTCATGGCTTTAGTTAAAGCTGTGCTGAGACCAGCTTTTGCTGAATAGAAAAAGACAAAACACCTTCTTCCAACTGATTTCACATCAACATGAATGTTGATGTGGGTGGGCTAAAAAAGTATGCAAAGAATTGCTACAATATAATATGTTTATATGAAATTGCTCTCTAAAAAAGTCAAATAGATCAGGATTTATTTTGCAATATAATGAAATAAACAAAAAAGTATTAATATTAATATAATATAATACAAAAATAATAAACAATAATACAATTATAAATTCAATTATATTAATATAAATAAATGTATCTTAACACAATAAAAAAAATACAAACATTACTAAAAACTATACAAATATCAACATTTAGAATTATAATCAATATGAATAAAAACAGCATATTCAGGTGATTTATGTTTTTTATTAATTGTTGTTTAATGTTGGCACTTTTTTCCACGATTACATTTTATTTTAAGTCCTTTTTTTAATCAGACCACTTAAAGTCCCCCTGTAGTCAATAATTGTATCCCTTAAAACTCATCTTTGCTCACCAAAATTACAAATTTAAGCGTTTTTTTCCTGTGAAAAAAATTCTTCTTGAAATAACTTGAATGTAACTCTACACCCTTGCTTCATTTAGTATAGGAGGAATATGCAATGAATATGCAAATTAGCCCCGCCTCCACTCACACCAGCTCAGAGATCCACATGGTCGGGTCAACTTTACTGTGATAAACACTGCACAATGACGCTCTTTACAACGTCGGACACATAATGGTAATTAATATGATTATCTTTTGGCTTGACAATGTTATCAAACAGCTAATAATGTGTTGCTAATGTTACAAAAACCATGTTCCTTTCACCATCTCAGTCTGCTGTCAAAAAATCAGTATCCTTAGAAATGCTTTGAACATCATAGTATGTCAGTGGAGAAAGGCATATAGTTCATCATAACATCATATTATACATCATATACATAATTCACCTGCTATACTGCTAAAATTATCCAATTTTTCATATCAACAGAAAAATATACCAGGATAATCTGGCTTCTCTTGAGAGAGCCCACTGCTTCAGAGAATAGTTAATGATATGCTAAAGCCCACCCACATGTTAATGTGATTGATTACAAGGTAGGTCGTGACGTCAGAAACACTGTCGATTTCTGCCTTAAGACTGTCTTTGGTTCACTGCAGTTTTAAAGAGAAAATACTCAACAAAGGTGTTGCTTGATGAATTTGCACATGGTTTGTCTTAAAGCATATTAAAAACACCACATAGACATATAAACAACATTAAAGCTGATTTTCCTCACAGGGGTCTTTAAAATCCTTCACCAACTAGTTCAAGAGATCTACTTAATTTTTTTTATTACATAAACTCATTGAAGACAAACAGAAATACCTGTCAGAAATAACGAATGTTCATGCATCGGAAATGTGAAAAGCATTACAATAATTTGTTTAATTCATGTCCTAATGGACTAAAGAATAAGACCATGACATGTTCAATTTAGAATCTGTGACTGACTAATGAGCGCTCAATGAAACTCAGGAGAGGGTATTGCACATCCTCACCACATGCAAATGTAAACTCACGCACAAGCTCTCTTGATCTGCACACCTCCAGCAAAGGTGAAGGATGCGACCCGTTGTGTCTCTCACCTGTCAAACACCACAGGAACACAACAACACATGCAAACCAGACTTGATACCTGAATCCCTTTGATTCGCCGAAGGCTCAGTCTGACAGCAGATCCATTACCGCCTCATGCAGAGAGATGACAAAATACACCAGCTGAAGCTCAAGGCTTATTCTTTACGATTTATGAATGACCCGCAGCAGGACATCAAAGGATGGACATGCCACTCACTATGAGAGATCGGCTTGTATAGTCATCCCTTACTTACAGTGGGATATTTGTGACTCTTTTGAAAATATAATGCGAATCAGCCCTAGTGAAAGACATATCCACAATCCCCAAGTACTCTGCATGTACTGGTAAAGTAAACAAATAAAAAGCATAATCAAATTGTTTCCTTTCTACTACTACCATAATGGAAATCTACACATAAGCAAGCCTATTCACTCTGCTGCAATCTTGGTAACATCCAGCAGACAGCTATTATCTATGTAAGCAATAAACACTCATAGCTCCTATCTACACTGAACAAAATTATAGACACAACACTTTTGTTTTTGCCCCAATTTTTCATGAGCTGGACTCAAAGATCTATGTACACAAAAGGCCTATTTCTCTCAAATATTGTTCACAAATCTGTCTAAATCTGTGTTAGTGAGCACTTCTCCTTTGCCGAGATAATCCATCCACCTCACAGGTGTGGCATATCAAGATGCTGATTAGACTGCATTATTATTGCACAGGTGTGCCTTAGGCTGGCCACAATAAAAGGCCACTCTAAAATGTGCAGTTTTATCACACAGCACAATGCCACAGATGTTGCAAGTTTTGAGGGAGTGTGCAATTGGCATATGCAATTGGAATGTCCACCAGAGCTGTTGCCTGTGAATTGAATGTTCATTTCTCTACCATAAACTGCCTCTAAAGACGTTTCAGAGAATTTGGCAGTACATCCAACCGGCCTCACAACTGCAGACCAAGTGTAACCACACCAGCCCAGGACCTCCACATCCAGCATCTTCACCTCCACATCGTCTGAGCCTGCCCATACCATAACCCCACCGCCACCATGGGCCACTCGATCCACAACATTGACATCTGCAAACCGCTCACCCACACAACGCCATACACGCTGTCTGCCATCTGCCCTGTACAGTGAAAACCGGGATTCATCCGTGAAGAGAACACCTCTCCAAAGTGCCAGACGCCATCGAATGTGAGCACTCAAGTCGGTTACGATGACGAACTGCAGTCAGGTCAAGACCCCGATGAGGACGATGAGCATGCAGATGAGCTTCCCTGAGACGATTTCTGACAGTTTGTGCAGAAATTCTTTGGTTATGCAAACCGATTGTTGCAGCAGCTGTCCGGGTGGCTGTCTCAGATGATGTGGAGGTCCTGGGCTGGTGTGGTTACACTTGGTCTGCAGTTGTGAGGCCGGTTGGATGTACTGCCAAATTCTCTGAAACGTCTTTAGAGGCAGCTTATGGTAGAGAAATGAACATTCAATTCACAGGCAACAGCTCTGGTGTACACATTTCAATTGCACACTCCCTCAAAACTTGCAACATCTGTGGCATTGTGCTGTGTGATAAAACTGCACATTTTAGAGTGGCCTTTTATTGTGGCCAGCCTAAGGCACACCTGTGCAATAATCATGCAGTCTAATCAGCATCTTGATATGCCACACCTGTAAGGTGGATGGATTATCTCGGCAAAGGAGAAGTGCTCACTAACACAGATTTAGACAGATTTGTGAACAATATTTTAGAGAAATAGGTATTTTGTGTACATAGAAAAAGTCTTAGATCTTTGAGTTTAGCTCTTGAAAAATGGGGGCAAAAACAAAAGTGTTGCGTTTTGTTCAGTGTACTTAAAGACTGCCTAAAATCTTTAAAAGGTCTAGGCGAGATTTTTTTCTAAAACATATTTCAAATCCGACAACTATGGTAACATGAATTTAGCTTCTGTAGCTCATATCATGCTAAAACTGTATTTTTCAGACTAAAATTTCATCTTTTTCAACTTCACTTAATGCTAATAATTACTCTTGAGGAAAAGTACCATGTGAAAGTGTTACTATTTATTTTAATGTTAATAGAATCAGCCTGTCGCAGATACATCTCAATGCACAAAGTCTTTAGACACTAAACACTTGAATAAATCACCAATATTCTTCAATTAATCAACATGTTTCTCATTTAAATACCTTTACATTTTCATGGTGATGAAATGCATCAGGAACCCCACTCAATCAGAACAGGAAACAGCTCTAAAAACTTAATTTGTGTGTTATCGGGTTTATATTCCACAACTCAGAAGACAAAGACGCCAACTGAAGTGCACATTTTCATTATCAGGAGCCTGTTAGGGAGACAAACACTCAACAATAGCTTGTTGTTTAAACATGTAATTAAATTTAAGAGTAAGTGCAGAATGAATGGTGCAGATATGCATGGGAAAGCACATAGACCAAGCACAAAACACACACATATTTTTGAAGAACAGAAAAGGATTTGAGGTCAGTGGGCATTGATTCAACAACGATAGCATATTCTATTAAGATAATATGCAAGGATTGTAAGTAACAAGCATTGGTTTACAATAAACCCATTGTCATACTGGACATTGACACCACAATCATTGAGGCCACTTCATTTTTGTGTTTTTGTATTCATTATTAGCCCACAAAAACATACAAAGTCCTTATTTTAGTTAGGTATTATTTTGGAATTGTGTTTTGAGTGAAATTGAGTTTTGTGGACTTAAACAATGTTGATTCTGATACTCGTGTTTAACAGCAGATTGTGGTGGAAAAACTACATTACCCTTGATACTGCACAGAAAATTCCACCAATCAGAGAGGTGAAACAAGCAAATGTGCCAAAAGTTCTTAGTAGCTCTGCCCACTCCCATGAAGCACCACAAATGAGTAATCGAGTCGGTCTCCCTACACTCTCAAAATACTTAAATATTTTGCAATAAACTTAATATATATATATATATATATATATATATATATATATATATATATATATATATATATATATATATATATATATATATATATATATAAAATCAAAAATATATAAATGCTTTGATATAAATCAAAAAATATATTTTTATATTTCTCCAGTGTTTTTAATTCGATTATGCTGATTGGCTTATAACGCTTTAATATAAAAGAATATTCTTCAAAATATAAATAAAGTATACAGGAGTATATCAATACTAAAATAGCACTGCTCTGTGGAACAGAGAAAATTTTCTCAAATTTTTTCTTTTTTTTCCTCAAATAATGAAAGCCAGTGGGGTCAGTGTCATTTTGGACCTTATTGACTTTCATTTTAAGGGCCAAAATATTCTATAACAGTTTAAAGTCCCCCTGTGGTGAAAATCAAGTTTTTAATGTGGTTTAGATGCCTATGTGGGTTTTTTTTTAATATGCTTTAAGACAAACCATGTGCAGATTCATCAGCCAACACCATTGCTGAGTATTTTTGAGTATTGAGTATTTTCTCCTTAAAACTGCAGTGAAACAAAGACGGTCTCAAAAACACAGTTTGAAATCACTAGTGTTCCTGATGTCACAAACTACCTTGTAACCAATCACATCAACATGATCATCACGAGTGGATCTCTGAGCTGGTGTGAGTGAGTAGAGGCGGGGATAATTTGCATATTCATAGAACCATGTATAATAAATGAGGCAAGGGTGTAGAGTTACATTCAAGCTATTTAAAGGGATAGTTCACCTAAAAATGAAAATTACCTCATGATTTACTCACCCTCAAGCCATCCTAAATGTATATGACAATCTTTTTTCAGACAAATACAGTCGGAGTTATATTAAAAATGTCCTGGCTCTTCTAAGCTTTATAATGGCAGTGAATGGCAGCCCAAAATTTGAAGACCAAAAAAGTGCATTCATCCATTATAAAAGTGTAAAATATCCCCCTGGAGCCATGTGGATTACTTTTATAATGGATGGATGCACTTTTTTGGTCTTCAAATTTTGGGCTGCCATTCACTGCCATTATAAAGCTTGGAAGAGCCAGGACATTTTTAATATAACTCTGATTGTATTCGGCTGAATGAAGAATGTCATATACACCTAGGATGGCTTGAGGGTGAGTAAATTATGGGATAATTTTTCACTTTTGGATGAACTATCCCTTAAGCCATGAAGAAATATTTTTCACAGGAAAAAAACATTTAAATATGTAATTTTGGTGATCAAAGTTTTAAGGGATACAGTTATTGACTACAGGGGGATCTTTAAATGATCTTCTCTGAATTATCATCATTCAGTTTTGGAACGACATGAGAGTGAGTAAAAGATGACCAAATTTTTCCTTTTTTGAGTGAACTATCCCATTAAGGCATATCTGAACCCAACATTTCATTTACTTTTTTCATTTACATACTTTTCATTTACAATTTTGAGATGCCTCCATTTGGTTGATTTTAAATCATGTAGATGTATCCTTTGCTGCCTATAATATCCCACAATTCTCTGTGAGCCATTCGGTGGATGAAAGAACAAAAATGGCACTTCGACATTTGTTAAAAGAACCTATGATTCTATTTCTACAAAAAATAGCAGTGTAATCATTACATTTCCTTGGCACTGTCTTACTCAAATCATCAAATGAGTTGCAGTGCCTTAATTTTCTTGAGAAGGTATTCATGCATAAACACTGAGTTAAGTCACTGACTGACAGGGCGGCGAGGCAGCTGCCTTCTCTTTAGGATGGACTCATAGAAAAGTGACCCCACTAAAGAGGAACTAAATACAGCCATGGACGAGTGGATAAGAAGGATTTACAGATGGTCTTTGCACACAAACATACACACACACACACAAACAAACACCACCAACCATATTCAGGCGAACCAGCTGCAATCACTGCTGCCAATCCACTATCAGTGGAAGAGAAGGCCGTAGACAGCTGTGAGATAAAAGGCAGGATAACATCGGTGCATCAGCACACAGCCTAACAGCAGTCTCTCAGCCTTGACAACAGCTAGTGACAGAAAGACGGGACGCAGAGAGGGAGACATACGCGCGCTGGTGTATAACGGCACTCTGACATCCTCTTAAATCTGCTCTGTGTTAGTGTCTGATTAGCAAAAACATGTCTACAACAGCGTGTCAGGATGAGAATAATTCCCACTGATGAGACTCGGCTACCAGGCTCAAACACGCACAGACTTTGTCATAAGCAGCTCTCAAGTGATGGCCTTTCTGGCAGACATGGGTTGAAAGGGGTATCTACTAATCCGCAGGTTCTGTGTTTAGGATCATCAGCCATTTGCTATACATTCATTCAATAGTGTTAGATTCCTTTCACCCAGGGGCGTAACTTCCTGACGAGACAGTTATCTCCGAGGCCTGTACCTATCTTACAAAGCAGCTTTTGATGCAGCTTTTTTGCACTCCGGCTTGTTCCTCTTTCGCAGATGAGAGTTTTATTGTTGAATCCACACAAGATACTTGCTTGGAGCTATGGTTTCTTTTTTTCCCTCAAGTTGAACTTCAGTGTGTTTAAAAATATTCTTCAGTCAATTAGCTGTTCGCTAATGGAAGTTCTGCTGAGCCGTGACACTCGGAGCAAAAACGCTACTGAGCTCAAGGTCTGGCAATGTGTTATTTTTTTAAAAATTGCCAAAAGTGCACGGAAATCTCGTTCCAATTAACACATTTGGCTCTTTCAGCTGCCTAGCAGGTGGATACAACCAAGCACACCACCATGCAATCTCCTTACGCAAACATTTCCTGTAGAATAGGGTCTTTTTCTGTTCCATCATGTTCGGCCGCTGTGAACAAATCAAGAACCGTAAAGAAACACAATGTTTGTAGCACCTAAAACTAAAGAATTTACATATGGACTTTCAAATGTTTGATTTTAAAGAAGAATACATGTATTCAGCAGGACGCATTGATTAAAAGTGACAGTTAAGGCATTTATAATGTTGCACAAGATTTCTGTTTAAAATTAATGGGGTTATTTTGATTTTTCTATTCATGATTTTCACACAAAAATATTAAGCGGCACAACTGCTTTCAACCATGATGATAATAATAAGAAGAAATGTTTCTTGAGCACCAAATCAGCATATTATAATGATTTGAGTAATGACACTGAAATTTCAGCTTTGCATCACAGGAATAAATTACATTTAAATAGGCCTACATTAAAATAGAAAACAGTTCTTTTAAATTATAATAATATCTCACAATATTACTGTATTTTTGATCAAATAAATGCAGCCTTGGTGAGCATAAAAAATATTTTTAAAAACATTTTATTTACATTGTACTTATCAACTCCAAACTTTTCAATGGTACTGTTTATATTTAAAATTTGACATGTCACAATCTTAAAGGGGTCATGAACTGTGAAATAAAATTTTCCTTGAGCTTTTGACATATAAGAGGTCATTATACTAGAATATCCTGTACGTTTCAGAACTGAAAACTTCCTTGTTAGTCCAAAAACAGCTTTTATTGTAACAAAGCCAGCGAACGACTCGTTGTGGAATGTGCCTATAATAGATGGTGAAAGACCACCTCTGCAGAAGAAGATCAACGCCTACTTCATCATTGCAACTTTGGCTCCGCCCACTGGTGTGTTAGTGAGATGATGAGGAGTGATACAGGATCACTGGAATAAAAATAACATTACCTTCCAAAGGATCCTAATATTAGGAATGTGGTTATTTTATTTCTTTTTAACAATGTGAATGTCTCAGTTGAGCATTATTTATTTGCATTTGGTACATTTCACTGTACGATATGGATTTGTAATGGCAATAATTCTAATGCCTGATCTGTGATCAGTGATTTCTGATATAATGATTCATGTACAGTCAGATGTTCTTTGTCTATGTGTCAGTAAATCAAACCAGTGACTAAACGCTCAACTTCACATTGTTTCTCTTAGTAGGATGAAAATAATCTGTTATTTAAACTGTGATGAAATTATATATAAGCGTTCAAAGAACGATTCCTTTACAATCGCTGGAGCTGTCAATCAAACCGTACAAATGTATCAGTGACTCGAGCCAAAACTCTCGTAATAATCAACAAATAAATGTTTTACATTGTGTTTGCACTGTTAGTTATGATGAAAGCATTCGTTAGTGTGCAGAAATCGAGTTACAATGATGAGATCACTGCATTCATGAGCTCAACATGTCTGTGATCGGCTACAACGCTCATCACTGCAACCTTTCATGCCACGATCTAAATATAATGCTATAATCAACACTTTTCACGATTAGTTAACCTTGAGAGCTGTAATAGTAAAAACGTGCTAAAAGTTTTCAAGAGAGTTAAATGTAATACTTAGCTATTTCATATGCAAAGATGTTAGCCAATCACAGCAGTGGGCGTTTACACTGAAGTCTCACAGCAGCCAATCACAGCAGTGGGCGTTTACACTGAAGTCTCACAGCAGCCAATCACAGCAGTGGGCGTTTACACTGAATTTTCACAGCAACCAACAGAATTTCTGCTCATTTTCACATTAAGTTCAGACGCTTAGGTAAAGAGTTTAAAACAAATCAGACATGCCATCAGAAATCTAACCATTTTACTGTCTAAGTAGATCTAAAAATACATGAGATGCCTTTAAAAATATTTAATTAATCTAGTAGAAATAGTAGAAAGCCTTCGAAGAAGAGTGGAAGCTGTTGAGAAAGACCAAATCTATATTAAGGCCAAACACATACTCTAGAAACAAAAGATAACTGATGAAGCAGAGGAAGGGCATGACTGAATTCATTTGTCAAAAGGAACATTGAAATCACACAAATACTTTATAAGAGGCAGGAGCTTTAATGGAGTCCATAACTTCACAGCTGACACAATATAGTGTGTGTTTTCTGCAATAATTGTTTGTTGAGGGGCACAAAGACTAGATAGATGTTCTCTCTCCTTTACACAAAATAATTTATAAACTGTGCACAGGAAATGCTGCATACGAGCACTGTAAGAGAACACCGTTAGAGCGGAAAGCTTTGTCAAAATTTTGATGGCAAAACAATTCTTACCGTCCAGCTGTAGGAATGCTTTTCTGCCGTAGTGTGACTGCCAAAGTGGAAATGCTGGCTGCGTTTTTTCCAAGTCAGGACTGAACAGATTTCTCCATAAAATGAGCAGTTTGGCAACCAATTATCCCTTTCATCACAGTATGAGCACAGCGAGAGACAGTTGCTGTAATATACAGCCTTTTAAATGAGAAAAAAAGTTTAATGGAAAACCAAACCATGCTACCGTCACTAGATCTTTCCTGGGTTGCACCGGCTGTCGTACTTGAAGATTTAGATTTTAATACATCCTTATGCTATAAAATAAAACAAATGGAGTGCATCATATTGGCTCTAGTACAGTGGTATATTTATTTATTTTTAAATAGAAACCTGCATTAAAAGGGCCATGAACTGCATTGTTTTATAATGTTTCCTGGGGTGCACTTATATGATTTTAACAATTTACATTATAATTTAGAAACAAAAAGCATTTTTCCTACCCTGATTTTAGCCTCTGATTTAAAGGGGCGTGTCTGCTGTGAGACTTCAGTGTAAACGCCCACTGCTGTGACTGGCTAGCATCTTTGCATATGAAATAGCTAGTATTACATGTGGAACTCTCTCGAAAACTTTGAGCACATTTTTACTATTACACCTCTCAAAGTTAACTAATCATGAAAAGTGTTAATTATAGCATTATATGACATCATATTTAGATCGTGGCATGAAAGGTTGCAGTGATGAACACAGACATTTTTCAGCTCATGAATGCAATTGTAAATCGATTTCTGCACACTAACGAATATGTTTCATTATAACAGTGCAGTACATTATAACACAGTGTAAATAAGAGATTTGTTGATTATAACGAGAGTTTTGGCTCAAGTCCAGAACTCAGTCACTGATAAATTTGAGGAGTTTGATTGACAGCTCCAGCGATTGTAAAGGGAACTTTCTTTGATCACTTTCTATATATAATTTAATCACAGTTAAAATAACAGAATATTTTCATCCTAAGAGAGACAATGTGAAGTTGAGCGTTTAGTCACTGGTTTGATTTGCTGACACACAGACAAAGAACATCTGACTGTACATGAATCATTACATATCAGAAATCACTGATCACAGATCAGGCATTAGAATTAACAAGGTTACTTGCATGTTGTGGCATTACTGTCGAGTCCATATCGTAAAAGTCTGTTTGTGAAGCCTGCGCTGAAATTGCGACTGATTTACCAAAGAATCCACAGTGAAATGTACCGAATACAAATCAATAATAATTTTCAACTGAGACATTCACATTGTTGAAAAGAAATAACTTGAACAGTTTAAAAAAAAAGAAGAAAAAAAGACAGGGCAAATCAATTCGTGAAAAATATTATTTTGGTACATAGTTCATCAAAATGCAATATCACCAGCTAAATTAGAACACAGACCATTCAAATGTTTTACACACTATTTACACGTGGTAGGGAGCAGGCGTAAATTTTCAAAATACAAACATTTTCATGAATCTGAAAATTTACATCAGAGTCGCTTTACGAAAGATTTACACACAAATTCGTTCTGCTCATGTTTCATGAATGAGGCCCTATGTATGTGTGTTACAATGCAGTACGCATTAGAATGGCGATTAAATTATGTGTACAATAAACTGTTTAAAACATGCATTCTCCCGATCAATTTTAAGCATCCAGATGGTATAAGCAAACATGTCTTGTGGAGAGCTCTCTGAGTCTACATTTATTTGTCATTTTAATTGTTGGAAACTGAGCGTGCGTGTCAGGAAATGGCTTATTCTGTTGTGCCCTCTATAGGCCAGCGACTAGTCGACGTCAAGCTTAAAGCGCCATGGCAGAGCATTAAAGTCGACTAGTCGATTAGTCGACTAGTCTGTGCAACCCCTAGTACATGTAGGATAAATGTATGTGACAAAGTTTCTGTGACAGCTCTCTGATGCGGTGTAATACATTAGTGTCCGAATTTCTCGCTTCATTTCATTCACTTCTTGCTTATATAGTGCACTCAGCTGCCATGCACTATAGCATACATGGATTAGAGAATCAGTAAACAAGTGAGCGATTTTGGACACAGCAACAGAGTCAACACCGAGAGTCGATTCCTGTGCTGGACTTGACCCTGACTCTGAGGCTATTTAGAGTCAAGGAATCGACTCTTTTGGAGTCGACTCCCCTTCACTAAGAGGCGGTCTTATAGGCACTTTGCACACAAAGTCATTTGCTTGTTACAATAAAAGCTAAAAGCTAGATATTCTAGTATGATGACCTCTTATGTCAAACGCTCAAGGAAAATTTTATTTCTCAGTTCATGACCCCTTTAAGGGTAAGAATAAGAACTTCAAACTCCTGAAACACACTTTTGCATAACTTAAACTTTTCCGTCAGCAGTACACATTTGAATTAAATAGTAGAGTCAAAATTCACAATTATAACTTATGATCAATGCCACAGATTTCCACATGATTTTTAATAATTTTCTCCAACTTGCAAAGTCTGGGTTGAAAATAAGTTTCACTACAGCAGTGTATATGCATTCATATCGATCATCTCATTATGTTATATTCAAATGCGACATGTATTAAAAGCAACACAACACTCTTGTTGTGTTTGCTCTGACAGACCAAACGCTTCCTAAACACGTTCCTGTTTTTTTTTTGTGATGTGTGCTGGCACACATTGCCTCATACCACTCCAACGATAACATCACATCAAAAACTTTCAACAAAATCAAGCTGCTGAATTAAAGCTGCTAACTGGGGTGCGTTTCACAGCCAGGAAATACTGAAAGAATTCAAAACCACAGAAAACGAGCTAACTGCTTTAATGACTGTCAGAAGAGCTTGCCAACTCAGAGAGGCTTCTAATAACCAGAGCTGACTGTCAGCTTGAGTTCTGAGTAAAGCAGTGTTAAGAAATAACACTGCCCCATCTGTGCTCTAGCTCTTCCTCAGTGAGACCCATTAACGCTGAGAGTTAAGTAGGTATCCAAGTAGCTCATCGGCACCACGGATCACTGCACTCCCTACTCAGTAGGGCTGATAGCGTTACGGCTGACCGGACGCCAGCACCTGCCAAAGGGGTTGATGATAGGATGTGTTTACAGACCTGTGTGAGGTCACCGAGTTGCAGTGGGTCACCTACTTTCTGATGCTTATGCATCTTCTCAAAGCCTGTGCCTCACAAACAGGCTGAGTGTCTTGAGACTCAACCCAGATATAGAGAAATACTGGGAAAGGTTTAATTCCAACCAACTGGTGGAAAATGTTAATTTAGAATTTAAGTCAGACTTAATGTCAGGGATCATTAAGGAAAATGGGAGCGAGGACTCAATTGCAGGAAGGTGAAGCATTTATTAACAATAAAATAAAACAAACACAAATGAACTCCCACGAGGGGGGAAAACCAAACCATAAATACCAAAACACTGGGGGGCAGAACATAAAACACAACAGTGCACAGACGACATCCAACAACGATCCAGCACAGGACTGAAGACACAAGGAGGTTAAATAGGGGACAAACAAGGCAGGTAATGAGGGAGAACAGGTGGGGCAAATTAACCAATAATCAGATAACAAGATGGGCGGGGTTGACAATAGACCAGAGACATGACAAACACAAGCACATGACTAGAAATGACAACAACACCACATGTGCTTACACAGGACAAGACAGACATGTGACACTTAAAGCTCAAAGTGTTTGTAGGTGATCAAACTATACCACCATTTAAATGTTTTGATTTTACTGCTCTAGCAGTCACATATGCTTCCGCTAAATAATAAGAAAAAATTATTATATAATATAATATATAATATAATAAATATAATAATATATTATATTTGTGTGAACTAATCTTTCAAAGTACAATACTTGTGCAAAACACAGAGTAGTTATTTAACCATAACCAAAGTGCAAGACTAAAAGATTACTTTAATAAAGAATTTCCACACACATAAAAAATAAACTATATATTTATTTTTTTGTACTTTCACCCTCTCAGTCTGCCATGAATCACCAAGGGAGGAACAAAACAAAAGCTAAAGACAAATCATAAATGTGGAGTCACACAGAGAAATCGAAAAAGATAAGTAAAGTATTGACAAACTTTTCAGGGTTATAATAAGACAAACCTCAATAACAGCCTTTTCAAACATCTTTTTAGAAAACCGATGTCAATCAAAACCAAACGCTTTTGAAGAGTTTTGACAGTTTTATTGAGTGAGACACCCTTATTTTGTGGCACATTAGAAAATGAATCAACTCTCTAAAGGGGTCAGATTCACAAATATGTGACCCTAGACCAGTGTCTCCCTCATCAGACACACCCAATTCAAGTCTTGCATTCTCTACTAATGAGATGATGAGTTCCCTTTCAGTCAGTACACTACGAGTTACGTCAGTTACTGACGGAATGGGGGTTTCGCCTAGAAGCCAATCGCCTTTGAGCTCTACAAAACGAGCCAATGGCATGAAAATGCCATGGGTCTGCGGAATTTGCATGCCGCAACCCCGCCCCACGGCGTGGGTATAAAGGGCATTGCGTGGCAATCTCGCATTATGTTTTTGCTTCAGAGCCGAGTTTACTGCCTGAGCGCTTTTCTCTTCAAGACGAGTTTCTCTCCAGAGTGTTGGTGTTATGGCACGTTCCAGCGAGTTCCGCATTTCCTGTCTGATCTGTGCAGTGATCGAGCACAGCGTGCGCGTTCTCCCTGGGTGCTTCGGCATTCTGCAGAGTTTTTCACTCCTCTCTAAAAGAGCTGCACGTGGCACGTCTTTTTAAAGATGGCTCGCCCGTGCTCCGTTTCTAGGTGCGGTCGACTGGTACCTCCGTTTGATGGTCATGATCGCTGTTTGGCGTGCTTGGGCCTCGTGCACGCTGAACGCACGTTCATGGATGAGTCATGTTCTCACTGCGGGAACATGACCATCTCAGTGTTGCGATCGAGACTCCATGATCTCCGTAATGGGGGGAGAGTCCCCTCTACCACACCCCAATCTACTTCCTCCACTGGAGGGGGTACTTTGGCTGGTGGTCAGGGTGATCTGAGGGTTACGGTGTGGAACAACCCGACGAATCCTCCTCGGGCCACACCCACCTCCTGCACACTGCAACCCGTGGTGTTGCCTGATGAGGGCGCCGGGGCTTCCCGTTCGGGGCCCTGCGTTTCATTTGGTGCACCCGCGGAGGATGCTATGTCAATCGCCGCATCACAAGGTGGGCTGGACTCCTCCGGAGATGACGATTCGGCTATGTTGCCTCCTTCGGGAGTCCCAGCATTGCCCGAGTCCGATCCGGAACTCACAGCCATGCTTGCCCGGGCGGCCGAGACGATTGGGCTTGTGTGGAAACCTCCGCCATGTCCCGAGCGTTCCCGGCTAGATGATTGGTATCTGGGGGCGGCCCGTGCCGAAGGCGCCCGTCAGCCCCCAGTGCCTTTCTTCTTCAGTGCATGAAGAGGTGTCGAAATCGTGGAAGTCTCCCCTGACTTTTCGCGATCGCTCGGCAACCACTTCCGCCTTCACTGCCCTCGATGGCGGCGCGGTGAAAGGGTACACTGGGGTTCCCCCTGTTGAGCGCTCTGTTGCGATGCAACTGTGTCCTCAGAGTGCTTCGACATGGTGCGGTGACCCAAAGCACCCGTCCAAAGCCTGTAGATTCACGTCCACGTTGACGGCGAAGACCTACAGAGCTGCGGGCCATGCCGCGTCCGCCCTGCATGCCATGGCCACCCTACAGGTCTATCAGGCCAAGGTGCTCATGGACATGCACGAGGGCAATGCTGACCCTGCATTAATGCAGGAGTTGCGGACGGCCACCGACCTCGCTCTACGAGCGACGAAGGTGACCGCTCGCTCTCTTGGTCAGGTGATGTCCACTTCGGTGGTCCAGGAGCGACATCTATGGCTCAACCTGGCTGATATGAGAGAATCTGAGCGGACACGTTTCCTCAATTCTCCCATTTCCCAGGATGGGCTATTCGGCGGGGCGGTCGAGGACTTCGCCCAACAGTTCTCGACCGCTCAGAAGCAGACTGAGGCAATTAAACACATTCTGCCCCGGCGCCCAGCTGCTGCCTCCACCCAGCCGCCGGCTCAGATGCCTCAGTCTGCTCCCCGCCGAGGTCACCTCCGAGCCGCCCGTCTCAGGACCGCCGCTTAGACTGCCGTTTGGCAGGCTGGGACGGGCGGGGCCGCCTTTCTGCGACGTCCTCCACGCCTCGGCCCGGGTGAAGGCTGCTGCTGGGGCCGGGCAGGAGGGGCGGGAGTCGCAGGGGGGCGGCCCCGCCCGTCCCAGCCCCCCAGCCTGCCAAACGGCAGTCTAAGCGGCGGTCCTGAGACGGGCGGCTCGGAGGTGACCTCGGTTCTTTCCCAGGAGATGGTGGCAGGACCACTCCTTCCCCCTGTGGAGGGCCGGGGGAGAATCTTTTGTTTTCCCCTTCCGCCGCTGGCCTCACGGCCGGCGGTACCCTATCAATGGTTAAAGAAAGAACTGACATTCTCACCTCCAAGCCTCAAGAGGGCGCGGCTGGCAGTGCGCGACGCCCCATGGCCTCGCCGCTCTCGGCCCCCTCTGTCGCCAGCCCTCTGGCAGACGAGACCCCCGTGGAACGCTGGTCCTTCCCTGGTCTCCTCTGTCAGGGCGCGGAATTCGACCCCACCCACACCCCGGGACGCTCCCATGCCTCCCTTGTCTTGGCCGGTCATTCCGCCTCGCTGCCCCATCGGGGGTACGCCGGTGGTTCGCATGACCCCGCTGGTTCAGTTCTTGGGAGCCTGGCTAGCGCTTCCCAACCTGTCCAGTTGGCTCGCTCGCACCATCCGGTTCGGCTATGCGATTCAGTTCGCTCGGTCTCCTCCCCGCTTTCGGGGAGTCCGCTACACCGTGGTGGGTGGCAATGCCCCTGTCATGCGTGCGGAGGTCGACACCCTACTGGCGAAGGGTGCGATCGAGATCGTCCCTCCAGCCGAGATGAAGTCCGGCTTCTACAGCCCTTACTTCATTGTACCCAAGAAAACCGGTGGGTTACGGCCAATCCTGGACCTGCGCGTCTTGAACCGAACCCTGCACAGGCTTCCATTCAAGATGTTGACAGCCAAACGCATTTTCGAGTGCGTTCGTCCCTCGGATTGGTTTGCAGCGATCGACCTGAAGTACGCGTACTTTCATGTCTCCATTCTTCCTCGACACAGACCGTTTCTACGGTTTGCCTTCAAGGGGCAGGCATATCAGTACACGGTTCTCCCCTTCGGGCTAGCCCTGTCCCCTCGCGTCTTTACAAAGATTGTCGAGGCAGCCTTGTGCCGCTCAGGCAACACGGGGTTCGCATCCTGAACTATCTCGACGACTGGCTGATTCTAGGCCACTCTCGGGATCAGGTTTGCGAACACAGGGATCTGGTGCTTCAGCACCTCGCCCGTCTGGGCCTTCGGGTCAACTGGGAAAAGAGCAAACTCTCCCCAGCGCAGAGGATCTCTTTTCTCGGTATGGAAATCGACTCGGTCGCCATGTTCGCGCAGCTTACGAGCGAGCGCGCGCAGTCTCTGCTGACTTGTCTTCGCCAGTTCGAGGGCAAGAGTGCGGTTCCACTGAAACTTTTTCAGAGGCTCCTGGGGCATATGGCGTCAGCAGCCGCGGTGACCCCACTTGGTCTGCTCCATATGAGACCGCTTCAGCACTGGCTCTGCGATCGAGTCCCGAGATGGGCATGGCAACACGGCACCCTCCAGGTCCCAGTGACCCGAGCCTGCCGTCAGACCTTCACCCCGTGGTCGAACCTCAGCTTTCTATGGGCAGGTGTTCCCCTAGAACGAGTTTCCAGGCATGTTGTTGTCACAACAGATGCCTCTTCCACGGGCTGGGGCGCCATGTGCAAGGGACATGCTGCCGCGGGCTCCTGGATAGGACCCCAGCGCCTATGGCATGTCAATTGCCTCGAGTTGCTGGCCGTATGTCTTGCCCTGCACCGCTTTCGAGCCCTGCTCAAGGACAAACGCGTTCTGGTCCGTTCAGACAGCACGGCGACAGTAGCGTACATCAACCGACAAGGTGGTCTACGCTCCCGCCGGATGTCGCAACTCGCCCGCCATCTCCTCCTATGGAGTCAGAAGCATCTGAGGTCGCTTCGTGCCGTTCACATCCCGGGAGACCTGAACTGTGCAGCCGACGAGCTGTCGCGGTTCCAGCCGCTCCCGGGGGAATGGAGACTCCATCCCCAGACGGTTCAGCTGATTTGGGAACAGTTTGGCGACGCACAGATAGATCTGTTTGCCTCCCGCGACTCTTCCCATTGCCGCTGGTACTATTCCCTGACCGAGGGGACCCTCTGCACGGATGCACTAGCACACAGCTGGCCGCGGGGCCCACGCAAATATGCGTTTCCCCCAGTGAGCCTTCTCGCACAGGTTCTGTGCAAGATCAGGGAGGACAGGGAGCAGGTCCTTTTGGTCGCCCCATATTGGCCCGGCCGGACCTGGTTCTCAGAACTTGTACTCCTTGCGACAGCACCTCCCTGGTCAATCCCTCTGAGACAGGACCTCCTGTCTCAGAGACGGGGCACCATATGGCACCTGCGTCCCGACCTGTGGAACCTCCACGTGTGGAACCTGGACGGGACGCGGCAGGTTTGAGTACCCTGCCACCTCAGGTGGCGGCTACCATCACTTCCGCTAGAGCCCTGTCTACCAGACAGGCCTATGCGTTGAAGTGGAACCTCTTCGTCACCTGGTGCTCCTCTCGGCGAGAGGACCCCAGAAGATGCTCGATCGGGTCCGTGCTCTCCTTCCTCCAGGAAGGGTTGGAGCGAAGGCTGTCTCCCTCCACCCTGAAGGTCTATGTGGCTGCTATTTCAGCCCATCATGACCTGGTGGATTCTAAAACGGTTGGACAGCACGACCTGGTCAGTAGGTTCCTCAGAGGTGCGAGGAGGTTAAATCCTCCTCCCCCACCTCAGGTACCCTCTTGGGACCTAGCAGTGGTCTTAGCTGCCCTGCAAAAGGCTCCCTTTGAGCCATTGCAGTCAGTCGAGCTGAAGTTCCTTTCATTGAAAGTGGCGCTCCTGACTGCTTTGGCCTCCATCAAGAGGGTAGGGGACCTGCAGGCATTTTCGGTTGACGAAGCGTGCCTGGAATTCGGGCCGGCCAATTCTCACGTCATCCTGAGACCCCGGCCTGGATACGTGCCCAAGGTTCCCACCACTCCCTTCAGGGTCCAGGTGGTGAACCTGCAAGCGCTGCCCTTGGAGGAGGCAGACCCAGCCTTGGCACTGCTCTGTCCAGTACGCGCCCTTTGCGCTTACGTAGACCGGACGCAGTGTTTCAGGACCTCAGACCAGCTCTTTGTCTGTTACGGAGGGCAGCAGAAGGGAAGGCTCTCTCCAAGCAGAGGTTGTCCCACTGGATAGTGGACGCCATTGTCCTGGCATATCAAGTCCAGGGCATGCCATGCCCCCTCGGGGTAAGAGCACACTCCACCAGGAGTGTTGCCTCCTCTTGGGCTCTAGCGCATGGCGCCTCGCTAACAGACGTTTGTAGAGCTGCAGGCTGGGCGACACCCAACACATTCGCAAGATTTTATAATCTCCGAGTGGAGCCTGTATCCTCTCGTGTACTCGCCCCTACTGGCCAGTAACCGGACAGGCTCAGGTGTCTTCGCTTGCTGCGCCATTCCACTCCGCGGACTGGATGCGTGCGCTATTCCTCTCAGGTGAGCTTCCCCAGTAAGCCCTGAGCTCCTCCAGCACTGTCGATGTCGTCACCAGAGCGAGTGCCCTTTTCAGGCCACCCCTCGTGTTCGGCTAGGTGCCTCCGTGTGCATGGTTCCCCCGCTGGGTAACCCCACATGTGTATTTCCACGGTAAGTCTCTTGTAGCTCGTGTCTTCCCTTGGCAAGACACCTTGCCACGCCTGGGGTTGAAATATTCCACCTTCGGTTGGATACCCCAGAGTGTTCCCTATGCAGCTCCTTCGGGTCATAGGTGTATTCTTCAAGTCCCCCCCTTTGGGTTGGCATTGTGTTGCATTCTCCACGTGGGATATGCTTCCCAGTGTACCTTGGTAGCGTTGAGCCTAGCCCCTCGTTCGTGCCACACTCACGGCAGGGAGCCCGGGTCAGCGCAGGACGCTGGAAGACAGCCGTCATGGCGAGATTGTATTGGGACCCCCATTCTGTCAGTAACTGACGTAACTCGTAGTGTACTGACTGAAAGGGAACGTCTCGGTTACGTATGTAACCCTCGTTCCCTGAAGGAAGGGAATGGAGACGTTACGTCCCCCTGCCATGACCGCTGTACCGCTGGAACTGGCCGGGCGCTCATGCCTCGGCTCTTCAGCAGGTAAACATAATGCGAGATTGCCACGCAACGCCCTTTATACCCACGCCGTGGGGCGGGGTTGCGGCATGCAAATTCCGCAGACCCATGGCATTTTCATGCCATTGGCTCGTTTTGTAGAGCTCAAAGGCGATTGGCTTCTAGGCGAAACCCCCATTCCGTCAGTAACTGACGTAACGTCTCCGGTCCCTTCCTTCAGGGAACGAGGGTTACATACGTAACCGAGACGTTCATTAAGGTGTGTTAGATGAGGGAGACATGCAAAATATGCACTGGTGGGGGGTCCCTAGGACAGGTTTGAGAACCACTGCCCTGGACCACAAAATAAGTCATAAGTCGCACGGGCAATAGCCAACAATACATTGTATGGGTCAAAATTAAAGATTTTTCTTTTATGCCAAAAATCATTAGGATATTAAGTAAAGATCATGTTCCATGAAGATATTTTGTAAATTTCCCACAGTAAATATATCCAAAATGTATTATTAGTAGTAATATGCATTGCTTAGGACTTCATTTGGACATTAGATTATTTAGATTTTTTGCACCCTCAGATTCCAGATTTTCAAATAGTTGTATCTCGGCCAAATATTGTCCTATCCTAACAAACCATACATCAGTGGAAAGCTTATTTCTTTCAGATGATGTATAAATCTCAATTAAAAAGAATTTACCCTTATGCCTGGTTTTGTGGTCCAGGGTCACTTATATTTTTAAGAAAACAATTATTAGGATAACTCATAGCTCCCAATGGATAGCCATTTTCTCAAAAACTTAAAGGGACAGTTCCCCCATAAATGGAAATGCTGTCATCATTTACAGACCCTCATGTCATTCCAAACCTGTATGACTTACTTTCTTCTGTGGAACACAAAATAATATATTTTGAAGATTGTTGGTAACCAAACAATTATGGTGACCATCAACTTGCATTATATGGACAATGAGACAATTCTCAAATCTTATTGAATTTTTATTTTTGGGTATTTTCTGGCAGGTCAAGTATAAATGAGCTGACTCTCAGCTGATCTACATCTACCAATTGGAATACAACACCTATCACTGCATCGCTGCAAATTTTAATATTTAAAACAACCCAATACATTTTTAAAGCATCTTACCTTATATTTACGACACTACCCAACCTTTAAAAAGTTTATCATTAAGACATTTTTTAAATAATTTATTTAAAAAAAAAGAATTTAAAAATACCACTTTCCAAAACGTCCAATTCAAAAAAATGTACATTATTATTGCTTCTTTTCAGAAGAGTTTGAAAATATGAAGAAATGAAAAATTATTAAAAGAATTTTGTTCCTACGTATGTGAATCCGCCCCAGGAAAGTATAAATTCTGAGAAAATTAGCAAATTTTCCCATCTCTTCTATTTTTCTGAACTAGTCTTGGAGAGCCCTGATCAAAACTCCACAAACTAAACCCATGTGCAGATCACCTTGTTTTGCTTAGCCATGCAATATGTCCCTACTGAGAACTTGGACCAAACAGGTTACAAAATTTTTGTTTTGCTAACCCTTTTTAAGCCTGCTTCACCTAAGCGTGGTTATTTTTTCGGTTTGAAAATGGGGTCTTATAAATATTGCACAAGAAAAACTCAGTGTTTTTCCTCTCCAAAAGGCTTTAACTTTTAGATGTAAAATGAACTAAATTCGATAGCGGCACAGCCATTCAAGCAAACATAGTCATTTGAACTGTACACTGCATTATCTCTACTAGCCTGTGATTTGAAAGGCAGCACGTGGAACAGCACTGATGGATCTGTGAGTGGTCTAATATTAGAGTCAGACATGTGAAGATAAACTGAGAAAGGAAATTTCTGTGCTGCTTTCAGGTATGACTTCCTACCCTGTGGGATAGCGAGACTGGCCCTCCAATCAGGTACAGCGATCGGGAATTTGTGATTTATGTGTTGCTATCAAGTGATGCTGGGACGGCTATCCCTCTATTCATCAGTTCCAGGGGTTCCGTTTTCCTGCACACAGAACAAACAAACAAAAACACTTCCAGCCACCCTGCCAGATCTGCAGGCACTGGGGGAGGTAATCCCTTTGTGTGGCTTTCAAAGAGAGCTGTAGATTCAGGCTCTCATCCATTCTGGGTGATTGGTAATTTAACGTGCTTTCAGGCCCCGCAGACGGAAGAGTTTGCCGAGTGTCATAGGGGTTTCTTATCCGCATTGAGTTCCTGGTTGGGATTAGTGTAATGGGGAAGCTTACGGCAAGCGTCCGCAGCCTTTTCTGGGATCAAGCTTGATTTAATTGCTTTGCCTTCTTTTTTTTTGCACCTGAAAGCCTAGGCCATCAGCTTGTGTGGCATGAGCTGTTTCATCTTTCTAGGTACTCTCCACTACTTCTCAACCCTAAACCTCGCTCATTTGGCAAACACATTTCACCACTACTCACCACATTAAATGATTAAAAGTCCCAAAATGCTAGAGAGCATTAAAGTCAGTCCAATGAAAAAATAAATAATACTATTGTAATCAACATAAGCAATATCAAATTGCTGTTATTCCAATTGGGACATTCATAAACGATTCGTTCATTTAGTCTGTCATGTCTGTAAAAAGATTTAGGAGATTAACTATTATGTTTGGACATAGTAGCAATTTCCTAACTAAATAACTTGAATGAAGATTAGTTCATTTTTATGTACGAGATTCAGTGATCAAGTCAGTAAAATTATCCAAACTTCCAAACGTCGTGATCAGACTACCAACATGCAAATTTAATATTGCTTTTATACAAAATATTGTTTTATAAAATATTATTTCAAAATATGGTAACAAAAAGTGGTACCGCCCTTTGCGGGAGCAACACACTGTACAACGTTTCTTTCCATATGGCGTTTGAATGAATCAGTGTATATGATTGAATTAGTTGTATGACGCAATGACTGACTCATACTGACTTGTTTTGTTCCTAAATGAATCATCTAACAAATCAGTTGACTGATTCACTCATTCACTCATTAAAAAACAGCCCTTATTTTGTTCCGGAATGAATCAGTGTTTTTAAATGAATTGATGGAGGGAATGAATCAATGATCCACTCATATTTTTTCCCTAAATGAATCTGTGTTTTTGAACGAATCAGTTTAGTGGATGATTCATTGAGTGACTCATTAAGACAAGTCACTTGATTCCACCAAATGGCATAGTGATGTAACTTGCAGAAAGAAATTATGGAAGTAAAATGGCTTGACGGCAATGATTTTAAAGAATAAGAAGTGGACTATCAGTCAAAATGTGATTTAAACTGAATTAAAGTGATTTCAGGGCTATCAAGCCATGTGGTTGGAAATATGGTAGATTAAAAATGCATTGAATAGAATGTAAGAGCATTCACTGGATTGTAAAATTATGCTAATATGGAAATAACAGCTGCTGATTTAATAATTCATGGCCTATGCCCCCTCAGAGAAGATGGAGATCAAGTGAAGGCACACATAGGACAAGAAAAAGATGGAACTCTCTGTGGAGCCAAAATTGAAGAAACAGCCAAGGCATTTACCTGAGTGCATAGTGTCTGTGGATTAAAAAAAAAAAGAAAGAGATAAAAGAAAAGATTCTGTCAGAGACTTTTCAAAGTTTTGAAAAAAATCTGAATTTCATTTCACCCCCGAATAGTTCCCAGGAAGGATGTGACACCAGTTAAAATATGTATCTGTAGTATATTTACATTACTTAATTTGGAAAATGTTTTTTAACATGACTTAAGGTTGTCATCCTGTGCACATTTAAAGACTTCTTGTTTCTTTTTTTATGTTGTGTTGGTGCAGACTTTACACAACTAACCACATGTGTGTCAATTACAAGATCACTCTCCTTGTTGACTGTATTTAGAGCATGAACATTTGTTCCAGGGTTATTATCGTTAAAGGGTTAGTTCACCTAAAATTGAAAAAAATTGTCGTCAGTTACTGACCCTCATGTCGTTCCAAACCCCTAAGACTTTCATCTTCGAAACACAAATTAAGATATTTTAAATTAAACCTGAGAGATTTCTGTCCCTCTATTGACAGTCCATGCAACTACCACTTTGACATTACAAAATGTTCATAAAGAGATCATAAAACTAATCCATATAAATAGAGTTGTTTAGTCCACATTTTCTGAAGAGACTTTGTCGCTTTATATGATGAACAGATTGAATTTAGGCTTTTATTTACATATAAATATTAAATCATCATAGCGATCGACTGTACTTCCTTGACGCGCTAGAACAAACCTGCAGAAGCTCAAACATGCTGCATAACACACAAGATTAAACCTCATTGGTTCTTGCAGAAGCTCAGATGTTCTGTGTAAATGAACCTCATTAGCTCTTGCGGAAGCTCAAACGTGCTGCATAACACACAAGATTGAACCTCATTGGTTCTTGCAGAAGCTCATATGTTCTGCGTGAATGAACCTCATTGGTTCTCGCTGAAGCTCAAACGTGCTGTGTAACACATGAGAATGAACCTCATTGGCTCTTGTGGAAGCTCAAACGTGCTGCATAACACACAAGATTGAACCTCATTGGTTCTTGCAGAAGCTCATATGTTCTGCGTGAATGAACCTCATTGGTTCTCGCTGAAGCTCAAACGTGCTGTGTAACACATGAGAATGAACCTCATTGGTTCTTGCAGAAGCTCAAACGTGCTGCATAACACACAAGATTGAAGCTCATTGGTTCTTACTGAAGCTCAAATGTTCTGCGTGAATGAACCTCATTGATTCTTGCAGAAGCTCAAACGTGCTGTGTAACACATGAGAATGAACCTCATTGGTTCTTGCAGAAGCTCAGATGTTCTGCGTGAATGAACCTCATTGATTCTTGCAGAAGCTCAAACGTGCTGTGTAACACATGTGAATGAACCTCATTGGTTCTTGCAGAAGCTCAAACGTGCCTGAATAACACACAAGATTGAACCTCATTGGTTCTAGCAGAAGCTCAAACGTGCTGCATAACACACAAGACTGAAGCTCATTGGTTCTTGCAGAAGCTCAAACGTGCTGCGTAACATGAGAATGAACCTCATTGGTTCTTGCAGAAACTCAAACGTGCTGCATAACACACGAGAATGAACCTCATTGGTTCTTGCTGAAACTCAAACGTGCTGCGCAACATGAGAATGAACCTCATTGGTTCTTGCAGAAACTCAAACGTGCTGTGTAACACACGAGAATGAACCTCATTGGTTCAAACGTGTTTTGTAACATGAGAATGAACCTCATTGGTTCTTATTGAAGCTCAAACGTGCTGAGTAACACGAGAATGAACCTCATTGGTTCTTGCTGAAGCTCAAACGTGCTGCGTAACACACAAGAATGAACCTCATTGGTTCTTACAGAAGCTCAAACGTGTTGCGTAACACGAGAATTAACCTCATTGGTTCTTGCTTGAGCTTCCGTTTACCACAACTGATGTGTGAGTTGATTAATATTTATATGTGAATAAAAGCCTAAATGAAATGTCTTCATCATTAAAAGAGTCTCTTCAGAAAATTTGGACCATTCATATGGATTAGTTTAACAATCTCTTCGTGAACTTTTTGAAGCGTCAAAGTGGTAGTTGTATGGACTGTCAATGGAGTCAAAAATTCTCTCAGATTTCATTAAAAATATATTCATTTGTGTTTTTAAAGATGAAAGTCTTGCTGGTTTGGAACGACATGAGGGTGAGTAAATGATGACAGGATTTAAATTTTTGGGTCAACTAACGCTTTAACTAAAACTAAAACTTTAAAAATATTTTTGTTCATTGAAATAATGCTGAAAGAAAAAAAAATTATATGAAAATCTTTAAACAAAATTTAGAAATCTTACCATGGCAACTAACTGAAATAAGTTCAAGTTGAATCATTAAAATTACTAAACAAATAAAAACTAAAACTGAACTGAAACTGAAATAAAAAATAAACCTGAGCAGTAATATAAAAATGCACATAAAAAATAAACTAAATATTAATAAAAATGTTAATAAAAACTATAATAGTACATAAATTATCCTAAAATTACAATGATTCATTCTCAAGCAAACTTGCGCTCGACAACAGGTCAATAAGCTGAAAAATTGCAATGCAGTTCATTTGG
Source organism: Rhinogobio ventralis (assembly GCA_039654625.1). Classification (NCBI taxonomy): domain Eukaryota; kingdom Metazoa; phylum Chordata; class Actinopteri; order Cypriniformes; family Gobionidae; genus Rhinogobio; species Rhinogobio ventralis. Next base: position 4,658,607 of record CM077215.1, read on the forward strand.
AGTCACTGGCTCACCAAAATTGTTTAACGACTCTTCCAAACAAGTACTTTGAATGTTTGTTATGCAAGAGTGACCTTTTTCTCAAGATCACTAGAGTTTGAAAGATACACAGCCTCTGCCCCAAATCCAGCCCCTCCCCTTAACCACTACTGCGTTGCAACAGAGCAGATCTCACCTTGAAACGTGCATTGCCTCCAGACCTGAAATTTAAAACTACAAAATTACAATTTTCTCTAAAGTTGAAACTTTTTCATCCGTAGCTTAAGCGAGGATTGACAGGACCCTTGCATGCTTGCCTAATGCCACACATCAGAGAAAGACAAAAGGGTTAGAATGAAAAGAAGAAGAAAAATTGCATCAGTCGAGCATACGCACATTTTTGTGTCCTTAGCTGAGCTAAACACATTATGACACTCTATGACTGATGAAATGCTAGCATGCTGAGACCAGCAGAAATGTCAAGCTGGAAGAAATCTGCCCCAAACGCTCGGAACAGTTACCACCCATGAAGTTCTCTACATCAGGATCATTCTCAGATGATTTACACTCCCTGGTTTCTGGAAAAACATTGTGCTACATATTGACAGCTTTATGACTTTGTGCTTTATAGCTTCAAGGCTATTGTTTGTTTTTGTCCCGTCTACCTTTCCTTCTTTTACCTCTAAAGTTTCCCCTGCCATACTAATATCTCTCAAACGAACCCTACTGAGCGCTCTCCATGTGTTTTTACAAAGTATCTCAGGTATCGGCCTGTCACTACTAATCTCAGATGCTATTTAACAAAAATCTAAAGTGAGCCAAGAACAGCTGGTGTTTTAAGAGGCTTTGTGAATATGGGCCATTGTGATTACAGGAAAACAAGAAATCAGCGAGGGTCGAGATTCAGCTGCCTGCTGGCTGGCGGCAGGCCAGCGATGAGAGCAATAATAAGAAACTGTGAGGTGGTGTAAGACAGCCGAGGTGGGAGGGAGCTAGACAGACAGTAGGGGGTTAGACAGCTTAGTGTGACGCTGTAGGGGGGTTCAAATGTTTGGAGTAAACCATTGGGAGTAAAACTGCAATAAGTGAGATGGGACGTACAGCAGTCGGTGAGATGGTTTTTATGGTTTTGATTTGTTAGCTTTGAGGTCAACGGTATGCTAGTGTAGTCCTAAAAGGTGACTTCTAGCAGATTTAGCATTTTGTTTATTCTTTTGGGAAAATGAAGCAAAAAATATTGATGACTCATCCTGCACTACACTATGGAAGCTTGTTTCCACCACAGAATAGATAATAAAAAAGGTAATTGCGACTTCTTATCTCACAATTCAGACTTTTTTTCTCAGAATTGCCAGTTTACCTCTCGCAATTCTGACTTTTTATCTCATGCTTTTGCAATTGCATGATATGAAGTCACAATTGTGAGTTATAAAATCAAAATTGCGAGATATAAACTGGTGTCAGTGTCCAAATCCACTTTTGCTAGTTTAACAACGGAAAAAAACGCATGGTCCAAAAGAGTTGTCTCTATTCTCTTCTCTGAGTCATGGGTGTGTTTTGGGCGTAATGCGCAATAAACCAATCAGAGTCTCATCTCCCATTCCCTTTAAATGCCAGTTGAGCTACCATGGCGGATTCGCTATTTACATGGCGGAATTTGCAAGCAGAAAGACTGAACGCTTCTCCAGAGAGGAATCCTTCTATTTTTAAAAATGTTTGTGTGCTGCTGTGCGTCCCTGTGTGTGTAATAAATACATCTCGCAAATCAGACTTTTTTTTTCTCGCAATTACAAGTTTACATCTCACAATTCTGACTTTATAACCCGCAATTGTAACTTTATATCACACGATTATGAGTTATAAAGTTATAAAAACGTATAAAGTTTATAAAGAGTCAGTCTTTTTTTCCTCAGAATTGGACTTTATAACTCAGTTTGTCACAATTGCAAGATATAAACTTGCAATTGAGAGTTTTTGAAAGTCAGAATTGTGTGTTATAAAGTCAGAATTGCGGGATATAAACTTTTTTTAAAGAATTTTTATATCTCGCAATTCTGACTTTATAACACGCAATTGCAACTTTATATCTCACAATTCTGAGAAAAAAAGTGATGTAAACTCACAATTCTGAGATAAAAAAGTTGCAATTATCTTTAAAATGTTTTATTCTGTGGCGGAAACAAGCTTCCATACTACACAGATTATTGTCCAATCAAAGGTTCTGTGACTGACTGACAATAGAGTGGTGCAGGTATGATGTCAGAAGTGTAATTCGCCACTGGTTCCCTCGAGATTTTCCTATGGGGTTTTACGATTTATGTGTAAAATAAAGCCTGTGGTAAACATAACTTGACTTTACTTTGACTTGTCCTACAACGTAAATTACACACCCATAGCGAATTTCCAAAATTTCCTATTACTGTTTCCAAAAAAGGCAGCACAAGCATTTTATTTTCTTTAAGTAAGCAATAATGTAAAAATATTACTTTTTTTCTTTTCCTTTGACCGCATTGGACCACAGAGGCTTCCTAAAACCCTATTTGAAAACTTTTGAAAAAAAAAAAAAAAAAAAAAGAATGAACCCTTAAATATGTCCAACCCAAACTTGGAAATATAACAACATGCATTTCTGGACATTCTGGGTAATACTGCTGATCCAACTCTCAAAACAAATACTGTATTCCTTGAAAAATAATAATGGTCTACTATTAAAAACATCACGTCCTCTAAGAAAGACTTAAAGTTTCAGATAAAAGAGTGCAGCGCTGACCAGAGCAAAACAACATCTAGCAATTATGAGTCTACTCAATAGTTCACTTAGTGATAGAAGAAGCCAGCTGTATTGAACAGAGGCCTGAAAAACCTTGCCAGCAGCAGCATCCTGTTCGGCCAACAGACTCAGACTCTCAGTCTTCTGTTCAGTCTGTTGGACTTTAATTAACTATTGATTGGCAAGGCGTTGTGAGAAACCTCCACTAATAACACTATAGCCACTGCAGGTCAGAGTGGTATTTAAACTTTTATGACACAATGAAGTTGGCAAACAAGAGGATGCAGACCTTGTGATGAAAAGCTTTCATGAATCTATCCATACACAGATATGTCAGACTAGCATATTTTCACGTACTGAGATGTTTTGGAAGGAGAAATCTGGTGCGAGAGGTTCTGTGCTGTATACTACAGTGTTTTTATTTTATCTCTTGGCTTCAAAGGAAGTGTAGGTCTAGTGTACATCAAAACGGTGTGGCGCCTCGATCGGCATCAAACGAACAGCCCACTGGTTCCTGTTTTGGAGCCAATATTTACCCAAGAATTAATCCTCTTTAAAAAATTCAGCGTTGGCATAAAGATGGCAGCTTTGAACACTGCTAGGCCCTTCAGAGGGATTACCTACCTTACTGACAGGATATTTCACAGACGTAGCAGTTGCCCTTACCTCAGTAAAACCGCAGTATTACTTCAATCTAGGCAGTAAAACATGCAGTTTTCAATAAGTTGTATGGACTACTTTTATAATTCTATGTTTAGGATTGGCATTTCATTGGCATATTGTAGTATAGGAAAGCAGCTTAAGATGTATTAAAGTAGGCCTATAAATACAGTTGTACTGCATAATATTTTACACTGATTACAACATTATGACCAGTCACAGGTCAAGTGAATATTGATCATCTCCTAACAATATTACATTAGATGGCAAACCATCAGTTCTCGTAATCAATGTGTTGGATGCAGGAGAAATGGCCAGGAGTAAAGATCTGGGGTGCATTTCCCAAAAGCATCGTCAAACAACATGGTCGTAAGATCCATCGTTACCAGCATATTTCAACGATTCTGTTTCTCGAAACCATGTTCCAACGAACATTCGCAAACAGCATTGCAAATTTGTGTGGTGTACTGCCCAGCAAGCAATAGCCATCATTTCACCATCTAGGTTAACTGTATACCATATAGCCCGGCTATGAGTAACCCACTTCTAGCCAAAATAACCTTGAATTTGGTTACATGTCGTTTGTGCCAAAATAACTTGCAAGATGTATGATATTCCATCATGTAAGCAAAGTCAACAGTGATTACAAGGTGTTTGGTTTAATTTCTTTGACATGTTCTATGTGTTGATGACTAGTCTATTCTTGTGCTATGGTTAGACATGTATTAAATTTTCACTGACCACCAAAATTTTTCCTGGTTTAAGCCTAGACGTCAGGGCTGTGTTTGGACGGCTATTAGATGTCTTTTAAACACAAAATTGCTTGCTGGCTGGGAACTACAGCTCTCGACCTGTTTTAGAAGCATAGATTCTTGCTAAAATGGACTTCAAAAGCATAAAAATAAGCAAGCAACATGCAGTACATTCTATATATTTCATTTCAAATATATACAAATTCCTTTCTACATCTTTTAGTTTGTCAAGAGAATTAAAGTGCTGTTTTTTAAGTGAGCGTATGTGTGTAAGTACGCCGGTGGAACCTAATAGCCATAGCCGTCCAAACACAGCTCTGACATCTAGGCTGAAACAAGACAAAATTTGTACTGTCAGTGAAAATTTAATAGATGTCTAACCATAGCCCAAGAATAGACTAGTCATCTAGAACATGAACATGTCAAAGAAATGAAACCAAACACCTTGGTTTCACTGTTCACTATTGACTTTGCTTGCAAACTCTCAAGTTATATTGGCAAAAACAACATGTAACCAAATTCAAGGTTATTTTTGCCAGAACTTGTAATAGGAAGTGCCAGCAAATGCACATTTGTTTTTCGCTGAGGAGATGAGCAAGTGGCCCGCGCTCAGCGGTGGTACAGAAACTGTGGCGACGGGACGTACGTCTCCGTTCCCTCCTTCAGGGAATGAGGGTTACATATGTAACCGAGACGTTCCCTTTCAGTCGGTTACGTTCGACATAAGTCAGAATGTGAACCGACAAATTGGGATCCCTAATAAAACGCCACAGTTTCTGACCTCTTCCAGTGCCTGGCGTAAGCTACACGACCTTCGCAACTTTTTAGCGACAGGGGGAACTTACGTCAGGAAAGCCGACTGCTGTTCCGCATGACCCAAAACAGTCAGACTTGGATAACACTGGGAAAGCGTGCCCAGAGGGAACGCTGCGGAGACCACATCCTGCCCATAGGGAGGTATATGTGGTGAAACACATATAGTCTGGCCAAGGGGGCAGAGCACATATGGAATATCCCTGGGATGGCTCCAGCCATAGGAGGGAGACAACATCTGACAGGGACGACAGAGCGGACTCTGTCCAGGAAAAGACAGTACCGTGGTACCGTGGAAGAATACACATATGGGGCCGCCGTAGGTGCCGCAACATATAGCACCCAGCCAACACAACAATATTAGTGCTGGCCTAGCGACAGACACTCCGCAATGTCTGAAGCCGCAGGGGGTGGCGGAGGAGCTTAACAGGGTTCACCAGAGGGGAACTTACTGAAGCAAAATAGCGCACTTATACACTCCGAAGAGGGGAATGGCGCAGCAAGCCGACACAAGAAACGGGGCTCCAGGCGTTACTGGCCACTGGGGGCGAGCACGCGGGAAGCAACCGTTTCTACACGGAGGCTATAAAATCTAGCGAACGTGTTTGGTGTCGTCCAGCCCGCAGCTCTACATATATCTGTCAGCAAGGCGCCATGCGACAGCGCCCAGGAAGAAGCTATTCCTCTCGTGGAGTGAGCTGTCAACCCGAGCAGGCAAGGCATGCCTTGGACTTGGTAAGCCAAAGCAATGGCATCCACTATCCAGTGGGCCATCCTCTGCTTGGAGACAGCCTTTCCCTTCTGCTGGCCTCCGTAACAGACAAAGAGCTGATCTGAGGTCCTGAAGCTTTGTGTTCTGTCCACGTATACCTGCAGAGCGCGGACGGGACAGAGCAATGCTAGGGCTGGGTCTGCCTCCTCCGAGGGCAGCGCTTGCAGGTTCACCACCTGGTCCCGAAAGGGAGTGGTGGGAACCTTGGGCACATATCCGGGAATCCCCCAATTCTAGGCACGCTTCGTCGACCTAAAATGCGTGCAGGTCCCTTACCCTCTTGATAGAGGCCAATGCAACCAGGAGGACTGTCTTCATACACAGTTTTTAACTCAGCTGATTGCAAGGGCTCAAAGGGTGGCCTCTGCAGTGCAGTAAGCACCAGAGGTAAGTCCCAAGAGGGTATAGAGAGGGGACGAGGCGGATTTATTCTCCTTGCCCTCCTCAGGAACCTGACGATTAGGTCGTGCTTCCCCAAGGACTAACCATCAACTGCATCGTGATGTGCAGTGATAGCGGCAACATACACTTTGAGGGTGGAGGGAGACACCCTTCCCTCCAACCCATCTTGCAGGAAGGAAAGCACTGATCTAACTGAGCACGTTCGGGGGTTCTCCTGTCGAGAAGAACACCATTCGACGAATAGGTTCCACTTCAATGCACAGAGGTGCCTCGTAGAGGGCGCTCTAGCGGAAGTGATGGTGTCTACCACCCCTTGTGGTAGGTTACCTAGAACCTCTGCGTCCCATCCAGGGACCAGACACGGAGTTTCCAGAGGTCCGGATGCGGGAGCCAGAGGGTGCCCCGTCTCTGAGTCAGAAGGTCCTTCCTCAGAGGAGCATTAGTTCCGGGAACCAGGTCTGGTTGGGCCAATAGGGCACAACCAACAAGACCTGCTCCTCGTCCTCCCTGACCTTGCACAGTGTCTGTGCGAGAAGGCTCACTGGGGGAAACGCATACTTGCGTAGGCCCCGGGGCCAGCTGTGGGCCAGTGCATCTGTGCCGAGAGTGCCCTCGGTCAGGAAATAAAACCATTGGCAATAGGTTGAGTCCGGCAAGACGTACTGCTAGCCACTCGAGGCAGTTGATGTGCCACTGCAGTTGAGGCCCCATCCACAGACCTGAGACTGCATGCCCGTTGTACGTGGCCCCCCAACCGGTGGTGGAGGCATCCGTGGAGACCACAGCATGCCTGGACACTTGTTCCAAAGGGGACACCCGCTCTCAGGAACGAAGGGTCCGACCACGAGTGAAGGTACGACGGCAGCTTGGTGTGATGGCCACACGGAACGTGCCGTGTTGACACACCCATCTCGGGACCCGGCCGTGAAGCCAGTGCTGAAGCGGCCTCATATGAAGCAATCTGAGCGGCGTCACTGCGGCTGCGGATGCCATATGCCCCAGAAGCCTCTGAAATAATTTCAGTGGGACCGCTGTCCTGCTGCTGAGCGTGCTCAGGCAGTTCAACACTGACTGGACGCGCTCCTCCGTGAGGCGCGCTGTCTGGTCGTCCGAGTCCAATTGCATACCGATATAAGAGATCCTCTGCACAGGAGAGAGTTTGCTCTTGTCCCAGTTGACCCAAACACCCAACTGGCTGAGGTAACTGAGCACCAAATCCCTGTGTTCGCACAACTGCTCTCTCGAATGGGCAAGGTTGAGCCAGTCGTTGAGGTAGTTGAGGATGCGAACACCATGCTCTCTCATGGGAGCAATGGCCACCTCCGCGACTTTCGTGAAGACACGGGGCAACAGGGCCAGCCCGAAGGGTAGGACTTTGTACTGATATGCCCGCCCCTCGAACGCAAACCGTAGAAAGGGTCTGTGTTGAGGAAGAATCGAGACATTAAAGTAAGCGTCCTTCAGGTCGATCGCTGCGAAACAATCTTGGGGACGGATGCATTCGAAAATGTGCTTTTGCATCAACATCTTGAATGGCAGCCTGTGAAGGGACTGATTCAGGACTCGCAGGTCCAAGATTGGCCGTAACCCACCGCTTTTCTTGGGTACGATGAAGCAAGGGCTGTAGAACCCCGACCTCATCTCGGCTGGATGGACCGGCTTGATCGCATACTTTGCCAGTAGGACTGCGATCTCCTCCCGAAGCACAAGAGGAAACAGAAGATTCTCCACCCGGCCCTCCTCCGGAGGAGGGAGCGGTGCCTTCACCGTCTCCTGAAGAGCAGACGTCCAATCCTTCGGGTTGCCCGTCTCTGGCCCACTTGGGTGACCGCTTGCCACCTGGCTTGGCTGTGGCCTGAGCGGGCTGGGTGCCGCGTCCGACGCTAGGTGGAGGCTGCTGCTTTGCAGGCTTAGCAGAGACGGAGGACGAGGCAGGCGGGCGCCTTCGGCGACGAGCAGGCGGAGGAGTTGCGACCGGCGGATGGGTGGAGACAGACCGCCGGGGCAGGATGTGCTGGATCACCTCTGTCTGCTTCTGTGCGGCCGAAAACTGTTGGGCAAAGTTTTTGACCGGCGACACGGGGGAGTCAGTTCGGGATCTGGCTCGGGCAACGGCACTCTCACAGAAGAAGGCAATGCAGCTGAGTCGTCATCTCCCGATGACAGCTCACCTTCCAATGCCGCGATTGACATCTGATCGTTGGCTGGTGCACCAAAAGAGACGGAGGGACTGCCACGCTCTTCCGGCAACACCACGGGGTTCAGTGTGGAGGGAATAGGGGCCCATGGAGGTTGTCTCAGCAAGGAAGCCCTAAACGTAATCCTCAGGTCCCCCTGTCTATTCGCCGAAGTAGCACTCGCCCGGTTTGCACCAGAGATTTGCATTTGCGTTAGATCGGGGCATACATAGGGGTGGGTGCTTGGCGACAGGGAACGACCGCATCCAGAAACGCACGGGCGGAATGACATCTTGAAAAAGTGGCATCTTGAAAAAGTGGCAGTGTCTGCCCGTAATTTGCTCTTTTAGAATGGAAAAAAAGCTCTTTTAGAAGTGCTGAAGCACACAGGGGAACAGCCGCGGCGCTGCTGCAGGGGATGGTACAGCCTGACAGCGCACTCTTACACTCTTGCCCGGCAACGCAGCAGCTGATGAATCAGCCCTTTGATGTAGCGTGAGCTCGCGGCCGCCGCTGAAGTGCCTTCTCGCCAACACAGGAACTCTTTTTCTCTCTCACTGGCTGTAGTAACACTCTCAGGCTTCACAGTAACACACTGCTCGGCTCCGAAACGAAAGACAAATGTGCATTTGCTGGCACTTCCTATTTATACCCGCACTGCGGGGGCGGAGTGCTGCATGCAAATTCTGCACGCCAATGTTCATTGACCGGTTAGTACACACTCGAAGGTGATAGGGCTCTCATGCGATATCCAAATTCGTCGGTTCACATTCTGACGTACTGAAAGGGAACATATAGATTTATTATGCAGTAAAACAGTTTCGTAAGTATAACTGTAGTCCAACTGCAATGCAGGCACAGTTCAATGCAGTCTACTATATTACAGTTCTCAACAGTACAAATATAGTAACTGCAGGTTAGAGCATTACAACTACAGTTCAGTACAATACAAGTTAAACTCAACTGAGAACAACTTCAATTCAGTCCAGAAGAGCAACATGTATTTGTAAGACATCTACTGCAAAATGGCTGCAGTTACTGTGCAACTGCAGCTGTTGGCATGGTAACGGTGGCAGTTTTCATATATTGCACTGAACTGCGTTATGGTACAAAATTGGTGAATGGAGGGACAATATTGTGCATACATATGCAAGCGCTCTTATATGTCAGTTGCTGGTACAGTTTTTGAGAACAGATCATTGTGTGGATGCAGAGAACAGGAGAGCTGGACATACTGTGATCATTTGGATGCAGAAGAAGTGCGGTTTTTAGTGTTGATGTTAAACTGCGTCCAATTCGCTATTTGTATACCATTTTGTAACTGCCATTGTTTTTGCATGGGTCATGATGGACAAGGGATTCGAGGGCTGATGGAACATTTACTGCTTGAAATGAAGTAGTAGACATGAGGTTTTTCTACTAGATCAGAAGGGATACACCCAAATCAGAATAAATTACAGCTAATGTCCATCTCAAAACAAAGTTCCATTGAGGTTACCAAGGAAAATGCTGGGATGAAAAAATAAAACTACAGCTATAGCTATTATCACCAGTCTAGCGGGTATATTAAAAACACCCACATGTGCTGCCTAATAAGACTTTAATGGGCCTATTAAAATCTGCACATTATGTTTATAAATGATACTTTATTTAAAACTACATCTTTGGCGAATTAATTAATTGGAGATGATTTGTAAACATGCCATCTATTCAGTGCAAAAGTAAACGTGTCTCGGATATTCACACACATTGATTTCACTTCAGTTAGATTGCTTAGATAACTTTTCAAATATTCACACTTTTTGGTCCTTTGGAAGCTTGTGATTCAATATCTTTACTTTAATGAATCCTAGATTGGACTGCTAGCACTAATAAATTACTTTATTTTAAATTTAATAAATGCTATTCAGGGAGCAAAACAAAATAAAAGAGAAAAATGCAATCAATATCCAGCATGTAGCAAAACAACAACCATGCAGTTACATTCAAATCATAGCTGTCTGAGTTGGCATGGGAAATCTGGGACAAATCCATATGAATATATTCATTGAATATGGACACAATCATTTCATTATGCAGACTACGTTGGGGGGACTTTCATTCTGTGATGTGTACTTGAAAATATTAATTTCTCTTCACTTTCTCAGCCAAACTTTCTCCCCTTTTCCTCCAATTAGCCTTATGTTCTGCGCCAGCAGTTAACAAGTGCATTGCTACAATGTCATTGAATCTGGGGGTATTGGCTCAATTAAGAACTTTAAAGTCTGCCAGAATATAATATTGGCTATGTTTGGAGGGTTTGTTAGAAATTCTGAAAGTCGAAAAATGAAAGAAAATGACATAAATCCCAAATTAAGTCCAGTAGAGAGACAGCACTGAAAATTAACTGGTCAAAACCCTTTTATAATGTCAAACAGAAGTGACATTTTCAGCATGCAAATAAACTCTAATTGCCCCTTGGGTAAAACATAGCACTGTATTCTGTATACTCTTAAAAACAAAAACTGATAAAATAAGTGGAACTACATTTCTTTGTCAATTAAATTAAGTGTGCGCTTTGTTGGCATCATAAAGAAGCCTAATTTTCCTGTGGATTCAGATTGATTTGTCACATTGTTCCAAATGTCATTGAGATGAATGGGAATGTTAACAGATAGTAAAAGACAGTAAACTGACAAGACAGGAAGACATTTTAGTCAGCAGATCACCTTACACATTTTGTTTTAGTTTACACTGAAATATAGTATAAACAAAAATATGGTTCTTTACACATAGTAATGGTTCCATCTTAGAACCATATCATCCTGAAGAACCATTTTATGTTGAATGGTTCTAGAGTTTAGGGTTCTTTATTCCTGCCCTTTTGGTTTTTAAATCTGTAATTGTCAAAAAAAAAAAAAAAAATCAAAGCCACCTTTTGATTTTCTGGAGCTCAGCCATTCAGCTTCACAGACTGTCAACATACATTTTGATTTTTTTTGTGTGCTTTTTTTTAAACTCTAAATTATAACTTTCAAATTGTAACTGGTGTCCTTCCAATCATCTTTTTCTTTTAACAGAACATTTAAGTGTGACCAGCTCTGTTTAGTTGAGGATACTTCTCTCCCTCTTCTCCAGATATTGAATTTATGATCAGTATTGTTAGTTTTTAATTACTATGAGTTATGAAAAAGACATGCCAAAAAGCATAATTGTCACGATTAGGCTTAGACACAATGACTTGGAACAAAGTAACAGCGTTGCAAAAGATCACAAATGCTTTTACTATGATTATGATTTTTACACTAAAAAAATTGTTTAAATTTACAAGCAGTGAAATCTATTACATACACCGTATGAAATGAGTAAATGTAAGTAAAAAAAAAAAAAGATCTGAGTAACTGCATTTGGTACATTAACAAATAAAATTTAGTAGAAATAATTGGGGAGAAACATTTAAAAACCAAAATTTATGAGTAATATTTAAGTTCCACTAAACCTTTGGAAAAGTTTAGTTATACAGGTAAGTTATACATGACAATGGCCTTTATTGTCGATGAGTACAGCAATACAGCATATTTTGTACTGTTTTAACATGTATACAATATTGCCTACATTTAAACTCATGTAACAAACATATTAGAAGTAAAAAATAAACATTTAAAAGTAATTCAGATGTAATCAACCGGTCTGTTATCCATTTCCACTGTATCAGCACTTGTTCTCGTGCCGGAGTGGGACTCGCGCTCTGCAGGTGGACTTTGAAATTCAGACTGCCGTCCTGCGTTTCAATCGAAGCCGAAAGATGCTGTGATGTGCCTAACTCCATAACCTGCCAATAAACAAACAGTGCACAGTTCTGAGAACATTTTATCATCCAAATTAATTATATTCATTATCTTTAGGAATAAAGGTTTTGTTGATGGAAGTAACAACGGTGCTTCTCAGGCGCTGCAAGCAAATCACTCCGCAGAAATAGCAGTGCTTCGCCTTCTGAGAACATAGTTCCCAGTATGTATACGGTTAGAAGATGGCTGTGTCTCATGTGACCTTGTTATTTGTACACGCTGTGACTATACACGTCACAACATGTAAATAGGAAAATGTTGGCGTTATTTTGTCATTTACTGAGCAGTAGGCTAGATGGAGCCGTTTACCTCCACTCTTTGTGCTAAGCTAGGCTAGTAGTGGGTGCGTCAGACAGAGTTATGGCACGCACGGAGATAAGAATGGTATGTATGGTACAGATAACACCATGTTATAAACCTAACCTTATAGGCTAAAGTCAAGGTAAACGGCTGTTTATATTGTGAATTGAAACACAAATATATCCCCTGTATTTTATTCCATTGTTACTGAGAAACAGCTGATTGAAGTTATGCAAATATATAAATCACAGCTGATTCCCATCTAGGAATTGTTCAGGTGTTGATGTTCTTTCAATCACATGACCATATGTTATACAGTAAAAGAGGGCCTCTTTGGGCTTATCTTGTGTGAAAAAGGAACAATATAGAGCAACACAAAGAAAGTAAGAAAAATGCCTGCATGAGGGAGAGGAAGATGAGTACCAGGACAAGGGAGAGGAGTGGGACAAGGGCAAGGGAGAGGAATGACTGGACAAGGACAAGGTAGAGATTGAGGAGTTAAAATGTGTGGTGGGGTAGAATTAGGGTAACTGATGAAATAAGAGCAACTATCATAGACCATATCATAAACCACAGGCTATCATACAGAGAGGCTGGTGAACGAGTACAGCCAAATCTCAGCCAGGACACAGTGGCATCCACTATCCAGAATTTTCGAGAAACCAACAGGTAGGATATTGTATAAGGGCTTCTCCTACTGCAAAGTGTAAATACTTTTACCATGTATTACAGTGACTGTATGCCTCTGGTCTCTAATATGTAACTGTATTTTGTCTATCTAAGGATTCAACACCTCCCTCAGGGTGCAGAGGAAAGCTCCTAAATGAAGAACAGGAACATGCTATTGTCAACATGGTGATTGCTGATAATGAAATAAAACTGAAGGGCATTCTATAAAGCTACTCTGAGATGGGTCATTTACTTTTTGTTTTGAATTTCTGCAGCAAAAGAAACAAAATGCATGCATTTACTAAACCCAACAAAACAAAAATGTGGAGAGGCTTCAAAAGACACAATCTATGATCAATAAAATATACTGTCTATATTTTATAAGGGCAGACCTGACACATAAAATAATGCAGTTTCTGTAATTCCATCTAGTGTTAGTGTTTTTATGACATTTTTATGCTACGATTGACTAAATGTTCCTGTTGGAAGAGAACGTGTTAGGGTTTTGGTAGACATAGTGTATTGTGTTAGTGTATTGTTGTATTTTGAAAATTAGTGTTGGAGTTTAGTTTACAATGTGTGATTTTGAGCATGAAATTAACCGTTTTGGCAATTGTGGGTTGTAGGTGTGTTGGTGTGTTAAGAGTTTAGGAAAACTGTTAAAAGTATTGAAAAAATTGTCGTAAAAAACTGTAAATATAACTGTACATTTTAGACAAAATTAACTGTTGGATTTTTAGTAAAATTTTTTGGTATGTTCAACTCAAACAAGTAAATTATATTTAGAAATTTTATTACATTAATAAAGTTAATTATTACTGTGATATTTACTAAGCCACTGAATTATTTTAGTGTACGGTAGGAGTTTTCCAGGTAAGTTTTCAGGTAAGAGAGTATTTGTCCTCTTGATGGGGCCAGACAACTAGTGATGGTGATGGTGTGTGTGTGTGTGTGGACATGTTTCTCTATCCCGGTGGGGACTTCAACCTGAATGCACACAGACTCATAAGGGCTCATGTCACTGTAGGGACCTAAATTGAGGTCCTTATGGTTACAAAAGCTTATAAATCATTCAGAATGAGTTCTTTTAAAAATGTAAAAATGCATAAAGTTTTGTGTGATGGGTAGGTTTTGAGGTAGGGTTAGTGTAAGGGGATAGAATATACAGTTTTTACAGTATAAAAACCATAATGTCTATGGAGAGTCCCCACAAGGATAGTGCGCCAGACATGGTGAAGGCTGAGGGAGTGAGGGAGAGCCTGGCGTGCTCATGACCATAATACATAATAATAATAAAAAAAAAATAATGAAAATAAACTATAAAGAGGTTCTCTATAACACCATTAAGGTTCTATATAGCACTTTCAAAGTATGGTTCTTAATGGAAACGTATAAAAAGTGTTCATTTTAGCACTAAAAAGGGTTACAAGTTGAAGAACCATAACCTGGTTGTCACAGATCCACCATATCTGCACTACACTTCCCAGCACCCTCCTTGATTCTCACCTGTTTGCACATCGTTATCACCTGCACCTGATCTCCTCATCACTGCAGGCAGCATATAAGCACACACCTCACACAGCATCCCAATTCGCCTACTTATACTACGACCTAAAAGTATATACTCTTTTTGTGAAGAAAAAGTACATACTTTTGAAGTTAAACTTAAAAGTTAATGGCCAAAGTATCAAAAGTTCACAATGCTGTTGCAGGTGAAATATAATGTGGATAACATTGAATAAATATCTTTTTGTCAGGTTAAATACTGATAATTGGTCACTTAAGCCCCTTTATCTTTACCTCTCTACTTAACCGTCGGACTCGCACATCCGTCATGTTTGTAGTTTTTTAACACTTTTTATCCGCGTTTCTAGTTCTAATCGAATCCTCGTCCAACTCACAATGGTTTGTGGGCAATATCAGCCGTTAGAGTGTGCGTCGATCTGCACTTCGAATTCTGACTAGAAATAGAAGACCATCCGGGTATCTTTGGAAATACTCATTTCAACATACTACGATTTGGGACATACTAATTCTATTTTCGAATACCATTTAGGACGGATAGTATGCGAATTGGGACGCACCGTTTGTCTGGTCTTGTTTTGAGTAGGACTCACCTTCCTGGTTCCACTTACCTGTCGCCAGCATTTGTTAAGCTTGTTCCTCGTCTTCCTCGTCTTCCCCATCTTCCTCGTCTGCAGTTCTTCTCCATCTCCAAGTCCCTTCACCGAGGTGTGTGCTCCAGCTTCTCCGCCATCCACGACCTCCTCATCCAACTTCAACGATAAAGACTGTCATTATTCCTATTCACCATTCATCTACTTTATATCTCTTCTGATATACTCACCATCCAGTCTGCATATAGTTCTGCTGTCAATAAAACTCTTCAAAAGAACTGATTAAGACTATGACTTGAAGATAATTAACTTCACACCAACTACATAAATTCATCAAATAACTATTCAGAAACGTCCTGTTGCATTCTTATTCTTGAGTCTCTCCATCATTGTCCGACTCTGGTTCGAAAATATAAAGCTAAACACAGCCACTGACAGTTTCTGACATTTTCAGTGCGTGAGATTGTCCTGTTTTGTTGTTGCTGGTATGCCGGAGCAGCAGCTCATTTGCATGTAAAGGCTCAGCCCCCAAAAGTGGCAGTTTTAACATGCTATAAAAATAAACTGTGCTGTATTTTGAGCTAAAACTTCACATACACACTCTGGGGGCATCAGAGACTTGTTTTACATCTTGTAAAAAGGGGCATAATAGGTCCCCTTTTAGAGTGTATCAGTACCATTTTTACCAAGAAGTCTCAAAGCAATAATTGACTTTCTTGACAGAATTTGTAATATCAACTGACAGAATTTAACTCAACTGAAAGGAGTCACTAAATTAGCATCGCATTCCACATGCATCGCAGCTGCAGTCTGCTGTTTCTGAAGGGTTTTTTTCCCCTTTGGAAGTAGATATTAGTGTAGAAGATTTTCTTGGAGTAGGTTATTTTATTGTTTCAAGACGCACTTAAAAGCACTTCAGTCAAAGCGACACCGCAGAGCATGCAGCGAGTGCCTTAATGCTGGGAGGCCAACACACAGCTGCGAGCAGCTGTCTTACTCTCTCTCGCATCACAGCTCGGCTCGCTTCTAAACTCGGACGCTTTAAATAGTGACAGCGGAGAGACAGAAAAGTTGATAAGGACCTTGATCCTTGATAAGGACTTAACACTAAAACATAAGTCATTTGAAAGATCTAAACGCAAATTAGCACATTACAGCCTTGCTAACATCGATGTACTTTTGTAATAGCTTTTAATTGTTCATTGCAGCAATAATTACCCTTCTGAAAAACAGCTTAAACCAGTCTACGCTGGTCCTCCAGATGGGTCAGGCACATGGTTGGCCAGGTTGGGAGACCAGCTAAAACCAGAAAATCAGTTTAAGCTCTGGTTCTCTTTTATTTATAGAACAACTGTATTATTATTTTTTGTACTAAACCAATTTCTCATATGCATAACACTGTTTGCTAAATGGTACAAATGCTAAAGACTTTTTGGGCTCACATTACAGTCAACAGCTTAAAAGGAACAGCTTAATAAGCATAAACAAAATGTGCCATTTAGCCTGCTAACAAGTGTGGGGTGTTAATACTCCAGTTTCCATTTGCTAAAAATAAATTAATTTCAGAACCAAATGGGTTAAAATGGCATCCATGTTTCTGGTTTACAGGGTTACGGTTGTCATTTTTTAAAATCTTATTTTAAATTGTAATAATATTTCTGCTTGCACCATGGCGGATTCGCTATTTCCATGGCGGAATTTGCGAGCGGAAAGACTGAACGCTTCTCCAGAGAGGAATCCTTTTATTTTTAATATTTAGCATGTTTGTGTGCTGCTGCATGTCCCTGTGTGTGTAATAAGCAGAGTGTACGCGCGTTGTGGATCCGCCTCTAGGTGCATATAACTAACGCGCCCTTAAATAACACAAAAACATACTGCACTATTAACTTTAGACCAGGTTTTTGTTGGTCAATGGCGCAGTCGTTTTCAGTTCCCTCAAAATAGCAAACACAAACTTCTTTTCAGACCAGCACGCCCATGGGCGAACAGATGGGGCGCGAGTGCATTTGCTATTTAAAGAACGTGGCACAGGACGTGAAAATGATAACTGCGTTGGGCTGAAACTTGAAAAAAACACTTGCGCCGGATGTATGATAGGGCCCTAAATGTCATTGACGTCAAACCTGACAAAAAATATCAAAAGCCACCATATTTGTATAAGTAAGTGTGAGTGAATAATAGATTTTCATTTTTGGGTGAATTGTTCATTTAGTGCTTTATTCTTGAGTAGCATTTACTGTATTCCGTCAATGCAGTGTTCCTTGGAAAATGGTTCAATATTGGATATTAAATATATATTAGGAAATATGTATATATATATATATACACTCACCTAAAGGATTATTAGGAACACCTGTTCAATTTCTCATTAATGCAATTATCTAATCAACCAATCACATGGCAGTTGCTTCAATGCATTTAGGGGTGTGGTCCTGGTCAAGACAATCTCCTGAACTCCAAACTGAATGTCAGAATGGGAAAGAAAGGTGATTTAAGCAATTTTGAGCGTGGCATGGTTGTTGGTGCCAGACGGGCCGGTCTGAGTATTTCACAATCTGCTCAGTTACTGGGATTTTCACGCACAACCATTTCTAGAGTTTACAAAGAATGGTGTGAAAAGGGAAAAACATCCAGTATGCGGCAGTCCTGTGGGCGAAAATGCCTTGTTGATGCTAGAGGTCAGAGGAGAATGGGCCGACTGATTCAAGCTGATAGAAGAGCAACTTTGACTGAAATAACCACTCGTTACAACCGAGGTATGCAGCAAAGCATTTGTGAAGCCACAACACGCACAACCTTGAGGCGGATGGGCTACAACAGCAGAAGACCCCACCGGGTACCACTCATCTCCACTACAAATAGGAAAAAGAGGCTACAATTTGCACGAGCTCACCAAAATTGGACAGTTGAAGACTGGAAAAATGTTGCCTGGTCTGATGAGTCTCGATTTCTGTTGAGACATTCAGATGGTAGAGTCAGAATTTGGCGTAAACAGAATGAGAACGCGTAAACCATCATGCCTGGAACAGCCTTCCTAGCCTTGTTCGGGAAGCAGACACACTCTGTCAGTTTAAATCTAGACTAAAAACACATCTCTTTACTATGGCATACATATAAAACATTTTTCGTTTATATTATTCAAATCAGTTAAATGATTGTTAGGCTGCATTAACTAGGTCAGCCGGAACCACTGTGCAGGCTGGTGGTGGTGGTGTAATGGTGTGGGGGATGTTTTCTTGGCACACTTTAGGCCCCTTAGTGCCAACTGGGCATCGTTTAAATGCCACAGCCTACCTGAGCATTGTTTCTGACCATGTCCATCCCTTTATGACCACCATGTACCCATCCTCTGATGGCTACTTCCAGCAGGATAATGCACCATGTCACAAAGCTCGAATCATTTCAAATTGGTTTCTTGAACATGACAATGAGTTCACTGTACTAAAAGATGCTCCCAAAGATGCTCTATTGGGTTGAGATCTGGTGACTGTGGGGGCCAGTCACCAGATCTCAACCCAATAGAGCATCTTTGGGATGTGGTGGAACGGGAGCTTCGTGGCCTGGATGTGCATCCCACAAATCTCCATCAACTGCAAGATGCTATCCTATCAATATGGGCCAACATTTCTAAAGAATGCTTTCAGCACCTTGTTGAATCAATGCCACGTAGAATTAAGGCAGTTCTGAAGGCGAAAGGGGGTCAAACACAGTATTAGTATGGTGTTCCTAATAATCCTTTAGGTGAGTGTATATTGCATGCGGTTAATTTTTTCAGTTTAGCACGTTTAAAGAAATTAACGCAGCATCTGTTTTTCTATCATCCTTTGGCGTTACATTATATGATCACACTCTTATTCATGCAAATGCTTTTAAACCATTCAAGCGTGACAAGACAAAAGAGAACACGCTGACTGTGAATGTCCTGACACACACACAGGACAATATATATAACTGAGCAGACAGAATTCAACATTGACTTCAACCACAATGATTTGCAGACAGGTGGGAGAAGCAACAATGACACATAGAGTTTATTACAATATATGACAAAAGGAAAGGTGTTTGAGTGCTGTAACTCAGAGCAACAGGGGATCATAACTGATTCCAACACACTCTCCATATGATTTTCCACTCGCCAAACAAACGATTTGTGAACACCTGCAGACACAACAAGATCCTTTTCTTTACATGCAGCGTTCACAAGCTAAGAATTGCAAGCAAAAAACAAAACACAGCCCGTAAGTCACTGGGTTTGTTTCTCTTGCTAAAGGCAATGTCCTCTATATGCACAACAGGATGAACAGACAAAACATCTCTTTATTTCTATTTTTTCCCAGTCTTTAAATTATAAATGTGACATGGGTGCCTAGAACATTTCGCTTGAAACTAAAATGGCAAAATGGAGTCATCACAAACACCCTTTGGAGGATGATGCAGAAACAAAGAGAGATCTTTTTGCTAAGTTTAAACACAGAAGAGGTTTTGTTTTTGGTTCTCTTTTCACAAAAAGCTTCAGCGTGTTGCTGGGGAGAATGCAGAGTCCCTAGAGGTGACAAACAGCCCTTATTACTGCCAATCTACGCCTACCTGTGCCTCAAAGGATGTCAGGATCCAACCTGCCAGCCCTGTGCTCATGATACTGAGAAGATCAAACATGAAGTGTTTAAAAGGAGGGGAAAAACAGGAAGTTGGGCTGCAGTGTGTGAAGGAGTCTGGAGATTTTCACACAGCCCTGATACGAAGGGCTCTGTTGTCTGGGTGACACATCTTACGTTTAAACCCGAACATGGCATTGCTGTCTGTCACTGATAGTGCATGTCTGAATGCCAAATCATTCTGCTTTAGGGACAATGTTAATTTACATTTTTTTGACATAAAAGATGGCATTTTCTGATAAGTATGTTTTTAATAGAGCGGTAATTCTATGAAATGGGTGTCTTTTCCATTTAATTAAATGCGGATTATTTTAGGTAAACATTCTATTAATATAACTAATGAGCTTAGTGTTGTTTAATTGCCATGTTAAATTTGTAAATGTGTACATTAATAGTAGAATAATGCCTTCAGAATAGTAGTAGGTTGATCATAAACTCTCTCAAGGGTTGAAAAAATACATATAAACTTCTCAAATATCAGTGTCTACAAAATAATGTTGTAAAATAACAAGATTGGCATTCCCTTATGACGAAAAAATAATACAAAACTGGAGACTTCAAATTGAAAAGTTCACTTCTTTAAGATTTATGCAATCGTCCGTTGCTTTAAAGGAGAAAAATGGGTTGATGTACAAATTGGGATGCAACTTAAAATACATTGGCAACTAAAATCTAATATATACATGCACAGTACTGTTCAGTCATTTTTTAGAACATTCAGCAAGGATGCATTAAATTGACAGTAAATACATTTATAATCTTACAAATGATTTCTATTTCAAATAAATGCTGTACTTTTGACCTTTCTAGTCCTCAAAGAATGCTGAAAAAAATATCATGGTTTAAACTACATTAATGAGCAGCACAACTGTTTTCAACACTGATAATAATCAGAAATGTTTCAGCATATTAGAATGATTTCTGAAGGATCATGTGACAATAAAGACTGATGCTGAAAATTCAGCTTTACCATCACAGGAATAAATGACATTTTTAAACAGATTAAAATCAAAACTGTTTTAATCGGTAATAACATGTACAATATTTCACAGTATTACTGTTTTTACTGTATTTTTGATTAAATAAATGCAGCCTTGGTAAGCATAAGAGACTTCTTTCAAAAACGTTACCAACTGAAAAAATCTTACCAACCCCAAACGTTTCAACAGTTGCATGTTTGTATGTGTTTCATATAAAACAATTGACAAGATATTGTTGTTGTTTTTAAAACGTCTATACTAACACTAAATAAGAGTTTGCATGAGCTATTTAATGTAATTTTAACACATATGCATTTGACTGTGTAGAATGACCCAGATGGCCACTAGTTTGTCTGTCTCTATCTTTCGACTCTCTTGAACTCCTCCTTTTTTCTCAGTCCCTTTTTCTCTCAGAGCAAAGTGAACCTCTGAAAAATTAATTTGCACGGTGCCGCAGTTTGGTGCAAGTATGCTAATTCTGTATAGGTGCACTAAAGTGTCTCACGCCTGGAGGGTGCACCTGCAGCTGAGCCGACTGCAGGTGTTAGATAAAGCGTCAGACAATCTTAGAATCCCCTTGTTTTTAAAGCCCACGTGGGAAAATGTAAGTAAGTAGCTCGTGACATTTCGGTAATTAGCCTCTTGACATAATTCAAAAGGAAAATGTTATCTGCTAATATGCTTATGACAGAGGTGAAAGCCTTGAAAGAGCATTTGAGTGGGTTCACACGCATTAGTGATTGAGTTAAATATATTAATGACATCACTCAGAGTCAATTAACAAAGCCTCTGAGGTTCATTCAAACATGTCATTCTTTGCTTTAGAAATATTCA
Organism: Rhinogobio ventralis; assembly: GCA_039654625.1. Taxonomy (NCBI): domain Eukaryota; kingdom Metazoa; phylum Chordata; class Actinopteri; order Cypriniformes; family Gobionidae; genus Rhinogobio; species Rhinogobio ventralis. The sequence continues at coordinate 4,680,314 of CM077215.1, forward strand.
AATGCAGTCACTATTGTTATACAGATATTGTGATTCTCCCTGTCTCTCAAAGTCAGTAATGTGTTCTGAATGGAGAGGATATTCTCGAATGCAAACCTCACTGAAGATACAGTCTCAGCCTGTCTGTTTCAGGCGAACACATTATGACTATCGTTCCAGGCGAATGCATTATAATCACAGAACAGATTTGATCAGTCTAATTACATTGAAAATCCAGCTATTTCCTAGAGACATTTGCACTAATGTAAGAAAAGTATGCAAGTGGATCTGTAGGTCCATTTGGATAATGCTCACCATGTCTAAAACTTGCTTACAGCTGTCCAGCTAAAAAGCAAAATTTAAATGTTAATTTGGGGTCATTGGCTTTTAAGACAATCACAAGAAATTTCTACAATTAGAAGTCAAGTCAAGTCACCTTTATTTATATAGCGCTTTTTACAATGCCGATTGTTTCAAAGCAGCTTCACAGTGTTAAACAGGAAAATAATGCAACAGAATTTGATTCGGCTGTACAGACGCTCTGGAGAAAACGGTGATGTTATCCAGCTCATTTCAATTATCATATAGTGACAATGCGGGCAGTAATTTTTTTGGATACTTAGCTGAAAATGTAGTGTCCCCAACTGAGCAAGCCAAGCCAAAGGCGACAGTGGCAAGGAACCAAAACTCCATCAGGTGGCATAATGGAGAAAAATAAACCTTGGGAGAAACCAGGCTCAGTCGGGGTGCCAGTTCTCCCCTGGCCATCATGCTGTGTCGGTGAGGCAATTATTAGATAGGAATATTCGAAAGATCGGAGTCATCACGCCGGAGACGGTATATTGGGATGTCGTGTCGATAAGGTAATTTATTAGATAGGAATATTCTAAAAGGTCGCAGTCATCACGCCGGGTTTGGGTTTATTGAGGATGCCATGACGATGAGGCAATTTCAGGGGGAGTCTAATTGACACGGTCTCTGCAGACACTTCAGGGATGCGTTGGTCATGTCTGGGCACAGGTCCACCATCTGATCTGGATACGGCCCGGATCCGGCTGACTGCAGTAAACCTCGGGATAAACAGAGAGACTAACATTAGCATAGATGCCATTCTTTTGATGATGTAACGAGTACATCAGGTGTTATGGGAAGTGTTCCCGGTTCCGGCTGACCTAGTTAATGCAGCCTAACAATCATTTAACTGATTTGAATAATATAAACGAAAAATGTTTTATATGTATGCCATAGTAAAGAGATGTGTTTTTAGTCTAGATTTAAACTGACAGAGTGTGTCTGCTTCCCGAACAAGGCTAGGAAGGCTGTTCCAGAGTTTAGGTGCTAAATAGGAAAAGGATCGACCGCCTGCAGTTGATTTTGATATTCTAGGTATTATCAACTGGCCAGAGTTTTGAGACCGCAATAGACGTGATGGAGTATAATGCGTTAAGAGCTCGCTCAAGTACTGGGGAGCTGAACCATTTAGTTCTTTGTAAGTAATTAGCAAGATTTTAAAACGTATACAATGTTTAATAGGGAGCCAGTGCAGGGTTGACAGAACCAGGCTAATATGGTCATACTTCCTGGTCCTAGTAAGAACTCGAGCTGCTGTGTTTTGGACCAACTATAATCTAGCCTTGAGGTCATGAACGGATGAAATAACTTTTCAGCATTTTGCATTGAAAGTATGTGCCGTAATTTAGATATATTTTTAAGATGGTAGAATGCAGTTTTACAGATGCTAGAAATGTGGCTTTCAAATGAAAGATTGAAAAAATGAAATGAAAAATGAAAGAAACCTTGTAGCCTGCATGATAACTTTACTATAGAGACATAGCCTACGTAAATCAGCAAAAGTCACAACAGCAATGCCCAATACATCACAGAAAACCAAATGCTTAAATTTACAAGGCATAAAAACACACTTACGATTTATGAGTTATATAAGCCCAGTGGTGCAAATAAAGACATTTTTATGTTTTGTTTTAAACATGAAATACATGCAGTCATACCTCAAATGTAAATTTTGAAGCCACTGTGTGCTTTAAAAAATGGAAATTGCGAACAGTTTGCGACCAGGAATAATGCATAAAACAATAGTCATCTAAAAAATTGGTGGGCTAGAACTTCCAAATTTCAGGTTTTACTTTTGAGCTGCTCACTCAGTGGGTCAATATTGAAAAGAGCCCTTTATTTTGTTGCCCCTTAAAATACATTTTCCCAATGTATCATTTAAAAAAAAGCAAGAAAGGAAAAATAGACTAAAGTAATTTTGAAAAAAAACTATACAAACATAATTTTGCATGTCTAAGAAAATTTCATCCGCTGCTGGTATTTGTTATCTTAATGACTTTGTATCATCCTATACAGATGCAGGTTTCAAAAAGTGGTCTCAATATGGACTTAATAAGAAATGAATGAATTTTTCTTTTTTTCTTTTTTTTTTAGATATTTACAACTAAGACAACGCATAAGGAAGTGTTAAAAAAACCTCCCTAGAACTTTGTTTTAAAGAAATACAAACCAGACTTAGAATATCTGTTTGTTTTTTTGTTGTTGTTGTTTTTTTATATATATCTTATTATTTTATTCAAAGCTTCCTGCACTGTCGGTGTTGCCCAAAAGCAGGGGTGGGGAACGTTGATCCTGGAGGGCCACTCTCTTGCAGAGTTTAGCTCCAACCCTGAAAAAAACACTCACCTGCCTGTAACTTTAGTAATCCTGAAGACCTTGATTAGCTTCAGGTGTGTTTGATTAGGGTTGGAGCTGAACTCTGCAGGACACTGGCCCTCCATGACCAACGTTCCCTACCCATGCCCTAGAGGCTTCCCAGCCTGCCGGCACCGCCCTGGTCACCTGCCCGTTACGTGAGGGGGGAGTTATGTCACGATTAGGTTCTGTTTTGATTTAGTTTTTATTGTGTTCCGTGTCTGTTCTGTTTGACCCAGTTTTCCAGTGTGTTTCACTGATTTATCCCTTTTACCTGTTATCTTGTTAATTACTTGTTCGTTTCTTCTAGTTTGCTATGTATTTAAGCCCTGTGTTTGGTTCAGTTCAGTTGTCCGTTGTTGCATTTAGACTGAAAACTGTTGTGATTAGATCCTGTTTGAACTTCATTTCCAACCACTTGTGACAATTAGGTGTACTTGGATGTTTTTATTTTCTGCATAATGTTTGATATAATTAAGACTAAACAATGTTGTGGTTCAAAATAAAAATATTAAAGTAAAAATAGAATTATTATGAGGTTATGACTCATAATTTATTTATGTTGTAGGCCATTACTTTTCAGGTAATATTAAGCCTATTTCTTGAAAAAGATTTTTAGAACTGAAAGAGCTTTATTCACCTTTAGAGCAAAAATGAGATGTTGGTACAAGTGGCAATTAGAATGATGTTTCATGTCTCTGATAATGTGTTTTCACACGTGGACTGTGTTTGAAAACAAAATGATAGGAAATAATAATCTACATTGAAGTTACTGAGGGAGATAATGCGGTTTATCTCTAGCACATGCAATTGCACAGGTCATTCGATAGTGTATTCTGTGTTGCCCACAGTAAATAATAGCTCTTGTATGCACCACTTGCTGGCCCCTCAGAGCCACTTTGCACACATAATTATGTAATCATGCTCATCTTGCCTGCTGAAAGCCTGAGATAGATCTGACAATTGGAGGCATTCAGGCTTTTGACAACTGCACCATAATCAGCCATCTGATTCTTTCCCAGCTCCTCTGTTTCGATAAACATCAATCCCAACCATACAGCCATGACAAACAATCAGGGACTTTCATCAGATCAAAACGCAGCACAAAGCCACAACGCGATTTTGTGGCGTTTTGAGTCTAAAAGCAGATCCATATCATAATCAGTTTGCGAAATGGACCTAATTCATTAATAAAAAGATATTTATGGCAATTTCTTTCAGGCATGAAATTCCTGGTCCACTGAATCTAATAGATGCAAATGATGGATTATAATTTGCAATAATCCATTACCAAGTGATTACCTTTTTTTCTTCAACAATTTGCAGTGAGCCGCATTGTTTCTTAGTAAGTTTTCTCTGCGCTCGAGTGAAATCACAACCAATTATGGTCAGAGCACATAATCAAAAGATTCCAACCAAAATAACACCTTGACTTTTGCTCCAAGCACTCCAATGTTTCTAGATGGAGGCTAACAGTAATGAACACAGAGATTTTGCCGCTATAGCTTTACGTTCTGACACAAAAAGGGGTCAGTTTCTTGGACACAGATTAAGTGCCCAATCAGCCAGGTTAAATTGCATTTGTCATTTTTCATTGAAAATCCTTTGTGGTCTTGGATTGGGTTTATATTGTGCCATTGAAATCAATCCAATAGGTAATACAGAGCAGCAGTCAGCAGTATCAAGCTAAAAGATGATCAAATATACTTATGTAAAGGGCATCCCCAAACAAAACATGGCTCAACAATAAGGATTCAATAATTATTATTTTTTTTACAAAGGTTTAATATAGGCTAAAAATCGAATGGGATCGTTTAGATTTTTTCATATTTTTTACAGTAGTCTCTTATGCTCACCAAGGCTGCATTTATTTGATAAGAAATACAGTAAAACAGTAATATTGTTTTCTATTTTAATATATTTAAAATGTAATTTTATTCGTGTCAGCAGCCATTGCAGTGTCACATGAATCTTTAGAAATCATTTGATGCTCAAGAAACATATTTGATTATTACTAATTATGTTGTATTCTTATTAATGTTGAAAACAGTTGTGCTGCTTAATAATAAATGAAACTACAATAAAAAAACATATTAGATCTTTTCCAATAATAGCTAGAAGTTTGAAAAGCTATAATGTAGCTCCATGACCGCAATAAATACCTACACAGGCTTTTGATGAAAAATTATGGCATATGTTGCAAAACATGACTGATTTGTTTATCATTTTCAACTCATTCTAATAGAGGCATCCAAGACTATCAACTCATTCTTGCAGTTCAACACAACTTCATCTGTCAACCAGCCAGATAACTTTGACTGGTATACTTAAATCAGCTAAATTTACAATGTCACCAAAACAAAACAAAAAAATTGCATAGCATAAAAACGTGCATATGCTTAACAAATGTTCAAAAGATTTATTATTTATTTATTGTTGACCCTTGACCAGTCAGATCTGGTCACCATCTCATGAGACATGATCGCATCCATCATAGGCCTGTTAGGTAATTCTAATAACTACTTTGCTGATGAACATTATAATATTACTTCTTTTTCTTGCTTAAATTAGCCAGCTATAAAAGGCCATTACTTTGAAAGTAAAATCAAGCATGAAAGCTGTGCTTCCCGTTTTCTAAGACTCCCCATGCACTGCAGCCTGTAATTAACATTCATCTAAATATTCATTCAAATATTACAGTGTCACTTTAAAAGGATAAAAACTAAATGTTAAAAATGCAATGTGAAAATTTGGTTTTAACAAAAAAAAAAAAAAAAAAAATCCATTAAATGAAAAAAAGGTGAAATGAATCACTGAAACCAATTGCTCTAAATTGCCACCTTTGTCACAAAATACTTCTAATTTCTCTTAATATGTCTCATGACCATTACTAATAACTGTTTGAATCATGTACACTGGCAGGTATAATTACAGAGCAACCGTAACACACTGTGAAAAGCGTGATTCATTTGATTATAAAATATACCATTTCATTTTCAATAGGTCTCCATGGCTCTCCCTCTGATAGAAATTGCTTTCAATTCAAACACACATACGAGCCCAACGCTGACATACAAGAGATTAAACTCAGAAAATCTGCATAAACATTTATTTTCTTGTCTACTGCCCGCCTTCCACAAACATTTGAATAAAATCAATTGTTCCACCTCAACAACTTCAAGGTTTCCCCACCATGCCAAATGAGTCAATATAACAATCAATCGTGTGTTTAACTGGCATTTACTTCACAGAAAAATACAAAGGCATAAACATAAAGCCCTGTCTGTGTGACGGCACCCCAGCCTCTGTTTTGTCCTTGCCAAACGGGAAATAAACAGGTCCTGAATCAGAAAAATGAGAAAACACATCGGCATCGGTGCCGCAGATTACTATTCCACAGGTGTGAACTCCGACTGGCATAAAGGAGAAATCAGAAGTACAGCTTCGCAAACAAATAAATAATAAAAACATTGTATGAAAAATACAGGACATTTCTGGAGAGTTTCAGATCACAATTTCTCATCTCAAACAGAATGCCTAAGCAAATAAATGATTCTATGGCGAATCGAAGTAAAAACTGAACGTCTAAATCATTCATTGAAGCACTCTGATATCACAAATATAAAATGGTGTGTGTTTTCATATTAATCTGGAAAAGTTTGTGACAGTCACTCCAGCAGTTTCACACAAGGCATGCTGAGATGAGCCAAACCTCATCTTGCATTAAAAATGCAGGATGTAAATTATAAATGCTGTCTTGGTCTTGGTTTGAAAATGGCGCTGGACTGCAAAGGCCAGACAGATAATTAGTCTTACATTCGTTAGGCCTGGAGGACAGATAAGGAGTCCTTTTGTATTGTCCCATATTACACTTTAGTTGTTAAAACTAACTCAAAGGAGAGAAATTCCAGCTAAATCATATCCCAGCAGTGGGTTCAGCTGTCTCTCAGTGATAAAGCTACTACAGTTTTTGCACAAACAAACACTGAATAAATGTTTTCCTTCTTCGATAATGAAAATGTCTCAGGTCTCAGAGACAGGTGAACCTCAAGTAAACATGCTGAACATATTGAGCGCAGGGACACGATTTCCACCCGATCTAATCAGTCATATTTCCTCAGTTGTATTTGTTGGCTTATGACTTTGTCATTTTGTGAGTGTGCCACAGATGATAGATGAGTATAGCTAAACACATTTTCAGCCCTGTGGTCTACTCTCCTCATCGAAAATTAAGTCTATTTTGAACGCGTGCACGTTCACAGCTGTGTCTGGACATGAAACAGCCAAAAACCGATTGAGGGCTGAATTGGACTGACAGTTAAAAGAGAAAATCCGGCCCAAGTGAAGATTCCAGATCACAAAATCTGACACGTGTCTTAGGCACACATCACGCCTTCCTCATTTCAAAGTAGACCCCTGGTGTTCGAATCTTTTTCAAAGATCATGAAAAGACATCTTAGTGTCTTTACATGCATGAATATGTCCACGCCTGTTCATACATTATAAAGCTGATTTCTTTTGTATTAACGATTCAGATATGTAGCAATCAGAATAATTTAGTTCAGATACTAAATCAACTTAAGGGACCAAGGGAGGCTCTGTTTCTTTGGTTTCAGCTCAAATGGTGACCCAAGGAGGTGTATATCAAAGACATTTGAAGGCAAGCCTGCAAGTTTAGCAAAAAAAACACAGGCCTTCTTTTTTAATGGATGTCAATGGAGGAAAGACTTCACTATGCTGAGTAAACTGCTTTTGTGGGAAAACGGCTTATCATTTAATGAATCGACAGCCCATCGGCTTATCGTCAACATGTTTGCTCTTAAACATTTGCTTTGGATTGATCTATTTTTAGAGTTTACACCAAAAATGGTGTTTTATAAGAGAAGTCACAGACAATTGAACGACAGGTTGGATTCAGTTCACGGCACTTTTCATTCGTTTTTATGGTATCCGCAAACATAGATTGACTGTCACACAACTATGAACAAAAATTCAATGACGTCAAAGCTGTAAAGTGATCCAAGTTGGCCATTACACTTTCTCCAATAGAGCCACTGACCCTCGTATCTCTGTATATATTACCAGTCCTAGAGAAAGGTAATCGGCTTCCCATTCATGTTGGCTCAAGACCCGCCGGAACTATTCGACTTCTTCTACCAGGTAAATGCCATGTGACTGATGCTTTAAAGAGACCTATAGCTCATAAAACAATCAAACAGTAACTGGGAAAATGTAAGGTCAGCTGGTCACTTTCGCAAAATTAACCCCAACAGGGTGTTCAGGAGGACATGGAGTGCTTACAACACACCTACTCATTAACCCTCATCCTTAACAAATCCTTCCCTCGATGTTTTTTTGTGTTATTTCTTTATTTTATTTAGCTTTAAATTTCTAGATTTTATCAATAAATATTTAATAAATAATAATGTAAGCACATTCTTTCAACTTAAATTCAAAATAACTCACTATTTCATGCATAACCCTTTTAATTCAGCTCAAAATATCTTACATTGTGCGTCTCTGCCGACCTCTTGTGAAAAAAAATTATTTCATGACTCTTGCCACTAGATGGCCTTATAGCTCTATATGGAGCAAACGAGCTGTTCCGCTGGGTCCTAAAGTCAATTTCTCTTCAGTATGCATTCAGATACACATGTAGACATTATAAAATCATTTTTTGGTAAAGTTTTAGCATTTTTTGATTTTTCTGTATGTACTGAAGCATTCCTCCCATTCCATTCATTCCTAAGGGGGTCAAATTGAACCTACTTTTTTAAAATTTCAACCACAAAACTCATCGAATCCAGTCTATTTTTTTGTGTATTCGTGGTTCAAGTACGACAAAAGGGTCTTGGGTCTTGGACCACTCCGACAAACACTTAATTAAAAAATTTTTTTTTTTATATATATATAATTTAAATGAGGGAAGGATAAATAATAAATATAAATCAAATATATTTCTATATGTTTTTTTTTTTTTTTTTGAAATTATGCTAGACTATAATCTCATCCCTTTATTTATTTGTAAAATAGTTAATTATAGACCTTATGTAGCCCCCTCCCTTTTCAGCGCTGCCCTTGTTGTGTTCTGTCTTTCGGTTTGTATTTCCACAGCATGAAGGTAAGATCTTATGGATTTATGAATAACCCGCTCGTTTTAAAATCTTCCTGGTCTACTGGCATTTGTTATGACAGCCGCTTCAAACATTACAATGCACATGATAACTTTCGTTAACTCTACATTAAGTAAATCCACTTCACCAGGTAATTACTCTTAAACAGCAATGCCATAGAAATATACAGAGCTACCGCAAAAATGGAAGTTCAAAGACAAAATTCTAAAAAGTCCTAGCAAGAAGATGAACACTTCAACAAAATTACTGTATTCTGACACCTTTCTATCATAACCAGCATTAACTTCTTGAGCAATTTGAGCTACAGTAGCTCGTCTGTTTGTTCGGAACACACGGGCCAGCCTTCGCTCCTCACGTGCATCAATGAGCTTTGGCCACCCATGACCCTGTCTCTGGTTCACCACTGTTCCTTCCTTGGACCACTTTTGATATATACTGACCACTGCAGACTGGGAACACCCCACAAGTGCTGCTTTTTTTGGAGATGCTCTGACCCAGTCGTCTAGCCATCAAAATTTGTCCCTTGTCAAACTCGGTCAAATCCTTACGCTTGCCCATTTTTTTTTAGGACAAAATGTTCACTTGCTGCCTAATATATCCCACCTACTAACAGGTGACGTGATGAAGAGATAATCAGTGTTATTCATGTTATGCCTGATCAGTGTATATATATATATATAAAACCAGAACTTCACCATGAAACAAAACTGGCAATTCTTATTTTTTTATGGAATATTGTGGTATTTATTATAAATGATTTATAATACATTTATAATACATCATTATTTTTTTTTATTCATGTGCCCTTGTAATCTTCAATTCTCTTCTCTGATGACGAGTTCACTGACACATGACATCCAACATGATCAATTCTTAATGGACATTTTGTCCTATTCTAGAAGCCGTTTTAAATCGGATATACTTTACTGCCCGAAGATGTAGTTACATCATCTACCAGCAGGGGCCATATTAACCAGCTAAACCTTGACCCCTTGAATGCACATAATATTTTAAGCCAAATACGTGGCTTCAGCTGTCAAAGTGGCCTATTAATAACAACACAATAATAAACTAAAAATTAGTTCTCAGCTTTCTAATCATATAGTTTGTTAATTGGTTTCAGAAGTCTTTTAAAGTCTAATTATATTCAAATTGACATGCTCTTACCTGGAGGGTCATGTAAGGCCCTTCATCAGTTCCAGTAAATGAATATTAAGAAGAAGAAAGAAAAAAACAAACAGCCAGAGCTTATGACCATTAAACACAGCTAATTAATGTTAATACCCTAAACAAAAGGAGACCTTGAAGTCTTCCCCTCAGGCCATTCATTTAGGAGGGTCAGGGAGTTATTCATAATGAAACACTGCATCAAATTGAATAGACAAAGACAAAAGATGAATCTTTCACCGTTATAAGCCATTTTGTCTCTCTCAAAAAGAAAGCAACTCTGTAAAGTGGAATGAATGCCCCTGCACTTTGTTCTGATAGGACAACCTCTTAATTTTGGATAAAAATATATAGGACACAGTAATCATTAGCTATAGTAAGTGCATTTTCTCTCTTGTTATTGATTAAAGAGCGGATGTTATTTTTGCAATTTTCTGAAAATAAGTGAAAGACGTATTATATTACAGATAATGATTAAAATATCTTGATATTATGGTGGTTTTTTAAATTCAGTGTGACTCGGTGGGTGTCAGTTTCTTCCTTAGAACCATGTCTACTGACAAGGTGGGAAATAAACTGGGGTGACACTGCTGAACACAGACTTTTATTAGTTGTGAGGTGTTTACGATTAGATGCATTTATAAAACAATTGAGCTCACATTATCCTGAAACAGCTACAGCTCAGATGTGGAGAAGATCTGAACAGTGTGACTCATATTAAAAGATTTTCTTTATGTATAGGAAAGCTGATTTAAATCAAGCTCATGAGTTATCTACCAATAAGTCAAATATGAAAAGTTTCCATGCATATTTGTCCAATAGGCATATATGTGGTTATACCTACAATTTGGTGCCTTTTGAGATTTGAAACTTTTGACAAATAAAATGTCTCTCTTGTATATAATTAAAGTGTCTTTGTTTCATAAAATGCTCATACCCGTTTTTAAAAGGTTGTACAAGGTCTACTACAAGGACTTGAATTTTTATTATTTACAAAAATAATAAAGTCTTTTGTTCTCACCAGCATAACTGTAATGTTGTGAAATATTATTACATTTAAAAAATAACTGTTTTCTGTTTTAATATATTCTAAAATGTAATTTATTCCTGTGATGGCAAAGCTGAATTTTCAGCATCATTACTCCAGTCTTCAGTGTTACATGATATTTCAGAAAATCATTCTAATATGCTGATTTGGTGCTCAAGAAATATTTCTTATTATTTACAATAATCAGTTCAGTGTTTCAGGATTCTTTAATGAGCAGAATGTTAAAAAAGAACACCATAAACCTCCATGCTGGATTGCGTCGATGATCATCTATTGATGATAGCCATAGATATTATCAAAAGCATCACACATTAGCAATATTAAATTTGGCATTTCCAATTAAAGGGTAACTCAACCCCTGTTCAGAGCCTAACTCCACCCACTGGCAATATTTGGAAAATGCTAGAAAAGCGGAGACAGAGCAGACGAACCGAGGGCAGGGCTGAGCGGGAGGCATGCACCTGAGACCTGCAGTGACGGATTGATTGACAGCTGTCAGACTCGCAAAGATGGAGAGTGACTGGAGTGATGCCAGTAGCTTTGCAACAGAGCGGTCATTCGAAGTAGAGGACTTTTCTCCCCCACCTTCACCTGAATTGAAGGTGGGGGAGAAAATTGTCTGTGGACACAGGGCCAGAGCCTTATCAATTCGAGCTGCTGGCTCAAACTGCGGTCTTACCTCCCGATGCCGACGATGCTAGCGAAGCAGCAGCGCAAGAGAGAATAGGACCACTGACCTAATCTATAAACAGTCAAATCCTTATACTGAATGCCACTAAAAATAGATCAGATACATGCTGAGGGATTATTATGTAGTGAAACTACATAATGTTTTATATGGTTTGAACCCTGAATTCTGTTTCCACCCTAAGGGGGTGTTGGAGGGATAGAATAAATGGAAGGCTAGATTAAGAGTCGACAGGAGTTTGTGTGCTATTTACTCACGCAATAAACTAGAGAATACGACATGGGGTCAGAGTAGGATACTGTAATAAGCTTGCGGAAGAAGTTTTGTTTCGGGGAAAGTTAAGCTTTATGAGTTTTGAAGTCGCGAAGAGCAGCAGGAGAACAACGCGCTCCAGGTGATGCAGCTGCCGGGGGGAGAGAGCCGCCCACGCCGGGCCCGTGTGCTACATTTAGCATCCAGCCACCTGAGCCATTTAACTTCTCTAAACTAATGAATGGGAAAGATAGATCCGACGGCTCGAAAATTTCCATCTAGCCAGTAATCTCCATACTTCCACGCAAGCCAATCAAATAAATACACTCATGTACTGTATGGGCGATGAAGCGGATGACATTTTAAAGGAGCTGAATTTGACGAACGAAAACATGGAGCGTTACGACGCAGTGAAGGAGGGTTTTCACGCGTTCTTTGTTGTGAAGAAAAACTTAATCTACAAAAGAGCACGTTTCAACATAAGAAAACAAGGGAAAAACGAACCAGTCGACTCATTTGTGACTGCACTGTACTCCTTGGCTGAACACTGCAAATATGGGCCATTGCACAACGAACTAATCAAAGACAGGTTAGTCGTTGGTTTGAATGATGTCCGTCTGTCGGAGCGAATGCAGTTAGATAAAGATCTAACGTTGGAAAAAGCCATTGATATGGAAAGACAGACTGAAGCAGTGAAGCAGCAGCAGAGTAACTTGCGTAGTGAATGTGTTAATGCTTAAACGTCTGACTCCGTAGATAGAGTCATAAGCAAAAGTAAGCCATCTCATAGCAGACAGAGGGTCAAAAGTGGACATGGAGCAAAAGAAAAATTTAAACAGTCACAGTCAAGATGTCAAAAGTGTGGAAAAAGCCCATCTCAACCGAAAGCACACTGCCCTGCAAATACTGTACTGTGTCATGCCTGTGGAAAAAGGGGTCACTACCAAAAAAGTGTGTGCTTCATCCAGAAAGGTGAATGAGATTCAAGAACAGGACCCAGGCATATTTTTAGGCACTGTAGTTGCCGAGGGTGATCCTTGGCTGACTGATATTAAAATAAAAGACTGTGAAGTACAGTTCAAAATCGACACAGGCGCCAATGTCACTGTTATGCCAGACCACATGTTCCATGAGATATTCAAAGACTGCAACAAACCAGCACTACAGAGAGTGACCAAGCCTTTACTTGGACCTGGATGATCACCACTTAGTGTGATTGGAGTCTCAAACATGCTGCTTCAGAAAGGAGACAAGCATACAATGGAACAAGTGTATGTTGTTAAGAATTTACATTCGCCACTGCTAGGCAGACCCGCCATCATCAAACTGGGTCTTGTCACACATGTTGATAGCATAAGCATTCACACTCTACAGGAATGCTATCCAAAGCTGTGCAGTGGGCTAGGACTGTTACAGCAGCCGTACACCATTAAACTGAGCCCAAGAGCAGTTCCATTTTCCCTCAAAACTCCACAGCGCATTCCACTTCCACTCATGCCAAAAGTTAAGGACGAACTACAACGGGGGGTCATAAGCAGGGTGGAAGAACCCACAGAATGGTGTGCAGGCATGGTCATGGTGCCTAAAAAGTCCGGTGCTCCACGCATTTCTGTTGACTTAACAAAGCTCAACGAATCTGTGCAAAGGGAGAAATTCATTCTTCCCTCGGTTTAACAGACTCTTGGAATGTTAGCAGGAGCTAGTGTTTTTAGCAAGCTAGATGCAAACATGGGGTTTTGGCAAATTCCTCTAGCTGAGCAGTCCGCCAAGCTGACCACCTTCACCAGACCGTTTGGGCGATACTTCTTTAATCGTTTGCCCTTCGGTATTACATCAGCACCTGAGCACTTCCAAAATCGTATGGTAACTTAAGTCACAGAGGGCCTGGACGGTGTGGTCTGTCACATGGACGATGTGCTCGTGTGGGGGTGTTCTCAAGAGGAGCATGATGTGCACCTTCACGCAGTGCTCCAAAAGATGGAAAATGCTGGCGTTACCCTAAACTTAGACAAATGTGCCTTGTCACAGCGTGTAGTCAAGTTCTCGGCCACATTATCTCAGACACAGGAGTGCAACCAGACCCAGCTAAGACAGCAGCAGTCCAGGAGATGCCTGAGCCAACACACATTAGTGAGCTCAGGAGTTTTCTTGGGATGGTCAACCAGCTGGGAAAATTCATTCCGTTTGGCGGAAAAAGATAAACCCCTCAGAGATCTTCTCTCCAAGAAAAATTGTTGGTTTTGGGGGGAGGAACAAGTCAAAGCTTTTAGGAACTTGAAGGAAGACTTGTCATCTGCACCATTGCTGACCTTGAACGATGCAAACAAGCTGCTCAAGGTATCTGTGGACGCATCATCATATGGACTGGGAGCAGTCCTGCTGAAAAATGAGGGTGGTGATTGGAGACCTGTTGCCTACGCGTCATGGTCTCTTACTCCTGTTGAACAAAGATACGCTAGGAGATAGAAAAGGAGGCTTTGGGGCTGACCTGGGCATGTGAGAGATTTCGTGACTTTTTGATTGGCTAACATTTTGAGATGAAAACTGATCACAAACCATTGTTGAGTCTCTTAGATGGCCAAGAACTGGATGCCCTACCTCCCTGCATCCAACATTGCGTAAGACTGAATGAGACTGATGCGTTATTCATACAAGATTGAAGAGAAGAGCTTATGGACTGCAGACACTCTGTCACATACTCCACTACCTGCTGACAAAGAGAACATGAATGATGAACTCATGGAAAGCACTAACATTTACGTGGACAGCATTGTGGAGCATCTCCCAGTAAGCCAATCTTTCCTAGACAACCTAAGAGAACACCTCAAATCAGACAGTGTTTGCTCAAATGTCATGAAAATGTGTCAGGAAAAATGTGTCAAGACGTGTGGCCTGAGTCCAGTCATTGCACAGGGACTGAGAAGCTTTACTGGTCTGTAAACGACGGTCTTCTTCTAAAAGGTACAAGACTAGTCATTCCCTCTGCATTGCGGAATTATGTCCTTGCCAAGCTGCACGAAGGGCATCAAGGAGTAGTTAAATGCAGAGAATGTGCGCGTCACAGTGTGTGGTGGCCGGGACTTAGCCAGCAGTTGAATCAGCTGGCTCTAAAAAATGTCATGCTTGCATTAAGGAGCGCACTAATCACACTGAACCACTGATCCCATCAGATTTTCCTGAGAGGCCTTGGCAAAAGTTAGGGACAGATCTGTTTCTCCTGAAAGGGAAATCCTAACTTTTAGTTGTGGATTACTATTCACGGTATGTCGAGGTGGCAAATTTTTCACTCACCAGCTCTGCAGATGTCACTACACACCTAAAGTCTATCTTCGCACGTCACGGCATCCCAGAGACATTGGTGAGCGATAATGGGCCACAGTTCTCATCCAGCACTTTCTCGGATTTCGGATTTAAACATGTCACTAGTAGCCCGAAGCATCCACGCAGCAATGGAGAGGCAGAGCGGGCTGTACAGACTGTAAAAAACCTCCTCAAAAAAGCGCAAGATCCTTACCTTGCCTTACTGTCATACAGATCAACTCCTCTTCACAATGGGTACAGCTCAGCTGCTCATGGGACGCCGCCTTTGTACTATGGTACCAACCCTCCCTAGACTGCTGGACCCTTTGTTACCTGATAGCGCCACCATAAGTGTTCGGGAGAGAGAGAAAAGAAGTGCAGACATGAGATATTTCAACAAACGTCATCGAGTGCATGACCTGAACAAGCGATCAGGTCTGGGTCACGGATCAAAATGTGTCGGGAACTGTGGTGGAGGAACATCCAACACCACGTTCTTACCAGGTGGATGTGCCTCATGCAACTGTTCGTAGGAACTGCCATTTCCTCATTCTTATGGATGTTAAAGGAACACGCCGACTTTTTGGGACTTTAGCTTATTCACCATATCCCCCAGAGGTAGATAAGACCATACATACCATTTTTATCTCCATGCGTGCCATAACTCTGTCTGACGCACCCACCGCTAGCCTAGCTTAGCACAAAGACTGGAGGTAAATGGCTCCAGCTAGCCTACTGCTCAATAAGTGACAAAATAATAATAACATTTTCCTATTTACATGTTGTGATGTGTATAGTTACATTGTGTGCTAAGACCGACGGAAAATGAAAAGTTGCAATTTTCTAGACCGATATGGCTAGGGACTATACTCTCATTCCTGCGTAATAATCCAGGAACTTTGCTGCCGTACCATGGGTGCAGCAGCGCAATATCTGAATGATTTTAATAGGCTACTTCAACATTGTGAAAAGTGTACGTTTTAGGTCAATGCATATAGCAGAGAATAGACTGGGCACACGGCTGTTACTTATGTGACTTGCTTGACGTTAAAAAGAGTTATTAAACTCAATAACTTGCGAAAAACAACTCCTTGCAGTCTCGCGCTGTCTGCTGTCTGACACACACACCGAAACGTGCGCACAAGCCACCTCTCTGAAAGTTCAGGTGTTCATTGTTTACCTGGATGTTCTTGATGTTAAGTTTTAGGTTGATATAACTGTTACCAAGTCAAGCAAAGAGTTTTTGGTATTTAAATATTGGCATTACATTTTTTGTTTGTTTAAATGGATGTTAAATTTATATTGTCAGATTTGTGACATTCGTTTTTGCTAAAACACTGCTGGTCACTTTCAGAAGTTGAAGCGATGCTTTCTTTTTCCAGAACACATAAATGGTATCATTCTCAGTTTTTAATGAATTTTTTTTATATAATTTAAATAGATTTTACACACTTAAAGCAATATCGTATCGCATATCGAATATAGCATTATTTAACAAGGTATTGCATATCGCATTTTTTTTCAATATCGCACAGCCCTAGTCACATATCGCATAGCTTATTATAATAATAATTCTGAATGATTTAGATATAATTTATGTATTTATTAATTTATTATACCCTTAATCACTTACACATGTATCATTTTAGTTAATCAATCATTAATAGCCACTTTGTTAAAATTAATATACATAGCCTTTATAAAGGAATAAAGCTAAAAATTACTACATGTGAGCTTAAATGTTAAATCCTCTCTATAGATCAACTAAACTAACTTCATAACTTTTACTTGCATTGACGTATAAGATTTTCTTCAAGTTGTCCTCTTTCATAGACAGCTCTTTTCTTCCTGCTGTGTAAATTTGTTAAAATTCTTAATATTTTTCAATCATGTAATATTCTGCAGAACATAGAAATTATTCTCGCTGCTTCACTGATCCATAGCATGTGATTGGCTGTTCACTACTGATGTCACAGCTAAACTCCTAAACTCAGAATCAAAGCCTGAGTTGACAGAGAAAGCGGATGACCAGCATCATGGGACCAACAAAGCCTGAATAGATTGGTTTAGTTTTGTCAACTCAAAACTAATCCTGTAACCCTGAGTTTGTTAAACTAACATCATGGTACAGGCCCGTGGGATAATTATGTAGTGAAACTAATGTTTTACATACCCTAAATACTGTTTCCACCCACAGGGGGGCGTTGGGGGGATAGAATAAATGGAAGGCTACATTAAGAGTCGACAGGTGTTTGTGTGCCATTTACTCACGCAATAAACTAGAGAATACGACACATGCGATGTGTTTTTATTCAAATGAACTAAATCAATAGGCAGCGCAGGACCAATAAGTTCAAACCTAATAGCCTATAGACCTTTCTCACACCTTCATTATTTGTGACCGGAAAAACGCAAATTTTACGTATACATATCTATGCGTTTTTACACCATATATTGTAGAATTAAAACACTTTATACCCCAATGTCAAAACATTTACTCGAATCATTAAACAGCACTAATAAAGCCCCAGTCTTGCAGATCATTAACTAAAAAAAGTTGTTTTAGGGTTACCCTTTAATGTAGGCCTATTATTATTAGGCTTATTATTATTTTTAGGTTACTTTTATTATTAAATGAATAGGCTATTACAATCATGAGCATCACTGACGCGCTGTGAGGATAATAAAAGATTACACACAATTGACAATTGAAAATGCTTTGAAAACATTTAGGTCTATTATACAATGAATTATAGCCCTATAATTATTATCATTAAGAGTAATATTTCTAAAAACTGAAGTCATTGATGAAATTAAGAGCAATTTTATTTCAAGCACAGACTTATTTATGACACGAAATTCTTCTCTTTTTTCACTATGTGCGGCCACAAGAGGAATATTATGGGAATACATTAAGACACGTATGTACCGATATCAGCATATGTTGCAGATGCATCTCTCGTCATCTCTGAGAGAATATGCGCCGTTAATGCAGCGACTTTCACTTTCTGTAATGAATCTTCTTCACCGGCAACTCTTGCGCATAATTTGGATACTGCTTGTGTGGTAGGATATCTGTGGTAAGTAGGCTACATTTACTCCGTTACATCTATTTGAGGATTTTTTTCTTTTTTTATTTGTAGTCTACTATATTTAAATTTGGGTACTTTTACTTGAACTCGAGTACATTTCTAATTTTTTTAAAAACGCGTAGTTTCCAAGCGCGCGCTCTTTTTTTCTGGGGCATGTGCGATGCCCTATTCACAAATGAATGAATCGATTCTGTTATTGATCAAACAAGTTGGCACAACTGTCTAAATTGGTTCGCGAATCCGTTTGAATTCAGTTTCCTGCACGCACTGAATCGGTAATTTCTCAAGAGTGTTAGAAGAAAGTGGCGAATCTGCAAATGCATCCTATTGTTTGCCAGCGATGAAGATCTTTATTAATTGAACATCTGTGTATACACATGCAGTCTGTGAACGATTCTAAATTCGTTTTCATTGCATACAGGTAGGCTAGGCTACATTTTACAACCAAACAGATTGTCGCGCTAAGTACACGATACCACTACTACAAAGTACGACATTACCAGTTTTTGTCATTGTTTGTGTTCAGATGTTCAGTAGCGTAATGAGCGTGAGCACATGTGAAGAGTTTTCACTCTTTTATTTCTCCGTGTCACAGTGGTTCACTTTGCATGCCTTTGAATGCAAAACTCTGCAGGTTCACTTTATTTTGACACTGTCAAATAATCCAAATGTATCTGTATACGTTAAAGCAAAGTACATGCAATGATTTGGCCTACCTGTACAGATGAAATGCCAGAAATAATCTTTGACTCTTCTGTATGATCCGTAATGAGCTACCTGCTTAATTGAACTTAATGCTTAATTTTCAATTAGGCATGAAGTTTATTTACTTAAAGGCACAGTATGTAATTTTCGCCACTAGAGGTCGCTTATTCAAAACAAAGGCGTAGCTTGATGACGATTTCGCGAAATCATGGGAGTTGTTGTCTTCATCTCTACAGCCGGTGGAAAAGAATCTGACGGGACTCGGCCAGAAATCATATTCATGGATGAGCTATAATGTATTAAAGATTTATTAACGTTACTGTAGTATGAAGCAGGGTGGGGCGGAACGAGGCCGCTGGAACGATTGCTAATGAGAGACATGCACGACACACGGCTCAAGAGCAGGAGCTTTTAATATGCCACATGACGAGCGCTTCTGCTTTGTTATATCATATTACATACATTTGAGTGTATTGAAAGTTATTTTATAATGCTACTTGTTGCAGACTGCAGTAAGCTAGATCGATATTAGGCATGGTAAAATATGGTACTCGTGGAATCAAGAAAATGAGATTTAAACAATAAGACTATATTGAGCTATATAACAATGATTAGTTTTCTGTTGATGAATGTATCCAAACAGTTGCTCACCTGTCTAATAAATCACATAATATATTAAAGCGTCTTTGGTGTTTCCATGGTTTCTTCTAAAAATAAAACCGGAAATTGATGTCAATGTCCGTGTCCTGGTTAAAATAGCTTATTTCTCTGAATTAAAACATTCTTGGAAATATTTGGGATAATATAAGTATACAAGTCAACAAAATATATAACATTGTTCTAGTGTTTTTTGTATATTTTAATCCAAAAATCTTACATATTGTGCCTTTAATAATTTTAAGGCAACGGCTTACCTTTTTTATTTGTTAAATCAACTAATCACGTTTTTATTGGATACTTTTTTACTCTTGCTCAAGTTACTATTAAGATTATTATTTTTGCTTTTACTTGAATACATATTTCTAAGTACTTGTAGCTAATTTTACTTGAGTACAACTTTTAGATAGCTTATACCCACCTCTGAAAATTAGCCAACATGTGTGTGACAAATTGCAGAATCATTTTTCAAATGACTTACTGAAACTGATTTACTAAAATCATTCGGACTTTCCAACTACTAATTAAACAGCAGTGTGTCAAATGTTACCACAGCGACGGGCTTCACCCGAAGAAGAGGGCGTGTCGCTGGGGGCGGGGCGGGGGCGGGGCTTTTGCGCTCAACTCTCCAGTGTGAATTTGCACTATCTCCACTGCTCGTCCAGACTCCAGACTTCACCTGCGCGCTCCACATAGAGCAACCCGCCTGATCCTTTCAACGCACTCAACCAGCGACTTCTGTCGTTACTATCCAACAACTTCAGACGTGCGTATCTCTGAGATTCTCATCGGACTGTATAGAGGAGAGCCGGGGTTTTTCTTTAAGGATGCAATCGGTTATCTGCCTTTTCGGTGCCTTCATAGCAGTCGCTGTGTTTCCTCCAGGTATGTCAGTTAATTTATCATGAAAAAATTATAATCTCTCATTCTTTCCATGTAACATCGCTGCCGTAATCCATCATGTTCGTTCCTATAGTGACCATTCTACTTTTTTTGTACTTCCTTACATCAACATCAACAAGTGTTTATGTTGGATAGCCGTTGCCGCAATTCGTTGGCAATCATTGCCAGGTCATGTGTTGACACTTTTCATTTCTCCCACGTTATGAACAAGGGGTCAACTCTCCACCTGAAGAAGATTAAGCCATCTGTGCGCGCCTCGGACATTCACATTCATTCATTTTTTTATCACCACCAGTAGGAGACTGCGATAAAGCTTTCAAACGCCAAGGATTCTCAGTACAGAACCGTGAATATGAAGTGTTTCAACTTTTAGTTTGGAAATAAGAGGCAATGTTTTTGATACGGCGTGTTTATGTTTGCGCATCACACGCAGAAACACATAGAGCAGTGACATCACACCTGCGCGTGTTTCTGAAATCCCCAGCATATGCGTCAGCCCCAAACAGAAACTAAACACGGACCTTAAAGGGACAGTTCAAATTAAAATGAAAGTAATGTCACCCATGAAAATTTCCCAAAATATCCTGGTCGGTCATTACCATGGATGCCCGATTTAGCCGAAGCGTCAAAAAGGACTTACAGTGATAGTTCACCCCTAAATTAAAATTCAAGTTGTTCCAAACCGTACATGTATGTATATACACCTGTGTTCAACAGAAGAAATACATTCATGATGACAAAAAAACCGATCCCTTCAAGTCCTCATAAAAGTAGTCCACACGACTCGTGTGCAAGAGGCTATTCCAAGTCATAGGTTTGTGTGAGGAACAAACTAAAAACAACTGACATTAGATCATCGAGTCAAGTGAGAACTGGATCGTTCAGATGGGTTTTGTGAATTGGAAATATCTATAATAATCTATAAGCTATTGTATGTCGTCAGAGGACTTGATATGATGTATATGCTTCATGTTTAAAGCTTGGTCGCTCCATTACCCATTCATTCCAATCGCATAGAAGAAAAAAATCGCAGTATTTGATTTTGTTTTTGCAAATGAAAAATACATACGGATTTTGAGCATTTAAATTTTGATATACACTATCCTTTTAATAAACGACTGCATTATTGTGGGTTCGTGCATGGCAGTTGTCCAGCGTGCTCAGATTATTACAAGGGATTGAGACGCGCGCGAACAACGCTGCCCGGCTTGTGAATTTTCTGTGAGTGCGCTGTGTGTATGTGTGTGTGTGTGTGTGTGTGAGAGAGAGAGAGCGCGCTTGCTCACGAGAGGTTGCGGAGGTGGAGGGGCGGCGTTACTGTTACCAATTCAGTCATTTGACTGGTGTATGGTTTTATCAGTGTCACAAGCTTGTTTGCTCATCAAAATGTATCTGACATAGATGTCTTTATTCATTTCCATAAAAGAATCAATGAAAAGGCGTTAAAGTGATCATCATAACTTTGTGGTGGCTGCTGTAGTATTGATCATTATTCTTTTTGAAATGTTCTTGAATAATGGCCCACTAAAGATGCGTGCACTCCTATCTATCTATCTATAAAAAGGCATAAAATGTACACAACATGTACTGTGCATGTATACATTTGCTCATATTCATGGCAAGACCTCACATTAATTGAGAGATGATGATCATTATTACACACCCATACCAAAAACAGTTTTTGAAGCAGTTATGTTTCTTTTTGAAAACTTATGTTTTAAATAAGTAACTAGATAAGAACGTTTGGAGTGTGGGTGTGTGCAGTGTAGAACAAGTATTGTCTAGTTATGTTTATCAAAAGCTTTATTTTACCCCATTATAAACCTCATAGGAAAATGAGGGAACCAGGGGTGAATTAGTTATCCGGGTTTTGTTCAGCATAAAATTAAGGAAGCTCCGTCACACAACAGGAAAATGCACATCATATGACATTTTCCGAAATAACTTGTGTTTGTCAGCCTGTTTACAGAACTTCATTTTGTTTTATTGTGTGACAAAGAATATGTTGTTGAATGCACTGGAAATTCATTGTAAAATACAGTTTGAGTAAAGATTCTGTTCAGGCTATTGTTTTGGTATCCTATGATATGCGAGGGGTGTGGTTCATGCTCTTGCCTTCAGTATTTCCTAGTGTAGTTTCTCAGTGACAGAACATGACATCTCATGATTTATCCTGAGATGTTAGGCATGTTAGTATATGTCTGTTTCCCCCACACAGACATTGCTTAAGCTACGTAGGCAGTTTCAAAGAGTTCTCCCCCACCCCAAACATACACTCACACACACACAAAACCCATAGCCTTTACTCAAAGGGTATTTGCTGTTATGAACCTCTAGCTCTTTTTGGTTGTGTGTTGGAAAGGTCAGTTTCTCTGAAGTGCTGTCAGCAGGAGACTGATCACCTGTATGCAAACAGGTAAAGAAAAGCACCTCTATGCAAGCTCAGTGGTTGAATCATGTGCTTTAGATGTATTTTATATAGCAAAAACCTGTTCTGTGCAGCCTACTGAGTACATTTAATTTGTCAATCATTAAATGACTTGGCTGATGAAACATTTCCTTATTCTAATTAAGAAGAATTTTTCCTCTCATTATGAAAGCTGTATGATTAAAGGGCTAGGACTATATGTGGACTAGATTTAGTAGCATGCATGAAAATATTTCATAACATAACATCATATTTTAACATAAACATAAGGGGTTTGTTTAAGGTGAATTTGTAAAATGCACAAATTTCCTGTTAAGTTTACAGGATTACGTCTATGTTTACACATCAGTGATGTCACGCTGAATGACATTTGTCCATGAGGAGGAACTGAAACTCCTTCTGAACTCAAACGCAGGTCTTTGTTTAGCACGAGATGGAAAAACCTAATTTCATTAAGACTGACATTAAACCGCATCTACACCAGGAAATCCCACATCTGATAATTTAAGCATTCAAGCGAAAGATTCATGCCACCGTGTCCTGATGGGGGAATATTTTGTCATTGTTTATTGGCAGGCAAGGGCGTGAGCTGATTAACGTCAGTTCCACTTAGATATCAAACAGGAAAAGGCATGTAGTGAAAAGAGTTGCATTCATATTTGCATATTCATTTAGTTCAAGCCTAATTGTGGAACTGCTTTCAGGAAGAACCAATGGGAGCATATGGTAAAAGCTAATTTTACAGCTTTAGGGCTTTGTTCGTCTCAAATAATGGAAAGAGGAGAGAGAAAAAAACAGAGCACAGACTAAGTGAACATTGTTTTATGTGCTAAAAGGATTGTGGGTAATATACTGAAATTATTGGATTTAGGTTTGGAGGAGACAGACAGTTAAAAATTCAAAATGTGCTTTTGACCAACAATTTAAATGGGTTGAAGTGCTGAGGCCATTATGTCATCATTTATTCATATTTAAATTCCCCGACCACTCACATACATGCATGTATGCTCCATCACAGGCTTTTACAGTAAATTACTCAAGCCATGTGTCGGACCAAGCATCTGCTGTCCCATAAACACATGCACACACATACATTATCCCTCCCTCATCGGGGGTCTTTCTTGTTCATCCCCATTTGCTAATGGATTAATCTGAGCATTGCTAAGAAGGAAGACCTGCTGTCTGCACCGCCCAAAATGGCCTCCTGAGACTTCACCCAGTCTTATCTACTCATCTGGTTCCACACCCCTCCTTTTTGCCACATAATCAAAGGGAATGCTTACATTAGGTTTGTGTACGCAGTCTGACAGAACGCCTTGCTTGTTGATACAAGCCAGTTGGTGGTCTTAAGTGCCGCATTGAGGGAATATTGTTCTCTTGCTTTAATATTGTTATGCATATAAGCAGTGTAGTGATGCACAGCAGGGAGACACAAGTATGAAGCTTCTGAGATAAGCTTTAAATGAGAGCGCTAACTTTTGCGCGCTGTACACAGCGTAATTTTCACAGCAGCATTCCCATCTGCACCAAATATGCAAGTAGCAACAACATTTAATTCAAGTTCTCCTGGTGGTGGCTGCCCTGCTTTTCACCAAGAAAAACACAAGGATGCGTGATTTCAGACCAATATAAGTCATAGAACTGACTATGGGCGTCAAACTCAGCGGTGGTCTCTCAGATTCAAGACGTTTTTTTTTCAATCAGAATGCGGAAAGCTGATTAAATGTGCCGACTGGACTCGTTTATCTGCATTTATTTATTAATATTAATGATTCTTGCAGACTTAAGCGTCTGGCAGCCTGAGAGGATGCACGTTGGCAAACAGATCTTCTTGTCTTTTGAGTTTTTTTTATCACATCTTGAGTTTAATGGGATGGTTTAAAGAGCCATAACTGACTCTTTTGGGCCACTCTTGCTCATTTATGGGCCGGTAGTATAAATATATTGACGTGGCAGTCAATGAAAGGTTCTGCACATGGCTATCGATTATACAAGCATCCAATTATTTCTACACAGTCTTTTTTAACATGCTCTCTTTGGCGGTAACTCAAGAGTGCGGTTAGTCGTTCCACGGCGAGGCCACCCTGAGCTGTTCAATATAGTTTTAGCATCAATTATGTGGCAGTTGGAGTGTTATTTATAAGTTTGCTTAAAGCACAAGAGTCATAAGTCACCCTTTCTTCTGGGTTGTCGTATCGATCAGTTCAGAGATCACAGTGTAGAGCCAATTTGAGTGTGTTTAGTGCTTGCGCTTATGAAACGTACATGGCACGTTTTGATCCGAGACACTTAAAGTCATAGGTTTTGAGGTCGATAATGCCCCCCAGAAAAGTATTTACATACATCAGACTGCTCGTTCACATGTAGTGGTTAATGGTGGTCTGGTGGATATTATTTCTTCAATGTCAAATGTTTGTCCTGGCATTTATATCCATCTACAAAAGGTTGTGAGTTGTAGCGGCCCTTAGCCCGTCTCCCTCCCGCCAAATCACATTCTGTCAAATATCCATCTGAGGCTTTGAGCGCTTCAATTCAGGCTGACATTCAAAGCCACACAACCTTTCTAGCAGCCATGGAGACGCACGATAACCGGATTCCCATTCTGGATCCGTCGCTTTGATGCTGTCTGTGATGTGCAGATTGCATTTCTCCATGTGTGAGGAGACGTTCCTGCCTGCCACTCTCACCTCTTTAAGTGATGCTTTGAACCCAAAAGGGCATGACAGAGGAAGGCAAAGTTTTTTCCCCCCCTCTCTTAAATCTGTTCCGGATAGAGTGAGAGAGGCGGATGGAAAGAAGGTTAGAGTGCCCATGAGCTCCATGTGTTAGGGATGGGATCTCCCAGAGCTGTCAGGGTGAATGAGGAAGCACTGATGCTGGTTAAATCTATTAAAGGTAATGTGGGGTGAACCGTGATCTTGACGGGTGGCGGCCCTATTCAGAGTGACGTTCGGAGCAAACAATGCGGGCGGAAGAAATGGTCCAAAAGAGCTTTAATTTAGCAGGTTAACAATGCGTTTGAAAGTTTGAAATTAGTTTGAAAGCATTTCTTTTTCAGATTCGAGCATTTAGGCTTAAATTAAGAATGCCTTATACATTCCAATTACACTTTGTATTAGAATTTAAGAAAGTGGAATTAAAATGAATGGAAATTCACATAACTTTTAACTTTTAAACTTTGCTTTTCAAGTTAAAGGGATAGTTCACCCCAAAATTTAATTATTTTATTATTTACTCACCTGTTCTTTAAAACCTGAAAAAAACTTTCTTCTGGGGAACAAAAAGAATCTAATGTTGTTTCGGACCCTATAGACTTTCATTACGTGGACAAAAACATTCTTCAAAATACCTTCTTTTATGTTCCTCAGAAGAAAAAAAAAGTCATGTAGAATTAGAACGACATGAGGGTGAGTAAATTGTGTATTAGTGTTTGTGTGTGTGTGTGGCCTGGTAAACCTTATATAATAGGGATAAAATGTCCCCACAAAGATGGCAATATCCGAAATGGCAATATCCGAAATATCCCTTGTGGGGACATTTTTGGTCCCTATGAGGAAAACAGCTTATAAATCACACTAACTGATGTTTTTTTTTTTTTATCTAAAAATGCAGAAAGTTTTCTGAGATGGGTAGGGTATATAATATGCAGTTTATAAAAACCTTAATGTCTATTAAATGTCCCCATAAAACATGAAAAAACCCAACATTGTGTATGTGTGTGTGTTAGAGCCCTGCACTGGACTGTTTTCTTAATCCCGCTTAATTTCTGACCATTATCACCCGCTACCGCAGCGTGTGTGTTCTACTCCCGCCCGCATCCGCAATGTTTGTATATCCACTGCTGCCCGCACCCGCAAACATTCTGTTACAGTTTGTAGAGATTAAACAAATTACACCAACATTAGGGCTTTAACATAAACATTCAGAATAACATAGAAAACATTAAACTGTGTTTAATTAAACTGAGCATAAGATTAAGTAATGCTAGCACCACAAATGACACAATATTAGGCCAGCTTTTTATTAGCCTTATAAAACTCTACCAACAGTTAAAACAACACATCACAACTAGTGGAGCCTAAAAACATATTTTAACATATGCACAACAACACACTCAAACACACACACCTTAACCATAACAGTTGGTAACTCTTGTAACCTAACAAGGCACAATATTTAGTTGAATTACTTATAAGTAAACAGATTAAATATATAAAAAAGGAAATATAAACCTCAGCGATATCACAGGTGTTTATGTTAGCCTAGATAATTAACATTACTAATAGCAAAAAGAAAATAAATAATACTAAAAAACATCAAACGTACTCCCACTCGCAGCAAAGGTAAAACCGCCCGCTCCCGCAAGATTTGCATTGGGACCCGCGGGATCCCAATGCAGCACTCTAGTGTGTGTGTGTGTGTGTGTGTGTGTGTGTGTGTGTCATACTTAATAAATTAACTAGAATAATTTCCCAGAATACATCACCTGTGTTGAATTTCTATGAGTTGCAATTTAGTAAAGTCCTTGTGGCAAGCAGGGCGGGGGCGAGAGCTGTGGGAATGGAGGGCGATGGAGCGAGTGTTAATGAGTCTTGCCACAGACTTGCCACTTGTCACGGTCTTATTTCTGTAATTCCAATTTAACGTACTTTGCAGTGAGGCTGCAAATTTACCTGTGGTCAAGGGAGTTTCTTAAAGGGATAGTCCACCCAAAATTTCTGCTATCATTTACTCACCCTCATGTCTTTCCAAACCATTATAACTCTTCTGTTGAACACAGAAAACCCACTTAGGTTTTGTTTTTCACAGAAAAAAGAAAGTCATACACTTTTGGAACGACATAATTTTTAATCGTATTTAACTCTTTCCCCACCAAACACAGAATTTTCCGGGTTTCCTTGTTTTCACTGTTATACTCTAGGGGGCGCTATGAGACATCTTCTGAAAGAGTACTGAATCAAAGCACATGCGATGAAGTTGCAGAAACAAGCAATATCACATACAATCATATGCATGTGTAAAGTAATGCGATCATCAACATTAAACAGCATATAAATCAAAATGGCCTAATGTTACTGAATTAAATGTCGACCCAGGACGAGCTATAGGACTGTGCAAGCATTAGAGGTGTTGATGAACTCGATTTACTCCATCTGTGTTTTGATCATCATTCTGAATCTGATCCAGATGTAGTCTTTGATGATTTTCTGAGCTTAAAATGTTGCTTTTTTTATAAAACTTACCCATATTCAAGTGTTAAAAAAGAATGCATGATGCTAGAGGGTCATGCTAGAAATCAGAGGGTCTGTTCTTTCTTTTGATATATTGCATGTTCAGATGTTCATACAACAAAATATTCTGGGGGTCATGACATTTTTGTGAAAATGATCAAAAACGCTAGCAGTAGGTGGCAACTTTAAAATGCAGAGAAAGAGTTAAAATGCAACCCTGTTTGAATTAGGGGAAAAAACTTGCACAGACAGGAGCTATGCATAGTAGAGTTTCAACTGCAGCAGAGTTTGTGTATGTCATCTTTACCATGGGTTTATCGGAGTACATAGCTCTAATGAAAAAGGTTAAAAAATGTTATTTCCACTAACAATTTACTGGCCTCCTCCCTCATGTTCACATTCCGTTTTAGCACCTCCCACTAAATCAAGCTCAGAGGCTCTGAATTGTTGTCTTTATGCACCTAAGTTATAAATTACACTGGTTATGTGATTTAAAAGGTTTTCTGGTGGGAGTGAAAGGGAGGATGAATGAATGAAGCTGCGGCTGGATGAGCGTACAATTAAAAAACCTTGAACCCAAATGTCAGAGAAAGAAGTTCAAATGCAAGGCCATGTTGCCCAATAAAATAAGGCATAGGAGTATCATTAAACAAAAGGGTTCCCAAAGATGCATGGCATATAGAATCAATTGCGACTCGATTTATTATTCCCTTTTCGAATTTCTAAAACAGCTTTGCCGCATGACTTTACATGCCATAGTCGGATAGCACCGGATTTTTGACAGGTTAAACATTCAGTAAACCTCATGGTGAAAATGATTAGGGCAGGCAGCCGACCTGCTCCACTCCCGAGAGGCAGGAGAAGAAGCATCCTCTCATGCGATAAATTAGTTCCAGCTCTCGCGGGCTGGAGGAGCTCCCTCAGAGCGCCGTGTTGTTTCAGCAAGCACCGTTCTAATGCGATTTTAAAAGGTTGAAAGTTGGAGTAGAGGTAAATGGTTGATTATGTACACACAACCGGCGCACAGCTGCTTCGGTTCACATCGAGGGGAAAAGAAACCTGCTTTTTTTTTTTACCCCTCTTCATGAGCTTGTTTCGGCACATCAAGATCGGTGGCCTGAGGGCTGTTGTGACGCCTCCCAAAATTCCTGTCTTCATGAGCGGCTTTTTATCTTTCTTTTCACATGCAAATGTAATGTTTTAGGGGATTTTTTTTTTACACTATCTACACTGATTTTGCTGCTGCTTTTATGATGGGAATACCACAGAGAGCTGGATAAAGCAACAGTCTTCCCTAGCGGATCTTGGTCTTTCGTCTTTCCACTCTCAGTTGTCTTTTGAGGGAAAGTTTAGTCTCTTTATTTATTCAATAAATCCCACCTCTGGGTGTTTGCCCTTTTTGCTCCTTCCCTCCCTCTCTCTCTCCTCAAAATCCCTTGTTTCTTTATTCATCTCGTGTGACAGCACTTTCTGCATTCAGCACAAATTGATTTATTTACCATCCAGAAGGGTCAAGTACAATGGGCCCTATGTTAAAAGTCTTGTAGATGTGCACAGAGGAAAACCAAGAGCATGCTACACTGAATATCAAGTCTAAGGAGTCTGTGCTCTTTATATCCATCAGAAAAGTAAATGGCTTGAGCTGTATATCTGAAAGACCCCTGCAGATTCGCTACACTAGTAGTCTGTTATTTTGTCACTCCACTTTTATATGCTAATACCATGGAACCAATGTTAAAAGTTTCATAGATGTACATGGAGAAACTTTGCTATGCTGAGTATATTAAGTCTGAGAAGGCTGTTTTGAAAGCCATTGAGAAAGAAAATTACTTGAATTGTATATCTCAAAGGCCCCTGTAGGTTTCTATCTACCGGTAGTCTGCCATTTTGTCACCCCGTGCCCTCCACTTCTCTATGCTAATAATGCTATTGACCTGTCCTGTAATTCTGCTCACAGTAAAGAGGCAATTGCACAGAAATGGGTTGTAGCAGCTAAAAGCCATGGTTTTTACGTTATAAATGGCTGCTTTTAATAGCAGGGCTAACTATTCTGTACAAAGTGCTTGTATTAGCCATTATGTGAACTAAAAGCCACTGTGCAAGAGAAAGAAACAGGAAAGGGAAACCTAATGAAAAATAAATGTACTAAAATGAAATACATTTATTTTATACTAAGTATACTACAAATACATTTACATATTTATGTAATATTAAATATCTTGCATTTAAAGACTGATATTATACAGAGATACTAATAGTGATATTAAACTAATTTTAGGCTTAATATTAAGAAATGTGCGTTGTGTGATTAAAGAAGTGCTCCAAATAAAATGTAATTATAATATTTATATTAGTAAGTCTCAAGTGATATGTCAGTAAATATGTTGGATTTGTAGTATACTTAATAAATGTATTTTAAATAAATTTTGTAATATATTTATTCTGTAACACTTAAAGCATTTATGTATAATGCATTATAAAAGTAATTTTAATGCATTAATTATGCCTTGTAATGCACCTTATAATACATTGTATGGTCTCATGAATAACTGTAACCAATACATTATAATACTTATCTAATCATTGAACACACCTTTAGAAAGTATAGTGCATTAAATCACATAATGAGCAATCAATTTCAGAATCTGACTGATCTTAACTTTGGTTAGAATTATTTATGAAAATATAGAATGCATTATAACGTACACTATGAATGCCTTTTATAATGCATTATACATAAGGGCTTTAAGTAAAGTGTTACCATTTTTTTCACTAGGGAAGAGAAAAGATTGCAGTCAGTTTTTCCTTTTATACGCTAACCAAGCACTGTATATTTTTGGCTGGTCCTAATTTCAGATTTTTAACATATCCGACAGCTGTTCTTACAACTACAGTGATGTATTTGGGATTTATTCATAAATGTATAAACAAATAACTCTGCTGCTTATAACAGGTTACTAGCACATCCAATGCGCTATAAGTAGTCCACTCCATCTTCTGAAGTGCCATTTAAGTGACGTGAGGCCGTAATATATCTGAGAGGAACTCTGTTGCTGTCTGCCAGCATCCACGCTGAAAGCTTGGGGTGATAGCACACTAAATTTAACCACAAGCTGACCAACTTCCACTTCTTTTTTACATCCTTATTTGGAAGTACCTGTGAACACATTCATAGCAGTCGTAGATAACACCATTCTTGGGAGGTTTTCGAGTGGTTATCGTAGATCTCTTACTAAAGGTATTTAAGCTAAAAGCCTCTGCCTTTGGTGTTCCCAGCGTCTTAGGTGGACGATATGCAGGTGAAGAGTTTTAATTCCTTTTCTTGCTCCTCATCTTATTCCATCACTCTCGTTGGGGCTGCACACACACTTTCAGAAAAGAATGTGTTCCTTGGAGATAAGAAGCAATGTATTTTTCTCTGGGCAGTGCACTAATCTTCTGCTGTTCTATATATAGGAGACACAAGCTAAAGTATTTGTTTGATTCAGGCCCATGCAGTGGTCTCATGACCACATTTCAGATGTCATTTAATGAAATTGACCTATGAAACACAAGGTTCCTCCACAAAACTAGGAATAGGAGGGCTGAATTTCACCTTTCTATTTCTGTCTGATACTCAGTAAGTTCACAAGAAGTTTGTCTTTTCTGAAGCAAAAACTTAGAAACCAAAAAAGCATAATGGTGTTGACGTCAGGTTTTAGTCATTGTAGCATTCCCATTCATCTCAGTTACACAACTGATTGGCTGAGGTCACTACAAGAACGCTGTTAGTCTCAAGACCTCCACTAGCAACTATCCTGAGCTATGACGTTCAAGTAGACAAGTAGGCACTGGTAATATTTGTTTTTGCAGTGTTATGTTCCTGCAAAAATATATATTTTATCAGAACACATGCTACTTCTGAATTGATGCATTGGTGGTCATCAGACTTTTTCAGTTGGTTCAAAGTCTGTTTTATTCAGTCCAGGCAGTAGAATTAGAACTTTCAGTATAATTTCTCATATTTTCTTGCACATTGCTAACTCAGGCATGGGGAAGGGTAACGTATCATATCTCTGTAAAGCTTTAGAGCATGTCTGATCCTTTTCATGAACTCACCCCAGTGGCTCTCACGTCTTAGATGGGCCGAGGCAGCCAATGGCTCAGTGCTACGACTGATCCGTTTTATCTGCAGCATCAGTCACTGCACCATCCTGGGAAGCAGTGCAGCTACTTTTCCCTCACATCTGCTAAACATCCCAACACTGTTTTCCAGCTAACAGTTAAAGTCAGATGTGATTTATTCAAATTATATTGCTGAGTATGTGTTTTTTTTCTTATTATTGAAATTGCTATTAAGACCAACAATACGATTTTGAATCAGTGTGATATTGCTTTTACATATTAACTTGTTTATTGTACTATATGTATTGTGTTTATTGAGTGTATATATAGTATAGATTTTATTAGTGCTGGGCCAGGGGAAGATTAATCGCATCTAAAATAAAAGTTTGTGTTTACATAATGTATATAATAATATATATATATATATATATAAATACACACACATGCATTTATATATTTAAGAAAATTTTTATATTTTTATAAAAAATTATATTTATATACACTCACCTAAAGGATTATTAGGAACACCATACTAATACTGTGTTTGACCCCCTTTCGCCTTCAGAACTGCCTTAATTCTACGTGGTATTGATTCAACAAGGTGCTGAAAGCATTCTTTAGAAATGTTGGCCCATATTGATAGGATAGCATCTTGCAGTTGATGGAGATTTGTGGGATGCACATCCAGGGCACGAAGCTCCCGTTCCACCACATCCCAAAGATGCTCTATTGGGTTGAGATCTGGTGACTGTGGGGGCCATTTTAGTACAGTGAACTCATTGTCATGTTCAAGAAACCAATTTGAAATGATTCGAGCTTTGTGACATGGTGCATTATCCTGCTGGAAGTAGCCATCAGAGGATGGGTACATGGTGGTCATAAAGGGATGGACATGGTCAGAAACAATGCTCAGGTAGGCCGTGGCATTTAAACGATGCCCAATTGGCACTAAGGGGCCTAAAGTGTGCCAAGAAAACATCCCCCACACCATTACACCACCACCACCAGCCTGCACAGTGGTAACAAGCCATGTTCTCATTCTGTTTACGCCAAATTCTGACTCTACCATCTGAATGTCTCAACAGAAATCGAGACTCATCAGACCAGGCAACATTTTTCCAGTCTTCAACTGTCCAATTTTGGTGAGCTCGTGCAAATTGTAGCCTCTTTTTCCTATTTGTAGTGGAGATGAGTGGTACCCGGTGGGGTCTTCTGCTGTTGTAGCCCATCCGCCTCAAGGTTGTGCGTGTTGTGGCTTCACAAATGCTTTGCTGCATACCTCGGTTGTAACGAGTGGTTATTTCAGTCAAAGTTGCTCTTCTATCAGCTTGAATCAGTCGGCCCATTCTCCTCTGACCTCTAGCATCAACAAGGCATTTTCGCCCACAGGACTGCCGCATACTGGATGTTTTTCCCTTTTCACACCATTCTTTGTAAACTCTAGAAATGGTTGTGCGTGAAAATCCCAGTAACTGAGCAGATTGTGAAATACTCAGACCGGCCCGTCTGGCACCAACAACCATGCCACGCTCAAAATTGCTTAAATCACCTTTCTTTCCCATTCTGACATTCAGTTTGGAGTTCAGGAGATTGTCTTGACCAGGACCACACCCCTAAATGCATTGAAGCAACTGCCATGTGATTGGTTGATTAGATAATTGCATTAATGAGAAATTGAACAGGTGTTCCTAATAATCCTTTAGGTGAGTGTATAAGATAAATTATATATACAGTATATACATGCAAATATTTCTTAAATATATACATGCATGTGTGTGTATTTATATATACATAATAATTATACACAGTACACACACATATATTATGTAAACACAAACTTTTATTGTGGAGGCGATTAATCACGATTATTTTTTCCCCAGCACTAAGTATAAATGCATAAATTCACGACTAGGGGTGGGCGATATGACCAAATGAGTAATTGTAGTTCACGATAATGATATATATCACAATATAGTCGTTTTTGCTTTAAATAAGGTTTTTAATGATATCAACATTTTTAATACCATTGAAAATCATAATTCTTATCACCATTTTCAATATCATTAAACTAAAATACTAATACTAGCCTAAAAAACTCTCAAGCTTACTTAAGACAAGTAAACTGTGATAAAGAAAGAGCAAAGAAAACAAACTACAATAGAACAAAGACACAAGTGAAATAGACATGAATCTAACACTAGATTTTACAAAAGTGAGTCAAGAGCAGTGAGAGATTTTCTCTTTTGTTGTTGTTGTTGTTGTTGTTGTTGTTGTTGTTGTTGTTGTTTGATTTAGCATTAATAATGACAGCAGGTAATTTTGGACCGACTGCACGGATCCAATAACTGTTTAAGCTCACTTAAATGACTGTTTACTTGCAAATACATGGTCACTTTTGACACACAAGTATGTGTATTTAATAGTTCAAGCCCAATTAGGTGGCAAAAATCACTCAGTTGAGTTCTCACACGCTTGGAGCAGCAGGTTCATGTCACGTGTCTTTCAGGCAGCGCTGAGAAACAGTATCTTAAACAGCTCATGCATATTCTGAAATATGTTCTCATTCGCTGCTTACTGTGCTTCAATTGTTTAAAGCACCTGATTTTAAACCGCAACACTTAAAAACACAAGCAAACAATAAGCTTTCGTGACCGCACCGTACAGCAACATCACGTGAGCGTAACCGCGATAGAGATGATGGTCCAAAACCTCTACTGGTTGACAAATTTCTACCAGTTAATCGTGTCTACCGGTATTTCGCCCACCCCTAGACGTAACCTGCAGAAACTAACACTATATGTAGTTTTGCATCTCTCCCTAAAATATTTTAACTTCTAAAGTTCTCACATAATTTGCATTAACAACCATTTTGGCTCAAAACAAGCATTGGCTTGAGCAAACACTAGCTCTAAAAAACAAAGCGCTCCTTCACATTCAATATTATTTTGATTTTGCTCGGATATTCCTCAGGTGTTTGCGTTTTATTGGGATCCGGGGCTCATTTCTTGTTCTTGGCCAGGGAAAGTGTTTTTAAATCTTATCTTAGCTTGTGCTGTTGTGGTAACTGAATCCTCAGTGCCCCCAGGAGCTGTGCGGTAAAACGGCAGGGAGGAAACTGGCTGCCCTTATCCTGGCTCTAGTTGCCAGTGGCTATGCTGCATCCCTCTGCATGATTGAAACTACAAAGCAAAGCTGGTTTTATCTTCTCATCCAGTTCAGAACATGCCTCGGCTTTGTTTCCCCCCTTTTCAAATAAAATTAAATCGACAATATAGTGATGCCATAAAGGTATGCCCAGGCCTGATATGTATTTGAACAAAAACATCAGGTGTCTGCAGGTCCTTCTGAACCTCCTGCTTTGAAGGAACAGAAGGCTTGGCTGCAAGGAGCCTGATAGTTGAAAGCTCTGATGTTTCTATACAAATGATGTTTGTGTCCTGCATTTATTTTCCTCTTTCTGTCCGTTCGATGTTTTCACACAGTATTTCAAGAAAAACGGCAACATTCACATGATAAACACCCCTTTCTCTCAGCTGCTTCTGATTTCTCTGTCAGTCATTTGCAATAGTAATGTTTTTTGCTCTGTTAAAGTGGGCGGTTGTGCAGAGAGTTGGAGGAGCCTCTGCTTTTCCCAGAGGCTCAGATATTAAGCATTTTCTCAGAGGTTTCTCCTAAAAGTGTTGAAGTGTGTAATCTGTTTCAATGTTAAAATACTCAACTATAAATAAGCAATTCATAGGTTGATTTATGCCAAAATGTGTAAACACTGTGGCTCAGTGGTGCTCTGTTTAAACATCTTGACCTGCCCGACAACAGCAGCACTGGCTCAACCAATGGTGTGAGTTCAACAAATGAGGTATGTTTTTCCAAAATCCTGTTTAAAACCGTTATTTTTAAATGCTGCTAGTCACGCAGAAATTACACACTTCGACTTTGAGTCATGCAAGAAAAGCAAATGAGAGAACTGACATACAGCAAAGGTATAGGGTTACAAATGAATTTCCACAGCATATCAGAGAATATCTGACTTGGAAGAAATTCATGAGAAATGAAAGTTCATATTAAGACTTTTTCCACTGTGATAAATCAGACCACATTTGTGCTTCTGTGATCTCATGAAATCTAGAGATGACATGTGGGATCAGTTCCTCAGGAAGCAAAAGTCTGCTGTCTATTAAAAACAATAGCAATATTCAAGCAGTCTCATTTATGATTGTGTTGGGGGATGCACCTATATTAAAACTCTGTCCAATACGATAAGCCAATAATTATTTTCAAGTTGATTAATTGGTAAATGACTGATATTAAGAAACTAGTTTTGTCTAAATAAATAGAAATAAAACAGCAAACTAAAAACAATTGTAAATGCTACAAGTGACTATGAAAAATGAATTCAGAGACATGCTAAAGATTACATTTATTTAATAATGTTACTCATTTTTTTATGTTTTTAAAGATGAACTTGAAGTACAAAGTTTACTAAACTAAAACCGAAATAAAAAGAAAGCTAAATAGAAATATAAAAAACTAATAATGACAAAAGCGCATAATGAATAAAATGAAAATAAAATGAAAAGTTCAGTTCAGTATGGTCTGAAGCAAAAAAAAATTAATAAAGATAATTCAAAATAATAATAAAATACTATATAAATAATACTGAAGTAACACTGAAACCAGTAAATTAAAAAAAAAAAACAATATGGTACTGATATATCATGCATCTCTAAGTATATTTATGACTTTCACAAACTGGCGCCAAGCTCGGTTCATCAGACTGGACCTCAAGTCTGGTCTTGTGCAGTCCATTGGGAAGGGGCCGTTGTTGGGTGTGGTGAGGACCAACAAAAATGACTCTGTCTTCAAAGTGTAATGCAGATGGCTTCAGGGTAAAATTCCATTTCCCCTCTAAAACGCACACAGACAGACACACACACCCGCAAACCCCCCTCCCCAAATCACACACAAACCCCATGAACAGATGTGCTTTTGCTCGTGCACATACACACAGAAAAGTAATGAAAAAATACAGCTTCTATTTTTGTGCCAGCAGCCCTATTCAGGTGAATTCATAAGCTGTTGAATACAACTGTTCCAAGGCCTACATCTATTTTTTCAGCTGTGCAGCGTGACACAATAGCACTTAAAATTTGAGTGGAGCAGATAAATAATCCACTATTTAAAATTAGTACTGGAATATCATACCACAGTAGTTCTGAAGGTTATTCTGTCTTCATAGGCTTTATCTGATTAAAAAGTCCCTGTTTCACCCTTTTATGCCAGGAGCACTGGGTTTGGTAGTGTGCCGGACAGCCAGGTGCCTGAACTGAAATAAAGGCCTTTGAAGTTATGAAGCAGATTTCATTTCTTCATCAGATCCCCAGCCGAGATCAGATCATAATGACTAGGCTTCATATTCTTTTGAACAAACAGACCTTAATCAAATTGTACGTTTAAGAAAGGCGACAAGTGATATTTTTCTTCTAAGGCAGGAGCTTGAGACTAGCATAGTTCTCAGTGTGTGCTTTTGAAGGTGCTTGACATGTTCACCATTAATATGTAGTAAAAAGGACTTTCAGAAACTGACTTTTCAGTTTTCCATGGCTTTTCTTTCAGATGAAATGCTTGACCTTGGGTTTGAAAGATATGGACAGATCAGGGAGGATCGGGGTCCCCTATAGAAACGCACAACACAGGCTCGCTGTCATATTTCCTGTCCGTTAGGTATCATTGGTTTATTGGCTTTCCAAAAATAAACCCTGTGTTTGATGCATTTCAAAGACATCAAATGTTCAAAGAGTTTATTGGAAACTCGTATTATATAAATATGAATTAGAACAAAATATGTTTCTTACAAAAGATGGGCCCTTTTTAAACAGCATTACAACCCTTATCACGTTTAATGCTTCAGACCATACTGAACAGCTTTTCTCCTGTAGGTGATTACATTTACATTGACTCTAAAGTATGTTGGGAAAATAATAAAAAAAAAAATTAAAAAGAAAAGATGCACATTATGTTTTACGAGCCTGAAGCTGTTGTACAGCAGACTGGTGTGGGAATGGGATTTCTGCCTTCTCTCAGATTATTAAAATAGCATGCACGAGTCTACCACCTTCTGATGCAACAGAGTAAACAGTGTAAATGATTCAACACATGTTCCCTAGACTCAAACCGGCTCAGAAACACTCTCCAGCTCTCACACGATCATTAGCTTCTGCCTGCAGTAAACCGATGTGACCTGGATCTTAATGACTTTACACAATTTGACTACAGTTACAGCTATGCTGTCCAAACAGATGCACGGTTGGGTCCAAAAGTCTAAAATATTTACGATTCTGCACTATTTCAAGGTTCATGCTGATGTCATTTAAAGGAATAGATCACCCAGAAATACTCACCCCCATGTCATTTTTTGCAGAACACAAAATATATATTTTTTTTATCCATGTTCAATGTTGTTGGATCCCAACCAAGCGTGCCGCACAAGTCCTGAAAAGTGAAGCCAAAGCATCTCGATTCCCCCCAGGTGGTTAATCCTGAGACAATCTAAACAATTAAATTACACTTCAAATAATTTTTTTCATAGATGATTTCTGTCATTTTAGGTAGTTTTATCATGCTGATGTAAGTTCAAGTGTTCATTTTATTAAATAAGTTTGGCTTTAGTTAGTTATTTGATGCTATAAAATGGGCAGTTTGACGTCATGATTGACAGCTTCTATAATCGAAGTAGTCACTGAGGCACCAACCGACTTTTTTCGGGATTTTCAAGAGGAGATTGGAGCTTTAGCTTTAATTTCTACATTTCCATAACCATTTATTTCACACCGACATGAGTTGTTCTGCAGTAAACTGCTGCGGGAGTGTGGGTGGGGCCTTGATACCGCAGCTCAACTTCACACTCACTACTGCGCAGACTCAGGTCCAAAATCAGTGAGAGATGTCAGCGCCATATTGGGACATTGGCGGCTTCGATTTACTACAATGGAAGAGATGCGTCGTCCATCTTTTTTTACAGTCTATGATCCCAACATTCTTCAAAATATCACCTTTTGTGTTCTGCAATAGAAGGTCTTACAGGGATATTGTGTTGGACAATGTGGGGCCTTTGAGTGAAAAGATTTAAAACTACTGGTTTAGAAGGGTGAGAAAATAACAGAATTTTCATTTTTGGATGATTTGAAGATTTTTTTTTTTCTCCTACAAGCAAAATGAGGACATAAGGCATTCTGAAATGCATGTTCACTTTTCAATTCAACTTTGATACTCATATTGTTATGCTGATTATGTGATTTCAAATGAATACACATTTTATTAGATTAGTGGTCTGAGACGTTTGGATCCCACTGTACAGTTTGTGATTAAAAGCAACATGATATATAATGTAGCAAGTCTGTGCTGAAAATGACAAGAATCTCAAATTTCCTTATTAAGATGTTAATGAGCTTGAATTGATTTTTTTTTTCTCCGCATGGCAGAAACACAGTGGGCAGTTTTGGGCAGAATTCGCCACTAGTCTGAAAGAGACTGGTCTGATTGCATAGTAGCCTACGGTGGAAGAAAGAACTGGTGTAATTGCTAAGTTCTGCAGAGCAATCACTACATGGGTCATAACTAGATTGGTGGCATCGACTCTCAACCTCTCTTCCTGCCACCAACACTCCCCTTGCACTGCCTCAATTTTGAGCTATTGTGTTTTTTCTTCTTCCTCATCATTTTCATGCTCTCTCTCTCTCTCTCTCTCCCACGGTTTCAATCGTTCTTTGCGTGGGGCAAAAGCTGCATTACCTGATGCTCGACATTCCATCATTCTGCATACAAATAAAGACTCTGGAACAATAATGATCAGACCTGCAAGTTCCTCAACATATTTTGATCTCTGTTTTGCATTGTTATTTGATTGAGAGAACTTTGGTTAAAAAAAACCTTCTGAATCACATTGTTGTGGGATTAGTCATTCCAACTGTTCGTTAAAGACCAAGCCGATATCGATTAAAAGTGTCAGGCTACTGATTTCAAAGAAGCTTCAGTCAATTCTGAAGAGCTTGAGTCTGTGGCCATTAATGGCCATCTTATCTGACTGGAGAACCTGTTTAAAAACCAATCAGTGTGTGCCCACACAATCGCCTTTGTATCTTCCTTTCCCAACGTCCTCTGTTACTCAGGCTTACTTTTTGCATGATAAATTGGTCGGAACGGTTCACCCCGCACAACACCGCTGAATCAATTTAGCCGCATATGAAATGGCAGCTCGAAGTGCGAGACGGAGCACAGTAAAATAAACTTTCAAGGTATTTCATATTGAATAATGGATGTGCCAGAAGCCATTACAAAATCATTCAGTTTTCCATCCTCCCGTCGCCAGCGGCGAGACGTTTCTAGCAAATACGGTAATAAAGCAAGTGTATGATTCACAGACGGCAAGATGTTTTACTCCAGATACTGTGATTAAATATGGATGTTCTTCAATATAGAGACTCTCAGAGAAATCTTTTCAGATTAACCGCAGGTCCCTGTTTGCCACTCTGGGCTGAATGGCTGTATACAATATGTGATATGTTTTCTTTGTTCTCTGCTCTTTCATTGAGGAGCCGCCTGTGCCACATTGCTTTTACAGTAATCGCAAATGGCAGCAGTGATGCATCATTCTACATAGGTCTACGATTTCCTCATATGTCCCAAACAAAAAGCCAAACACTTTCATGGACATCTTCTCTAAGCATAGGAGGAAAGCACAGTCTTCCTTGGCAGCAGCTTTATCGCTCAAACAGAGGATGTGCTTGGTGTACTAATGCTTTCTCTGTCTGCCTTAGTGATTGTGTGCGCCTCCTTAAATGAAACCTGTTACCCGGCAAACAAAACGCATTTCCTCAAAGCTTTTTTCTGCTTGGTGAAATGAATTTGAGCTTCGACAAGCACCACCTGCAATGACAGTCAAAAAGATAGACACAGAGAGCAGTTGGCACATCTTTCACTTAAAGGAATATACTGGATTGTATTATCGCCAGCACTTGTGGAATAGTGTTGATTACCACAAAAAATAATTTTCCCTCGTCCATTCTATTCTTTAAAAACAAGCAAAAATTTGTTACAGTGAGCCACTTAAAGTGAAAGTGAATGGGGCCAAGTTTCAAGTTG
The DNA here is from genome assembly GCA_039654625.1 of Rhinogobio ventralis. Classification (NCBI taxonomy): domain Eukaryota; kingdom Metazoa; phylum Chordata; class Actinopteri; order Cypriniformes; family Gobionidae; genus Rhinogobio; species Rhinogobio ventralis. The sequence continues at coordinate 4,721,846 of CM077215.1, forward strand.
TTTCAGTTACAGCCATGGGACGTAAACAATATGAATGTAAACATGATTTTAGTGCGAAAGAAACACTAACATTTTTTGTATAGTTATATCCAGTTTTACAACTTATACACACCATAAACACAAAAAACCTTAAAACGAGTATAAACGAGTACAACTTTACCACTCAAATAATACAAGTTTAACAAGATATATAAAATTATAAGCTTCACATTTCTGCATTTAAAGGGGTCATGAATTGTGAAATCAACTTTTACTTGAGCTTTTGATATATAAAAGGTCATGGTAATATAAGAATATCCTATAAGTTTCAGAGCTGAAAACTAGTCAAATAAAAGCTTTTATTGACAGCTGGCTCATCAAATGAGGGATCTGCGAATTTGCCGAGTGTGGTGAAACGCCGCCTCAACAGAAGAAGAACAACGGCTAATTCCGTAGCCCCGTCCACCGATTTGTGCATGGCATGTAATAGGTAAATAACATAGGCCTATGTGGCGCTAAACCGGATCAAGCTACCCAAACAATAAACATGCCGTTGAAGATTGAACTTTATTTTTAATTCAATTCCAGCTTACGTGGGTAAGACATTGCACGTTTGTTCGTTTCATTTCACCGCGGACTCTTTTGTAAACAAGAGACTGGATTTGAAGACAGAATGAGATTAAAAAACTATGCTGTGCCTTCTATATTGGATCCGACAGGAATTGTGCAACACACTTATGTGAGAAAAAATGTTTCTTATATGTGATAGACACACGTTCTGTAACAATGCAATACTAACTAAACATAATTAACGATAACTTACCATGCTGTCACAGGCTGGAGTATCCTTTGTATTTGAGGTGTTGTTGGTTCATTGTCCTGCGATTCAGGCTCAGACTCTGGGTCAATGTATGGGTGAATCATTCCGGTTGCCATTTTTCCACATTGGAAGTTTTCAAAACAATTCCCCAGGGTACTGACGGGGGAGTCGAAACGTATTATAATATGCAAAACTGTTATCCAATCATAGCAGTGGGTGTTTACTTCCAAATCTTCAATGCAGCACACCCATAAAAACCGAGCGTTGCAGAAGCTAGGCTAAAAGAAAAAAGAAAATAGCTTACTTATTCATTATGATGTTTTTGAATGTAAAAACCACGCGAACGTCATAAGTTGACCTCAGACAACAGTATAAAAAAAGCCAGTTCATGACCCTTTAAATCCTCCAAAAACTGGCCCAATTCACTGTAAGCAGGGGTGTCATGCACTTAGTGTTTTTGAGGGGGGACCAGCTAAAGTATTAAAAGTAAAGTAACCAAAAAATAGCCCAGTGCGATTTTTCTCCATCGGGTGGCCGAATTCTACATTGAATTTGTATGACTTGAGGGGTGTTTTGGGGGTGTTGGAGCGGCGAAATTATACGTACGGGGGTGGAAATCAACCCGTGGAAAAAAAAATTAACCGCGACAGAAGCTTAAAAGTAGCCCTTTGGCAACACTGGTTCGCTCTTTTTGCTTTTCGCTCAAAGCGCAAACACAGATTTGAATTTAGCAGTTTTGATCTTGTGTTGCACTGAGCGTTCTAATCACAACAGTGTGATCATCCTACGCTTCAAATAGTTAATTATCAAATGTAAAACAGACTATTATTCTTTGTCTTTTGGAAGCTGCATTCAAATCCATTTGGCTCAAAAATCTGAGGGTGCATGTGTATGGGCATGATGCCTCTGATAGTTGAAGTACCTTGCTGTTGAAGAGTCAAAAAGATTTTTATTTTGGTAATCAACATTAAGCCATAAAAACTCTCACATGAGCTTGACTTGTATTGAACTCTGAATATTCCTTTTAACAGTCTGTTTAATTCACAATGGGCCAAAACTCAGACATGTAAATTAGACACAGAATCCGTCCTGGGAGAAGTGTAAAAGGAGGGGCGGCGCTGCTCTTTAAGAATTTATGTAGACAAGCAATGTGCATATCTACCCTCTGATGATATAGACAGAGTAAATTTGATGGACAGCCTCTGAAGTTTCTCTTTCTCTGACCCCCGACCCCTGTCTGCAGAGAGTTTTGATATCCATCTTAGACATACAGTCTCGGCAGCCTTTGATTTAGAAGTCACGCTATGCTCACTGGTAATTTACACCTTCTCAGTTCTCACTCAGTCCTAACTAGTGAGCGTTTCTGCCAATTATATCCACGACACACGGAAAAGACGAAAGAGGCTCCTGTCGTCTCTCTTCCTCTGGGTATTCACAATGGTCCAAATATATCTCCTCTGATCCGCCACCCTAATCAGAGTTTCATCCATCTCTGGGTTTTGTAACAGCTAGATTAGCTACTAAACCACACAAGCTTAACGGGTATCAGACCGACAAGATCGGCTTTGTGTTTTCTCGTGGAAACGGTGGTCTCAAATGTCAAATGTTAATCACTAACAAACATTAAGCTTTTGTGAGATTCTCTTACGTGCCGGTTCTGTACGTAATAGGACACTGAGATTCGTATTAAATTCTTACTGTTTGTTTGTTTGCTTGTCTTTTCCATTAGAGCCGTCCCCTCACAGTCAAATGATTGATTATAATGACACGCAAATGGCTTTGGCCTAGACAGTGAATCGGGTCTCCAGGCAAAAGACGGTGTTTGTGTGACTAATGCAGTGATGAGTGTTATTCTGGAGGAGTGAATGGAGTTTGAGTGAATGTCTTATAGATAAGGGGGGAAAAAAAACGAAGTGTGAAAATAATGAGTGTTTGGACAAACACAATCAAACGCTCATGTAGCTTTGGAAATTACTTCCTCCAGTTTCTCGTACAGCTTCAGGACCTGAGTATAACTAGTGAACTAGAACCTCATAGAACTTTCATGAAACTAAATGGCCCTCATTTGTTTACATCATCACCTCTTTGTGATTGGTTGTGAGTTATCACCGTGGTCTGCTGTTCGCTCCTTTAATTGACTGAAACTTGTTAGACATAAATGTATGGACGGCATTAGCATATTTTAATTATATGAAGATCCACCTCTGTGCAGCCCAAGAGTAATTTCAGAGTGGGAAGGAGATAAACTAACTTGTCATTAATTCACATCCTTTATACTAACACACACACACACACATGCAAAGTCTTCCTTAGAACAAAGTAATTAATTTATCTTGACATCAAAGTTCTTCCACACAGTACTTTCTCTCGTTGCTGTCCTGGAAGAGATGTTAACATTGTCAGCTAGTTATCGTTGGTGTGGTGTTTAAAAGTCTCAAGTTTGTCGGTTTACCATCTAATGCATATTGTGTGCAAAAATCGCCAGTTTAAATCTGGTTGGCTGCTATGCAACTTCCAGGAGCATAGGGAGGAACCAGTTTGCCTGGAAACAAAATCGTGCTTATGTGGACAAACTAATCATTCCTGACATTGACATTCCTGTAGCACAAATAAATCATGATTCTAGGATTGGCAAGGCCATTGGTTCGATTTAGGGATGTGCAAAACTACATATTTTTAAAGTGTACAAGTTGGCAGCTTGCCTAAGCAAATAAATTGACTAAATAAACAGTTTTTAAACAGCGTTTTAAGACAGTGGCTAAAGACATCTGTCTAGATGTGTCTGGCTGTATCAACCATTCTTCAAAGGGAATAAGGAATTACCAATTTACGAAAAATGTAAGCCTACTTTCTATTTCAGATAAGCCCACCAAAACCTTGTCAACTAGTTCAAGGCCAGAATGAAAGCTCTAACACAAAGTCTGGCTATGTTGTAATTGTTTGATTTAAGATTAGCTAACTAACCATAACTAAGAAGGTTTGATTGAAGTTTAAGGCTTAAGAAGGCTTGATTTAAGGAGTTTTTGGCTGTTGATCAAACAGAAGAGTTTTAGAGATGTTATCTCATCTGTCTAAGTACAGTGGCTATTTTCTGTCCTCCATTCCTGGCACCTCTCTCAGCATTGCTGCTGTCCCCCGGTCCGTTTGTTGTCATGGGTCTGCGGTGTCCCATACAGCTCCGTCTTGGCTTTATCTAAGCTGGTGTGAGTGGATGGATGATTCCGGAACGGCGGGCCTGATAAGGCATCGACAGGCCCATGTGGGATGCAAACTGCCTGGAAAGAGCCTGCTAACCTCTTCCAGAGCCTCCCTATAACAACTCCCCCAGGGCTTTATCTGAGACTCCCAGAGACATGGTGACCTCGGCCCTTGACTTACCTATCTCTCCGAGCACTCCCTTGCTGATAGTGAGCCCAACACAGGGCCCTCTGTGGCCACCGTCACATACACCTGCCCCCCTTCTTTGGCCCCCGGCGGCCTGCTGCCAAGGCTGTTTGGCAAAACGGGTGAAATGGAAGAACGAGAGCATGCTGATATGAGCCACGACACCAGCCCTCTCCCTTGTTGCCATCATTCCCATCTAAACTCAACTCTGACAGCCCTCAATGGACCTTTCATGCGTCTCAAAGGTTCCTCTGTCAAACCATGTCTAGAGTTGACATTCTGTGATGCCCTCTGCAGGTCAGAGTTCTCCAACATTTCAGTCTTTCACCCCAGACACACTTCAAGTGTCGCACAGTCTGTTGCCAGCTCAGTTTTTCTGTGCATGACCTTTTCAAATACAGTGACTCATCTTAGATTGTTTAGTCATTCTCATTTCCTGCTCATTCTAGTATTGCTAATGATACAACTTTGTTTTGATCCTATGTTGGTGACTCATGTTTAGAACTGATGAGTCTCTGTATTAACTAAATTCATTGGTCATTGAAAAAGCAAGACCTGCGGAATTTCAAAATCCTTCACCATGAGAAACCAGCAATAACTTTTACCTCAGATAAAAGGAGTTCTTATATAGAAGACTAGAGTGGCACTTAAAAACAAAATGGAGTCAGTTATAAATGTATAAGTTAAAAAATTAATTGAATTCATTTTCTAATTGACAAATAACTTGTATATAACTGTGTATTTAATTGATGTTAAAAGAGTTAGCTGAATATAATGAATTGACTCATATTAGCATAACATAAGAAAAGCATTTGGCAATTAGATTAAAAACAGCATGTGTCTAAGGATTTTTTTTTTTTAGTTTTACACAGCATTGGCCAATTTTCTTTTCTTAATCCATTTGCTTTTCTTTATCAATCTGTCAATTTAAAATTGCCATCATACAGTTCACATCTGGGAGCAACCCATAAAATTATATTTTAAACCGTGCATCCCTAAAATACAGCATGGCTGCCAGTGAAATGTCAATTTATTCTTTTTTAACATTTAATTACATTTTAAACATTGCGTCTATTTATGTAAATATTTAAAATTGAAAAGTAATTGATTTATTTACATTTTTATTTTTAAATTAATACATTGATAACTGATTTCTTTGCTTAATTTTTAAGTGGCACTCTTTTATGCACAATGCAATCAATATTACAAAAACACCAATGTTTAATACATATTTCAGTATTTTTGTATATATAGAAAATTAGTGCAGGAAAAACTGTTCAGATTCTGTATGGTTTTACTCAGATCATATAAATGACTGAATGCTATAAAAACTATATTAATGTAATCTGTCGATACTCAAGCTGCTGAGAACTTCCTGTAGTTAATATGAATTCTAATCCTGTGCTAAAAAGATAAACAGTGATCTTATAGCAGAACTTCTTTTAACAAGCTCTCAACCGGTTTCATCTCTTGTGGTTGATTTCTAACGATGACCTTCCCGGGGACGGTAAGTCTGAGAAGACTGAGGATTGTTTCTGTCTGCCTGGTTTTAATCCTGTCAGGGTTATCAGCATTTGGTCCTCATGCTGAGGGATAGGGGTGTTTCAAGGTGAATGGGGGTTTTGATGTGATCTCTGAGGACTAACAGGAACAGAGTTCCTCCTAATGACAAACGCTTGCTCTTTAAGAGAGCTTTGAGATCAACACGGCTTCTGTTTCAGAAGCCTGACCCATAGGGAGGTCAAACACACCACCACACTCTCTTTCACTTTCTCTTGCTTGCAAACAGACAAAAGCATAGACTTTGGCCTCCCTTGGGAGGGCGTTTGTGTCCGTTCAGTCATATTTCAGAAACAAAAGGCACTTTCACCCTTTACTAAGTCAATTTAGATAAAAGGAATCCGGGTTCATTACAAGTTAAGATCAATCAACAGCACTTGTGGCAGTGTTTACTACCACATTTTCACTTATCCCTCCTTTACGTACAAAAGCAAACATCTGTGTTACAATAGCTACGTTTACATGCAACCAAATAATCCATTAGTAATCGGATTGACAGCTCAATCGGACTGAGAAGCCTTCATGTAAACACCTTAATCTTGTGACATATAAATGCGCACATTAAACGCTACACTACGTTTGGATTCATCAATTGAACTAATTGACTCGTCATCGGCTAAAATGTATGCACGTGTTAATTTACTTCCTGAACAATCATGCACACGGGTCAGAGCTGCTTCCACATTCGCGCTAGGGTTGGGCGATGTCTACCAAATTGGCATCAGACGATGTCTACAGTGAAACATTGCAATAGACGATGACATCGAGGGGTTGCGTTTGAGCGGTAAGCTCCGTTAAAGTGGCGGGGAAATCACAATGCCGGCTCAACATTGTGATGTCTGTCAGCCATTGGCGATGGACAATGGCACCATATATCGGCCCAACCCTAATTCACGCGAATCACGCCACAATTCCAGTGCAACTGAACTCAGACCACCTCCTACAGGCAGTCTCGGGTCCAGGATCTGGTGCGCTCGTGGGTCCGCATGACAGCTTTTACAAAGCCAATTTTTCATGCGAACCGTGCCCTGTTTGCCATTATGAAAGCACTCTCAAATAATCTCGGATAAGCCTAGAGCGGGCAGACACAGATCCTCCTTTTCTTAAAAAATTCTCCATATGAGCTCGACTTGGCAGGGTGTGCCTATGCGGCTGAGGAAACCAGTGGGTGATCCACTCACAAGACAAGATGACTGTACTGTATTTTAAGAGTTGATAACTTTCCCCATTAGCCAGTGACTAAGATTAGTTAGATAATGAGGATTGTGACATTACAGGAAGGGTCTGATATTGGACTTCTCATAATTTTTAGCAAGCCTCACTCACTAATGACTACTCGACTCATTCACCTCACGTTATACATTCTAGATGTTGCCGCCAAGACCCAAAATTACAAGGGTGTGTCTTAATTCTTACTCGACAGGGCTTTCCCTTTGGAATTAATGCAGTAATCTCTCTTAGATCTTAATTAGAGAGCATTTCACACATGCTGTATTTAGAAGCCACGTATTTGATGCTTCCGTCCTCCCTAGCCCAAATCCAGACAAGATGGTTCCACATCTTTTAAGTCAGCCAGCCAGCATAGAGGTCCGTCCCGAGGGCTGAAACCCTGCTTTGTTGGAGATTTCATGATAATCAGACAATGTATATGTGTGCGTGCCCATAAAAATAGCTCTTTTTAGTCAAGTAGTAATCTCAGCTGCAGAGAGGTGGGATCCATGCTGGAACAAAGGATCATGACCTCTTTCGAGGGCCATTTTTCAGTACTCAGGTGTAGTAATGTGAGTGATGGCTTGGTAGGCTAATGGAATGTGTAAATGGGAATATGCTATTGTGCTCGTCCTTTCCTTTAAGACTTTAAGCTAAAACACACACGCTACTCCACTTAGACTGTAACAATATTAGTGTGATTGAGGGAACAGGCAATTTTATCGGACCAGCTGCTGTTGTGTTCCGGATACCATCTAGAACCATTATCTGCTGTTATCCTGTAGTAAGAAGCCAAGATTTTATTATCTGGCTGTGTATGACAACAGAGCAATATCTTAGCAACAGAATCCAACGGAACTCTCTCAATGCATTGTGTTATTTGATGCGTTTTTTAAAAATGTTTTATAACATTTTGATAGTGTTTAAAAATGAATATGTCCTTCACCGCAGTTCACTTCTATCAACTTCACAGAAAAGTAATAACTCTGGCCTGGATGAAGTGATCAGGTCTCTGGCTTTTTGTCTTGTCCGAAAGGAAAATAAAAATAGCTGAGCCCTCAGGTTGTCGGGGTAACAACTGCACTCCAGAGCTTGCGGGCATGTACAGTACAACACGGTAAAGCAATCCAGAAGATTCCTCAACTTGAAGAGAATAGGAGCTAGCAAACAATAATGATGACTAAAGCAGCTGCTGCGTTGAGCGGCTCCGGGTGACCCTGCTGTGGCTCTGACCAGCGAGGCAAAAAAGTATCAGCTATCTCCTGCTGGCCTCACCCGTGACTCCTGCTGCTAGGGCTGTTTATCCGACCCCTCAACCTTTGATCTGTGGGTTCTCAAGGTGCACCAAGTCGGGGCATGAAGGACTTCAGCAGGGGGTTGGGATGTTCTCTTCTCTCTCACCTGTTGGGCATAGATCATATATTATATTATATTATATACATATATATATATATATATATATATATATATATATATATATATATATATATATATATAATAACCACACACACACACACATATATGTATATTATATGAATAATATACGTGTATTACATAATATAATACACGTATATTACACGTATATTATATAATATACGTGTGTGTGTGTGTGGTTGGTTATTCATTTCTAGCTACAATGACAGCATCAAATGCGAAAAACAAGGGGAAAAATGTAACCCCTGAATGCTGTTTTTCATACCCTTCATTCCCATTGTCCTTATTGTTGTGTTGAAATCTCTGACCCCTAAGTCTATAGTTAAAGTCAATGCTAGACATACTCTGAGTTCCTGAAAGGCCTGTAAAGGAGAGGATCACCGTTTGTCATGATAGAACAGCAAATGTATTGCGTGTCCTTTAGGTTTTTGTTGTTCTAGGCAAGTTTTTTGTTTTTAAGAAAAAAAGGTTCATTTTTAGGGATGCACAATACTAAAATTCTGGATGATGCTGAAGATACTGAATTCTGGCAGATATGCTGAAAATTGATTTCATGTTATGGTTGATAATATTAAAATCCTATTTATAAAACGGTTAGTTCCAGTCCTTGATTCTGATTGGTCAATAGCTGTGTTTTATTCACAATATGACAGCTTCACCCAACAGTTCTGTGTATCACTGCACAACACCCTTAGCAACCACTCTTAGCAACGTAAACATATGTTTGTTCTCAATTGATATTGCTCATTGAAGCTTACTGTATTTTGTAGAAGAGTATTGTGAGAGAGACTGAGTGACCGAATATATTACCTGCATTCAGATTAAGCATATTCCTTCTGGTCAGTCCTATGTTCATAATAAAAAAAAAAATCAGAATGAATGTCTGCTGCGGCGCTAGTCAAAGCATTTGTTAGTTGCGTCTTGTTCCCGTGTTCACAGTCCTTTCAATATAAAAGTCTTTGCCACTGACTGACTCCTTCATTATTTGCCGCCATCTAATGGGGTGATAATGTAACTTTTCGGTCAGGGACTATTTTTTTTCCAGCGGAAGGAAGGCTTTTAGTGATTTCCGGGTTGTGCCTATCAACACCCATTAGCTGTTATAAATTCACTGTAAACCATGGCTTCTTGGGGCTTATTGCTTTAAAAAACAATTTTTTCTAAATAAATTTAAATAATAAAATCAATCATTTAGGTATCAACATTATGATGTTCAGTATGAAAAATAAAAATTCATTGAATATTAAATTTAACATCGTTATCAATAAATAATTGATATCAGTTATATAAAAAAAATCTGGTATAGTACCGATATATTTTGTGCATCCCTACTTATTTTAGAAGGTTCTAAACAGTAGAATCATGAGAAGTCCCCATTTAGCTGATAAACGTGTGAGCAACTGTACAGGCAGTGGTGCCACTTTGCAGCACATACCGATTACACCCTTATCTCTGTGTATGACTCAACCTGCTCGCTTGAGTAGTCTTTTTCCTTCCTCAGTCTCCCTGCAAGTCAACACACTCACACACAGCCAAACGTGATGAGCTGTAAATACTTCACATTAATAGTAATAAATGCATCGCCGTGTGCCAACAGTACCAGCCATCCGTGAGTGGAGGGAAGGTTTAATACAAGTCACTAATCTAACTCCCTGGGTAAACTCAAAGATCAATGGCTTCCTCTGTCACATCTTCACACACTGGCTTGGATTACTGCAGAATCGGGGCTTTTAGTCAGGATTAGGGCTGTGCTGAGAGTGAACAACACAAAAGGAGGTCTGATAGCAAAAGACCAAGCGTTTAATCGGCACAGCAGATTCTGGAGCCAACTAAGCCCACAGCAGACTTACTCTGGAGGGGGTCATCCTCATTAACTCTGCCTGTTACCGTGCTCAAGCAAGAAAGAAACCACAGGCTTCAATTAATTTGGTGTTACTGTACTCAAGCATTTTTTAAGACTACATCTGTCTTCTTAAGCATCTGTAATGGGATTGGTTCTTATTAGAATGCATGAGTCTGCAGTCAACTTTTGGAAAGTTAGATTTGGCAAAGCAGCGTTTTGGGCATCTCCATGGCAGTAGTCTTAGCTCATAATTAATGTTGTGAAGTATGTAACGGAGGAAAAGGCAGCCAGGTAAGGCTCTGGTGTAAACCCAAGACCATCTGCTGTCATTTCTTCTGCGTTGTGCCTAATTGCCCCTAGGCCTCAGAGAGACCCTTTTCTCTCTAAATGAGATTAGGCGAACATTGCACCATTTGCATGTCTTTAGCGTCGTGGGTGGATTTGGAGCTGAAGTTGGCAGGTGGCGTGCGCTGAAGAACTTGCATATTCACCATTACATCAGATGAGTGTTCCTCAGGAAAGTTTTATCGCCACCCTCACCCCACGGGGTTTCTGTCAGCAGGGATTTTGACTGCAGTTCCCATGTGTAAAATGGAAAAGATCTCACAAATCTGAAATGATGGTTCACCCAAAAAATGAAAGTTCTGTCTTCATTTATTCAGCCTCATGTCATTTCAAATTTTTAAAGAATATCACAATCGCTCTTTTCAATATAAACTATATGAAGTCTGCTACAACATGACAAAACAATATTCAGTATAAACAATAGAAAGTCAAGCTACAAACTGTTAGTTATTATTTTAGTATTTTTTATATAATATTATAGCACTATTTTGAGTTAGCTTTTATTTTTTACATTTTCATTTTTAATTTTAGTTTAAGTGCTAGTAATTTTATGATCTTTTGTCATTTCTAACAATTTTAGGTTATTTTTGGTTGTTGTTTTAATATTTCTATTTCGCTTTAATTTCCTTTTTTTTAATTTTAGGTTTAGTCATTTTAATACTTCAATATATTTAATTTTAGTTTGTTGCCAGGGAAATATTTCAAATTTTGTGTATAATTATTATGTATATATAAATACACACACACGCACACACACACACACACATTCATGTATATATTTAAGAAAAATGTGTTATATTTATATATATAAAAAAAAAATATATATATATATATATATATATATATATATATATATATATATATATATATATATATATATATATATATATATATATACACTCACCTAAAGGATTATTAGGAACACCATACTAATACTGTGTTTGACCCCCTTTCGCCTTCAGAACTGCCTTAATTCTACGTGGCATTGATTCAACAAGGTGCTGAAAGCATTCTTTAGAAATGTTGCCCCATATTGATAGGATAGCATCTTGCAGTTGATGGAGATTTGTGGGATGCACATCCAGGGCACGAAGCTCCCGTTCCACCACATCCCAAAGATGCTCTATTGGGTTGAGATCTGGTGACTGTGGGGGCCATTTTAGTACAGTGAACTCATTGTCATGTTCAAGAAACCAATTTGAAATGATTCGAGCTTTGTGACATGGTGCATTATCCTGCTGGAAGTAGCCATCAGAGGATGGGTACATGGTGGTCATAAAGGGATGGACATGGTCAGAAACAATGCTCAGGTAGGCCGTGGCATTTAAACGATGCCCAATTGGCACTAAGGGGCCTAAAGTGTGCCAAGAAAACATCCCCCACACCATTACACCACCACCACCAGCCTGCACAGTGGTAACAAGGCATGATGGATCCATGTTCTCATTCTGTTTATGCCAAATTCTGACTCTACCATCTGAATGTCTCAACAGAAATCAGACCAGGCACCATTTTTCCAGTCTTCAACTGTCCAATTTTGGTGAGCTCGTGCAAATTGTAGCCTCTTTTTCCTATTTGTAGTGGAGATGAGTGGTACCCGGTGGGGTCTTCTGCTGTTGTAGCCCATCCGCCTCAAGGTTGTGCGTGTTGTGGCTTCACAAATGCTTTGCTGCATACCTCGGTTGTAACGAGTGGTTATTTCAGTCAAAGTTGCTCTTCTATCAGCTTGAATCAGTCGGCCCATTCTCCTCTGACCTCTAGCATCAACAAGGCATTTTCGCCCACAGGACTGCCGCATACGGGATGTTTTTCCCTTTTCACACCATTCTTTGTAAACTCTAGAAATGGTTGTGCGTGAAAATCCCAGTAACTGAGCAGATTGTGAAATACTCAGACCGGCCCGTCTGGCACCAACAACCATGCCACGCTCAAAATTGCTTAAATCACCTTTCTTTCCCATTCTGACATTCAGTTCGGAGTTCAGGAGATTGTCTTGACCAGGACCACACCCCTAAATGCATTGAAGCAACTGCCATGTGATTGGTTGATTAGATAATTGCATTAATGAGAAATTGAACAGGTGTTCCTAATAATCCTTTAGGTGAGTGTATATATATATATATATATATATATATATACATATACATACATACACAGTACAAACACATATATTATGTAAATATATATATATTATGGAAACACAAACTTTGCGATTAATTGATTTGGCAGCACTAATTTTATTAAAAAAAAATTCAAATGATGAAAAACGTTTTAGTTAACAATAACACTACTAAAAGTCTAATCAATGTATTCGATGCAAGTAACAATGTCTGATTTGTTAAAGATTTTTTCTTTTAATTCAAATTCAGTGAATCATTTATCTATTTATCAAGCTGGACTGAACTCACTAATTTCTGGTCACGGCGGATATTAGCCCATTTGAGGACAAGATTATCAGTGAATAACTTAAAATGAACTCTGTTTATACAAAGCTTCAGAAGACTATCAATGCTTTTGCATCTTTTTTAAATCTTCAGTCACCATTATAACTGCATAAAAAAGTACAGTCATACTGTATATTCAAAACAGCTCCTTGTGTGTTCCTCGGATGAAATCCAGACATACGGGTTTGGAATGACATGAGGGTGAATGAATGATGACAGATTTCATTTTACACACATTTTAACTAATCCTTTAATTCAGAATATAAATTGCACACATCGCTTGTGATCTAAAGCGAACGGAGGAATGTGTCTCCTGGCAAGATATTCGGCCAGCGTGACTGACACACACTGTGCTAATGGTGCATGTCTCACACTTCTCTCACACAAGCTCTCACTAAAAGGTTTACACTCCCACAGGTGTGAAACTGTTTCAGTGTGTAGGAGCACGAGGCATGTCAGTCGGTTCTCCAAGTCTTTGCTAAATGGTCCCTAGCCATTAAAACATCTTCACACTGTCACTCATGCCCATCCTCACTTCCTGTTTGCTTTCAAACAGGGCTTCCTCCCAGTTCAACTAATGGGCAACAGAGCAGCAGAATGGAAACCTCCGAGCGTATGCATGTTTTTCTCATGGGAACATTTATTTTGCGGGTGTCATGCAGGGGGGTGGTGGGGTGTTGCCCATTCCAGGCACACTGCTGGCCTTTCACCAGCATGAGACGGGAGAACAGAGAGAAAAATAGTCTCCGCTGAGAAGACCTTGAAACTTCAGTAAAACAAACACACAGATGAGTGAGAGTGGAGTCATCCTTCACCTCTCCCGCTGCTGGTTATGGTTGGGAGCTGGATGAAAAAAAGGCCTTTGGCATCAGACTCTTACAGTTAATAATAGGATTTTGCTTGGATACGGTGTGGTTTTTCTCACCCTGATACTTTCCATAAAGCTATGAAAATCTGAAAACTGCCAAAAGTGAGAAGGATTTCTCTTGTGTCAAGACCTGGCAGTACAGAACATTGACTATAATAGAGGCATGCGTGCACTTGGCATAGTATCCCTGCACATGGTGTATAGCGCAAAGACCTATTAAGAAGAAACATGGGTTTTCCTATTCCATTTTTCAGCTTTGGTGAGCTGAGTGAGAAGTACATGAATTTGAGCTAATAGTTGTATCCCAAAATGACATACTATATTAGCTATGCACTTACAGTATGCTATGCACTATGTTCTCAACCATCCAGTGTGTGAATTGTATAAGGTGGTTTCACTATGCCAGTTGGGTGCATGAAGTCTCCAACGTTCCATTCCACACTTCATTTTTTTTCTGGTAATTACATGCATTATTTCATGCATCTTTGGAATGCATCATGGAATTTTCAGTGTGAACACATTATGCGCACTATTTATACTAACAATGCCACAGAATAGTGCATATGTATGCAAATTGGGGCGCACCTAGTGTTTTACATATGTCTTTGTAAATACATAGTTTACCAGTTTCCACTCCTTTCGGATATTGAGAGTGTGAGTGTGACATTGATTTTATACAACAGTTTGATGAACAAGAAGTTAGGGCCCTATTTTAACGATGTAAGCGCATGGTCTGAACTAAGTGCGTGGCGCAGGTGCACTTAGGCCATGTCCGAATCCACTTTTGCTAGTTTAACGACGGAAAAAACAGCTGGAGCGCCCGCCACATGGTCCAAAAGGGTTGCACCTGTTCTCTTAATGAGTCATGGGTGTGTTTTGGGCGTAACTTGCAATAAACCAATCAGTCTCATTTCCCATTCCCTTTAAAAGACAGTTGCGCTCGCGTTATGGCGGATTCGCTATTTAGATGGCGGAAAGACTGAACGCTTCTCCAGAGAGGAATCCTTTTATTTTTAATATTTAAAAATGTTTGTGTGCAGCTGCGTGTCCCTGTGTGTGTAATAAGCAGTGAATGCGCATTGTGCATCCGTCTATAGGCGCATATTACTAACGCGGCCTTTAAATAACACAAAAAAATATTGCGGTCCAGACCAGGTTTTTGTTGGTCAATGGCACAGTCGATTTCAGTTCCCTCAAAATAGCAACGTGCCATTAATGCCCCTGAACACACCTTGTTTTCAGTCCAGCACGCCTATGGGCGAACAGATGGGCATTTGGTATTTAAACAACGTGGCGCTGGATGTGAAAATGATAACTGCCTCGGGCTAAAACTAGCAAAAAAACACTTGCATTGCGCCTGGCGTCACATTGCGCCGGGTGTATGATAGGGCCCTTAATGTTGTGTTTTAGATAGTGTTTCTTGTTACTTTTACTCTTTTTCACCCAAAACAGTCAAAGCAGAGCCGTTGCGTGTCAACGCAACACATATTAGTAACTTTACTGAATGAATCATTTGTAATGAATAGATTTAGTGGACTGAATGATTCACTCAAAAAGACATAGTGCATCCCAGCTTGCCTACTTATACTACGACCTAAAAGTATGTACTCTTTTTGTAAAGAAAAAGTACATACTTTTGAGTGTGTAGCAGAAGCGTATGCAAGCTTTGGGACATACTACTTCATCAGCTCTGTCGCTTAGTTACATGCATCCTGTCACTGTTTACACTGCTCTGTCAATCATCTTGTCACAGTTAAAATCCTCCACATTCAATTTAATTTGATTTCCTACCGTATCGGAGAGAAATTTAGTAGCACGTTGATCTGCCATTTGTTGGTCTTTCATGCGGAGACTGTCCTCATGTGTTTGCAATTTAAATATAAGGATACATTTAAAAGTTAATGGCCAAACGTATCATAACAAAAGTTCACAATGCTGTTGCAAATGAAATAAAATATGGATAATATGAAATATATTTTCGTCAGGGTTAATACTGATAATTGATCACTCAAGCCCCTTTACCTAAACCTCTTTACTTAACCGTCGGACTCTCACATCCATCATATTCGTAGTTTAAAAAAAAAAAAGATCTGTGTTTGTAGTTCTAATCGAATCCTCGTCCAATTTGCAATGGGTTGTGGGCAATATTAGCCGTTAGAGTGTGCACGTGTCTGCACTTCAGATTCTAACCGGAAATAAAAGGCCATCCGGGTATCTTTGGAATACTCATTTCAACATACTACGATTTAGGACGTACTAATTCTATTTTCGAATAGTTTTTAGAATGGATAGTATGCGAATTGGGACGCGCCGAAAGTCTTTTGATTCGTTCATGAATTAATCAATATTTCTGAACAAATCAGTTTGATTGAAGAATGATTCACTTATCAAGACATTTGTCTGGTGTATCAATAGCCCCTTTCACACATACAGTCTTTACTGGTAAATTAACGGTAAATTACTGTGAAAGAGACCATGTGTGAACAGTATGATACAGTAATACTGTATCATAATGGCTGGGCTCCAAAAAAAAAAAAAAAAAAACAGTTGACAGTAAATATCTTCATTTAAAATCGAATAAAGTCCTGTGCAATCTTTATACTGTGACATAAAAAAACTGCATTAAATCGTTAATGGCAATTATTTGCATGACAATGAATCATCAAACAATAACTCATAATCGAGACATTCACATTCTCAGATGACAACTCAATTCAAAGGGTGTACTGCAGGAACCAATCCTGAGCCCTTCTTTCTTTCCACTTATACCCTTTCAGACCAGCTCTAACTGCGCAGTGGGGAACTTAGCCTGAACTGCGGTCAATCAGAGCCTACACCTGAATATATAAACAGCAACATCTGCTCACACAGTCGCTGTAGGGATCCGGTAATGGGAGGATGCCCGTTCCCCCATGTTATCTGGCCACTGTGCTGTTCAGATGTTTGGTGTCAGGTTCCAGATGGGCCATAGTGTCCTTTGTATGAGTAACAGACGCAGGGTAATGAATCCGCTACGTAACCTGCAGTACTAAATGAGATTGGGGTGCAATGATGCCCTACAGCAAGTCTTTACTTACGGGGAGGTTTTGTTGTCGTTGTTGTTTCCAAATGGCCCTACAGTGGGTTAAATAGCATTTCATTAAGGGTGGCAGACAAACGTGGATGGTGATGTAAGTTTCACTTCTTGGGACTTCCTGGAAGCATACGCTTCGCTGCTCCCACAGGATACCCTGCACACTATATTCATAATGTAGAGCATTACGGAAATTATTGCAAAGTGCACTTACCTGCCTTCCATGACTGATGGACATATTTTTTATGACCATGTTCTTTGCTTTGCTCTGCATTAGTTTTCTTCTGTGTGTGTGTATATATGCATGCATTTTCATTTCCTCCTGGGCCTTGAGAGTGGTGTGCTTCCCTGTGAAGAGAGCACATAAAAGGAGAGGGGAGAATCACTAGAGCCATTTTGACTTATTCCAAAAGCTGTACTCTGACTCTTGAAAGATCCTCAATTTTTTATGGACTAGGGTCTTTTTCCACATGTAGTGTAGAGGCTGAGCTTTCGAGAGATGAACCTCACCCACAACATAGAAACAGGACACACGCTGCTATTTGTTCTGTTTTATGGTGCAATATTAAAGGGGACATATCATGAAAATCTGACTTTTTCCGTGTTTAGTGTTATAATTGGGTCCCCGGTGCATCTACCAACCCAGAAAACATGAAAAAGGACAACCTAGTAACTTTGTTTTGGTAAGCCTTTCTCTGCAAGCATGTAAAAAAACAAGCCGCTCAGATTTCACTCCCCTAGTGACGTAGGAAGGGAATCTTATTATAATATTACTGCCCCTTATCAAGACGACAACATAAGTTATAACCGTATTTAAACTAAACTACCTTTTCTATCTTCATACAGCATTTATTTTCTGGCTCTGAAGGCATCTGATTTTACAACAGTTCCCACACGAGCGATTAATAGATTATTATGACAGAATATACTAATCAATGACTTGAAGATAGTTAACTCCACATCAGCTACATAAATTCATCAACCAACCATTCAGAAACGTCCTGTTGCATTCTACATGTTGTCACTTCTTTGTGAGTCTCTCCATCATTGTCCAAACATATTAGGCTGAACAGTTTCTGACATTTTCAGTGCGTGTCTGCGTGGGTAATCGGAGCTGCTAACACGAGCTCTTGAAGCTCTGCCCTCTTCTAGAAAGGGGGCTGGGAGCACCAGCTCATTTGTATTTAAAGGGACACATAAAAACGGCACATTTTTGCTCACCCTCAAAAAGTGACAAATTTACCATGCTATAAAACAATTATCTGTGGGTATTTTGAGCTAAAACTTCACACACAAACTCTGGGGACATCAGAGACTTATTTTACAAAATGGAGGTGGCGTTTAAGCTTGCTTGTTTTGAGTCACTGACCAATCAGAGGTGATTTATATTCACAACCAGTCAAATGGGATTTAGCTTTTATGTGGTCAAAGAGTTGTCTGGCTATCACCAGACCAAGCTCAATTTAAGATTGAACATTGGTCTGGGGAGTCTGCTATGTATTTTCTACTGCACAAGAGGCGTGATTAAACGAGCATAATTCAAATGACTGTACGCAATTGGATAGTCCTTCAACCAATCAGACCACAAGAGGCGTGATCAACAAGCAACGACCCATCGCTTCTCTATCGTCATCGTGTTAAACCTGCCAATAGCGCGCCAGGTGGATAAGCCAATCTGTGATTGGTTCCTGCAAAAGTGTAACAGAAGCAGTAGAAATGAATGTACAGGTTTCCAGACTGAGTTGCAAGGCGAAATCAAATCGCCGGCAGATCAGGCTGGGCTTACCCAGTCTAGTCAAAGAGGCTTTGCAGCAAAACTTTAAGCTGAGAAAGGACACATTTTATTGATTGTCATTTTATTTTAGTGACATTTCAAGTACAATTAAAGTACACAATCACCTCAGCATGCTGTGCATGCAAGATTGCAAGCAAAGCTTGTATAATTTGCATCATTACTATTAAAAATGTTACATTTTTAGTTTAGTTATATATAAGGTAAATAGGATTCTTTTTAACAAGCTCCACCTGCCATTGCAAAGAAGAGATCAAAATGAGAAGCTAAAGGAGGAGATGGGACACGGGAGCTGTTTCAGGCTGACGCACAATGCTCAGTTAATTTGCTTCTTTCTTTTTTGTTCCTCTGTGTGACTGTTTCAGTCTCTGCTTTTGGCGCTGTTGTGTTCGAATGCTATGATAATTGGATTTTTGTTTTGTTGTGGCAAAGGGAGTTCTATGTCAAATTATTTTATAAATTCAGCAGAGAAACTTGGTGACTTTCACAGTGAGTGTGTGTGTGTGCGCAATAGTTCAGAGAAGATGCCTTGTACCTTTTAAAACCTTTCATTTTCATTGACATTTCACATGTCTCCTGTACAGCCACTCCTATAAATAGACATGGCAGATGTAGGGCAACACGGAATCTGTGTAGTTTTTTTGTGAATTCTGCACTGAATTTTTTGAAAAATCTGCGGAATTATGCGGAATGGTTTTAAATGTGTTAAAAAGATCTAAGAATATTGGAACTGAAAACATTACAAATAAAATATAAAATATTCACTTCTTAACTTTTATTTAAGGTTTACAATACAAATCCAAATAGAACAACTTGTTTTTTAAACAAAGCTAGATCTCTCTTATAGTACATCCACTAAAAGATGGAGAAAATATTACTTTATCAATTGTATTGTACACAGATCATTATATAAACAATTTCATATCATTCAACAATAGAGCAAAATAAATAAATGCATAATAAATGAACTATTTTTAATAGCTATAAATAAGATTTTTTTGCAGACAAGTGACGTTTTACTTAATTTTATTTTAGACATTTTAAAATATCACTCTCTCACTAAAAAAAAAAGTCACATCAATAAGCGCAGCCTACTACCCCTCACAATCACGCACACGATTGTGTAGGCTTCTCAAATGACGGGCACTACAATCTGCGGAAATCTGCAGAGTTTTCTGCGGAAGTCTGTGCAGAGTTTCCGTGTGGTAATGTTTTTTTTTCACTTACTTTATAGTTGGTATGTTGCTTCCTTATCCAACTACCCTCAGCAATACTGTTCATTTGAATTATAGCTGAGGAGTTTGATGGATTTTGTTAGAGTACAGAACCCCTTAGAGACATCTAATGTCCTTTAGTGTTACAAAAGAGTAGCTCTAGCCAGGCTACAAACTATGCTAATTGTTTTTGTTCCGGTAAACAACTCTTCCTAGAAAGATCTGATTAAAATGCTGTCCATAATTACAATGGCTGCTTCCTTTAGCGCTTTTGGGTTTGTAAACACAGTCAGTCTCCTAAAATACCTTCCTTTTTTATATATATGCTTAAAGTAAAGATTGCCAATATGAAATGTCATTCGTAATTTTACTTCTGTAATATGACTGAAACAGGATATTCAATTTAAACATTTAGGATGGGAATTGCACAGTCAATGTGGACACTGGACAAACCATAAGTATGCAATTTTTTTTTTTACATTTTGAAAGTAATGATAACTTTAGTAACTTTAGATAGCAGTTTAGTAAGTGAATCCAGTATTGATTAGGTAAATGCTCACTGATTCAGTGAGTTTATTCAGTTAAGAATTTAAGGAAATTAATTTAGAGGTGCAAGTTTACAAGTATGGACAAAGACCAGAAATGTGTATTAAAGTCCCCCTGTAGTCAATAATTTTATCCCTTAAAACTCATCTTTGATCACCAAAACGTGTTTTCCTTGAAAAAAATCTTTATGCCTTAAAATAGCTCTAACTCTACACCCTTGCTTCATTTAGTATACGCGGTTCTATGAATATGCAAATTAGCCCCGCCTCCACTCACACCATTTCAAGGATCTTCTCGTTGACGATCTTACGTTGACGTGATTGGTTACAAGTTCATTTGTGACGTCAGAAACACCAGCTATTTCAAACCACGTTTTTGAGACTGTGTTTGGTTCCCTACAGTTTTAAGGAGAAAATACTCAACAATGGTGTTGACTGATGAATTTGCACATGGTTTGTCTTAAAGCATATTAAAACACCACATAGACATATAAACAACATTAAAAGGCTTGATTTTCACCACAGGGGGTCTTTAAGAAAGTAAATAGGGTCAGTTTTGATATGACTTTAGGGTCCTATGAAACTTTTCTCATCATCTGAATTCATTGTAGATGTATGCCTTCTCCATTACCTTTGACACCTATTGGCATAATCCTGATGTCAGGGCTATTGAACTAGAATACATTTGAATAACAAATATGGCGGATGGTAAGGAGTGCAAAGGTTCAGAACTTCCTTAAGCCGGGCAGAAAGTTGTGTTTGGTGTACACAGAAGCGGAATGAATGCCTCCCTTGAGAGTTTTTTGGCATAGCAGAGTGGCCTCTGGATTGAAATGCTGGCCCATGTCTCAGTGCAGAGACCAACCTCTACTATCAATGGGATTGAAATCTCTCAGTACAGACAGCACTGTAGCAGTGAGCACTGGGAGTGCCAGCATTGATCTGAAACACCCAACAGAGACATAGAGACAGACTGAGTGGAGAGAGAGAAGAGGAGGAGCAGAGGGAAAAGAAAGCTGGTTGTATGATGATGCTTATCCCTATGAGAGTTCAGAAGCCCTGTGGTTTCTTTCACAGCACGTTCACTCTCTCGCACACTGCTGTTCCTCTCCTCTTTTCTCTGTGTGTCCAATGAACAAAAACAACCCTTAATTCTAGCTCGGCACATTCTTCTCCCTTCTTCCCCCTCACATCGATGTCGGCCATAACCTAACCCTGATACCCAAGGCAACGCAACAGAAAAATGTTTGCATTGATTTCTTTTTGCATGGGAGTGGCTCTCTAGAGTCTACTGCCCAAGGTTGCACAAACCTATGTTATCACAGTACTCAGTATCAGAAATCGTATTGACTCGTATATAATAGTTATTTGGCCCGCGTTGCTCAATTTGTCCTGTTATACAGCCCTCAAGGTTTTCATATAGAAATTCTGTAATCTACTTGAATTGAGTAAGTTTGTTTGGTTAGCTCAGCGTGGCAGAAATTGCATCTTTCCTGCTTTCCAGATAAGCCCTTTTGGGCATGTGTTGCTGGCAAGTGCTATTGAGAAACTGACTCTAACGTGGTTAGGGCAATTATACTGTGTTTTTCGCCCTTTCACGTCCATGTCGCTGTACCTCAGACTTCCTGCCACCTGCTCAGTGAAGCACAAGCTGTGCATGGAGATGAACTGTCTCTGTCTGCGTGTCTTTTTATTTGTCTCTCTCCATTGCCTATACATGTCAGCTGTTACAGGTGTGATCGGGTGCATCGCACAATCGTATTCAGGTCACGCTTTTCCCTAAAGAGACAAAGAAAAAAAATATTATATTTGGCATTAATAAATCATAGGCTGTATGTGGGACCACAACATTCTCAAAGGTGATTCTCATTACCGTAATACAATAAAAAATACTGTAATACATTATAAATTCTTGACATAAACATGTATATAAAATTGCATTGTGGTAATGAGAAATTTGGGAGTTAAATATGGTTACATTTTAAATTCAAATTTCTAAAGCTGTCAATTTCACAAGTTTATTTTTAATATAATCAGTTTATAAATTATGAAAAGCTCAACATCTAGCAAATAGTAATCAGTGGCGGCTGGTGGGTTTAAAATATAAGAGGAATTTTAAATTGTAGCAGTCATGGGACTTTTTAGGCAGAAAAATTAAGATAATTAAATTACACATATGCATATGCAAATTATAAGACAATTTAAAATTATAATATTTCACTCACTTAACACAAACCACTGGTTAACCACTGAGTTTCAGACTTCAGTAATATTTTCTGGTTTACAATGGTGAAATTACAAACAAAAAATATTTTATTAATAGTAAATTGCTCTTTTCTCAAAATCTGGCTGTGCCATCTTTGCCTCCCCTGACAAGCCGCCACTATTTCACCTATTCAGTGCTTTCATCTGCTACAGTAATGTCTTGGTATTATTTTTATTTAGGGGCTTCTTGTTACTAGTTTGACATATCATATAATTATTCAATAAAAATGTGTAATTAACCTATTTAAGAATTTAGGCATCTAATTAGAATAAATACCTCAGGTTTTGTGAGATTCCACCCATTAGACGCCCTTGGTGTTACAAGCCCTATCGTGTAGCATACCAAGTTTAACTATGTCAGCATCCTGGAATGTTTGGAAGCAACAGATACTTCTTCCACCTGTTAAAAATTCACATGGTTTTGAAAAGTGTCCTTGCAATGTCCTGAAAAAGGGCCATATCCCCACCTCACCTTAATGCCTTGGGCTACGTTTGTGTGCTTAGAAAATAAGCAGCATGCTCTCAAAAAAAGCACCTGTCTTAATAATAGCAACACGTATTCCTGTTCCAAACTCTCAACCTTCATTTCAGTGCATACTGATGTCTATTATAAGAGGTGTAGTCAGACACAAGTAGGTCTCCATGGTCCACTGCAGGGCTTGGATTTGTTTAAGTGGAGGTTGTTGAGTCAGTCTGTCTGCACAGTGCTGCGTTAAAGGTGAGAAGACAGCACTGGCTCACTTCACTAATCAGTCAGGGGGGAATGCACTTAGAATGAACTGCGCTCCCTGTTACTCCCGTTTATTTTTATGCATGCATTTTTTGGTGCCTGATTCACTTAAGAAATTATGCAGTTCATATAACCGACAAAAATCTTGGAGTACACAATTAGCAATGTGCAATTCCCAAGTCTTGATTCGATTTGATTCAATTTTACAAGCTTTTTATTTGATTCTAATTTCTGACAGAGGTACGGCTTGTTCTATATGAGTTATTTGTTTGTGTACTGACTACACTAAATCACGCTGTATGTTTTTAATTCACTAAAAAGAACCATTTCATGAATCGGGCAACACTGGTTTTACTGATTGTTTTTGCATGCAGCTATGAGGACAACTCAATAGAAAGTTTGGTAACACTTTAGATTAGGGTCCATTTCTCACTGTTAAGTTGTTTATTAGCATGCATATTGATATTGGCTGTTTATTAGTACTTATAAAGCACTTATTAATGCCTTATTCTGCATGACTATATTCTGCATTGCTTAATCCTACCAATACCTAAACTTAACAGCTACCTAGTCTCAACCTCAGATGTCAGGCCCACGGACCGTTGGCTGAATGTCTGATGCATATGGCACACTGGAAACACTTCAGGAGTTTCGAAGTCATCAACTGATTGGTTGAATTCTATAGGATGTCCGCAAGACATGTGTTGCGTTCTGTAACGGTCCGCCTAGAAACAAATGCCGTGACACCAAACTGCCTCGTGGAACGCCGTCGTGTTCCCAACTGTGACAATGAGCACTTACCAGGATCAACTAAACGCTGGATTTTCAAAAGTATGTGAGGTTCGCGGCTCCATTGTTGCAGTAAACTTGCACAATGATCTTGAATAAGTAATTTATAGATGCACGCCGGTCTGTTATTGCAGGGACATCGACTTTACATTTTCACGCCCCTAAACATGACGTGAAAAAAAACAAACTGGGATTGATTGTGTTACATGTCAGTCAAACGTCCTCTTGGGCGGTCCTTGACCAATGAAAGCTGCGATACGCAAGACTAACAGCTACCTTACTAACTATTACGTAATAAGCAGTAATTAGGAGTTTATTGAGGTAGTTAATAGTTAATACTGAGAATTGAACCCTAATCTAAAGTGTGACCGAAAGTTTCTTAGCATTATTTTATCTTTTTATAGCATTAAATTCAGCAGACTGCAAACTCAGGTAAAATATGATTTATTTATTTTTTGTAATGTTGCTGAAGATTCAGCAGTGGAGAAGTGCAGAATTGTCTCTTTAAAATGCCCGCAAGTGCACTCATCAACTGTGTACGCCTGATATGCCAGATTTTACTGCTCATTTGGTGATCTTTTGATGAATATCTGTTTCTATAATCAATAGAAACTTTACATAGGCACCTCCTTGTAATTAAATTAAGCTTTCTGCTTACTTTTCGCCATGCAAATAGCTGAAAAGAATAACAATACCTTAATTTAAATATGACACAGCACTATTTTCCGCAGCTGCTTAAACTGGATTGCGGTTGTTTTGTGAATAACATACAGTTTGTTGTGGCAAAAAAAGTGGTCCAACTGTTTAGTGAATTCTCCCTTAGTGCAACAGACTAAAAAATGTGGAGAGAGAGACAGAGGTTGTGCATGGATGAGGCAGCCGTCCTCTGAGAGTTTCTGCTCTTCATTTCATCAAGTCAATTATTTCAGCACTCCAGGCTCTGTGCCCGTCCGCTCCTGAAAGCCTGGGCCATGGATGGGTCAATTAGCCTGCATGCACCACCAGAGGCCCTCTACAAGGAGCCGGACGAGAAAAAAAAGATGCTCTGATTTCTTTGCCTGCCTGCGGTGTAATGAAGACTTCCCTAATAAAGGCACTGCCCTTGACTGCGCCGCACACTTTTAGTATACCTACTGTTCGCTTCTGAGCACGTAGTCACGTCGGCGTGTGTTTGTGTGCTTCATTACTCTGCGTGTGCCGGCTGTCTTAATCAATTACTTCTTGCTTGTTAACAGCACTGGGGACCAGATTCAGTGGGCGAGGGGCATTGATCCCCAGTTCGTATTTGCGTTGTGAGTAGGTTGTTCTCGTTCTCGGCCAGACTACGGTCGCAAACTTTTCTGGATCACGTCATTAGCCAATCACTTATTTCTCGCTCCATATTAAGACATGATGGACGGTAACTCTTTTAGTGCATAGTTGTACATTGCCATTAGAGTGTCTCCATCCACAGGAAGCTCATCAGAGTCTTAATGTCTCTCTCTCCACTTCCCTCATTATTATTTCATGTGGTTAGTCAGAAACGAGAGGTATTATGTTGACAGCATGATGGTTTTAGGCTAATGGAGGGGCTTGTTGAAAAAGCAGAGTCAAGTTAATAGTATGGACGCCGCTTTGCCAAAAGCAGATTTCCTCTTGTCAGTGTGGGATGAAGTTATTTTAGATGGTGTTTATTAGACCGCTGTAGGCAATGTTCCTGCTCAGCAAACGTCATTAACGGCCGTCTTGCGCTAGTCATAGTGGAAGGCCAATTATCGCTGTGCGCTGTGATCCTTGAATGTGTGTTTTTCCATATGTCTTAATGAAAACAGTACACAGGGGCACTTGTGTGGTGGTCGATTCAACTCTTATGGGGTTGCAAATTTATTGGAACATAATCAAACACACATCTACTGCTTCCAGAGTATTGGCCCTCATCCTGAACGGAGCTTTGCTTGGGTTCTCAGAGCAAATATTTACCCATTTCTTAGAGGGAAGTCAGGTTTGCTGATTTTGCTACCAGGCTTCTTAACTCTTTACCTGCCATAGACAAGTTGACTCATCATTCATGATAAAACGCTTCCCTGCCATTGACAAGTTTTTAGGGCTTTCCGTGTTTTCACTGTAATACTCTAGGGGGCGCTATTACGCATCTCCAGATCAAAACACAGGAAAAAAATAAGCAGAAATGAGCGATCTCGTATGCAAGCAGATTTAAAGTAAAAAAAAAAAAAACACTATAAACTGTATAAATCAAAACAGCCTAATGTTACCAAGTGAAATGTCGACCTAGGAAGTGGTTAGGACTGTGAAGCTTTGGGGGTGTTTATCTCGATCTACCCCATCTGTGTTTTGCTCATCTTTGACAAAAACACTATTTTTTTCAGCTTTTTGCTCAAAATATTGCTATTTTTTATTAAACTACTTACCTACATTCAAGTGTTGATAAAAAAGAATGCATGAAGCTAGAATAAAACAGATACAATACAAATAAAATATTATGGGGGCCATAAAATAGAGCTGTTGGAGAAAGCGTTAACTAGCTTAACCAGTACTTAGATCAACCAACTTCACCAGAAAGACAGCTAAACCAGCACTAATCAGCCTGAGCCAATTCTAGAAAGTCTTAGCAAAAAAAAAAACCTTGCTTCATAATAGATAAACGATTTAGTCTACAAAAATTAAGTGGCTGTTGTCATTAAGACAGAACACTCTACCAATGCCCTAGCAACCACCCAGAACACTCTAGTAACCACCTAGCAATGCCCTGGCAACCACCCAGAACACCCTACCCAGCAACACAACTACCCGTCAAGCAATAGCCGCCATTTCACTGTCTTGGTTAACTATAGACCCAATATAGTCCAGCTATGAGTAACCCAAAATAACCTTGATATTGGTTATGTCGTTTTTGCCAAAATATCTTGCGGGATGTATGATATTCCATCCTGTAAGTAAAGTCAACAGTGATTACAAGGTGTTTGGTTTCATTTCTTTGACATGTTCATGTTCTAGATGACTAGTCTATTCTTGGGCTATGGTTAGACATCTATAACATTTTCACTGACAGTCCAAATTTTGCCCTGTTTTAACCTAGACGTCAGGGCTGTGTTCGGAATTCGGATGGCTATTAGACACGTTTTAAATGCAAAATTGCTTGCTGGGTACTTGCAATGCCTTAGCTACCACCTCACAACCAACTAGTGCCTCTGCATACTATTTCCATTTAGAAAGAATGCTCTAGCAACCACCCAGAGTACACTATCAATCACACAGCCCAATCTAGCAACCACCTAGCATCCAGGCAGAAAATGTAGATTAGATAAATGTAGTTTATTTTTATTTATTTATGTTTCCAAACAAAAGTTGCTGGAAAATCCAGCTTAAGCTGGTAACAGTTTTAGAACATAGTAGCTTGTTTCTTTCTGCTTTAGGTGACCAGAATAATAACCAGACTGGAACAGCTATAAACCAGCTACCATGTTTCAAAACATAGTTACCATATATTAAACATTTTTCAACAGGGAAATCATCTCAGTAGCTAATAGCATATTGCTAATTTGTTGAGAGAGACTCCCAGTTCACAAATCTCAGTAGCTGCACTGCAGTCTTCAGAGGCAATGGATCCCAGTTGAATTCTGGACTCTGAAAGAGAGAATGAGAGCATAAAAAGAATTGAACAAATAGCCCCTCTGACAATGCACTTTCCCTGCACTGTAATTGCTGTCGCCATCACAAAGATGATTACATCCACGCCTATCTAATGCTAACACTCTCCTGACACATCTCACTTAACCAGCTGCTTTATGCATGACCATCGCTGTTGATGTACCATTGACAGCAAAGAGCACTGACGCTTAATGCCATTTTAGAGATGAAATAATGGCTAGCTTAACAACATAGTGAGCTTTTTTTACTTGTTGGATGGGCAATAATATTAAGCTTTTATTTAAGCTTATATGTATATATTAGACAATTAGGGGGAAAAGTATACCCAAAAAAAAAACAAATATATATATATATATATATATATATATATATATACACACAAAGAAGTAGAACAGACTCATTGCGTATACACACACACTCACAGATCCTACAAAACCTACACCAATATAAAGCACTTCTCTTTTCTTTTTTTATGTGCATGTGTGGCTTTTAGGCAAATATATAAACTTAGGCAATAAAGGATAATGGGCACTGTACTGTATATATAATCCAATATAATGCAATATAATAACCATATACAATATAATATAATCTGCTGCATATGCTTACCTTATATATATAAAACACACACACACACCGATCAGGCATAACATTATGACCACTGACAGGTGAAGTGAATAACTGATTATCTCTTTATCACGGCACCTGTTAGTGGGTGGGATATATTAGGCAGCAAGTGAACATTTTGTCCTCAAAGTTGATGTGTTAGAAGCAGGAAAAATGGGCTAGCATAAGGATTTGATTGTGATGGCCAAATTGTGATGGATAAATGACTGGTCAGAGCATCTCCAAAACTGCAGCTCTTGTGGGGTGTCTGCAGTGGTCAGGATCTATCAAAAGTGCTCCAAGGAAGGAGCAAGGCTCATTGATGCACGTGGGGAGCGAAGGCTGGCCCGTGTGGTCCGATCAAACAGACGAGCTACTGTAGATTGCTGTCAAATTGCTCAAGAAGTTAATGCTGGTTCTGATAGAAAGGTGTCAGAATACACAGTGCATCGCAGTTTGTTTCTTATGGGGCAGCTTAGCCACAGACCAGTCAGAGTGCCCATGCTGACCCCTGTCCACCACCGAAAGCACCAACAGTGGGCACGTGAGCATCAGAACTGGACCACGGAGCAATGGAAGAAGGTGGCCTGGTCTGATGAATCATGTTTTCTTTTTCCCTGGTGGCTATGGCCTCTTTCAGCAGGATAATGCACCCTGCCACAAAGCAAAAATGGTTTATATATATATATATATATATATATATATTATATACTTTTTATTTGGTGCTACAGTACTCATGTAGAATATAATATTATTATTATATTATAAAATTATTCTATATTTCATCAAATATAGCACATTCTAAATACCTGCCATACTGGCTATTGGTCATAACATTCAACCTCTAAACTTGATGCTGGATAAGTCTTGATATTCTTTGACAAAAATAAAGTAGCGGGATGTCGCTCTAATCACAAAGGCTTGCTATTACTGTGTTATTTTTCCTGTGGATGATGTTTACCGAGAAAAAAAAAACAAAACATTGATTCCTCTGTTGGTTAATACCCCTATAATTTTCATGTGGATCCATGGCTCTGGGCAGGCAATAATATTTGATTTAGAAGATGAACAGACTTGCATTAGAAGAGATGAAAGCACCTAGCCAATGCAAACACTGTGTTTTATTAGCGCTGGTGCTCAGAAGCCCTTAGCTGCTAGATCAGGCTCAACACGCTATAGGCACAGAATTCTCAATCACATTTTTTGCAAAACTTCTCAAATTGTAATTTTTCTTCTAGCAGTCGGGTTATGTCTGGTTTGTGGAGGCAGTTTATAATGAGGGATTAGTAATAATATATTTATTCGAGCTGCAGGTCAAACCTGCAGACTACCTCTAGGCACCTCGCTGTGTCTCTCCATGCGTACTATGTACCTCCGCTCTCACTTAAAAGTTTAAGAATGTACTGATGTTAATTACTGCCTTATTTACATTCAAATCACTGAGTTCTCTGGAAATAGATCTTCACTACACTCTCTTTTTTTAGAAAGCACTTTTTTAGTTGAGAGTGTATGCCTACGGTAAACGTGATTATATGCAGCAGATGGTTATTATATTGCAATATATTGGATTATATATACAGTACAGTGCCCATTATGTCTTTATTGCCTAAGTTTATATATTTGCATTAAAGCCACACATGCACATTAAAGTCATCCTTTATATTGTTGTAGGTGTTGCATGATCTGTGAGTGTATGTGTGTGTGTGTGTGTGTGTGTGTGTGTGTGTGTGTGTGTGTGTGTACACAATCAGTCTCTGTTCTATTTCTGTGTGTATCGTGCCTGAAGAGAAAGACTTAGGCCAGGGGTGTCCAGTCCTGCTCCTGGAGGGCCACTGTCCTGCAGAGTTTTGCACAGCTGAACCAGCTAATCAAGGTCTTACTAGGCATACTAGAAACTTCCAGCAGGTGTGTTGAGGCAAGCTGGAGCTAAACTCTCCAGGACAGTGGTCCTCCAGGACCGAGTTTGGACACCCCTGACTTAGGCTGTGTGGATAGTACAGGTATCATTCAAGCTAAGAGTGAGTCAATACTCGGCAGCCACGCTGGGTGATTCTGTACAAAAGCACATGCCCTGCTTGTTTGCATCTGCCACGTCTGAGGGAATCCACGCCTAATGGAACTCCAACCAATTACTGGCTTTAGTATGAGCTTCATTAATTCCATCAAATCACCGGTCTGGATGCATTTCATTCACTTTACTTTAATTAGACAGGCCTTAAATCAATTAGAGTCTGGGGCTGGCAGCAAAACACCACAATAGCACCCTTTCTTTCTTTTTTTTATAGATTAGGAACTGCTGAAAACACTTCCCTATAGGGATGCCTCAAATCTTTGCAAAGCATTAACATTAAATGCACGCCATTATTGAACAAAAACTGCATTAAATAAGTCTTGGAATAAATTCTGCTGTTAGTAAACCTGTGGAGGATCAATAATTGTTTTTTTTGTTTTTTTTATTGTAGCATACAATATCTACTGCTGTGTAGTGGGTCTTTTTGGTAAAATGATCAGAAGTTAGAATCAATCATACAAAAGTGTTAACTCTGCACATCAGGTTTATGCCTACAAATGAATCTCAATTGGTATTTTACTGCTCATACAGCAGTAATGGAAGAGATGGGCAGTACCACCAGACTACTTGAGTACTCTAAAAAATCAAAGCTTTTTACACTGAACAAAGTCCATCATACCCTTATGATTAACATTATGACTTTTATGGTGGCATTTTGCAGTTCAACTGCTTAGAGAGGGGTGGCAACCCCTAAATTAAATGCTAAATTAAATGCTAAATTAAATTTAGTTAAATAGAGCTATAAACAGTAGCCTACACATTAATGCAAAGCAGCTTTAGTGAAATGAGAAAAATTAAGTTAAAAAGAAAATGGTGTCTAACAATCCCCAAGTGAGAAAGCCAAAGGCAACAGCAGCAAGAAAGAGAGAAAAAAAACTCCCTAGGATGTTTAAGTAGATGAGGAAGTACACTGTAATTTTCAGTCCATAATTTTCAGCAACACTGCTCAACACTGAGTGTGCTTACATGCTGTGCAATATATAAATATTAAGATTAAGCTCATTCTGTAACACAAGAAACACACATTTACATTAAATTTCAAAAGGTTTTAAATAGGGGTGTAATATTACCCTCATGTCACGATTCGATACACGATATTCACGATACGATATTATTGCGATACTCCCAAGATAAAAGGTTAACAAAAAATGTACTGTTGATTAAAATGCTAAATTTGGTATTACACTGGGAAATGAATAGGCTTGGACTTGGTGCTGGTAACCCAATGCACAGGACAATGGTGACACCAGAATAAAAATATTCATGATGTTCAATATTCATGATTCATGAATATTCATGAAAAAGGCATTTATGCGTTAGGAGTGCAACAATGGGTTGAAACTGCTACATTCATGTCACACGATGTTGAGAAAACCTTGAACAGTCTGACACATCTCTAAATAGACCAATAATTAAAAATACAGCTTCATCTCCATCCCGAACCACCAATATTGCACATAAAAAACACATTCATTCATTTGGATGGACTAAAATCACGTGCCTATTTTGATGTGTGTGTGTGTGTGGTTTTGAAGTGTGTGTTGAAAAAGCGGCTGTTGCCAAACTCAGGTGCATGTGAGCATTACCAGTTACCCATGCTCTGATCTTTCGCCAGGCTGAAGTCAACCCAGGCCTCCCTAGACGGGCCGAAGAACTCTAGCATAAAGCACTAGATTTATAGGTAGTTTTAGGATCACAGAAGCATATCTGACGTCAACGCATTCTGACGGTTGGCAGAGAATGGTGGAACTGTCGAGTCATATTCAAGGTGGCTTTATGCCCAGCAGGTTTTAAATTAAGGAGAATGTTGAAGTTACGAGGCGGTGCCAAAGGCTCTTTCGACGGTCTGTTTGAGCGAAAGCAGAGTAAGATAAACACTGAGTGCTTGTGAGAAGCTCCTTCAATCTGCTCTCGTGTTTAGCCACTAATATGTTTGGGTTTGATCATGGGCACGGCAGGCGCCGTTTGATGAATCGCAGGCTGTAGAGCGAAGCGGAGAAGGCATTGATTTCCCCAGTGCCAGTTCTTTTACCTCCCTCTCTCCTAGCATTGCTGTTCTCTGTGAGGGGCTTTGGAAACCATTGAGCTGATTTAGAGGAACCGGAGAGCGCAGAGTATTCCAGCTGTCAAGCTCTAGTGCTGAGATCGGCGATCCGAGATAATTAGTGGTGTCATAACACCAGAATTTCAATAGTTAATGTCAGTGAAATTTTACGATTTTTAACTCCACTTTCTATACAACAGCAACAAACGTATATGCTAATGCACACATTTGACCTTTATTTAAGTATAAATATTGAATGCTATAGTCTATAATTAAGAAATTAATACTTTTATTCAGCAAGTACACATCAAATTAATCAAAAGATACAGTAAAGACTTTCATATGTTACACAAGATTTCTATTTCAGTTCTTTTGAACTTTCTATTCAAATAATTCTGAAAAAAATGGAGAAATGGCTGCTGAAATTCAGTTTTGCCATCACAGTAATAAATAATATTTAAAAAATATATTAAAATAAATTGTAATAATATTTCGCAATATGACTGTTTTTACTGTATTTTTTATACAACTATGTGAACAGCGGTGTATATCTGTACCATATTGTTTTTTTTGTTGTTTATTGTTTACAACAATAACTTAATGTAGCTTATTGGGACTTTAGCTTATTCACCATATCCCCCAGAGTTAGATAAGATAGATATTCCTATTTACATGTTGTGATGTGTACAGTTACATCGTGTACTAAGACTGACGGAAAATGAAAAGTTGCAATTTTCTAGACCGATTTGGCTAGGTACTATGCTCTCATTCCTGCGTAATAATCAGAGAGCTTTGCTGCCGTACCATGGGTGCAGCGGCGCAATGATATTACGCAGCGCCTGAAAATAGGCTATAACTTCCGTCAACATAACCAACGTGACAACCTGCTTGCACAGAGAGCGTGCTGGGGACTATTTTCAGGCGCTGCGTAATATCACCCATGGTACGGCAGCAAAGTTCCTGGATTATTACGCAGGAATGAGAGTATAGTTCCTAGCCATATCGGTCTAAAAAATTGCAACTTTTAATTTTCCGTCGGTCTTAGTACACGATGTAACTATACACATCACAACATGTAAATAGGAAATGTTGTCATTATTTTGTCATTTATTGAGCAGTAGGCTAGATGGAGCCGTTTACCTCCAGTCTTTGTGCTAAGCTAGGCTAGCGATGGGTGCCAGTCAGAGTTATGGCACGCACAGAGATAAAAATGGTATGTATGGTCTTATCTAACTCTGGGGGATATGGTGAATAAACTAAAGTCCCAAAAATTCGGCGTGTTCCTTTAACATGCGGCCTGTATCTGGATGTTGTCCACATACACATTGAAAAGACAAGTGTAAACGCGTTTCTGATCGGAATGTTATCGGATGTGATCGGATCTTAGTGTAATGTAAACGCAATCCATAATTATATTGAAATTAAACTTATCTAAACTTTACAA
This sequence comes from Rhinogobio ventralis, assembly GCA_039654625.1. Taxonomy (NCBI): domain Eukaryota; kingdom Metazoa; phylum Chordata; class Actinopteri; order Cypriniformes; family Gobionidae; genus Rhinogobio; species Rhinogobio ventralis. The sequence continues at coordinate 4,755,953 of CM077215.1, forward strand.
TAAACGTCAATTTTTAAAACAGTTTATTTAGACTTACATGATAACCTACCGTATAGCCTTTCTTTTTCATTTTAATTGCGCAACATTATCTGACTGAGGCGATCGCCTGTACAATCACAGTTATGCGATCTTAATGAATAGCTGCATGCTGCTTTGCCAGAGGAATAATCGGAATACACTTTGCATTTTTTTTAAATGTATGTTTTTATTGTTTCAGCATGTTTATTAATCTCCCATTTCTGTCAATACAGGGAGTGCAGAATTATTAGGCAAATGAGTATTTTGACCACATCATCCTCGTTATGCATGTTGTCTTACTCCAAGCTGTATAGGCTGGAAAGCCTACTACCAATTAAGCATATTAGGTGATGTGCATCTCTGTAATGAGAAGGGGTGTGGTCTAATGACATCAACACCCTATATCAGGTGTGCATAATTATTAGGCAACTTCCTTTCCTTTGGCAAAATGGGTCAAAAGAAGGACTTGACAGGCTCAGAAAAGTCAAAAATAGTGAGATATATTGCAGAGGGATGCAGCAGTCTTAAAATAGCCAAGCTTCTGAAGCGTGATCATCGAACAATCAAGCGTTTCATTCAAAATAGTCAACAGGGTCGCAAGAAGCGTGTGGAAAAACCAAGGCGCAAAATAACTGCCCGTGAACTGAGAAAAGTCAAGCGTGCAGCTGCCAAGATGCCACTTGCCACCAGTTTGGCCATATTTCAGAGCTGCAACATCACTGGAGTGCCCAAAAGCACAAGGTGTGCAATACTCAGAGACATGGCCAAGGTAAGAAAGGCAGAAAGTCGACCACCACTGAACAAGACACACAAGCTGAAACGTCAAGACTGGGCCAAGAAATATCTCAAGACTGATTTTTCTAAGGTTTTATGGACTGATGAAATGAGAGTGAGTCTTGATGGGCCCGTGGCTGGATTGGTAAAGGGCAGAGAGCTCCAGTCCGACTCAGACGCCAGCAAGGTGGAGGTGGAGTACTGGTTTGGGCTGGTATCATCAAAGATGAGCTTGTGGGGCCTTTTCGGGTTGAGGATGGAGTCAAGCTCAACTCCCAGTCCTACTGCCAGTTTCTGGAAGACACCTTCTTCAGGCAGTGGTACAGGAAGAAGTCTGCATCCTTCAAGAAAAACATGATTTTCATGCAGGACAATGCTCCATCACACGCGTCCAAGTACTCCACAGCGTGGCTGGCAAGAAAGGGTATAAAAGAAGAAAATCTAATGATATGGCCTCCTTGTTCACCTGATCTGAACCCCATTGAGAACCTGTGGTCCATCATCAAATGTGCGATTTACAAGGAGGGAAAACAGTACACCTCTCTGAACAGTGTCTGGGAGGCTGTGGTTGCTGCTGCACGCAATGTTGATGGTGAACAGATCAAAACACTGACAGAATCCATGGATGGCAGGCTTTTGAGTGTCCTTGCAAAGAAAGGTGGCTATATTGGTCACTGATTTGTTTTTGTTTGGTTTTTGAATGTCAGAAATGTATATTTGTGAATGTTGAGATGTTATATTGGTTTCACTGGTAAAAATAAATAATTGAAATGGGTATAAATTTGTTTTTTGTTAAGTTGCCTAATAATTATGCACAGTAATAGTCACCTGCACACACAGATATCCCCCTAAAATAGCTAAAACTAAAAACTACTTAAAATATTGATACAAAAATATTCAGCTTTGATATTAATGAGTTTTTTGTGTTCATTGAGAACATGGTTGTTGTTCAATAATAAAATTAATCCTCAAAAATACAACTTGCCTAATAATTCTGCACTCCCTGTATAGTCATTGTACACTATAACTTTAATCCCGGATGATGTGACTTTTTTTTAATATGATCCACCCAGTTATTTTTGTATGATCAACTCTGGAAGTATTCCTTCATTTAAACTTAATTTAATCTAAGACTGGAGATTGCATCTGATCGGATCACGGTGATCGCATGTTAATGCCAAGTGTAAACACAAGTTTTTGACTTTACTAAAGCATAAAACTACCATAATATGTTTGCAGATATTTAGGAAACATGCTAAATTCACATACTTGTTTCTCCGAAAACCAATGCTACAGACAGTTATTCTACTTTGAAATGTGTGTTCCGTGTCAGAATGTCGGTTTATGTTTTGGTCAGTTTGACTCCGCCCACTGCCAGTTTACCCAATAGTATTTCGACACCCCGGGTTGCCAGTTGGCAGAAAACACAGCGTATTGGAGCCATGGAAGCCAGCAAACAAACTGGGTCAGAGATCGCAGATTCTACCCGACATAAAAAGCGACGACATCCATCTAAAAATCTCTATGAACGGGAGCATAATAAAACATGGATAAATCCACTCATCAACTTACAGTGTGTCTCCTCGGCTTCCATTGTCAACTGTGCTCGTTCCTGTTGCGTGTCCTTAAACTGGCAACCCGCGTGAACATTGAGTCTGAGGAGGAGGGGGCTGGGAAACAACGATCTACAATATTTTGAATTTGGACTGCATTACCTATTTCGACCACTAGTTAGTCAATCCTACACACCTTTAACGCTGTTAAATGTAATTTTTTAGCAAATTTCTAAATGAATATACTTTTTTTTTATACGGTTCATTATAATATTGCAGTGCCTAAATTAGACAAAATAATATAGAAATTTATATACAATATAGAATTTTTATTATTGGCCATTTATCGATTTTATCTGCCTTAACATAAATATAAATACCCAGTTATCATATTGGCAAAAAATTCAATAAATAAATTATTTAATTTCAGTAAAAAAAACAAGTAATGAGGAACAAAGCAGTACATTTTTAGCAGTGAATGTTTTTCTCTTGTCAGATTTCTTCAAGCAGAAGTTCTGTTGTTCACCATGGGAATGAAAACAACATTCATTAGGGCGAATTTTTTTAACAAAGGCCAAGAGAACAAAACATCTGAATAACATTTGCCAGGAATAAGGCTAAATTCTGCTGTGAAATTACCCAGTGGGAGCAAGTTGACCCTGAGGACAGTGCGAACGCTCAGCGAATATTAGCACTATTAGTTTGGTGAACACAATAAAAGCACTTCAGACACAGTGAATCATCTCTTCCTCTTCTGATGCCGCCCAAAGCACTTGTGCTGGCCAGAGCTTATTCTCTTTGAATACAAACTTGCTGAAAATGCGTTTTTGTCCACACCAAAATACTATAAACAAGTGTTAGGTGTTGTTGATATTGGAATTGCTGGTGCGTATGCATTTATGTGAGCTCAAATATTTCCACGTCTTCAATATTGTCCAAGCGAAATCACATTCTGCAAAAAAATCAAACGCTTTTGATGAGATAGACCTACTCTTTGAATGGCCCAGTGTCCCAGCAAGAGATGTTTTAGGATGAAATTGTTTTCCTGCAGAGATTTTTGTTTTGAAGTCACATCGTTTATCTTTGAGGTTTGATAGTTCTGACAGAAAACAAATTCTCCTTGTTGGTTTGGGTTTGTTCGTCAAGCTGTAGCAAAAGCAGTGTGATACAGGGCTCCCCCTCTTTCTATTATTGTATATTATTTCATACATTTATTTATAAAAGCAATTTATAGCCAATAAACACATTCAGCATAAAAAAAATAAATTAAGATTACCTTTTTAGCATTCATTTCATTTCCATGACTTGTATGTGTGGAAATTCCCTATGTTTCCAGATTTCCATGACCGTGGGAACCCTGGTGATAAGAGGTTTTTCTAACAGCATACAAACGCAGTCATAGAGATGGACTTAACTCTCTGCAGTGTGATAGATGCGGTCGCTGCGGGTTGTTTAAATAAGGTGGCGACCAGTTGTGAGACATTTCTGAAAACCAGAGACAACTCGGTCAGGCTTGTGCTGTCTGATTTCACTTCAGACATGTCTGGTCTATGGAACTCTCTCTCTCAACGCTCATACTTTAAAGGGGTCCTATTCATAGTTTTCACGTGACGTCACACCCTTTTAGGAACGCCCACCTGGATGGGCAAAACAAGGCTTTCTTACATTGAACACCAGTCATTTTTACCAGGTTTGTGTAAGTACTAATGTAGTAAGACAGTGATATTAAAATTCAGTATACACCTTATTGATGATGCATACTTTGTACAGGCAAGCAGATGAACAAAGAATATAAATACAACACAAGGTTTCTCGTTAAGAATTTTTTCAGCCGAAACCCATTATAAAAACGTGTTGTGTTTATATTCTGGGCTCATCTACTCGCCTGTATATAGCCTAGTATGCTTCATTAAAAAAGTGTAAATATCACTGTTTTAGTATATTAAGGCACTCAATTAAAGGATGGGTTGCACCGATTAAGCATCTTAGCCTGATGTCGGTTCACCCTCCGCCTATGCTGCATGATCAGCCCTTTAATTCTAACGGTCTTTCTACAAATTTAATCTGTTTAAAATTAAGTGGTGCAACACAACTCGATTTAAAATAAAACCCAGATCAACAAATCCTTGATTAGCGTTAAACTTTGCTTAATTATTGGTGCAACCTACCCTAAGTGTTTTTCACGTTAAACGTTTTAGATCGTTCCGCTCTTTTTAGTGATTGAAATACTGCAGCAGGTGCTGTGTATGGATCACAAGTGCCCAAAACTTGCATCCTGTTCATATATTTTTGTTTTTAAGATGGAAAACTGACTGTTCTATGGCTGTTTTGCCCTTCAGGGCTCTGCGACAGTCACACGAATGAAAACTATGAATAATGCCCCTTTTTTACAAGATGTAAAATAAGTCTCTGATGTCTCCAGAGTGTGTATGTGAAGTTTTAGCTCAAAATCTCCACAGATCATTTTTACTTTTTGAGGGTGAGCAAAAACGCGCCGTTTTTGTGTTTGTCCCTTTAAATGCAAATGAGCTGCTGCTCCCGGCCCTCTTTCAAGAAGAGTGTGGAGCTTCAAGAGCTCATGTTAGCAGCTCTAATTATCCCACGCAGACACGCACTGAAAATGTCTGAAACTGTTCAGCCTAATATGTTCGGACATCATAAATATAAAATTTTTTGGGATGAAATATGCTGAGGAAAAAATGGTTTAATCTAGTCAAAGCTGGTTTGATGATCCGGGCTGGTTTAAGCTGGGCTAGCGAGTCTAGAATTTATAACCTAAACCACCAAATCAGACCAGCCTGACCAGGTTGGAAGACCAACTTAAACCAGTTTCGGCTAGTTTAAGCTGTTTCTTTCAACAGTGCAATCATATTTTTGACAGGTTTCAGAAGGGTTCATCCATTTGTGTTTTAACAGTCTTCTCTATATATATCCATCTTTCATTGTCTTTATTCAGTGTCTGAATGATGTCAGAATGCTATGTACACAACGCTTTCCACACCTGTCCTTTTTGGCTGTCACCATATCAGTTCTTCCACTGGATTTATTATCAGCTCAGAGCTTTTAGAAAGTGTCTCACTTCTGTCATTTATCTGAACCTGTTGATGAAAGAGTGACTGCCGAGTCTGTTTAAAGGAATAGTTAATTCATAGATTAATATTCTGTCATCATTTACTCAACTTCATGTCTTTTCAAACCCATATGCAATTTTTTTTCCCTTTGAACACAAAATGGGATTTTTGAAGTAGCCATTTTCCATTAAGTTCATAGTGAGGATGTCTTGTCAAGCCTCAAAAAGGACAAAAAAGTATGGAAACCTGTTTCTGCATCAGACTAAATATGTAATAATGGCGATTTCGTCACACACATGGTTTTATATTGTGCCATTGTGACTTTGTATTGTACAATTGCAACTTTTTACCTTATAATTGCAACTTTATTCCCCAGCTTAAGCTAGTCCCAGACTAAATGCATGTTTGAGCTGTTTTAACTGAAAGCAACTTACACAGATATATCTTAAAATATGACAGTGCCATTGTTTTGTCTTAAGATGCACACCAGTAATGCTTTTTTCTAAAGCATGTTTATAAATGTTACTTAAATGTCCTAAGTGAACTAAGGCCTAATCCTGGCTTTAGCTAAGCCCTGTCTGTGAAACCGGCCCTATATCGTATAATGTGACTATATTTCATGAATGTGACTTATATTGTACAATGTGCCTTTATATTGTATAACTGCTTACAATATGCTGTATAATCGTATACTCTCTTTCTCTCACTCTCTCCCTCTCAATTCATTTTCATTTTTTTTCCAAGGATGAAGTTTTTCGGTTGGGCTACAAATGTTAAATTGGTGAAATATTTGATTAATTGTAGGGTAATAGTGGTCTCTGAGGTCTGTGTAGAAGTTTGTGTTGGTTTTTTAATGGTGTTTGTCCAATGAGTGATGTACAGTGTTTATAAATTCTCTCTCTCTCTCTCTCTCTCTCTCTCTCTCTCTCTCTACATATATATTACAATTGTAACATTATATCATACAATAAGACTATATCATACAATTGCAACTTTACATTTTACAATTCTGACTTATTCTGCATATTGATTGCTTGTTTAATGCCAGTATTCCTGTATCCAGAGGCAGGTTGTGTAAAGTGCTGTGAAATGTAGTCTCTGTGCAGATTAGTCCATATTCAGTGGTTCAAAATGACCTGTTCTGCTAAATAGTTTTCTAGCGTGTGTCTATATCGGTGTTGTTTCTGCTTATCAGCTCTTTTATCCTCTGCAGTGCAGCCACTCAGTCAATATTAAAACTGCTATCACAATGAAAAGTTACGAATATGGGAAACGATTGCCCTGGAGGCAAGGCTGACTGTGTGCGGAAGAACGGTTGCCTACAGCTAGCGTCTTCGGTTTGACCACAATTTGAACCTTTGTTGTTCAGTCTCTTTGATTAGTCTCTCTTGGAGATGGAGCGCTGATGGAAGTGGGCAGACCGTGAAGTCCTTTCAGCCCTGACCTTTCAACCCCCTATACTGCTTTACCTAAATCCACCGTGCCACTGAACATGGGGCCTCATTGTCATGACAACCTTACCAGGCATTGATAAAGGGCCCTGCAGTCTTTAACTACTAAGTTTTGCTCAACACTCTATAATTCATACTGTTATTGTGCAAAAAAAATACCAGCTATTTTGTGTCACAATGCCAACTCTTTTTGCGGTCCAGACTATGATCGACTGTTGCTGATTGTCATCGCTTATCTGCGTGAGACAGTAGGATGTTTACAGAGCTCACCGGCACTAGTGACAAACAACGTTGTCGTGATGGCAGAGGAATGATGGCATGCAATCTATCATTCCAGATGACAATGTTTCAGCTTCCACGTCTGTTATTTCATTCTGTGCCTAAACGCACACGCTAATGCACAGACAATTATGCATACATGCATGCACTCACTTCCCATGAGAACATTTCAGACTGGTTTTTATTGTAAAACTGCTGCAAGCACGTGACTCATCGGTGGCCTTGCATTGAACATGCTTTTTTTTTCTTTCTTTCTTGTTTCCAGGTTCTGCGAACATGTCTAATTAAAATTAAGATGCATAAAGTGCACATGTTTTGGGGATAATCAAAACAAGACCTATCCTACCTCCCATTTCTTGTTGCTCTGTTTCGGATTCGCGATAATGCCCTGATGTTTGTGTATGCGCGCGTGTCGCATTTGACAGTAATTTCTGCAGATGCTTCACAGCCGCTCTGTTTGATACCAACCCTGCATCTAAAACAGGATGTTCTTGTCTTGTATTTTCCAGGGAGCTGCGTGCAGACAGTTATAGGTCTGTACGGTGAGACCATTGAAGTGCCATGCAACAATGGAAATAACAAGCCAGATGGCCTTATTTTCACCAAATGGAAATATGTGAGTGTTGCTCTTTCTATCCTACTAAGCATCTGGGCTGTTACTCTGCCCTTCTAGCCTGTCTGGGTAGTTAAGCAATATACAGCCACTCTCACCGTCATATTGATTTCTTATTCAATCTCTATAGGTGCTAAATGTGTGTTTGTCGGTTTGCTAACGGCCCTGTTATCTCGTTAAGGCGAAAGATGACGGCACTCCCGGCGATCTACTCGTGAAGCATGCTGCGAAAGACCAGGCGACCGTGTCTGCCACAGACGGCTACAAAAGTAGAGTTAGCATCAATGCCAACTCCAGCCTGCTGATCGCTCAGGGCTCTCTGGCCGACCAGAGAGTTTTCACCTGCATGGTAGTGTCTTTAACCAACCTGGAAGAATACTCTGTGGAAGTGAAAGTTTACAGTGAGTATACTTAAAATACACACACGCACAAAACATTAATAAATAAGAGCAAACCAGACAGGAGATACGATTATTCAAGCACTGCTTTAGTCTATGATGAAACCGAATGTAAGTGTCAGATCTCAAATTGTAATGGAAAGTGGGTGTGGAGATGTCAGATATGGGAGAGAATAACATGTGTGTAGCCTTGATATGCTTGCATGCTTTCAGATGGATATCAGAGAAGTGATATTGATATTGCGCACTGTATTCCACCATAGATCAGAAAGATTGCCTGTTCTCTGGAATGGACTCTACATACTTATATACTTTATATATATAAGCTTCTAAGTCCGTCTTACGTTTTTCTTTAAAATAAGCATTTTTGTCAGGCTCCTATGTATAGGTTTCTACCTAAGTACCGGTACTTATGAATGGGCTGAGGCTGGGATTTAGTGGATTTGAAGTGAAAGTATTTTATGAACGTATACTATATGTGGAGAGCATTCACTCAGTATCGTTATCTCATTTTTTACCGAAGTGGCTTTTAGAGGCTTTTGCATCTGAACTCTTCATATATATATATATATATATATATGTATATATATGTGTGTATATATATATATATATATATATATATATGTATATATATGTGTGTATGTGTATATATATATATATATATATATATATATACACATACACACACATACACATACAGTGCATCCAGAAGGTATTCACAGAGCTTCACTTTTTCCACATTTTATGTTACAGCCTTATTCCAAAATGGATTAAATTCATTATTTTCCTCACAATTCTACAAACAATACCCCATAATGACAACATGAAAAAAGTTTGTTTAAAATCTTTGCAAATTTATTAAAAAATAAAAAATAAAATAAAAATCACATGTACATAAGTATTCAAAACTTCTTTCATTTCATTATGGGGTATTGTTTGTAGAATTTTGAGGAAAATAATTAATTTAATCTTTTTTTGAATAAGGCTGTAACATAACAAAATGTGGGAAAAGTGGAGTGCTGTGAATACTTTCCAAATGCACTGTATCCATTAAATTCAGTGAATGGCATACAGTTATCACTAAAGTTATTACTAAATTCAATTTTGTGATCCTAAGGTTGATATTGCTTCCAGTGCATTCGTCACACTGTAAATAGAAGGCCAAATGGAGGGCTTTTCATTTTGGGATACAATATTGGTCACAGTGTGCTCTGGTTGTAATGCATATTTTGGCAAATGAAATAGGTGGTCTGGATAGCTATGTAATTTCAAACAGTATCTTTGCTTGCTTAAACATTATATATACATTTTATACACACACACACACACACACACACACACACTCACTCACGTTGGGTTTCCATGTTTTATGGGGCATTCCATAGACATAATGATACAAACTGTATGTTCTATCCCCTAACCCTAAACCTACCCATCACAGAAAAAACATCACTTAATAGGATTTATAAGCCGTTTTCCTCATGGGGAACAAAAAATGGCCCGACAAGGATTGTAATGTAAAAATGCAGAAAGTTTTGTGTGATGGGTAGGTTTAGGGGTAGGGTATAAAAAATTATGATGTCTACTATAAAACATGAAAACACAACGTGTGTGTTAATGTTTTTCTATCCCGGTGGGGACTTCAACCTGAATGCACACAGACCCATGGGGACTCGTGTCACAGTGGGAAACAAGCTTATAAATCATACAGAATGATTTTTTTTGAAAATATAAAAATGCAGAAAGTTTTGTGTGATGTGTAGGTTTAGGGGTAGGGTTAGTGTAAGGGGAGAGAATATACAGTTTGTACAGTATAAAAACCATTACGTCTGTGGAGAGTCCCCACAAAGATAGTAAACCAGATGTGTGTGTGTCTATAAATTATGTATGTCTGTAATTTAAATATATACTTTTTTTAAATGTCGAATCCAGGTGAAAAAAAGGTTACTAAAAAGTAACTACCCACATTCTATGCAAACAGAAAAATATGCATGATGTTGACAGTATTCATATCATAGTATGATACTATCCTTTACCAATATACAATGCTTTGTATCTTATTGCAGAAAAACCATCAACCCCTGTAATCAAAAACAAAGCGAAAGAACTAGAAAACGGCAAGCTGACACAGGTGAGTCAGTCTTTACACTTTAAGACCCAGAGCTTCTGCTGCTACTGCCTTCACCCGTAGACGGTGTTTGCTCCAGTACACACACCAGCCAGTGTACTAACAATGTGCAGGATCAAACCCTGTGCCATTGTTTTCATGTCTCTCTAGTAGTCTCAACATTGACACACACCTGCTGTTATCACCGTCAGAGGCGGCTCGTAGACGCCGCTAATGATACGGACATCAGCGAATGCGCCTGTGGGGCGTACACACCTGATTTAGGCAGTGCTCGAGCGATTGTCACCCACAGCTACACAGGAAACAGCCACTTTTATGCTGTCTCGAGTTTGCATCTCAAACACAATAATATTATTCAGTTGCATGAGAAGAGGCTTTGATTTGAACTACTTGGAGCACATACAAGGCATCCCACGCAGTCCTTATGACTGGTGTTTGTAAATGGAGCTGGGGGTCGTTATTTTTCATTTTCTCCCTCTATTTCTCTCTCTTTTGTAATGTAGTTCAGAGGCGCTAGAATCTTAGAGTCTGGCTGAGGCGGAGGTGTGGGGTGGGGAAGGCTTAGGTTGTGTATACAGCATTATGGGTCTGTTTTTTTCCGTGGCCACCCACCGAGGTCTGTCGTGTTCAAAGTGCTGAGACTTGCTTAGACAGAGAGAAGGGAAGGGCACGGAAGAAAGAGCGCCTCCTCTGAATATATAACATTTAAAACTTGTCTTGAAAACTTGCAGGGTGGCTGAAGGTCTCTAGAAAGAATAAATTAGAAAGAAAAGGGTGAATACATTAAATAGGCGTGCCACTTTAAAAAAACAAAAAACAAAAAGGCTAATTGATTTAAAAAGATGTTTGTCTACATTTTCCAGTGATCATGGCAGCAGTTATCCGTGAAAAGGTCAAGGAGAGTCATATTGCTAATCTTAGTCAGAATTGCTTCTTTAAAATCTTTGGGGATCTTGGGTGGAGCAATTCTGTACAGTCACATACAAGCATGTGAATCAAAAACAAACAGCATGACCAGTGTAGTCCATTTCTCAAACTATTGACTGTTATGAGCCTGTTCATGTTTAGTGTTTTAGCATATTTTTGATTCACTAAAAGAACCGTCTCATGAGACTCTGATTCATTTGGAAATCAGACTACAGTGATATTGCTTTCATAAAATGGTTCTTTTACTTTTAGTGAAAAAAGTGCAACCAGTATAATCTGATCAATCTCAAAAGTAATTTGTTAATGAAACCAACTACACAGCATGACTATTGTAGTCTGATTCCTGAATGAATGGCTCGCATGAGCCAGTTCTTTTATTGAATTAAAAAGCTTGACCAGTGTAGTCTGATTCGCAAATGAATGTCTCTGTTGAGTCAAGCTGAATCAAAACCATACAGTACAAGCAGTGCAGTCAGACAAATTACTCTTATGAGTTGGTTCTTTTTAGGGAAGTAAAACAATACAGTGCAACCAGTAGTCAAACAGATTCTTGAACTAATGACTCTTTTGATTTGATTCTTTTAGTGAATCAATCCGTTAAAGCTTGCAGCGTATTCACTGATTGAAGGCTCATGAGATGTAAATCAGTGATGTTACTGACTGGTTGTTCATATGATGAGTGTAGTTAAAGATATGTAAGATGATATGTTTTGTCACTAAGAAAAATAATTGAATAAAATATATAAAAAAAAAGTTTGTTTGTTTGTTTGGTATACATACATTATTGAATTTATTTTTATATACATTTGAATTTTTTTATATAGTTAAGGCTAAGTATTTATGTGCATTATCTAAAATAACATTTTGCTAAATAATTTTTAAAAAATTTAAATAAAATAAAATATAAAAATTAGATGTAAAAAAATGTAAAATGTTGTCTTGGAAATTAACTGATATAAAATAAGTTGAAATACTAAAATGATTAAATTAGAAATAAAACTGAAAATATAAAAATAAAAGCTGATTCAGAGTATTAATAAATAAATACTATAGGTCACACTTTAGATTAGGGTCAAATTCTCACTATTAACTAACTTTGCCTCAATAAACTCTCAATAAAAATGACTGCTTATTAATAGTTGTTAAGTTTAGGTATTGGGCAGGATTAAGGGATGTAGAATGAGGTCATGCAGAATAAGGCATTAATATGTGCTTTATGAGTACTAATAAACAGCCAATATCCTGGTAATATGCATGCTAATATGCAACTAGTTAATAGTGAGAATTGGAGCCTGAACTAAAGTGGTATATAATACTAAATAATACTAAAATAACAGAGTTTTCTCATCATTTTGCAATGGAATTGTATTTCTTCCTCAAAAGTACTAAAAGGAAATGGAAACGGTACTGAAACGGAAATCCTTAAATTGATTGCTAAAACAATGCAGAAGGCATGTGCAAATAAACGCCATTATTGGGCAGAATTCATTCTTAGTGAGTCCCCAAGAGTCCAGGAAGGAAAGTGCTTAGTCACAGCTGCTCTGTTCCACGGCTCACTGGAAGCTACAGGCTTCAGGCAGCACTCTATACGCTTGAGAGGTGATGTATCATGGTCCGGCTCCTGAGGAGGGTCCGGTGTGTTATCGGAGATCGGAATCACAGTACGGTGATTTCCCCCACCCCATCTCCCCCTCGTTCGTGGTTCCTCTAAATCTTGGATTTCTCACGCCACCCTGAACACCTGAGCACATGCATCATCCCCCTGTCTGCTCTGCGTTCCTGCCATTATTACCCTTCTCTCTTTCTGCTGATCTCTCTATCCCGGGGCAGATAGCTCGTCAGCATGTGATCCTGTCAGTGTGTTATTAATGCAGAGCCTCTTCGGCCTCTGGCGGTGTTTTTACTCAAACAGAGAGCAGGAAAACGGTAAGAAAAGAAAGTGAGGAAATAGGAGACTTGTATCACAACTGTAGAGTTCAAACCCAGCCCACTTTAGCTCATAAAGATGTAATTATATCAAGGTATCTTCCCTGGGCCACTCCGGGATTTACCCACCAGAAGTACAGTAGCAGTGAGATAAAAGGTCATTGAAGGTCATAAACCTTCATTGTTGAGTGTGGAAATGACACATCATGTGACAATGTAATGTGATACTATGTGTCATGAGTCTATAACTAGGTGTGTAAGACACTGGCGGAACCGAAAGTGTTTGAGTTTCACAGTACCATGATGAAAAGTTTCGATATAGTCACTAAAGCAGATGCACTGTTTTTTTTCTTTGTGTGTGTGTGTGTGTGTGTGTGTGTGTGTGTGTGTGTGTGTGTGTGTGTTAGTTGGGGGAATGCGTGGTGGAGAGTTCCAACCCAGCGGTAGATCTCATCTGGATGAGGAACAACCAGTCCCTGGTGAATGACGGAAAGAGTGAGTTCATATCAGAGTCATTACATAAAAGGAGAATCAGGAAAGTGCACTAAACACACAAATCTGATATATAGTGTTTCATAAGCTTAAATATATACATTTAAAATATTACATACATACATGCATACACAAACACACACACACACACACACACATATATATGTATAGTCAGATAAATATTTTATATATTTTTTAATTGTTTTTTTTTTCAATTCACGCTAGATCAATCACATTTATTTAAATCATAAATTTGAATTAAAACAGGATAATTTATCGGCAATTTTTATTTACCACAAAATAAGTGAACTCATTTCAAATGACATAATGAACAAGAAGTGACATCATGTGATCTTTGACAAGTCCATTTCAAAGGTTTGTTATTTAACATTTTTGTTGAATAACATTAGTTTTTCTCATGTTTGATAATATTCTTTAATCTAGCCCATCAAATAATAAATAAATTAGACTTACATTTATTTTCTGTTTCTTTTAATATTTTTTCTGTTGTTGTTTTTTTTATATAGAAAAGTCATTGTTGACTCTTGAATGCTAATGTCAGGAGGATAAACTCTTAATAACAAGGAACAGTTAAGAATATTATTCATTTTTATTAATGTAGTTTGAGATTGCACTATGTTAGTTTAAATTAGTCATTTCTTTGAAAACAGCAATGAAAAGGCACTTGTTTCATAAAATGACTCAACAAGTATGTTTAATATTTCCCTCAAGCTATTACGAAAAAAATGTATGATGTGTTTCTACACTGGATATGTGTGGCATGTGGTGACACAGCATAACTGTTACATGTATACCCTGTCTTATGTGTTTTGATTTAGTCTCTGTTACTTTGTTGTCCCCATCTTGATTAATCGGTTATGTCTTTCACCTGTGCCTCGTCCTTCACCTGCTCCTCGTTATCCTCATTTGCTCTGTGTATTTAAGCCCTCAGTTTGCCCTCAGTGTTTGTCGGTTCTCGTTCATGTTTTACGTGTTCCTGAGTTTTGTTATTAAAAGTTCCTGCTACCTGTTCTCCTTTGTCTCCATGCGATTATCTCCCACACGTAAGTGTAACAGAAGAACCGACCAAAAAAGTTGTTTTTTGCGGCGTTTTTTTCCCTCTGTTTTGTTTGAGTTTTCCCCGTTTCCCCATGGCCCTTCCCGAAGTTCAGCTTCTCTGCCTGGAGCAGGGAGACCGTCCGCTGGAGGCACACACTCGGGACTTCCTACAGCTCGCGTGCCTTACCTGTTTCCCGGACCGCTCGCTCTGTGTTTTCTACTACACCGGCCTGAGCGAGCGGTCGAAGGCACGCGTTCCAGCGGGCGGTCCAAAGGAAGATTTCGCCGCATTCGTGGAGTGGGTACTGGTAAATAACCACTCGCCATGTACCATCGGCCCCGCTGAGGAGGACAGCGTTACCAGTCCCACTCCACCACTGCCAGAGACCAGCCAACCACCACCAGCGAGTGATGCAACGGAGGAGTTGCACGAGCCCACCGCAGACCGTGGGGACCGGCCACCCGCGAGAGACGAGCCCGTACCGAGGACAAGGACGGAGTGTGTCATCGCCTCGGAGCCCGAACCACCAACAAGGTCTGACCAGGTGCATGAGCCGTCAACGCCGTATATCGCAGAGGGAGTTATTGTGGAGTTCGAGGGCTGGGAGGAAAGCCCCGCCCACAACACCGCCTCTGTGGTTGAATTGCAGGAAGTCACTGGCAACTATATTGAAGAACTGGGCAGTGTTTTTGAGGTAGACCTGATAGACTTTTTTGAAGAGGTTTTTCCTGTGGCCCCTGTCTCTCCAGCGACCCCTGTTTCTCTAGTGTCTCCTGCCTCTGAATTCCCACCCAGCCTCCCTCTCCCACCTCCTCTGTCGGTCTATTCCTCAGTCCTCCCTTCGCTGCTGTCCTTCCGCCCCTCTGCTCCGCCCACACGCGGTGTGGACACGCCTAGTGTCTTCAGGCCACCAGCTCTGTCCCGCACTGAGGTTACCCTGTCTTCGCCTCCAGCCTCTGTGCCCCCTGCTTCGCCTCAGCCCGTCGACACTTCGGTGCCCCCTTGGCTCCTCCCTCCCTCGGCTCCACCGGAAACCAGTGGTCATACGGCTTCTCCGGGCTCCCTCGTCTCTCCGGCTCTGCCTTGGTCAGTCGTCGACCTGCCTTCACCTGCGGCTTCGTCTGGCTCCGCCTTCCCTTCAGCTCCGCCTTTGTCCTCGGTCCCACCAGTTCAGCCGCTGCCCTCTGGTTCCCCGGATCCACCTCGGGTGCTCGTCGCTGCGGTGCCACCTCGGTCTCCAGGACCTTCTGCCTCGCGGGGGCTCATCGGCTCATCGGCTCTATCAGTGGCCCTTTCTCCGTTGGTCGTCCCCAGGGTGTCATCTACCTCCCAGTCGACTCCTCCATGGCTCCTCCCACCATCGACTCCGCCCTGGGGCCTCGTCCTGGCTGGTTTCTGGCACACCATCTGGCTCCTGCTCCTGGCTTCCCTCTGGCTCCTCCCTTTCCACTTTTCCCCTTGGACTCTGTTTAATTCCCCAGACTGTCTGTTTCCTTTTGCTCCGCGCCCTCCTCCTAAGCCCCCACCCTCCCTCCTTAGTTGTTCTTGTTTACGGCGCGAGGACGCGCCTTTCCGGGAGGGGGCGATATGTTACATGTATACCCTGTCTTATGTGTTTTGATTTAGTCTCTGTTACTTTGTTGTCCCCATCTTGATTAATCGGTTATGTCTTTCACCTGTGCCTCGTCCTTCACCTGCTCCTCGTTATCCTCATTTGCTCTGTGTATTTAAGCCCTCAGTTTGCCCTCAGTGTTTGTCGGTTCTCGTTCATGTTTTACGTGTTCCTGAGTTTTGTTATTAAAAGTTCCTGCTACCTGTTCTCCTTTGTCTCCATGCGATTATCTCCCACACGTAAGTGTAACAATAACTAGATATTGCACATATTGTAAGCATATTGAAGCTGTCTACACCGCTAGCATCCGATACGGCATGTCGCGTTTTTTAATTGACAGACACCCGGTACCTGTTTTTGACATGCTGCAGAACTACTCCTGACACTTATTTTATAACAATTTGTCTCTCTGAAATAAAGATTTTTTTACAAAAAGCATAAACTGATTGCCATGAAATTTTATGTTACATATTTTAGTTTTGTCAGCTTGTGGTCCCATATGTAGGCCTATATGCGGTTTCGTTCTTCTAAAATTACCCTTACAAAAAATAAAGGAAACCTGCCCCTTTAACGGTTGCTGAAGTCTCGAGCTCACAGCTGATTGGTTTGTGGTTAGTGAACATCCTGACAGTGTTGACAGACTCAAGCTGTTGTTACGTGGTGTCAGGCACTTCCAGTGTGACAGTCACCATGTTTGCCAGCTCTAATGACTGATGTGTCTATATGTGTGCTTGTGTGTGACTGCAGCGATCATTATAAAACCTAGTGTCACCAAGGACCCAGTAACAGGTCTGTCCAGCACCTCTTCCAGTCTGGAGTACACAGCCAGGAAAGAGGATGTGACCTCGCAGTTCACCTGCTCAGCACAGCATGCGATGGGCACCAACCAGGTTTCAGCAGCAGAGACCTTCCCAATTCACTGTAAGTAACTTAATTGGTGCTGACTACATACTAAAACGCTCTTTTTTTTTTTTTTTTTTTTTTTTTTAAACGCACACTACCATTCAAGTGTTTGGGGTCGGTAAGATTTTTTAAATGTTTTTGTCTCTTGTGCTCACCAAGGCTGCATTTATTTAATTAAAAATATATATATATATATATATATATATATATATATATATATATATATATATATAATATATATTTAATATATTTTAAAATGTATTGTGATCAAAGCTGAATTTTCAGCATCATTACTCATATTCAGTGTCACATGACCCTTCAGAAATCATTCTGATTTGCTGCTCAAGAAACATTTCTTTTAATTATCAGTCAGTGTTGAAAACAGGATGTTTTAATGATTATAAAGATCAAAAGATATTTTAAATATATTTTTTGTTAGTTTTGTTTAATTTAATTGGTAACACTTTACAATAAGTTTCATTAGTTAACATTAGTTAACTACATTAGTAAACATGAACTAATAATGAACTGCACTTATAAAGCATTTATTAATCTTTGTTAATGTTAATTTCAACATTTACTAATACTTTATTAAAATATTCTTAACATTAGTTAATGCACTGTGAACTAACATGAACAAACCATGAACAGCTGTATTTTTATTAACTAGCATTAACAAAGATGAACAAATACGGTAACAAACGTATTCCTCATGGTTAGTTCATGTTAGTTAAAGGGGTGATGAATTGAGAAATCAACTTTCCCTTGAGCTTTTGATATATAAAAGAACATGGTAATATAAGAATATCCTGTAAGTTTCAGAGCTGAAAACTTCCTTGTTAGTCAAAGAAAAGCTTTTATAGACACCAGGCCCAGCAAACGACAGGTTGGGGATCTATGACGTCAAAGGAAGGCAAGCACCAGCTCAGCAGAAGAATATCAACGCCTACTTCATCACTGCCTGTTTAGCCCTGCCCACCGATTCACGCATGTAACATAGGCCTAGTGTTAAACCATCGAACTACAAAGCAATAAACATGCCGTTGAGGATTACAAAATATTGTGCAGTGACTGGGTTCAACAGTAATGCAACATGTAAGTAACTGTGTTCATTCTAATGCCTGATCTGAAATGATGATTCATGTAGTCAGATGTTCTTTGTCAGTAAATCAGACCAGTGACTAAACATAAACTTGCGTTGTTTCTCTTAGTAGGATGAAAATAATCTGTTATTTAACAGTGATTCAATTCTATAAAGAAAGCGATCAAAGAAAGCTCCCTTTGCAATCGTTTGAGCAGCACGCGCTGCAGCTGTCAATCAAACAGAGTTTATCAGTGACGCGTTTATCAGTGACTCCCGTTTTATTCCACGAATCTCTTAACTATATCACGTTTGCACTGTTAGTGAAGATGAAAGCATTCGTTAGTGTACAGAAACTGAGTTGCAATGACGAGATCGCTGCTTTCATGCGCTCAGCATGTGTGTGATCGGCTACAATGATCATCACTGCAACCTTTCATGCCACAATCTTAATATAATGCCATAGATCTAAATGTAATGCAACACTTTTCACGATTAGTTAACCATGAAAGCTGTAATACTATTTCAAATGCAAAGATGTTAGCCAATCACAGCAGTGGGTGTTTACACTGAAGTCTCCCAGCGGACACGCCCCTTAAAACAGAGCTTTCAGAGCAGAAGACTAAAATCAGGGTAGGAAAAATGCCTTTTATTTATAAATTATGAAAACTTTTGATGTAAAAAGCATTCTAACATTATAAGTGCACCTCAGGAAACATCATAAAATGATAAAAAAAAATGCAGTTCATGACCCCATTAATACATTAACTAATGTTAACTAATGAAACCTTATTGTAAAGTGTTACCATTTAATTTAATTAATCCTTGCTAAGGTCATGGTCAAAATCACATAACCGGCAAAATATGCTCGACTTGGGATTTGGGTGCTTGAAAGAAGAAATAATAAAATCTGAAAAAAAAGTCAGCACACCAAGGCTCCAAAAATGCAAAAAAATGTATAATGGATTCACATGGATTAATCAAGGATCACATGACCTTAAACAAGGCATCTCTGAATCAACATGCATACTATATATCCTAATCATTTGTTAACAACATGTATTCTTTACTCCAGTGAACTCATGGTTTCTGCCTTAAATTATTATTATTTTTTGTATTAATACATTGTTAGCTAACTGTGTGTGTGTGTGTATTATAATATATTTCTGAAATGCATAACTTGGACACATTCACCTCTAATAATAAATTATTCTAAATTGTACTGTAGACGCATACATTTTCTGTAAAGCTGCTTTGAAACGATATGCATTGTGAAAACAAATAATGTACAAATAAATGTGAATTGAATTGGAAAAAAAAAGAAAGAGAATAAAATGGGGGGGGGGGGATAAGTCATGGAACAAAAGAACAAAATTCAAAATACTAAATGTGAAAGTCAAATTTTAAACATGCAAAATTAATAATAATAATAATAATGAAAAACATTTATTTTTATGAATAATAATTACATTTTTTTTTTTTAAGGTCATGTGATCCTTGATTAATCACCTAAGTCCGTTATTTTAATTTTTTTTTTGCCTTTTTGGAACCTTTTTTCTGATTTTCAAAATGTATATATAGCCTTAAAAATTATATGAACACTGACCAAAGTGGTGCACAACACACATTTTTGCATCATTCCTGCAAAAAATAATAATAATAATATAAACCAGTTATGTATAAACATAATACAGATCAACACCGGACAATGAAATAAAAACTTGAAAGACAATACTAATGTAACCATATAATAAATGAGCCTAAAAGAAAACGTTTTAAGAGATGTTTTTAATGCAGATAGTGTATGAAACATCTGATCGAGAGAGGTAAGGCATTCCAAAACATACTGAGAAAGCCTGGTCGTCTCATTTTTGAGAACAGTTTAGAGCAGCAGCTGGAATGAGGATCTGAGAGATCTCCGAGAAGAATAGAGACTAAAAAGATCTGATATGCAAGCAGGAGCAAGTCCATGCAAGGCTTTAAATGCAATCAACTGTGTATTGCACCGGTAGCCAGTGAAGACGAGCTAAGATAGGCGAGATATGCTTCCTCTTTTTGTCCTGGTCACGAGAGCAAGAACCCCCAGGTTTTTGACGTGGGTATGAATATTTGTTTGAAGGGGACCCAGGTAAATAAAAAAGATTTCTTTTTTTTAATTCTTGTATTATTATTAAAAGCCATTGTCACATTTTAGCAATTTAGCTGATGCTTTTATCTGAAGCGTCTTACAAATGAGGAATATCACAAGCAATTTATCAGCCAGGAGCCAATGTTATTTATTATTATTATTTGTGTCTTTAAAAATGGGCTGCATAACAGTCATTCAGACTCCCCTAGTTGAGCTGTATGTTTTTGCATACAGCCAGTGAAGACAATGTAATAAAAAGATGTCTGTGTGTTCATGGTACCCAGTCTTTTTATATCTTTAAATTCAATTCAGGTAAAATGTTATTTAATATGCCAGTAGATTCAGATTCTATACTGTACATGGCTATTGTACACAAACCAGCACCCCCTAGAGGCGGATCTGCCATATTAGCCCAGAGATAAAAACAAATTGGGATTGAGATGGTAGTCAAGCGCTGAGGCTTTTTCTCTTCCTAAAATGATGTGACACATGCTGTGTCTAGCACTTTGATGCTTTATTTGTTTGATTGTACAGATGGTTTGAGGGGTCCGTGTTCAGGGGGATCTGTGTATCTGTACATCACCCAGTATATGAAGCCATCTCTTGAGTCATGAACCTTGAATTGAAGGTCTCAGCTGGTAGCCAGGCTCAATTTGATGTTTTTTTTTTTTTCTAGTCAGGCATAATGCCGGTAACCAAGTCTGCTCTCTCTCTCTCTCTCTCTCTCTCTCTCTCTCTCTCTCTCTCTCTCTCATCTCTCTCTCTCTCTCTCTCTCTCTCTCTCTCTCTCTCTCTCTCTCTCTCTCTCTCTCTCTCTCTCTCTCTCTCTCTCTCTCTCTCTCTCTCTCTCTCTCTCTCTCTCTCTCTCTCTCTCTCTCTATCTATCTATCTCTATCTCAATGCTGAGAGGTTTGTTCAGTGCCTCAGGGTGAAGATGTGATGTGAAATGCTCTGTGGCTGCTGGGCACAAAAACGAGGGCAAGAATGAGAGACTGCAAATGGTTGTGGAAATGAAGGCGTTTAAGCCCCTTGGGGTCTGCAGAATGGCGCAGTGTCTTAGAGAATTTTTTTTTTTTTTTTGTGGCTTTTGCTACATGTTGGAGAGTCAAACCGCATCCCTGCAATGACAGCCATCTTCCTCGCTTTTCTGGGTTTTTTTTTCTAATGTTTGTTTTCTCTCCTCCTTTCTCTTTCAGACCCCACTGAGAAGGTGAGTCTACAGGTTATTTCTCAGAGCCCCATTAGGGAAGGTGATGATGTGACACTGAAATGCCAGGCGGACGGAAACCCTCCTCCCACCAGCTTCAACTTTAACATTAAGGTGAGAGATCGCCGGCCGCGTCCACAGCGACTACTCCAGTCTTTCATCTTCATGGTCCTGCTGTCTGCCCTGTATCCTTCACTACAGGTTAATTACACCATATCTCTCTCTCTCTCTCGCCCTCTTCAGGGCAAGAAGGTCACGGTGACGGACAAGGATGTCTACACTTTGACTGGCGTTACCCGAGACGACAGTGGCGTGTACAAGTGCTCCCTGCTTGACAACGATGTAATGGAGTCCACTCAGATCGTCACAGTGAGCTGTGAGTGGGAAAAAGATGCTCTCTTCTACTCTATCTCTCTCCCATCTCTCCCTAAGGGCACAAACACACTAGAGAAAGACCTGATGGAGCGTTTGACAGATATGGAAAGATCTTTTTGAGGTTTTGGAAAGAGTCAGTCAAGTAAACAAGTGCAAGGTTAATATAATATAATATAAAAGTGCTGTCAATCGATTAAAACAATTAACTAATTAATCACAAATTTTTTCTGTAATTAATCGCAGCTAACATTAAAGGTTTTAATATATTTTTATATTATAATAATGTCACATTTAATCTCCAAATGTATGTAGAAACAACAGAAAGACAGTATATTTTAAATATTTTTGATGTAAAAGGTAGGAAATATACTGAAATTGAATAAAGTTATCAAACACTTCACAGTCTTCACTGCATACATTTTAAATTAAATATAGATTAATCCTTATTAAAGCTACAAAAGTTCAGTCAAGAGCAGAGAGTGATTTTCTCTTTGTCTTTTCTTTAATTAACATTAATGACAGACATCACAGCTGCAGGTTTATTAGGCTGCTGTCACTTTAAGATCTGAAGCACATGACGCGTGACTCGCATCCGATGTCCTCACAACTCTTTACGGTCATTTAAGACTTTATTAACCCATTTAAGACTGTGCTTACGAGGATACTTGACAAAGCGGACCTTTTGGCTTACTTTTGTGTGTTTTTGTCCGTTCAAGCACGAAAGAGATCTCTGTGTCTGAAGCAGCATTCTGTGCGCACGAGTGTGTGTGTGCCACAAAGAGAGGACATTCACAGACGCGCGCCAGTACAGATTTATCACACTTGAATGGTTTAATAGCACTTGAATGAATGATAGCGTGATCATATACTGTAGCGCAGCCAAAGGATGGCAGAAAAAACTGATGCTGTGATAATTAGCAGTAAATATTTTTAACGCGTTAAACTGAAAAAAATAATTACATGCTTGTTATATAAAATAATATTATATAATATTATATAATAATGCATCATTAAACATTTATTCTGAAAACTGAAAACTTTCCACTTCCACAAGTTTTTTAAATGCTTTGGGTTGATGCTTAGAGCTGAAGAGATGTAATCCCTCAATAAGAGCTTTTCACAATTTGGAAATATTCTATATTCTATAAGTGGTTTCTTTAATCAATCTGCCAACCAGCGCCTCGACTAGCTGAATGAAAATTAACATTTGCATTTATGTTTCATGAATAAATACACTTAAGCAAATGCATTAAAAATTCTAGGCTTGCGAAAGTCACAAGCATTTCCTGGGAAAATAAAAAAAACATACACTTGTAAATATTAAACTACATGTAAACACTTCGCTATGTTTTCATAAATGTGGAATGTGTTAATGTGAATAATAAACAGAATTTGATCATGTTTTTGTAACGCCTGATTAAAAAAATGGGCTTAAAAGACAATATGCAGAGTAGAATATCTAGCAACATTAGCTCAACCAAACTTAAGCCATTGTTTGAGTCAGAAGCCTGAATAAACTGACTCAGCCGTTGAACAGATGAGCATCCAGAGTTCACCAAACTTTTCCTTTCCAATTAATTTCTTCCTTTATAGTACGAATTAATGCACGAGTGAAACGTTAATCAAATCTATCTTCAGTAGGATTAGCGAAGGGGGCGGGACACCAGACAGACAGCTTAATTAGGAGTTTTTGACTGGAGTTGAGGCGGGCTCCTGCTCGCTGATAAGCTCACACACTCTGGCCTTTCAATAATTTTCATTGAGGTGAGTGTGTGTGTGTGTGTCTATTTGGTTCAAAAGGCCTGATGATCTCCATAATGTGGATTTAGTGACGCTTCGTTTGGAGATTAAAACGTATTTCACGCCATCTGTGCAGCACGGGTTCAAAGCGGGTGGCTTCTCAGACGTGCATGTGAGGATAGGAAACAATGTCTCGGGCAGGAATAAGGGTGCTCTTAGTTGGCAGAGAGATGTGATGCGTTTCAGCCTCTTCAGTGGTTGAAATATTTTGAGGGACAGGTGTACAAAAGAGGAGCCTGCAGCGGACCGATATATGCTTGTCATCTCTTATTTTCTTTCTGTCTCTCTCTTTCAGTTCTGGATGTAAGCCTCACTCCTACAGGCAAGGTGTTAAAGAAGCTCGGGGAAAACTTGGTGGTGTCGCTGGAAAAGAACACCTCTAGTGAAGCAAAGGTGGCGTGGACTAAGGTAAGAGATTGTAAGGAATCAAACAGATTTGGGTCGGTTCATTTTAGTCCTCCAAGTCATGTTAAACAAACAACTTGTTCAATTTCTCCAGGATAACCGTAAACTAGACAAACTGCCCGACTTCTCTCAGTTGACGTATAGTGACGCAGGCCTGTATGTGTGCAACGTGTCCATTGAAGGAATCAGACACAGTTTGTCCTTCGAGCTTACTGTAGAAGGTATGATTTATTATACACACTCACATTAGTCATGTTTCTGTTGTGTCAGTATGTACTGTACTAGAGCTGCACAATTCTGGATAAATTAAGAATCCCTGTTTTTTGTTTTAAATAGAGATCACGATTCTCCCACGATTCTGAACAGACAACTAAATAAAATAACATAATTTCTGGCAAATACTACTGGTAATTGCTGCAGTCTATTTAAAAATGTTTAATTCATTAGAATTATTATATATTTTTTTTAATTGGTTTATATGAATGATTCAATTACTCACGCAAAGACTTCACTCGTTTCATTACTGTATGAATCAGCATTTTTGAACGAATCTCTTGAATGATTCAATGACAAATACGTTCTTTAACAGTCACTTATCGCCACCTACTGGTGTAACACTGTTATTGTTAATTGATAATTGAATCAATTCATTGATAATTAAACGCAATTGTTAATTGAAGCGCCAAGTTACTTTCAAAAAGGGGATCTGCTCTATTTTGATATACAAGATTTTTAAATGTGTTTGAAAGAAGTCTCTTAAGCTCACCAAGGCTGGATTTATTTGATCAAAAACACAGTAAAACAGTAATATTGTGAAATATTATTGCACTTTAAAATAGCTGTTTTCTGTTTTGAATGAACATTTAAAATGTTATTTATTTCTGTGCTGTCAAAGCTGAATTTTCAGCATCATAACTCCAGGCTTCAGTCACATGATCATTTAGAAATCATATTAAAATGCTGATTTTGTGCTCAATTATTAATAATGGTTCTTATTTTTATCAGTGTTGAAAACCATTTTGTATGCTTGATGCATTTTTGTCTGGATTCTTTGATGAATAGAAAGGTAAAAAGAACATCAATTTAATGTGTCCTTGCTGAATAAAAGTATTATTTATATATATATATATATATATATATATATATTACTTATCCCAAACCTTTGAATGGTAGTGTTCTAGAAAAACCTGGTGCATTTCACAATATTACTGTTTTGATCAAATGAATACAGCCTTGGTGAGCAAAAGAGACTTTCAGAAACATTAAAAAATCTTAAAGGGATAGTTCACCCAAAACTGAAAATTAGCCCATGATTTACTCACCCTCAAGTCATCCTAGGTGTATATGACATTCTTCTTTCAGACGAATACATTCGGAGTTATATTAAAAATGTCCTGGTTCTTCCAAGCTTTATAATGGCAGTGAATGGCTGTTTCTGTTTTGAAGTCCATAAAAGTGCATCCATCCATCATAAAAGTGGCTCTGGGGGGGTAATAAAGGCCTTCTGAAGCGAAACGATGCGTTTGTGTAAGAAAAATATCCATAGTTAAAACTTTACAATCTGTAATCTCTAACTTCCGTTCACGAGAGACGGGCGTTCCAGTGTATGACGTAGGACGCTCCGGTGAGAATATGCTAGTTCTCACGAGAACCAAGTTTTGTTTTGCTCTATCCTCTGCGCTTCCACGTTCGTCACCGGAACTTTCACTACGCCTGCGCCCTACGTCATACGCTGGAACGCCTTTATTACCCCCCCGGAGCACTTTTATGATGGATTGATGCACTTTTATGGACTTTAAAACAGAAACAGTCATTCACTGCCATTATAAAGCTTGGAAGAGCCAGGACATTTTTAATATAACTCCGATTGTATTTGTCTGAAAGAAGAATGTCATATACACCTAGGATGACTTCAGGGTGAGTAAATCATGGGCTAATTTTCATTTTTTGGTGAACTATCCCTTGAATGATTCCAAACTTTTGACTGGTACTGTATGTATGTATGTATATATAAAGCATACATGTGATATTATCTCCAGGTGTTCCAAAAATTACAAGTCTGACAAAGCATCGCAGCAACGACGGCAAATACAAAGTCTTGACATGTGAGGCAGAAGGTTCACCTAAACCCGACGTGCAGTGGAGTGTCAACGGAACTAACGTAAGTCACCGTCACTGTCAGACCGAATCTGATCTGATTTTTTCATCACAGACAGAACCCTGAAAGAACCCTGTACCATTCCCTGAGAGAGGGAGAGATGCCCAGATATTTCTTTCGATTCCAGTCTAGACAAGATGAAAGGTGCACAGGTGTTTGAAGTCGCAGGTTTTCAGCACCCAGAAGGGAAGAGCCAACTTTCAATTTATGTTAAAAAGGGAACAGTTGTCCTGGGACAGACATGTCTGGAATCACATACAAAGCCTTATTATTCATTCCATGTTGGGGAGACTCTCTTTTTGGTAGCCCAGATATCCCAGACATAGTGTGTGTGTGTGTCTCGTGAGTCATAGTGTTTGGGTTTTGATACAGAGCAGTCTGACCAGCACTCACCGTCACAGAACCACAGGCACACCACAATGCAAACACACACAGTTAGCTCTGGCTGGCATTTCAAATGAATGAGTTTAGATCTGGTTTGCTTCCTGCAGGGTTGTGAAGTCACGCCCTGTGTACTTTGACTCCTATACAATACAAGACAAGTGAGTTAGTCTTCCTTCTGCTGTAAACATACAACCATTTGTTACATGCTTAGTTTACTGTTTAAGTAATAAGTAATTGTTTAATATACCCTTTTAAAAGCAAAAATGCAGTAACTAAGGCCTAGTCCACACGTACACAAGTAGTTTATAAACTGAGTTTTTCCTCCTCCGTTTAAAAAAAAAATTGCATCCACATGAAAACATTTTTTACAGTCTATGGTGTGGACAAACGGCCAAACCGCAAAGATAAACCTGCGGTTTTGAAAATACCTGTGTTCATGTGGGCAGAGCCTAAGCCAACAGTGAAAGAGATTAATCAAAACTTTAAAAACTAAAAAGATGAAGATTAAGAAATGATACCAAATAAATCTAAATAAAATAAATATATATATATATAATATGTGTGTGTATATATTTAATTTATTTTTTAACTTACTTTTTATTTGGTATCATTTCTTAATCTTCTTTGTCTTCTGATAACTTAAATTAAATTAAAATAATTAAAAACCATTAAAAACAATTACAAAACAATTAAATGAATTAAAATGAATGTTTTCCGTGTATTACAAAGTTTGGGGTCAGTATGATTTAATTTTTGAAGAAATTTTTATTTAGCAGGGATGTGTTAAATTGATCAAAAGTGACATTAAGGGAATTTATAGTGATACAATAAATTCCTATTTCAAATAAATGCTGTTCTATTGAATTTACTATTCATCACTAATATCATGGTTTCCACAAAAATCATAAACAGCACAACTGTTTTTAACAGTGATAAAAATAAGAAATGTTTCTTGTAGGCTATTATCAGCATATTAGAATGATTTCTGAAGGATCATGTGACACTGAAGATGGGAGGAATGATGCTGAAAATTCAGCTTTGCCATCACAGGAATAAATGACATTTTAAAATTGGTTAAATTAGAGAAGATATTTCACTGTGTATTACTGTATTTTTGATTTACTAAGCATATGAGACTTCTTTTTAAAAAATCTTACCAACCCCTTAACTTTTGTATGGGTATATGGCAATGTATAATAATAATAATAATAATAGCCTAATAATAAAACTGTGTTTATTTTAAATTGGGATTGGATTGTGTCTTAAATATGTTGCTTCTGTTTTGCTGTGTGCTCCTGTGGATCGCAGTAACTCATCCTGCGCTCTGTGAAGGGTTCAGCACTCACTGTCGGCCTTAATGACACGGATATTGAAGTGTGTTTGTGATGGAGACTCGTTTAATGTGGAATGCCAAGTCTGCCAAAATTAAAAATAAATATACAAAGAAATGTAAAAAAAGCAAAAATAAATATATAAATAAATATACATAAAAAAGCAAAAAAATAAATAAATAAATAATTATTTATACATTTATTTCCTTATTTATGTATATATTTTTTTCCCCACATTTATTTATTTCTACATTTCTTTATTTTTACAATTGATATATTTCTACATTTCTTTATTTCTACATTTCTTTATTTTTACATTTATGTATTTTTACATTTATTTGTCCGTAGGGTAATGAGGAGGGCGTGGTTTACCTCAGACATAGCAATCGAGCTCAGAGTAGGCGAGGGCGAAGCGTTGAGGCTGCAGTGACACCTTGTGGTGTGGCCGAAATACAATAAGTATAGCCTACTGACATATATACTGTCTGTGATTAATGACTTGGATGGGTATATGGTCAAAATCTTAAATCACGGGTTAAGTCATAGGTCATAAAGTGGACATCAGTTTATGGGGGTAGGCTAAAGACTACCACCGCTTAATAGAAAATAAGTTTGTTTCTGTTGCTGTCGCAAACTATTGTTTTTGGAAGTTACATTAAAATGCAGTTAGCTCAAAAATATGAGGGCACGCGACAGGTGCTGTTTGAAAGAGGAAGATCTGTGTATGTTTAATGCATGGCGTGTTTGTTTCACCAGCTCCGTTTCCATGGGCACATTTGATTGATCTAATTCTGGATATTTCCATTTGATAACCTAAGACGTGTGATTAATAATAAAACCACACCAAGAAAAACCCATTATACTCAGTGATGCTGTGACTGTCCACACATGAAGCACCGCAACAAAATGTTCTACTGTAACCAACGCCTCGTTCTGTTTTGGATCTTTGAAATATGTGTTGTATTTTAAACGTTTGTCACATGTTGTGCATGTACAAATAGGAAATATGAATGTGAAGTGAATTTGTGGTCTCGTTTCAAATGCATTGATCAATATGCTTGCGTCGACTTCACTGTAGCCTATATGTGTGCTGTTTCCTTTCTGTGTGTTCTGACCGGTAATGGAAAATATCAAGCGCTTCCATTTCAGAGTCCCTGTTATCAGATCTGTTGAAGATGTTGCTGTTCATGTTTGTTAGCCTAGGTCATTTTACAAATCCAGACCAGGCGATGTTCTACGGCCATGTCCGGAATAAAGAGTAGCCTATCCATGTAACACAGTACGATTTAAGATTTTGACCATATACCCATCCAAGTCATTAATCACAGACCGTATATACGTCAGTAGGCTATACTTATTGTATTTCGGCCACACCACAAGGTGTCACTGTGGCCTCAACGCTTCGCACTCGCCTACTCTGAGCTCGATTGCTATGTCTGAGGTAAACCACGCCCTCCTCATTACCCTACGGACAAATAAATGTAGAAATACATAAATGTAAAAATAAAGAAACATAGAAATAAAGAAATGTAGAAATGAATAAATGTGGAAATAAATAAAAATAGAAATAAATAAATGTGGAAAAAAATAAATATATACATAAATAAGGAAATAAATGTATAAATAATTCTTTATTTTTGTTTTTTTGCTTTTCTATGTATATTTATTTATTTATTTTTGCTTTTTTTTTTTTTTTTTTTTTACATTTCTTTGTATATTTATTTATGTATTTATTTATTTATAAACAAGACTTGGCATTCCATAGGTTTAATGACTGTGTGATTACTGACAGTGAGATTTTTAGCCCCACACACACTGCACTCCTGCTTCCAGACCCTGAGGTGTGTGTGTGTGTGTGTGTGTGTTTGCTGCTAGAGCTTCCATTAGCACTGGGTGGGTGTGGTGCAAA
Source organism: Rhinogobio ventralis (assembly GCA_039654625.1). NCBI lineage: Eukaryota > Metazoa > Chordata > Actinopteri > Cypriniformes > Gobionidae > Rhinogobio > Rhinogobio ventralis. Next base: position 4,785,936 of record CM077215.1, read on the forward strand.
GTACATGATACTAAACAAGCAGAGGATCATTCGTGCCCTCTAGTGGTGAGGTGTATAAAATAGCGCCTTAAGCAAAAATGGCTAGGAAGGTTGAATTATGTCGGACCTCTTTGCTTACTTTTGCTTATTATTCTAATCAAAATATAATAGTTATAAAAAGATATTTAAAAAACAACTTTCCTGTAAACACAAATGTTCTGTTTGTCTTGCAGGATGAAACATCATATGTCAACGGGAAGGCCACATACAAACTGACCGTAGTGCCCAGTAAGAACCTCACCGTCAGCTGTCACGTGGCTAATAAGCTCGGATACGACATGAGGGACATCAGCGTGTTTTCTCGTAAGTACTGAACACGCTCTGAAGGGGTTTCCCGCTGTGAGGACCGCTTACTAACCACTCAATCGACCCCTTTAAAAAGGCTCATATTATAGGGCTGTCAAGAACAGATTTAGATTAATAAGAACCATTAGGCTACATACTTAAGATGGTTAATAAGACCTTAAAGTGCTTTGGGATCAGACACACTTCTACAGTGCAAAAACACTGAAATAGTCTATTTGACCAACAGAAATAGATGAAACAGACTAGATTATTTTGCTATAATGATAGATTTAGCATTAATGATATGTATTTTGTTCAGGTTTTTTTAATAGTCTAGTTTGACAGCCCTGATAAGTAGATGCCATATCTAACATCTCTTAGTGCATGTGAGGAGATCTGTGAAAACTAGCATGTTTCACACGGTTTTGCCTGTTGCACCATTCAGACGCAGGGTGATTTAGTGGACTATTTCAATATTATTATTATTAGTGTCCTGGTGTGAACACTGGAAAGACAGGGTTGGCTGCTCTCTCTCAGGTCCTGTTGTTCACTCACGGGGCACGAGACGCTCTCTTCCTCTCTTGGTTCTCGCTTTGGCTCGGGTTTTGTTTGTCTGTGTCAGGGTGCTTGGACTGCTATCTCTTTTCCTCCTCCTTCTCCTCCTCCTCCTCCTCTTCTCTTTCTGACCGCTGTCGCATGCTTGTGGTCATCTTCCTTACTAGAATCTGATTGGATAATACTTACTCCTGATTTAAATTGGTTTTGCATCTAGACCACAGTTGGGTGGTGGCTTTTAATCTACCAAATTTGTCTTAAATGCCAGTTTGGATTCATTTTGCACCCAAAGTTAATTTAATTTTATATCTGATTTCAGTATTTGAGGAGGACAAGCTCAAACCAGGTAAGATGATCTGATTTCATTCACTTGAATTTCACTTAAAATGAATTAGAATTTAAGATCATGAGTCGGAGGGTGTCAAGCATCCTGACATCATGCAAACTTTGTGCTTTCACGTCTTTAATCGTTTGTTTTAGCTGTCGTACCTGCAGAAATGTGTCATCTTGAAATATTCCCAGCTCCCAGTAGCGGATTATGTCAATCAATTGTTTCATTTCCCAGGATTTCCTTTCCCTTTCAAGAATCAAAATGCTTTAGAGGAAGTCATAAAGTGTTTATCTGTTCATCTCCCTTAGCAAAAAATGAAGATGGCGCGGAGCAGGCCAAAGTGATCGTGGGTGTTGTGGTTGGACTCTTCCTAGCCGCTGCTCTGGTGGGACTCATCTACTGGCTCTATATCAAGAAAACAAGGTAAGACACAACATGACATCGCGACAAGTTAAGTGTGAAAAAACAGTATATTGCAGGCCTAAATCATCTTCTACGTTTAAATTACACCCTTATATCGGATAAAGTACATATGATTGCAGTAGAAGTCACAGTATCTGCTGTTATACATCATCATGATTTGGTCAGATTGACAAGAGAAGTGAGTGAGACAGAAATGTAGCCGCAGAGCTCAGTTTGAAATGTGTTGAAAGATTAATCAAGGTAAAATTGTCCTGTTAGACAAGGCAGCTGGAAGACCGGAGAGAAGGAGGCAGGCACTTCAGAGGAGAGTAAGAAACTGGAGGAGAACAATCATAAAGCAGATGTCTAAAAGAAGGGAGAGGCGTCAAAAGGAACAAAGAAGGTGAGGATTTTTTTCCTCTTGCATTTTAAACATTTCAAAGCAAAATTCACACCTGCCAATGGCTGGGTGAATGAAGAAAACTTACTGGCAGTGATTATTTATTTTTTTTTATTTTTTTTTTTATTTTTTTTACAGGCCATGAAACTTATTTTACATGATATTTGAGATGAATATTTAACATAAAAATAATTCAATATAAATAAATCTATCTATAAAATGTAATACATTTTCAATGAAATGCAATGTATATGCATTATTAATATTTATTTTTTGAAAATAATGCAAAAAAATACTTTTAATGGCCACTAATATACACTCACCTAAAGGATTATTAGGAACACCATACTAACACTGTGTTTGACCCCCTTTCGCCTTCAGAACTGCCTTAATTCTACGTGGCATTGATTCAACAAGGTGCTGAAAGCATTCTTTAGAAATGTTGGCCCATATTGATAGGATAGCATCTTGCAGTTGATGGAGATTTGTGGGATGCACATCCAGGGCACGAAGCTCCTGTTCCACCACATCCCAAAGATGCTCTATTGGGTTGAGATCTGGTGACTGTGGGGGCCATTTTAGTACAGTGAACTCATTGTCATGTTCAAGAAACCAATTTGAAATGATTCGAGCTTTGTGACATGGTGCATTATCCTGCTGGAAGTAGCCATCAGAGGATGGGTACATGGTGGTCATAAAGGGATGGACATGGTCAGAAACAATGCTCAGGTAGGCCGTGGCATTTAAACGATGCCCAATTGGCACTAAGGGGCCTAAAGTGTGCCAAGAAAACATCCCCCACACCATTACACCACCACCACCAGCCTGCACAGTGGTAACAAGGCATGATGGATCCATGTTCTCATTCTGTTTACGCCAAATTCGGACTCTACCATCTGAATGTCTCAACAGAAAATCGAGACTCATCAGACCAGGCAACATTTTTCCAGTCTTCAACTGTCCAATTTTGGTGAGCTCGTGCAAATTGTAGCCTCTTTTTCCTATTTGTAGTGGAGATGAGTGGTACCCGGTGGGGTCTTCTGCTGTTGTAGCCCATCCGCCTCAAGGTTGTGCGTGTTGTGGCTTCACAAATGCTTTGCTGCATACCTCGGTTGTAACGAGTGGTTATTTTAGTCAAAGTTGCTCTTCTATCAGCTTGAATCAGTCGGCCCATTCTCCTCTGACCTCTAGCATCAACAAGGCATTTTCGCCCACAGGACTGCCGCATACTGGATGTTTTTCCCTTTTCACACCATTCTTTGTAAACTCTAGAAATGGTTGTGCGTGAAAATCCCAGTAACTGAGCAGATTGTGAAATATTCAGACCGGGCTGTCTGGCACCAACAACCATGCCACGCTCAAAATTGCTTAAATCACCTTTCTTTCCCATTCTGACATTCAGTTTGGAGTTCAGGAGATTGTCTTGACCAGGACCACACCCCTAAATGCATTGAAGCAACTGCCATGTGATTGGTTGATTAGATAATTGCATTAATGAGAAATTGAACAGGTGTTCCTAATAATCCTTTAGGTGAGTGTATGTGTGTGTGTGTGTGTAATTCACTGGAAATTAATATTGCTGACCATGATTTTTTTGCATATATATATATATATATATATATATATATATATATATATATATATATATATATATAAATAATATGCTATTTAATTTTGTCCGTTTAACGTGTTAAAAATATTTAATGCAATTAACGCAGAATCGTTTTTTTTACGTGTAACGTTTTTCTATCCTTTGGCTAGCGTTACATTATATGATCACAAATGCTTTTAAACCATTCAAGCATGACAAGACAAAAGAGAACGTGCTGTCTGTGAATGTCCTGTCTGTGACACACATTAGAAAGACACGCGCCAGTATCGTGCGCACAGTCAGAATCAAGTCTCTTTTGTGCTTGAACGAACAGTAACACACAGAATTATGCCAAAATGCTGTTTTGTCGAGTATTCTCATAAAAGCAGTCTTAAATTAGATAAATAACGTCTTCAGTGAACTTGAAGAGTTGTGAGAAAATGAGATGCACGTGATAGCGCGTCAGATCCGCATCATGTTCGGCAGCGGCAGATCTTAAAGTGACAGTAGCCTAATAAACCAGTTGCTGTGATTCTGTCATTAAATGTTCATCAAAGAACAAAGGCAACAGAGAAAATTGTAGCTTTAATAAGGACATTCTAGACTGTTTGATAACTTCATTCAATATCTGTATAATTCTGTTAGACGGGTAGGAAGGCCACAGGTAAATATGTTTTTTTTTTCTTATAATGGGTTTATGTGAAGATTGTTTTAAATTCACTTAGATTAAAAGTATTTTTTAAAGCCTAATACATGTTGAAATCGATAGCTTTCAATTATACTGTGATGTTGAATGTCTATCATTAATGTGTAAAACAAATAATCATTTCATAGAGACATCAGTAGCAGTGTTAGTATCAGTGATACTGGCCTTCATTCATTAAAATGATGCCATGAAGACAGTATATTTTAAATATTTGTTGTAAAGTTGTTTCTACATTAGAGTAACTGTAAAATTATTACAATATAAAAATCTAAAAACTCCAATGTTTTTAATCGCGATTACAGAAGAAATGTGCAATTAGTTATTTTTTAATCAATTGACAGCACTGATCAGCATCACTGATTATAACGGGTTATTATTGGCTTTTGTCGCGCCGCTCGCGTCTGGTGTAGACACGGTGTTATCCAAAAATATTGCCACTCACAGTATCATTCAGCCAATTTCCACTTCTCACAAATAGGTGAGGAACATTGGGGAACATTGGGGACACTAAATTTTCAAATAAATATCCAAATAAGTTTAATTACTAAACTAAATTAACTATATCAACTACATTACTTGAATACATATGATAATTGAAATGAGCTGATGACATCACCGTTTTCTCCAGAGCGGCTGTACAGCCGAATCAAATTCTGTTGCATTATTTTCCTGTTTAACACTGTGAAGCTGCTTTGAAACAATCTGCATTGTAAAAAGCGCTATATAAATAAAGTTGATATGATATGAACATTGTGACCGTTTTGAAACTCATATTTTCATTTTTGTGGCTTAATGTGAGGAATATTTCATTTACGTCACCACACGGAGGCCTTGGGGGAAAAATACTGATGATCATTTTTCCACTGGGGTAACATGTTAAAACGTGTTAGTTATGACAGATGTGCATGTACATTTTAATCACGCATATAATTTTCATCAGCGAAGTTTTAGACCACTATTCTTAAAATGTGATGTAATAATAGTATATTACAGTAGCTAAAAAAAGGTATCTGGCAAGAACCTTGTATTTGGATTTGAAATAAGTGCAATATGTCAGGCTAAATGAATAGTCTTTTCTTCTCATCTTTCAAAATCACATTAATTGTTTTTGTGTGTCATGTCAGGTATGAACCAGGAAAGAGGCCTTGTCACACTGAATGTGCAGTACTACACACTTCAATCATCTAATTCCAGACATCTGATTGGACGGTGACGTCTCCTTCAGGCTGCTCATGTGCGTTACGCATCGCGGAATGTTTCCAGAATATTTCCTACTCCAAACGATTGATTTCCTAAAAAAAAAAAGAAAAAAAAGAAGGAAAAGAAAATCCCCCACCACGATCTAAGAGTGTAAAAGAGAAACCACTTGTGTTGTAAATTTAGTCTGCACTGAGGACTGCATTAACTTTTGATCGATTCTGACTTTTTCTTTTTGTGTTCCCAGTGAATGTTCTCCTTTCATGTGCATTGCTGATGTGGTGGGTACAGCTGTTTTGCTCCCCCTATAGTAAAAAAAAAAAAATGTAAATTCGCTGTACACTTTTTAGGCCTGTGTAAATAAGTCAGGGGAGTACGTTCACTCTGCTTAACGTTTGGATTATTGAAAAAGAATTAAGGATTGTGGGACTACATATTGATAATATTGCACAGTCCCTCATCAAAAACTCCTAAGATCGCGGTCGGATGCTGGAAGAATGATGACTTCACTGCTGTTACATCTCTGTTCGCTCATGTTTTATTTATTGGTACCTCTTTACGACACTGCCCTGTGACATTCATGTTATTTCCTCTAGTTCGAAGTGGCTAAGTAGTGAAAACGGGTTTAGAAAATTAGCATAGTGTAGGGAAATATCCCGCTACACCCAGTGGCCTTCAGGTTGCATTGCATGATGTCATAGTTCTAGGGCTCTGAATACGGCCCGCTAGAGTTTAACGTAGTGACATTGACGTGACTCGCATATACTATAAATAAACAAGCAAACATCCGCTCTCGGTATCAGACTGGGTGGTAGCGACCTTGCATGCAGAGCCTTTATTTTTTTGGTTTGAAGTAAATATAAAAAAAAGCCCCTTTATTCTGTCTTAACAGAAAGAGTCAGTATTGGAAGGCAAACTCCAGTCAGAATATTAATGTGAAGCCTTTCAGTTTTGCACTTCCCTCAGACTACAAAAACTGCATCTTTTTTCATTGTTTTCTGTATCTAAGATGTTTGTCAGGTTGATGTCCCGACACTGTAGTCTTTAGCGATTGTTTGAAGCAATGTTCCGTTAATCATGGTCTAAAGAGGCTGTAAATATGTTTGAATGTCTTGCTTGTGTTTGGCTATATTTATAAAGTGTGAGAAATGCAAGGTTCTGCTTAGTCACTAAAGAGACCCTTTTTATTTAAACTATAGTCTCACTTTGTCACGCATATTTAGAAGACACTCAGCTTTCACTTTTTGTTTCATCTCCACAAATGTGTTTTGAATGTTCATGTTTAGCGTACCCGTCTCGCATATTTTGAACCATCAGGTCAGCAGTGAAACCAAAGAGGGTAACCGCAAAAGAAGGCCATAAAGTATTGTAAATACTGACTTTTGTTTTTGTACTTTTGTTGACAATAAAAGTGTACATTTTGAAGAAAATATCTGGATTTTTCTTTTTTTAATGCACAATAGAGACACGCGCCACAATCTGAAAACCACACCCACTGAGGGATGGTGGCAATCCAACCCTCTCCATTGACTTTGTATTGTGTGAAGCGGTCTCCTTGTTATTTCTGACTTATAACGAAAATAAAGAACAATGTCTAAAAGCTGCTATGTGACAGTAAAAATCTTGTTTGCTGTACACCCTAGGTTTTTATAAGCCGTGGAAAAAAAACAGCGTTTAAGGACACAAAAGTGGATACACAGGCAATTGAGACAGAGCGCAGAGAACTACGCCCACTGGAGGGCAACATAATCGGCGACAGGATATGCTAAAATATAATATATAAAACTGACATTTGGATAGTTTACTTAACAGTGACAAAATGTTTACTGCACACATAGGCATACTGAGTGCCAGGATCCCACAATTTACCCATTCTTCCTGCTGATGCTTCACGTCTTATTGCCTGTATCCACTTTTGTCTCAAACACTTTTTTTTTTTTTTTGGGGTCGACAGCTTATAAAAACTTAGTTCTGGGTTTTTTAGCTTGATTGCTGTACACCCTGTCATATAGCAGCTTTTAGGCATTGTTCTGTTCAGAAATGAGTCAGAAATGACAAGGAGGCCACTTCACGCAACACAAAGTCAATGGAGAGGGTTGGATTGAATCACATAAAAAAAATCACATATAGCAGATGTTAATACTGGCTTTTATAAAACATTTTTTCCACAAGAACAGATCACGGGTTACATACATTACTGAAAGATGAAAATAATCTCAGAAAACTTTTAACAAAGTATAAATTAATTGCACACATCACTGGTTTTTAAATGATCCACAAGGCATTTTCCAACAAAGTAAAATCTCTGGTAAAAAGAAGAGGGGAAATGAACAGAAACAGTTCCCCCTGCAGACCTGTCGAAGGTCACGTCCTCCTCCGCTAGAGGGTCCACTCAGTTCTCAGACTTTCAAGTGTAAGATGGAGAGCGAGACCAGTGCAAAAATGAAGTTTCAAGTTCAAGAGAAAACCTGATGGGGAGGAATGACACAGCCAGTCAAAGCGGTCCAGCTTCCATTCCCAGAATTCCCAAAAGGCCTTGAATGGACTGTCGCTTTAAATCTTCAGTTTGTGGGCATCACAATAACGTCAAATTCAATTCGACGCCATTAAAATGACTTTGTTTTCTGGATGCTAATACAAACGGTGCATGTCCAGTTCTTGTTTTTTTGCATATGGCGTCACTGTGCAAGTGGGCTGAGGGTAACCGAACGAAGGGAAGGGGAAAGGTTTGGGTGGCTTCCTCCCTCCGGCACTGCACCGAATCTAAAATAAATAGGGTTTGTTTTATTCACGAGTTGACAGACCCTTCTATTTACAGAAAATGAAACTACCATATTAGCCCTTGCTTGCTAACGCTGGAATGCACTCAGATGTTGAAGGCGCCCGTTAAGAGTTGATAAAAAGTGGCTAACCTAAAAACAAGCTGACAGAAAGAGAACTGTGAACCTGATATTCCGTCTCTTTCTGCCTCGAATAATCTGATCTGGGTTGTCTTGATCACGGCGAACTAATGAGATAAAGGAGACATGGTCACACCAAGAGCCATTACTGTGAAATTCATGATACCCAAGAGGCCAGGAACGAGCGGCTGGATGTGTGTATATGTGTGTGTGCGGCAGCAGCGGTGGCAGGAAAGGCATGAACAGCCCGCAGACACTGGCAACACAAACAGAAGCACTCAGAGCTGCCCTCATCTCCATCCAGAGAAATACAAACATCACTGCTTTGAAGGACGCAGCAAACCCACCCTAAAATGTGGATGGACACCTCCAAATATGAAAAATTCCTTTTCAGTTTCTCTCTTGAACATCCCGAGCTGTAATGACGATGACCTGAGTGCTGCAGATAAGCCACGTCACTGTAAACACAAGGCTTTTTTTCAGAGGATCCCGTCGTTACAAACGCAACAATCCTTTTTGCCGAAAAAAGCACACGTTTTTGTCTTGTTTGCCGGGTGCGCTAAACGAAAGCAAGCGGAAGTCAGCCTGCGGTTTGTACACTCAAAAGTCAGTCATAGTTTGAAATTGTATCGGCGTGGGTTACAGGCCCTGCCTGGGGGCGACTAGCGCAAACTCCCGCAAAATGTTTCGTGCCACGTCCACTTTGTTCTGCGCAATCATCAGCGCTCGTTTCACATCTTCGAACGAGTAGCCCTCCCCCATCAGCTTGGCGATCTTGGCGTCTACATTCTCCCGGGACGATTCGTGCGGTCTTCTGTGGATGTCTGGCGGTATGATCCTAGGAAGTGGTTTTGGAGGTCTCTCAGGTGCCCTGAAGCAATCTCCGGCCACTGTAAACAGGAAACAAAGAGCGTTTAGTCAAAATGGGCCGCTGGTAGCAAGCCGACTAAAAAGTCACATTAAAAAACCATTACACGCTAATAATTAATAATTCATTGAGCGCATTCATCTCGATGGCTAATGGCTTCATTTAATAAACCTGCATGGTTATTATGTATTCAGAACAACACACTGTGCTCACAGCTGTTTTATCAGGATATTACAGGTATATTTGGCTTATTCTGGAAGTGCTTGCGATGTTGAGTAACTTTTCAGCTCTATTTCAGCTCAAATAAGTCTTATTTGCTCACCAAGGTTGCTTTTATTTGACCAAAATACAGTAAAAACAATAAATGTTGAAAAATATAAAAAACAGTTTTCTGTTTCTGTATTCTATTTGAATATATGCTGGAGCCATTACTCCAGTATTCAGTGTCACATGATCCATCAGAAATCATTCTAATATGCTGCTCAAGAAACATTTATTTTTATTATTAATGTTGAAAACAGTTGTGCTGCTTAGTATTTTTGGTGGAAACGGTGATATTAGAATTCTTTGATAAATAGAAGATTTAAAAAAAAAAAAATAATAATTATTTGAAACAGAAAAGTTATAAACGTCTTTATTGTCACTTTTGATCAATTAAATGCATCCTTGCTGAATACAAATATCTTAAAAAAACTGTAAAACTGTAGCATATATTAATATAAATAAAAAGTATTAAGGATACATTGAACTGTCATTGAAATCTTTATTATAGCTTAGTATAAACTCTGTATTGACCAATCAGCATCAAAGACCAAAACTATTTGATTTATAACAGCCCTTATACCACGAGTAGTACCTGAGGTGGGTGGCAGTTGATCGTAGTCTTGAGGAGCCCTGAACGGCGTCTTCATGTTGTCTCCGGTTAGTCTCCGTACGGGGGGATTAGGAGCCGAGTTAGTCAATGCGTCTATGAATGTGTCTGTGAATCACACTGATAATTAGACACCAATACAACCCCAAATTCAGCAGTATTTCATATTTATACTACATTATGTCATACTATATCAGGTCAAGAACTGAGAAATGAAATTTTCCTTGAGCTTTTGACATATAAGAGGTCATCATACTACAAGAATAAGTTTCAGAACTGAAAACTTCTTTGTTAGTCCAAAAACAGCTTTTATTGTTATCTACAGGTGAAAGACCGCCTCTACTCTTCATCATTGCAACTTTGGCCCCGCCCACTGGCGTGATATGAAGATGAAGAGGAGAGAAGAGGGATACAGGACTAAAAATAACATTACCTTCCAAAGGATCCTTATGCTAGGAATGTGGTTATTTAATTTCAACAATGTGAATGTCTCAGTTGAACATTATTTATTTGTATTTGGTACATTTCACTGTGGATTCTTTGGTAAATCAGTCACAATTTCAGCGCAGGGTTTGCAAACAGATTTTTATGATACAAACTCGATAGTAATGCTGGACTCATGCCAAAACTCCTGTTATAATCAACAAATCTCTTATTTACATTGTGTTTGCACTGTTAGTTATGATGAAAGCATTCGTTAGTGTGCAGAAATCAAGTTGCAATGATGAGATCACTGCATTCATGAGCTCAACATGTCTATGATCGGCTACAACGCTCATCACTGCAACCTTTCATGCCACGATCTGAATATAATGCTATAGATCTGAATATAATTCTATAATCAACACTTTTCACGATTAGTTAGTTGAGAGCTGTAATATTAAAAACATGCTCAAAGTTTTTGAGAGAGTTCCACATGTAATATATACACTCACCTAAAGGATTATTAGGAATACCTGTTCAATTTCTCATTAATGCAATTATCTAATCAACCAATCACATGGCAGTTGCTTCAATGCATTTAGGGGTGTGGTCCTGGTCAAGACAATCTACTGAACTCCAAACTGAATGTCAGAATGGGAAAGAAAGGTGATGCATGGCATGGTTGTTGGTGCCAGACGGGCCGGTCTGAGTACTTCACAATCTGCTCAGTTACTGGGATTTTCACGCACAACCATTTCTAGAGTTTACAAAGAATGGTGTGAAAAGGGAAAAACATCCAGTATGCGGCAGTCCTGTGGGCGAAAATGCCTTGTTGATGCTAGAGGTCAGAGGAGAATGGGCCGACTGATTCAAGCTGATAGAAGAGCAACTTTGACTGAAATAACCACTCGTTACAACCGAGGTATGCAGCAAAGCATTTGTGAAGCCACAACACGCACAACCTTGAGGCGGATGGGCTACAACAGCAGAAGACCCCACCGGGTACCACTCATCTCCACTACAAATAGGAAAAAGAGGCTACAATTTACACGAGCTCACCAAAATTGGACAGTTGAAGACTGGAAAAATGTTGCCTGGTCTGATGAGTCTCGATTTCTGTTGAGACATTCAGATGGTAGAGTCAGAATTTGGCGTAAACAGAATGAGAACATGGATCCATCATGCCTTGTTACCACTGTGCAGGCTGGTGGTGGTGGTGTAATGGTGTGGGGGATGTTTTCTTGGCACACTTTAGACCTCTTAGTGCCAATTGGGCATCGTTAAAATGCCACGGCCTACCTGAGCATTGTTTCTGACCATGTCCATCCCTTAATGACCACCATGTACCCATCCTCTGATGGCTACTTCCAGCAGGATAATGCACCATGTCACAAAGCTCGAATCATTTCAAATTGGTTTCTTGAACATGACAATGAGTTCACTGTACTAAAATGGCCCCCACAGTCACCAGATCTCAACCCAACAGAGCATCTTTGGGATGTGGTGGAACGGGAGCTCCGTGCCCTGGATGTGCATCCCACAAATCTCCATCAACTGCAAGATGCTATCCTATCAATATGGGCCAACATTTCTAAAGAATGCTTTCAGCACCTTGTTGAATCAATGCCACGTAGAATTAAGGCAGTTCTGAAGGCGAAAGGGTGTATTAGTATGAGTATTGATGAGTATTAGTATGGTGTTCCTAATAATCCTTTAGGTGAGTGTATTTCATATGCAAAGATGTCAACCAATCACAGCAGTGGGCGTTTACACGGAAGTCTCACAGCAGCCAATCACAGCAGTGGGCATTTACACTGAAGTCTCAGATGGCAGCAGACGCCCCTTCAAACAGAGTGTTCAAATCAGAGGCTAAAATCAGGGCAGGAACAATGTCTTCCCTTGGTGGCTTCACTTTTCTACACGTGCTATGCCTTTATTTTTTATGTAAAATCATATTAACATTACAGGTGCACCACAGGAAACATTATAAAATAATAAAACAATGCAGTTCATGACCCCTTTAATAGTTACAGATACATGGGATTTGGCCTCACCAGGGCTGAGCAGGAAGTGGTCATGTCCAGACGAGGGGCGGGCAGGTCTGGGGTAGGGTGAGGAGGAGGAGGGTTCTGTGAAACTGTTCCTGATGGGGGGAGGAGGAGGAGGCTGGGACGGAGGAAGAGAGTTGAATGGGTCTTCCATTGGAGATGCTTGGAGAACAGAGAGAAAGAGAGAGTGGTTGAGTCTTTCTACATGCCTCAGCAGTCCCTCTTCTCACCAACAGATGGAGCTAAAATATCATTCAGGCATAAATCGAACTTGTTCTGAATTTTTGAAAAAATAAATACTTATATTCAGTAAAGATGCATTAAATTGATCAAAAGTGGCAGTAAATAAGTTTACATGGTTGCAAAAGATTTTTACTTCAAATAAATGCTGTTCTTTTGAACTTTCCATTTAATCAAGGAATCCTGAAAAAAACTGAAGACTGCTGAAAATTCAGCTTTGCCAACAGGAATAAATGACATTTTGAATAATACCGTTTTATTTTTACTGTATTTTTGATCAAATAATTGTAGACATGGATAATTACCAACCTAACTTTTATTTTTTTTACTTTTACTATAACCGAAAGGAAATGTAAAAACTAAATTACCGGTAGCAGATTTACAACTTGTGTGAAACAGAAATAGTGTTTATATATTTGAGAAACAAAGTCTTTATTTTGGGAAACTGCATTATGGTTTCAATTATTTGGCCAAAAGAATGGATTTTAGTTACTAAGAAATTGAGAAAAAGTGTTATTACTGTAAGTTTATGACAATAGTATGATTATGAATTGAACTGAAAAGCAAATTGATGTCTTCATGAATCTTCATGAATATACAAAAACAAAGCTAAATGCATAATAAAATTATATTAACATCAAAGGTTTATGGAAGTGAAGGTGAACAAAAGTAAAAAACGAATTCATCTTAAGTGTCTGAATAGAAGCACCACACAAACACACCTCAACTACATCAAACAGCTCATATAATATAAGCTAATAATAAGATTTAGTGACTCAATAATGAATAAGTACTGCATTGGTGTTCCAACTGGTGTAAAAGCAGAAACCAACAAATTAACACCACTGAACAGTCTGCTAATCAGGCAACCAATCAGATTGAGGCGCTGTGCCAACAGCTACCTTGAGGGGGCAGTAGAATGTCGTAGTCTGAGGGCGTCCTGTTGTGGAGGGGGCACTGTGTGGTGTGAGCCACACCCGAAATCAATGAACCAGAGTCAAACCCACCTGAGGAACACAACACAGAGTTATACTGACCTAAATATGGCCTCACAGTGAGCCATGTCAGCCATAGCTGACTTCAACAACCACCGGCCGCCACATTAAAAAAAAATTATACTTTAGTCCCTGATGCTACAAACACACACAAATTCCCACAATCACACTAAAAAATGGTAATGCAGAAAATGAAGATGACAGATGTGTGTGTGTACAGTATACGTGTGTGTGTGTGTGTGTGTGAGATATCTCACCATGCTCTGGAGGTTTATGTTTCTTTATGTCTGTGGAGAGATCCGACAAGCCGTTTTCTAAAGCCCTTTATAGAGAGAAAACACATTAAAATGTGGGCGGGATTTTAAAACAGTCATTGTTTCACCATTGTGTGTGTGTGTTTACCTGTTGGGGATGCGGAAGGGGATGCAGACGGGCGGCTGTGTGATGCAGACGGGGTGTGATGATGGAATCTGATACTCGTCCTCCACTCTGTCCGTCAGACTCCGGTGGCTTGTGAAGGGGTTGGTGTGTCTGTAGATCACACAAAAATTATTACAAAACATGTACAGGAACAAACGACACCACAGAATCAGAACCACGCAATCCCACAATGCTTCAGGCACACAGATAAGGTTCACAGTAACAGCATTCCGCCCTACATTTCATGATTTTTATGCGTTCACCTAATGCAAAAGTAGTTGCCACAATGTTGGGAAATTGTGAGTGGCTTGGGCATTCAAAATGGTTGATAGGGTGCTAGATGTAAAAAGATCCCACACTCTTTAACTCTTTAGGACTCGTCCCCTCTTTCAGTGCAAGCTTGTGGGAGCAGAATCCAACTCAAACTGCATGATTTGAGACATCATTCATGTTTGTACCATGGAAAGTTTGATACAGATCTGAACAACTCCCTAATTCCAAATATAAATTATTGCATTAGCAAATACACCTCATGTGCTACCAAATTACAGCAAAGTGTGGAATAACCATATGTAAATATTAACATAGATGACAGCATTATAAGTGATGGCGCAGCACTCTTTGACAGGAGATTTGGACGATGTTCTCCGCCTTCATGCTGAATCATTGAAACAAGCACTCTGCAGTGTGTGAGCTGGTCGCTGTGAGATTAGCCAGTTTAATCACGTAATGCTCTAACTAAGACTCCAAGGCTGGGCTGAAGTAGGCAAAGATGTCCAATATTTAAATAGGCTTGCACCTACTGGGGGGAGGTTAACTAGCTCTTGCTGGGATACGATGGGCGGTTTTCCAGCCAAACTTTAACTGCTACCGCAATGCACCATTAGAGGGAGCTTTAGACACTTTATCTCCCTGTGATGATGATGAAGCGATTCATTAAAATATCTTTTTCAAGTATTTTAAAGTGTTTCCAAGACATCATGAAAGTGCTTATGGATGTACATTTGCCAAGTCTTTAACAGAAGCCAACCATAGCAGTGTGAAAACACCTATAAGAGAGAGGGAGATGACAGGTTCACAAGTTTTGCTTTCTTTGAGGAGGTGGAAAGTGCCCTCAACAGTTCCAAGTCAGTGGTGTGTTTGTGTTACTCTAAAGTAAACGTATGTTGATGTGTGTGATGCCAATCACAAAGAATACAGTGTGCTCTGTGCCAGTGGATATGGATATATATATATTCCTAGTTAAATAAACATTGCATTACAATTCTATTGTGTATTTGTACACTAAATGTAATATTCTATTCATTAAAACCAAGTAAAGAGGGCCCTATTTTAACGGTCTGAGCACATGGTCTGAAGCACATGGCGCAGGTGCACTTAGGGAGCGTCCGAATCCACTTTTGCTAGTTTAACGACGGAAAAAACAGTCGAGGTGCCCGGCACATCTTAACGAGTCATGGGTGTGTTTTGGGCGTAACGTGCAATAAACCAATCAGAGTCTCATCTCCCATTCCCTTTAAAAGTCAGTTGCGCTTACACCATGGTAGATTCACTATTTACATGGTGGAATACAGACACCCTCAACCTGATGAGTCGGTTTAAATACATGTGTGTATTGCCACATTTGGTTAAATAAGTAGCCAATTCCATTCATCATTACTGCAAATAGATAATTCTGATACATGCAATGACTATCCATTATGACATTTAGGCATTTTTATCTTTATGTACACAATAATAATCTTTTACATTGTAATCCTTTTATTTTTAATATTTAAAAATTTGTGTGTGCTGCTGCGCATCCCTGTGTGTGTAATAAGCAGAGTGCACGTGTGTTGTGCACCTGCCTATAGATGCATATTACTAACACGCCCTTTAAATCACCCTTCAAAAAATACTGCTCTATTGACTTTAGACCAGGTTTTTGTTGGTCAATGGTGCAGTCGTTTTCAGTTGCCTCAAAATAGCAACGCGCCAACAATGCACCTGAACACACCTCATTTTCAGACCAGCACGCCCATGGGAAAGCCTGCACAAATGGGTGCAAATTCATTTGTGATTTAAATGTGGTGCAGGACGTGAAAATGATAACTGCGTCAGGCTGAAAAAACGCTTGTGGCGCTGCATTGCGCCGGGTGTATGATAGGGCCCTAAATCATTAAGTTAGTGTTTTTACGCAGTAATACAGTAATAACTAAAGGCAGTAACAATTTAAACAATATATATTATTTGTGAACAAATGTTAAGCTTTTCTTTCTTAATAGTCAAATTATTGTACCTTTAATTTCACCACACTAATTGCTCACTAAAACCCCCACAGTCATCATGTTTTCAGGCCATTTTAAGTTTGATTTTGACGTGACAAAGCGGTGATATCTAAGTGGCTGAGTTGTTTACTTTTTAATTAGTCTTCCCATTAACGCCATCATTTTCTTCATTCAGGCCGATTCCAGAACGCGCAAGAGGCGGGATTTAAATGCCCCTCCCACTGTAACTTCACCTGCGAGTGTCACTGTTGGACACTGTTACTTTATAAAAACTAGTGACTTTAACACTTTTTAATGTCACATTTTGTAACATTTGCGTTTTATTTTTGCAATATCGATTATTTTCTAGTTTTTTTGCAGAGACACTGCCTCCCATGCCTCCTGGAGGAAACGCCCCTGATATACACACACAATACAGCAACCTCAGCCTCTATAAACACACTACTGATGCAGCTCTATGGACAGACACACCACATAGACACACAACATTATTCTTCAGGGCTCTAAACAACAGCCATTGTGGTTTCCAGAACCTCTCGGTTTCATTTGTTAAAGCGGTGACTGAAACACAATTTTTCTTGTAGCAGGAACTGCTGAGAGAAGCAGAACAGTGTTGCATGAATGAAGCCATTAACATTGACAACCAAACCAATAACTAGAGTAGGGTGGTAGTCAGGGCATTTCTATGCGGTGCTGTGAGTGTCATTTTATCAAACCTATGGCAACATTCTGAAACAGCATAGCAATATAAAAAGTAGTTTACTAAGGTGTTTATTGTGTTTCTAGAACACTAACAACGGTATACTAACATACTGAAAACCGCTCCTTACCAACTTTATAGCAACGTATAAACAATAAGCAGAACATCTTAGCAATAGCATAATGTACGGAGTAGTTTTTAGTATAGTGCTATGCGGTTACTAAGGTGTTCAGTGTTTTAGAACACTTTATCGACTGTATAGCAACATACCACTCCATATCAACATGCTGACTATTCAGAACACCTTAGTAGAGGTGTTAAGCATAAGTCAATCACTTAGAAAAGTAACAGCACATCTCTCCTGAACAAGCAGCATAATATGAGGAATCATTCATGTCTAAGTTCACCACTATTCTTGAATATATATAATAATAATAATTACAACAAAAATTCAACACCTAGAGTGCAATATAAGGGAAAGAAAGATCATAAGTGTTTGTGACAGAAGAGGAAATATGACTTGCTGCTCGGAGTGCAACCAAAGAGAGTGTGTCTGAGTGTGAGTGTGTGTGTGTGTGTGTGTGTGTATGCATTTATGTTTGTTTAAAGAGCACATGCTCTCCGGATCCTGGTGCTCTTGCATAATTGGTGCACATGTGTCCAAACATTGCTGTGTGTGTGTTGTTCTGACAGACCTCTAGAGATATACAGGATGCAGCTTGTGCACACAATCCCTGGATCACATTAACACATTCAAGTCCACATGATCTTTTAGTTTTTTCACCACAAAAAACACTTGTGAGAAAGTAATAATATAGTCATGGAACATCACAAAAGCAGATCAATGAGCAAAGCAGGAATAGATGCTCTGGATTGGCATCACAATGAGATCAGCAAGTCCACAGAAAAACAGTGCTCAAGAGCGGTAAACAGGTAATTTGAAGACGATATGAGTGAATTGGGCAGGGTAAACAGTTGTTTGTTTGGTGAGGCTCCCTTCAGAATAAAGAGAGACAGATTGAACTGCTTTACAATGATTATAATCAACATGGACACAAAGAACAAGAGCCACAGCAGGGCTCCAGGGATGGGAGTGGCACGTGTGTGTGCACGTGCGTGTGTGTGTGCGCATGCATGTGTGTGTTCGGCACTAACCTCTGGTTGTGGTCCACAAGGGGAGGAGAGTGACGCAGAGGGGGGACGTCGTACTCATCACCAGGTAACAGACCGTTGATGAAAGACTGCAGAGAAACAAATGCACACGAACATGCAATGTTAAAAACACCAAGCTATTTATGATAACTAATTTATGGCTGTAGTGCTCAATAAGCAACCTGACATAAAGAGATGGATGGATGGATGGAGGGATGGAGGGATGGAGGGATGGATGGATGGATGGATGGATGGATGGATGGATGGATGGATGGATGGATGGATGGATGGATGGATGGATGGAAAGTACTGATGAATAGCTAGACAAACAGATGGATGGATGGATGGATGGAAAGTACTGATAAATAGCTAGACAGACAGATTGGTTGGATGAACATATGGATGGATGGATGGATGGATGGATGGATGGATGATGGATGGATGGATGGATGGATGGATGGATGGATGGATGGATGGATGGATGGATGGATGGATGAACATATGGATAGAAGGATGGATGGATGGATGGTTGTTCAGACAGACATATTAGTTGGATGAACATATGGATAGAAAGAAGGATGGATGGATGGAAAGTACTGATGAATAGCTAGACATACATATTGGATGGATGGATAGATGGATGGATGGATGGATGGGTGGTCAGACAGACAGACAGATTGGTTGGATGAACATATAGATAGAAAGAAGGATGGATGGATGGATGGATGATGGACGGAAAGTGCTGACAGACAGACTGGTTAGATGGATGGATGGATGGATGGATGGAAAGTACTGATGAATAGCTAGAGACAGATTGGTTGGATGAACATGGATGGATGGATGGATGGATGGGTGGGTGGATAGCTAGGCAGCAGATTGGTTGGATGAACATGGATAGAAAGAAATATAGATGGATGGACGGATGAATGACTAGAGTGACAGATTGGTTGGATGAACATATGGATGGATGATGGATGGATGGAAAGGACTGATGAACATCTTGACAGATGGATGGATGGATGGAAAGGACTGATGAACAGCTTGATGGATGGATGGAAAGGACTGATGAACAGCTTGATGGATGGATGGATGGATTACAGATAAAAAGGATTGAGAAAGAGAGAGGGAAAGAGAGCGAGAGCATTAAAAGTATTTTCACACAGATCATCCTGTTAATGTGTCTATTGAATAAACTAGAAGGATCTCCTAGACCTCTATCATGGAGCTCTAGAAGCCTCAGATGTCTGAGCCCATTTAGTTCAAAGATCAAGAGCAGCGTGTGATGCAGCACACTAGCTGTGGCCTGCAGGCGGTGGGCTGAACAGAGCTGTGTGGGTTTGTGACAGGAGAACAGGGGCCAAACTCACTGTGCCCACACGGTGACACTAAATGAATCCATACACTGACATGCCAACCAGGGACAGAGAGGGAGAGAGAGAGAGAGAAGGAATTTTACAGTCCATTGGTGGTTACATATAATTGCATGTTGCAAACCTTAGTAGAACAAAACGATTTTTTTTTTAAATCCACATGCACTTCAAACAACCAAGAACATCTCAGAGAAGTTCTTAGTTTCCAAAAGGGCTTTAATGAGAGACCCGCTGCAGCTTTGCAACCAAATATGTAACTCCCTCCAATCCCCTTGTGCAGAACATGCTTATTTAATGCATAATCTATAAACTCCCAGCGAGCCACGAATATGTGTGTGTGTATTCTGCATTCTGGTGCACTAACCCAGATATATGCAAAAACACATGTCGGGGTGGCAGGGCAACTGCTGTAATAATGAAAGGCGCTGAATGCGTTTTAAATACCTCCTTTTTTAATGCCAGGGCCAAAGACAAGCACTACACAGCCAAATTTCACAGCCCTGCTTTAATGTGAATATCGTCACTGTTGCTTAGTAACAGCCATGAGCAAAAAGTGAATATTTATGGCTTAAAATAGGCATGTAAGGGCTTGTGAATGAGTACAGAGGGTTCTAGGTGATTTTGAAACACAACGTCCAGTCATATTCTGCTCTTATTTCATGTTCTTGACTCTGCTTATCAAAGAAGGACATTCCAGCCCATGTGAACGTGATCCGCATGGTCCAGAAGGAATGTGTGTGCGTTCCTCACCTTACTACACTCTGACTGCGCATTCAGTCTGTGTCCGGTCCGGTTCAACCCCAAGTCCGCACCGGAGCAGCTGAGGGGTCTCCCGTTGAGGTGCGCAGGGGCGGCGTGGGCGAGTTTGGGAGAGCGGTCTGCAGCAGACGTCCTGCAGTCTGACAAAGCAGTGCTGTCTTTGGGACTCCAGGCCTCCAGGGGCGCTCTAGGGTCCCTGGGAAGGCCAGACGAAGGGGTGACGAGCCAGGCGGCCCGGCCTTCTTGAGGGATATGAGGTGGGCGCTCTGGCGGAGGAGGAGGAGGGGGGTCTCTCTGTGGGGGTGGAGGGGCAGGGAGGGGCTTGTCCTGTTTTCTGGACATACCTGGAGATGACTGCAAAGAGGAAAGAGAAATATTAAAAAAAACTAAAATTTAATTGAGAATCTACATTCATGTGAAAATGTTAGGACACCCTATTGAATTCCATGGTTTTCTGTACCATGCTTGGCAGGTCTTAAAATTTGGAAAATAAAACCTCATGAACAACAACACATGACATATTATACTGTGTCATTATTTATTTAGCAAAAATAAAGTCAAGATGGATAAACCATGGGTGACAAAGTTAGGACACCCTATCATTCAACTGCCTGTAGATCCACTTTTAGCAGCAATAACTTGAAGTAATCATTTTCTGCATGATTTATCAGTCTCACATTATTCTGGAGAAATGTTTTTTTTGTCTGTCCAAAGGACATTGTTCTAGAAGTCTTATGGTTTGTTCAGATGCAACTTTGCAAATCTAAGCTGTGCTGCCATGTTTTTTTAGAGAGAAGAGGCTTTCTCCAGGCAACCCTTCCAAAAATGCCATACTTGACCCATCTTTTTCTAACTGTACTGTCATGAACTTTAACATTTATGGTTTGGAAATGGCCTTGTAACCATTCGCAGATTGATGGCAGCAACAATTGCTTCTCTAAGGTCATTGCTGATGTCTTTCCTTCTTGGCATTGTGTTGACACACACCTGAATGCTCCAGAACAGCAAACTGCCAAAACTTCTGCTTTTATAGGGATCACACTTGCTGGTGATCAGTTAATCAAAGGCATTTGATTAGCAGTGCCTGACCATTACTTACCCTCTTAATTCCTATGTTAACAGTAAGGGTGTCCTAACTTTGTCACCCATGGCTTTTTCAATATTGGCTTTTTGCTAAATAAATAATGACACAGTGTGATATGTCATGTGTTGTTGTTCATCTGAGGATTTATTTTCCAAATTAAGACCTGCCAAGGACCAGATGATTTGTTTTATTAAGTCCTGATACAGAAAACCATGGAATTCAATAGGGTGTCCTAACATTTTCACATGACTGTAAATATTTATCTTGATGAATAAGATACCTTGGGAGAGCCTGTGGGGCTGGGAGCTGGAGAACGGATGAGATCAAGGCGGGGCGGTACAGGTGGAATGTTCAAGTGCGGGCCCATGTGATCAGCAGCGGTTTTCCGGCGTTCACACACAGGGGATGAGTTCGGAGACATTATCGGCGAGTTCTGGATCTCCATGGACTATGCAAAGAGAAACACTGATGGTGATTTATGACATATTTAGTAGTGTTTGCAAAGCACCATTTTTATTATTGATCACATAGGGCTCACAGTTTAGTGCATAGTTCATCATGCACTTTGCTTTTACTTTCTAAGCAATAAAATGGCTGAAAAAATCCTCTAGAATAACTGCCTTGATCAGTGTTCACAACATTTTTGACTCCAAGCAAACGTCCTGTCGACAATATTCAAAGGCCCCCAATGATATTTCTGGTACTTCTGCTGTAATTACTTTTTTTTACTTTCATATTTACATGAAGTAAAAAAATATTAAATAATTAAAGAAAATAAGGTAACACTTTACAGTAATGTTTCATTAGTTAACTACTTTAGTTACCATGAACTAAGTATAAACTGCACTTCTACAGCATTTATTCATCTTAATGTACTAGTAAAAGTTGAAATTTACATTAACAATTGAAATCAAACATTATATTTGTTAACATTAGTTAATGCACTGTGAACTAACATGAACAAACAATGAACAGCTGGATTTTTATTAAGATTAATACTGTAACAATAAACATGCATTGTTTACATTAATGTTAACAAATAATTTTAAGGTGTCATTGTTACACTGTAATTATACATTTAAGTACTGAGTAATATTAAGTAACTACAAGTACTTACTATAGGGTTAGTGTTTGGTGTGGTTTAGGTTTAGTTGCATGTAATTATGCATAATTTATGGTTATTACTATAGTAACTGCATGTAATATATGTAACAATACAGTGACACTGCAAAATAAAGTGTTACCAAAAATAATTAAATTCCATAATTCCAGAAGTTTTAATAATGGAATGTTCTTCAGGGTTTATACTTTTTTATTACCAATGAATTTACATGACTTTTCTAGTCAATTGTAATTATGGGGATTTAAAAATATATATATATTACTCAGTACTTAAATATATAATTACATTGTAACAACGACACCTTAAAATAAAAGTGTAACCAAATATTTTGACTCACGAAAACAGCTGTTTCTACCTGATAAAAATATTTTGGAGCTTGATATAGCTAGAGAAATGTATATTCTTTATATTAATTTATATTATATTAATAAAAAGTTTTGAATATGATGCCAGATGATTTTGATCTTGATTTGAGCTGCTTTGGCTTATTTCAAAGCTTGTTTTGTCTCGTTCTAAATAATTTTAAACCATCTTGAGGTCCCCTTGCAACCACATACAGTAGCAACAGCCTTGCAATCATCCACAACATCCTAAAATTAGCAGGTTTTACACACTAATTTTTGTTTTGAAAATCTGAAAAAAAAGTTAAATACAGAAATTCTTGATGTTGCACAGGTCTTGGTCTTGACTGAGATAAAAAGCTTGCAACAAACACTAAAGCAGTACAAAGAGAAGAAAAATGACAAACTCATTATTACCCACCATCATGACTGCATACAAAGTTATCCTAATGGCCTATTACCTCCATGAATTGCTTCAGGCAGGTTAGGGTTTTCAACTTCCTAATCAACTAATAGTCTCATTAGCATATCCATGAACTGAGCAATTGCAGCTGGACAGCTTTTGTTCGTGGTGCACCAAAACATTTATACAGGGGGAAAGCACTGCTAATTAAATTTGCTAAAGAAAAACGATACAGGAAATCAAAAGGTGAATAACATGCTCTTTGTGAACTACTCTTAGAACAAACAAGTTCTCACTCACTAGGAAGCCAATATTATCTACAAGTTCTCGTGCAAGGGCATTCTGGGGAGAGAAAGAAAACGAATATCTCGCATTTCTATTTAAAAACATTCCTGCCACAAGGTGCCCTCTATTGCTCTCCAAGCTATACCATTTAATGAATCTACTCAGTGGAGCTGTGGAGGTGAAGTCCTCGTGAGGCAAGTTCCAACAGGTTTCTTTTTCTAATAAAAGAGACTGACATTTATGCTGGTGAAGCGCAGGAGGCTCTCGCACCTTTATAAAAGCAAGATATAGGTCTCTTTGAAGTCCAGTGAAGAATGAGATTAAAACCACTAGAAAAAAAGAAGTTTGCTCGTGGTAGTGATAAATGAAGTCTTGACTGAGAAGGTTTAGGCAGAAACAAACTTCTGAATACTTGTAAACCTGGGTCATGAAAAGTGGCAGAATGGATGGGAAGGAATGAAAAATTGAAAAAGGGTTTGGTGACATCAGCCAAAAAAGAAAGTTGTGTCAGAGGTGAACAAGTCGAAAAATTTAGATAAAATATTACGTGGTCAAGAATTT
Source organism: Rhinogobio ventralis (assembly GCA_039654625.1). Taxonomy (NCBI): domain Eukaryota; kingdom Metazoa; phylum Chordata; class Actinopteri; order Cypriniformes; family Gobionidae; genus Rhinogobio; species Rhinogobio ventralis. Next base: position 4,810,252 of record CM077215.1, read on the forward strand.
TTTAAATCTTTTTAATAACATACCCTAATGAATTGTTCACACTAAGATCATGAAAAAATATTTAAAGGCACAATGTGTAATTTTCGCCGCTAGAGGTCACTTATTCAAAACAAAGGCGTAGCTTGATGACGCCTTGATTTCGCAGGAATCATGGGAGTTGTTGTCTTCACCTCTACAGCCGGTGGAAAAGAATCGGGACTCAGGCAGAAATCATATTCATGCATGAGCTAATGTATGAAATATGTATTAACGTTACTGTAGTATGAAGCAGGGTGGGGTGGAATGAGGCCGTTGGAGCGATTGCTAATGAGAGACAAGCACGACACACGGCTCGAGAGCAGGAGCTTTTAATATGCCACAGACGAGCGCTTCCGCTTCTTCCGCTCATGCTTATGTGGGGTGTGTTGAAAGTTATGTTATAACGCTACTCTGCGTTCGCTCAGCGGCTACTATGAGACACTTGTTGCACACTGCAGTAAGCTAGATCGATATTAGGCATGGTAAAATATGGTACTCGTGGTAAATCAAGAAAACCAGATTTAAACAATAAGACTAACTGTGTTGAGCTATATAACAATGATTAGTTTTCTGACGATGCATGTATCCAAACAGTTGCTCACCCGTCTAATAAAACACATCATATATTAAAACGTCTTTGGTGTTTCCATGGTTTCTTCAAAATAAAACCTGAAATCGACGGCAACGCGAGGTCATTGATAGGGGACGCATGGACACGGTCGGTGTCCTGATTAAAATTGCTTATTTCTCTGGATTTAAACATTCTTGAAAACATTTGGGATAATGTAAGTACACAAGTCAACAAAATATATAACATTGTTCTAGTGGTTTTTGTATATTTTAATCCAAAAAATCTTACATATTGTGCCTTTAAGCGTATAAAATTTATATGAATTCATGTTTAGTACATATATACTACCGTCCAAAAGTTTGGGGTCAGTAAGATACTTTTACAGAAATTAATACTTTTATTCAGCTAGAGCACATTAAATTGATCAAAGGTGACAGTAAGTTATTATTATTAAGTTGTTATAAAAACTTAATGTTTTAAATACATGCTGTTTTTTATACTTTCTATTCATCAAAAAATCCTGAAAAATCACAATTTCCACAAAAATATTAAGCAGCACAAGTGTTTTCAACATTAAGATTTGTTTCTTAAGCACCAAATCGGCATATTAGAATGATTTCCATTGAAGACTGAAGTAATGATGCTGAAAACTAAACTTTGCTCTACATTATAAGTATATATAAAAAAATGTAATTGTAATATTTCATAATTTTACTGTTTATACTGTATATTTGATTAAATAAAGGCAGCCTTGGTGAGCTTAAGAGACCATATTTAAACATACTGACCCCAAACTTTTGAATGGTGCTTTAAGTAATTAGGATCAATTTTGATATCATGTTGGGAATCTCATAGATGTTGTACCTTCTTGATGTGGTCTATGACCAATGATTCCTCTCTGTCATCGTCGTCATCCAGGTCCAGCATAGGGGAGTTGAAGTGGTCCAGGAAGAAGCACTTGGCCCCTTCATTACGTGGGTCAAACGGATCCACAATGATGGGCTCAGTCCCTTTGATCTCACAGCGACAGAACGGACAACCCTGACCGTCGGAATCCTGCAGAAAAGAGTCGAGGACACACTGAGTGAACTTTAAAACACTAGCACACACACTTGTAAAGTGCACTCTCAAACATACACACACAAACGCTCCGACACTTATAGAAGTCCAGAAAACCGCCTCGTACTCAAAACAGACATGAGCATGGTGTAGTACCTTCGCTGTTATCAACCTCAACGGTTCTGGTCTGCTTATTTGTATAGCACTGTAAACACTGACAGACTGTTGTGGAAATATGCCTCGGCCATGAGGAAACTCTTTACTGGCAGGATCTGAAGAGCCATGTTTGATTACAAACAGCTGGAACGCACATGCTACCCCCTCAGGCCGGATACCCAATTTCTCTTTTTCAAGGAAACAGCAAAGCAAGACAGATACACAGGCAGGACACTCCTCCATGTCACACGGATCCATACGGCCTGGAGACAGCTTACACATGGCAAAATGAACAACAATCATCTTGCATTTCCTCCATTGAACTCTGAGAATCAAAGTGTGTCGATATTTACAAGAACAAAAGATGATCATGGGTGCCATCTGGTTGAGGGGTCGCGCGGAAAGACATCAAAGCATCGTTTGAAACCTAATCCTAATTAGAGCCCTTAAACGGAGAGAGAGAAACACACCCAAACTGACTCTGCATTAAACAAGGCCATTAAAATGAGAAAAAGAGTGAGATTTCTAAGGGATAGTCACCTTCACTGCTGTGTGTTCATAAACTTACTAGAAAAATAGCAATGAATATTAATCTCCCAGCCAGCTAGGAGATGAGACGACACTTCTCTAGGCTCTCAACCGGTTCAATGGTTTATTTACCGGTCAGGTTCCATTTATAGGCAGGAAACAGGTTAAAAGGAAAGCCACCCTGGCTGTTTTTAAAAAAGTGAGAGGGTAAACAACAGCAGAGGAGATTTAAAAAGCCGCACAAGCACTCATATTATGACTCTTGTTGTTCAAGAAAGGACTCGTGATGGACCACAGCTGAGTCCTTTTAGATGTCATTTTAGATGTGTTGTGACAATGTGTGTTCAGTGACAACAATTCTGCCCTGAAGGAAAGATGACATCCTTCTTCACACATTCTCACACTAAAATATGGAACAAACACACAAACTTGGATACTTGGATCTAAAATTAAAGCAACACACAAACTGCAAAAATGCTCCACTAACATTTCACAACCAGAAAGTTTTTGAATACTTTAAACATTAATTTTGAGCAGTTTGTCTACGGTTTTATAATATAAAAATCAAAAATTTTTCTGAAATATTATGCTTGAAAATGGTAAGCTTGTGCAATCTTTCTATTAAAATATATTGCACATTGGTTTGACATTTTATTATTTAAAAGGAACCTATTATGCAAAATTCACACTTTGAACATAAATGTGTGTTGGCAGTGTGTGTATACAACCACCCTATAATGGTAGAAATCCACCCACTCCTTTTTTTTAATCCTTATAAATCATAAGCAGTGTCTCAGAACAAGCCGTTTGCAGATTCCTGGCAAAGTGACATCACATTTCACAGGCCCCGCCCACAAGGGTTGATGGACACTGCCGTATTAGCCCTCAGAGAGCTGTACACAGTCCGCCATGTTTATCTCCTCGCCAGAGCGATTAACAGCAGCATTCAAGTAAGAAATGTGTTCTTAATAAAGCTAGTTATTCAGTTCATTCAGTCAAGGTTCAGTCAAAGTTCATTCAGTCAAGATCAGTGAGTGATTTTCTGTTTATCTTTTGTTGTTTGATTCATATTAACAGCATATATAGCAGTAGGTACTGTATATTACACTGCTTTCACTTTAGTAACGTTACACAGATCTAATATACACACGGGATTTCTGTACTTGCTGCATCAGTGCACAGACATAACCAACTGTTTTCATGTGAACTTTGTTTGTTTCTGACATAACGTTGTGTGCATTTGACAGTTTAATCACAATAACACATGAAAGGGAACTAGTCTAGTTTAATACCCTCTTCACGGACGCAATGACATCCAGCTCTCTGTGCGCATTCGTCGGGTGTGTGTGCTCAAGTTGAGAACATACTGTAAGGTTGAGAGTGATATGGCTTTAAAACGCATGAGATGATAATCGCGCCATAGAGATGATAATCAAAGACAAACAGATGTATCATGTTTCAGTTTTCATTTGCGTGTTCACTGGTGTTCACGAGCTGTGAAGGCTCCGCCCTTTGGGGCAGGGAGCAGAGGCTCATTTGCATTTAAAGGAGACACACAGAAAACAGCTCATTTTTCTCAAACCCAAAAATTGGCATTTTCAAAATGATATATTAAATGATCTGTTAGGAATTTTGATCTGAAACTTCACAGACACACTCTAGGGACACCTGAGACTTATATTACATCTTGTAAAAAGGGGCATAATAGGTCACCTTTAAGGCAGTGACATGCATACATTTTTTAGTGGCCAAATAATATTTGGGTGCCACTGTGTTGGTTCGATGAAGAGCTCTTCTGAATTCAATTAGCTTGAGCGCTTCACTTCAGTGTTCATGCAGTAAAGCACACTGGTTCACGGTCAATTATCACAAATCTGAGATTCAGGAGAGAGAAACAGGGAATGGGATCAAGTGCATGTTTCTGGCCAGACTCAAACCTGTTTGGCTCACATGAGCATCAAGACTTGATTCAGGATTTATGCTCAGATCAGCACGAGTGAGTGAAGTTTCCATTATAAAGAGAACAAAACAAAACACACGCAGCATGCATCTGGCTGAGGCGTCCGAGTTTAACTGAGTTTATCGTAAGAGAAGCTCTGATGCTCGGACAACACCCTAGATATGAACATTTTTGGTAATTCAACCAGTACTTAAAATGTAAACACATACACACTTCACCCCAAATGTGTAACATCACTCTAACATCACCCATGTAAACATCCTCAATCACAATCATACACTGACACACACACAGAAACACCCAGAAGATAAACGCAAACAGAGAGGACACATTTCCTACCTGACTTTCCTTCACCTGTCCGCTGTCATGCCACTTGCATTTGTGATCAGGACAAATGCAAGGGCGACGGAGAGACAGATTACCTGCTGTTCGTTCTCCACTGAGCCCTGATGACGCTCAGTATTCAGGTCATAGCTTGCCATTAAAGCACTTTTAACTAGATCCATTAGCTGAGTACTGGGCGTCACTGAAGCGTTTACATGTGATGCAAAGCGTTTCACCATACCGCATGCAAATAAGACACATTTATTTCATGCATGAGGACAGTGTGTGAAAAGCTGCAGCTGTGTAGTGGTGGCACACGTGTATCATATACACATGTTTATGTATATATTCAGATATAGTGTTTATGGGTGTTCCATTTCAGGGGCTTTAATATAATTAATATAATATAATATAATATAATATAATATAAAAAGATGATTAATATATAAAGTTAGCATACTAAGTTACTGAGGAGACAACAGTGTCAGTGCAGAGGAAGCTTTAGATGAAATATGAGATGCAATGTACGAAGAAACCTCAAGATAAAGCTAATAAAGGTAAATATCATTTTTAGAAGAATTAGTTTGTGCATCATTTGTAAATCAAGCTGTAATTTTGTCAATTTATGCACATGTGCCATACCTGCCATGATGTCAAACAGGAAGTACACATGAGGTGACCACATGGCTCAATCTTTACATCTTTATCGTTTTCGGCGCAGATCTTACACAGCTGAAACGTAGAGCCCATTTCACAGTACAACTCGTACTGTTCCTGAAAAGACAGAAAAGAGAGAGGGAAAAAAAGATGACTAGGATGAAAAAAAAATCTGACATATAGCCAACTCAAATGTGCATCCGTTACTAACCTGTGTGACCTTAATGTGGTCATGTGGGGTGGGTTCACACAGGCCAGTGAGATCTGGGTTATAACTGCGCCCATCTGGAAACAGATAACTACAGATGGACAGAAAGACAGCAAAAAGAGTATGAGGTTAAGAGTAAGAGACTTGTCCTTATGTGCAACTGGCTCTGTGGCATCTCTATTAGCAGTGCTGTGAAACTGGGCCACCTCCACAGCCCATCCAATCACAGCCAATGTCTGAATCGCTGCACTTACAGCAGGGATCAAACCTCTCGGCTGGGGCAATCAGAAGAGAGAGAGAGAGAGTCCAGACAAAATCTGCAGACTTTTTTTCTGCATTTTCTGGGCTGAATTCAGCTAAATGTCTTAAATGAAACTGATCGCAGTTACTGATGGCTGAAAGCATAATAAAATAAAATAAAAACTACACACAAATTTCATGATGGCAGTTCAAATTCTTTGGAAATCAGTTTCTTGTGTGTGCCTAGTGATAGACATGTGTCTATTAACAATCACTGTGTTCCTTTTGTGTGAAGTTCTTTTACCAGAAACTAGCGTTATGCAAGCATATCGGATTCATTATCTAAAATTAATGGGCGAGCATGGTACAGCTCAGATGGTGTGAGATTGGCATGTGGCACTAGGCCGGGCAGACAGAGCCACAAGCCAGTGTGATGTGGTTTAGAAACAGCCGACACAGCATCAGTGACAGATACATGCAGCTAAAACCTGTAAATGACACCTCAAACAGACATGCTAGTAAGACACCTGCCAACGAAGAGAAAGAGGGGAAGAGTATGTGTGTGTATGTGTGTTTACAAGACATACTGCCAGCTTTCCAGAACATATTGAGCTGATAGGATGCTACACAGAATAACTACGGGAGTTGATTCCAGGAAAATGGGACAAAATAAGCAGATCTGGACACAGGGCGCTGGAACCCCATCTTTGGCCCACTCAATCAAACTTAGTCAGTTAATATTAAAATATGTACCACTGCTGGCTCATTTGCAATAATTACTTATATTTATGTATGTAGCTTAAGTACATACACACATATATATATATATATATATATATATATATATATATATATATATATATATATATATATATATATATATATATATATATATATATATATATATATATATATATATATATATATATATATATATATACATACATACACAAATACTTTTTTTAATGACAATTCAATGACAAAAGTGGTGATAAACCTTAAAAACTCATGGTTTATTGCACTTTTTGACCATTTTGAGTTCAATTACTGATAAAGGAAATTCAGCTGAAATACATGTAAAAGAGTGACAAGTTATAAAGAGTGGAAACATATGCTGTTATATATTTTTTACAGTCCTTGAAGTCAATTAAACTTCGTTTGTATAGTACTTCTCACAATGAATACACATTGTTTCAAAGCAGCATGATGTATAGTATTTATAATATCTTAATACATTTTGTGATGATGCAAGCAATCAAGCAGTTGAGATATGCCATATACTGTAGTATTTATCGCCTTATGTGAGTATACTCTATGTATGTGGATTATGTTGGAGATAATTATCCAACTTTAATGACCTTCTGTGACCAAATACATTGCTTTACACTGTACTGTTTGTATGCAAATAAAGTTTGATATATTAAAAGGTAACAAAAATATTTGATCAAACGTAAAACTAGAATAATATTGTATGTCAATGCCAAATCAGTGCGGAACATCAGCAAACTGATGCAAAAAATATTTATGAGCTCAGACTTATTTATATAGTGACATTATAACTTCTATATAAACATTATAACCATCCTCAGTCCCACTGTCTAGACATTAAATCAAAGAAAGTTCAAAGAGTAAAGCAAGTGATTGCGTTGAGATAGTGGGCGTTAAGTAGAGCTGAATGGTTTAGATTAATAGTTGGAGGATAGAATAGGGACTTGAACGCCCACATGAGCACCATGGCTCAACATGCACCAAGCATTAGGCCAAAGCTCTGACGTTTATTTAATAGTTTATGCTTTCTGAGGTACTCACAAGCCTTCTCTGCATCCATCGATGAGCGCCTGGAACAGCGGCTTGTTATGTGGGATGGTCTGCAGGATGTTCCCGTCACTGGTGACATAGCCGATGGCCCACTGGCCTAAGCGCGTACAACTCAGCCTGAAGATGTAGCTGGGGACAGGGTGAGAGAGAGAATTATTAAAAATTGCAAAGCACAAATGTTTTTGGCATGCTTCTGTCGCGAGGGACAATGCAGGTGACAATAGGCCATAAACATATATTGGCTAGCATAGTTCATGTTTGTTGGTTGGATTCCAGGCGACATTTTTTTAGCCGCTGGAGTTTGTTGGCGTGGTCTTGAGCTTGGGTTGATTACGTTAAAGAAATTATTTATTTGTGTAGAAACTGAAAACAATACCAGTTCATAACAGTTTTGATATCATAATAGCATCTATGAAATAATCGAAGGCTTTGACAAACACTGGAGAGAAAAACTGAACCATATAGACAACGTTTACTTCTGCCTGCCCCTTTACCGAGAAATGTAAGAGGAAAAGGAAACGAAAAGCACATTTTTGGAGTTATTCAAATACGTCTTTTGGTTATGCAACTGCTGAACAACAAATTCAGCCAGGATTAAGAGACTAGCTGGTACCAGAATGAACCTTTCCATTCAATATCCCACAGCGGCAGGGTGTCACAGGCTGGCACTGAGGCTGGAAAAAATAAAAAACTTTGGCTGACGGAGGAATGGATGGAGAACAGGTTGACATTTCTCAGCAGGAGGTGGAAAAGTTTATACAAAGTGTCTTGAATGCTGGTGCCCAGAATTCGATTTGCAATGGTAAATGTTAATGCTTTAATGTGATGTCACAAAATTAACATCTACGCAAATAAAATGGATCAGACAAAGGTTGGAAAGGCAAAAATAAGAACATTTGATGTGGTAAATGCAACACTGATGTTTTGACATGTTTGAGCCACTATTTTGAGACATAAGACCACACACACTGACTCATCACACGAAAAGGTCATGGCTTGATGTAAGGGATTGTTGCAGGATTTCTGAATTACATTAGAGTTATTTCTAATGCAGCTGCTAGGGATGAATGGAGCTCTCTGTGTTAAATGTGATTAATCCCATAATGCTCCACTGTGCTGCTTTCACACTGGACACTGCTCTTTTCACGCACGGGGGAAACATTGTTTAGTCTCTGCACTCTTGTTAACACTGTCTATAGGCCTACTTCCAACTCAACTCTGGCATATCTCCTTTGGTTTAATATTAGACTTGCTACAGTCGTTTTTACTGAAAGTGCCTTTTCTTATTCATAATTAACTATTAGCATAATTTATTATTTGCCTTTTGACACCTTTTATTTAGAGGATAAGCAAAACTCAGTAATTATACCAACACTGAAACTGACAAAAATGGCTTCAAAAATGTTTGCTTTTTGTAATTAAATTGGACTGATTTGATGTCAATTTGTACTCTGAAATCTAAGCACAGCTGAGCCAAACCATCTGTTCTAGGACAGATCATAGTCTAAGATACTTGTTTAAGTCAGTTCAGTTTTGACAAAAAAAATCCATGCTATTAGAATGAATGGGAAATGAAGTTTAAGGTTGGAAATATTCATAAAAATCCATTTAAGTATCATAAAAGTGGTCCATTTGATTTATAAATCACTCTGAAGTCATACTAGGGGTGGGCGATACACCGGTAGACACGATTAACCAGTAGAAATTTGTCAAGCGTTAGAGATTTTGGACTATTGTCTCTATCGCTCACAAGACGTTGCTGTGCTGCGTGGTCACGAAAGCTTATCGTTTGCATGCGTTTTAAAGTATTGCGGTTTAAAAACAGGTGATTTTAAACCGTTAAAGCGCAATTAGCAGCAAAAGCTAGCTCATTTTAGTATATGTGTGCGCTCTCTGAGAGACGCAACAGAATATTTGAGTGCTTTTTACAGCCTAATTGTGCTTGAATGGTTAAATACACATACCTATTTGTCAAAGTGACATGTTGTGCAAGTAAACAGAGTCATTTATGTCTTAAGTGACTGTAAATAGTTGATAAAGAACTGAGAAATTGAGAAAGAACAACGCACAAGTAATAGTATGTTGGATCCGTGCAGTCGGTCTTAAAGTGACAGCATCCAAATTTACCTGCTGTCATTATTAATGCTAACAACAACAGCAACAACAACAACAACAACAGCAACAGCAAAAAGAGAAAATCTCTCACAGCTGTTGACAATCACTTTTGTAACTTTAATAAGAACAAATGTATGCATAGTTTTTTTTTTATATATTTGATAACTTTATACATTTGATGTAGCATTTCTAGTGCTTGAAGTTTTTTCTGGTAGGTCTATTTCACTTGTGCTTCTGTTCTATTGTAGTTTGTTTTCTTTGCTCTTTCTTTATCGTAGTTAATTTGTCTTCAGTAAGCTTGAAAGTTTTTTTAGGGTAGTATTAGTTTATTTTTTATGATACTGCAAATGGTGATAAGAATTAGGAAATTTCAGTGGTATCAAAAAATGTTATATCATAAACATATTTAAAGCAAAAATAGCTATACCGTGATCTATATATCGTTATCATTAAATAAAAATTACTCATATGACGATATAAGATTTTAATCATATCGCCCACTCCTAAGTCATACGACAGCTTTGTGTGAGAAAGAGTAAAATTTAGGCTATTTTTCATTGAACTCATGAAATAAATAGATTTGATTCATGAATAAATCATAATAAATTGGTTTAGTGAACTGGATCAAGCAATTCATTAAGAACAGAGTGAAAAATTGTTCATAAACTGGAATTTGAACTGATGACTTAAATTGATTTGATTCATGAACAAATAATTCAGACTGGTTTTGTGAACTGGATCAAGCAGTTCATTAAAAAGAACCTTGTCAAAAGAATGATTTGTTCATGAATCAGACATTACTATTTCCGTCATGAACATGCCATGTAGTCCTACAGGAAGGTTTTCAGTGAATAATGACTTCAAATTTCTGTATGTTCATCACACAAAATTAAGTTCAGAAGACCACTTTCATCATTTACTCTCATCTGACAAGAGCTTTCTTCACAAATAGACTTCCAGCCATTAGTGCATGTTTCTTGAGGAAATTTAACTTCCTATGCACTGTGGCACTGGGCAGACACGGGTCCTGGTAGGCAGAGAGCAAAGATTCAAGGTGGATGACCAGAGGAGAAACTGGGAAATGATTGTCAGAGGAATCAAGCGAATCACCATTACCGTCAGAGCCATCACACTCAAATACACATAGATCATAAAAAGCTCTGAGCTGCTGTGACTACTGAGGCAGCGAGTGTGTGTTTCCTGATATAAATATAACATCCAGCGTGTCAAAAGGCAGATTTTGCCAGGTGACTGTTGCGGGTAGAAACTCAGCGTGAAACGCGTATAGTTCCCTTGAGTGCCACCAATACCTTCTCTAACCGCGCACACACACAGCTGCTGCTCCTCTTCAGTAGATTGGTATTTGCATCCAGTTCTGCACGACCACCCACCGTCCTCGACTTCTGTCTGTTTGTTTAGCCACATCTCTCCAACCCACATCAGCCATTTAAAAAGGCCCATCTTCCTGGTGAAAATCAAACAGGGTGTCCCTTCCCATAAAGTTTCTTATTTTATGGCCTTGCTATTATCTTGCTGTTGCATTAAACGACTCTAACCAGTGTGTAATCGTGCCTGCCGTCTGGCTCTGGACCTCGGAGTTGTTTCAGCACAGATGCGATGGTGTTTCTCTAATCAGCTAATCCAAACAGACTGGATTTAACTACCGCTGTCTCCCTACGCCATGCACCCTTGGCATACTGGTATGGTACAATCTGGGTTACCAATACAAAGTTTATGAGTTCATTTCCAGGTTACATTGATCCTAGATCCTAGAAGCAGTGCATGCTAAATAACAAACAAGAGTCGGCGAGGGCATAAGCACAGACAAAGAGACTCCTGTAATAAGCTAACATCGCCGCCTCGCCCACTTTCCCATGCAAGCGGGGTCGTCTGCCAGACTGGAGAAAAACAGCTGGCTGGCCCGACGCACCACGCAGCAGATGGTATGTCTATTACAGCCATCCAGTTACACACACACAGACATAGACAAGTCTGTACCTGCCAGGTTTGTTGATGTACTTCTGCAGACGTGCCTTCACTTCATCATACGTCAGGAAGGCCATGTAGCCTGGGTGCGTGACCGCTAAAAAGTTCCAGTTCCTCAGGATTGAGCCCCATGGCTATAGGGAAGAGAAAAGGATTAGAGAGAGAGGTAGTGAGTTTAGGAAGTCCGTAATCCGTGATACTTCAAATAGCACAGAAAACAGAAGTCAGACTGGAATGCGCCATCATCGACCTCCCAGATGGTTAAATCGAGACACACCAACCATACAGCAATTTACTCAAAAAGTCACAGTTAAAAATGTATGACTGCTCTATCTAATCAGTAAATCAGATTTGTATCTAAATTTAATTTAGTTGCATTTATTTTAAAAGAAACTAAACATTTAACAAAAAGTGGTTTAAATTATAAAATAATAAATATGCTGTCCAAAAGGATGACTAAAGTATGTGGATACCAAATGCTCAGTCACAGTGAAAAAAATTTATGAATGTTGCATAAAATTAATGTAACTGTGGGTGGTCAAACCATGTGCTATTCAGAACTAAAAGGTTCTTTATAGTTAATATATAAATGGTAATGAAGAAGTAAAAAGGGAAAGGGAAGTTAGTTACGAGAAAATATCTACCATAATTTGTTTGCAGGTGCAGTTTGGTTTGAATTGTATTATCTAATGCAGGGATTTTTAATGCTAAGGACTCCAGAATATGATAATCCCCTGTCTAAACCATAAATGGCTATATTTTTTTCATGTATAGACCTGTTTATACTGTGTGAGAAAAATTTTATAATTTAAATGACATTAAAAAATTGCTTTTATATTGTCACTGTACCAAGGGAAAATTTGTTAAACATCATCTAGAAATATTTACTTTTTTTTAATTACTTAATAAACGGTTAATTTTAGATGTATACATTTTGCATAAAAAGGGAAGATTTTCAATTTAATTCAGATTTATTTGTAAAGTATTCTTCCAAAGCAGCATATTTTGACATGGTTGTTTTAAACATACTAAATATATTTAAATATAAATATTTATCTAATAATTAATTTTATAAAAACATATTTTATTACACATTTTCTGTAGATCTCTTTCCCATACAAGCTGACTGAACCAATCGAGACTTAAGCAATTTCCAAAAATCTGGAGAAGAGCTACAAAGAGATGGTTGGATGTTCAAATGAGCAGGGTGCAGTTTTGTTGGTTTTGGCTGTAAGGTAGCGGGGGTCGTGTGTGGTGATTCAGCCGCGGGAAGGTCGCATGATGATTAGAATCACGATAAAACTCCATATTGCTCACTGATTGACTCACACACATAAACAAATCCACGCTAATGAAATGATGTGGGTCCTTCCAACACATTTATGGGAATTTTAGTATTTCTTGCAGCAAAAGCTTGAGTAGGTAGACAAAAAGTGGGCGTTTTGCAACTGATACGCAATAGTGCTTGTGCAAACACAGGTTTGTAAGCATGTGTGTGTTGTGGTTAAAGATGAGGTGTGTTTTTCTAAGGGATTCCTCTGCATAAAACAAACCTCCCACTCTACACTCATTTACAGAGGTGATCCCCAGTGTTAGCACTATTTTCCATCAGCGCACGGAGACGTGATGACTACAAAACATCGAGACGTGTTTGATGTTTTCAATTTAATCGTGGTTATCTGTGAGACATCTATGTCGTAGGTTTCTCCAGAGAAGGAGTAGACCGACCCACGCTGGAGAGACAGAAAAACAAGGGTGCTCCTTCCGTATCGATTTTGTTATTACGATTAGCTGTTTTCAGAAAGTAGTTGACATTTAAATGCTAGTTTAAATGCCGATCTAACGCGTTTGTCGTGTTGAAACATTGAGATAAATGGATGGGATGGTGGGAGGTGAGGGTTTCAGGGGTTACCTGGAAAAGACGAGTGAAGATGTCGAACTCAAAGACAGAGATATAGTCATTGCAGGTGAGGTCGATGGTAGATTTCAGAGCCATGGCCTCCAACCCGGAGCTGATGGGGTGCACGTCGTGAAGGCACTGTCGGAACATTTTCCATGACACTATTGTCCTGGAACCACACAAAACACACAAATGCACACTGGGATTAGACATCCAGTTGCTTTGGGCTATAAACACATGAACTGAATCAGACATCAAATCCTTCAGTCACTGGCCTGTGAAAACACTTAAGTACTAGATATTTCTGAAGAAAATGTGAGTGTGTTGCTATGACATGTCAAAGCAATATATAAATGCAGTGGAAAAAAACTATACTGTAATATAATATATTACACTGGGAGTCCTCAAACTGTACAAATCCCACACATTAGAGAACATTCACTCTTTAAAGAAAGACACATTTGCCAGAATGACTAAGAAAAGCAAGTTCTTATACTGTATCTGTGTCTATGACTTTAAACTCTTATTCACGTACTGTAAAAATGTCATATACATCCTCCTGGTGGTCTATGACAGCCACAAAATGGAGGTTGTGAGGTAAATAGCAGAGCATGTGGAGAAAAGTGCCACCCACACACTTCTTCGACTTCTCTAAAGAACGGTTTCATAAACACTGACCGTGACAAATTGACCAGTTAACACTTTCAGACACAAACATGCACTCAGAAGGAGAAAAAGAAAAGACAAAGCAGAGCGTTGGCTTAAGCCTGTTCTCTTTTCTTGGTTAACAAAAAAAATAAATAAATCACTTGGCAACGGCATGTCATATTGTTCCTTCAGGTGAGACAAGAAAATAGAGGATCTACTGCTACTTCATTTTGACAATCTGACAGTGTCAGCCACCTTGAGCGTTACCCATCATTCTTAGATTGCTTTGGGACCAAAACCAGAAACCTTCTGGTTTTGCAAGTCTGTCAGGAAATGAAACTTGTTATGGATTAAAACATTTAAGCTGGACTGAGGATCAGAGCCTGTTAATCAGGGCAATAAAGAGACAATGGCGTGGAAGATCCACACTGAATCAGACAGACCAGCAGGTTAATGAGGAAACATCAACTCTACTGATTCTTATTAGAGAGGGCAGTGGCCTGCTGGCTAAGTCTCAACGCATTCAGAAACCTTTCTTACACACATGCTTAACCAATTATCTAAATGACAACTTCTTGGCTTCTATTGCTCTTAAATAAAAGTCATTAATTTAATTATTAATACAATATTAAATTTCCCTTCCTATGACTCACTGGAAGACATGATTCTGATTACAGTTTTTACTGTATTTTTTTGAATAAATAAATGCAGCCTTGGTGAGCATGGAAAGTGAGCTTCTTTTTTTTTTACTTCAAAGGTGCTGTGCAATTTTTTCCATGCTAAAATACCCTCAGTTTATAGTGTCACTATTATGGTTTTTTAAATATTCCCTTTCATGCTGTTTGTGAGTTGTAAAGTCGAAAGTGCACGATAAATAAAGTTATTGTCTCCCAAAAGAAATAATTAACTCTGAACCGCCTATATATAACTAGTTCTTCCAATGTTTCATCATCGGATTGATATGGTAAAACCATATCGTTACTGTCTTTACAGTGTGTGCAATCGCTTTAGGAAGCCTGCGGATAGAGCTGAAGTTCAATTATGGTAATGGACGTTTAGCTTCTGAAACGCGCTGTAAGCGGTAGGCCAATCACAACAGACTGGGCCGTCTGGCCAATCAGAGCAGAGTAGGCTCACAGAAAGGAGGGATTTAGAGAGACTGATTCATCGGTCAAGTAGTGTGAGAATCATTGAAAAATGTGGTGATGTGCAATGTATATTATGAGAAAATTAAACAGTTTTTTTTACCTTTGATGCATGTAAACCTGTTGTAGAAGACCCCCCCAAACAAAATTAGTAATGGGGAGCACTTTAACTAAATGTAGATACAACTAGAAGTCATTTGGTAGGCTTTATCATCTCCGCATTCCAACTCATTTCCACCACGTCACGCGTTCTGTACATTATGCATCTTCAGCATGATTAAACTGCAGTTTAGCGTGGAATTTTCCCAGAGCAAAATCGTGTTTTGCATATGTATTAATCAGCAGCCACAGTGGAACAGCGCAAAAGTGCTGATGCATCGCCAGGAATAAGGAAACTCACTCTGGCCTCTGACACACTTGCTAAGCGTCGGTCAGTGCGGTTAAGAAAACAATGAATCAATCTGGTGGGTTCACTAGAGGGTAGACAAATAAAAGCTTGCCTCATAAATACCAATACATATCCCATATGAGGCGTTACAAGTAATTTTTGAGCATAATCCCCCTTAAACCTGTCTCTGATGCACTTCAAGAAGCTGGACGGAAGAGCTAAGCTTGGTTCTGTGAAGAAAGACGAGATCTAGTTTAATTACATGTATTAGAATAGCTGACCTCTTAATTAAGGATGACTTTTTAATGGGCTGAGGGTATCTCTCAGTGGACGACATAAAAGGAAGCTCATTAAGGACCCTGTCCTTGCCAATTACTGATCCAGGACAGGTAGAGACACACATAATACCATCATGCCAATAAATAAATGAGTGAAGGGGTGGAGACTCAGAGTGAGGCAGGTCACGAGGCAGGAGGCAGATTTCTGCATCCATTTAAAGGCTCCAAAAAGCCTCGGCAAAGCCATGTTGTGCGTTAAGAGAAACAAATTGGGTAAAATTCTGAATCAGAGTGCCTGCTCTAGGGCGATTCAGTTGTGTGATAATCCCCGTGCTATCAGACTAAAATCAGCGAGTGCATTATTTTAATTCACTAAACAGCTGCCGCCAGAGTAAGACAGAAAACAGGCAGCTCAGTCGGTGGCCTTCAGTGTTGCCACTGGAAACTGTGCTCCTATTGGCCCGTGGCCACTTACCGCATTTAAACAAGAGTTTAAAACGGATTTGAGCCTCAGTGGACAGAAGGGAGTTTAATAAGAAAAATTAACCTGAAAACAAATATCTCTTCAACCCGTCAGTCAGAGAAACAGCAGGACATTTATATGAACTGATAATGAGGAAACTGTGAGCAAGACTTCCTGCTGCTACTGCAGAGGAAAATGTAGATCTCTTTTTTTTCCTCATTATATCATCTGCGTAACAAATACCCACAATGCATCTGCATCTGGTCAGGGTTAGTCTATACATCATATAGTCTATGCTAGACCTTTCTGAAGACAGAACTGAAACTGATCTGAGAACGGTGTTCGGATGAGAGAGGGGGAGGCAACTTCACATATATTCCATTCTCTCTCGTTCCTGAGTAAAAGCATTATATTCCATTATCAAGAGGCACACAGAGAAAGAGAGAGAGAGAGAGAGAGAGAGAGAGAGAGAGAGAGAGAGAGAGAGAGAGAGAGAGAGAGAGAGAGAGAGAGAGAGAGAGAGAGAGAGAGAGAGAGAGAGAGAGAGAGAGAGAGAGAGAGAGAGAGAGAGAGAGAGAGAGAGAGAGAGAGAGAGAGAGAGAGAGAGAGAGAGAGAGAGAGAGAGAGAGAGAGAAAACATATAAGGCCTGATATTATCTTTCTAGTCTTAGAACATTCTGACCTGAGAGATGAATTACTGCAGTGACAAGACAGCAGTCTTGTTTTCGGTCTAGTGAACGGGTATATATACACAGTCAGGTCCAAAATTCTGAGATCACAAACTACAAATGCTTCAATTTTGCCTTTTCCCCCCCGAAAGACAATGTCATGAGGCTAATTTTTGTCATTTATCCAAAAATACATTAAATATGGAAGTCAATTAATTCACCTCTTCCATGATAAGCATGTTTTTTTGTTTTTGAATTCTAATTCAATTTTGATATATTTTGGGGGGTGTTTTGACATAACATTTGATTATTATTTCTTATAAAAACAAATGTTTATATGATATTCTACCGTTCAAATGTTTGGGTCCAGTGCGTTTTTGAAAGAAGTCTCTTATGCGCATCAAGGTTGCATTTAGTCTTAAGTGTCACATGATACTTCAGAAATCATTGTAATTAGCTGTTTTGGTGCTCAGGAAACATTTCTTATATTATCAATGTTAATATTATATTATATTATCAATGTAGAAGGCAGTTTAATATTTTTGTGGAAACTGTGATGCAGTTTATTTCAGGATTCTTTGATGAATAAAATGGTCAAAAGGACAGCATTTATTTGAAATGGAAATCTTTTGTCACATTATAAATGTCTTCACTGTCACTTTTGATAAATTTAATGTGACTTTGCTGAATAAAATTTCTTTCCATAAAAAAAATTTTTTTCTTCCTATGGACAGTCTTAATTGTCACTAGGATAAAACTATTTCAATACAAATTACAATGTTCGTAGTTTATGAACTCCACAAGTTTGTAACCAACTTGGAAGCAAGAACGTCGGACAAAGAGTTCACATGATCATTGGCACTGTTTTAGAAACAGCTGTATATATGTTAAATATACAGTATCTCAAAATACAAAAACATGCACAGACATGCTTGTATAGATTTGCTGTGTAACAACTGTAACTCTGAAAGCTACAGATCTGAGCTCTAGTGCTCACTGGATTAATGGCATAAGGATGCTGAGCTTTCTATTTCCATACAGAGAGAGAGAGAAACAGAGATAGAAGAGCTAAAGGAAGGCCGCTCTGTTTCTCGTATCAATGACTCATGCACACTTCCTCTGTACAGAGCGGGAAGTAGACCTTTATAATAATCTATAATATATCAGAGCGGTAACTAGATACACACTAGAGACTGCTCCAGTCTTTTCCCATCTCTCTCTCTCGGTGTCTCTCTCTCGGTGTCTCTCTCTCGGTGTCTCTCTCTCGGTGTCTCTCTCTCGGTGTCTCTCTCTCGGTGTCTCTCTCTCGGTGTCTCTCTCTCGGTGTCTCTCTCTCGGTGTCTCTCTCTCGGTGTCTCTCTCTCGGTGTCTCTCTCTCGGTGTCTCTCTCTCGGTGTCTCTCTCTGTCTCTCTCCCTCTCTCTGTCTCTCTCCCTCTCTCTCTCTCTATGTCTCTCTCTGTCTCAGCTGATCACACCTGCCCCATTACGAGGCTTTTCTGTCCCTAGCATAGTCTGTGTATCCGTGCACACATTCACACTCCCTTTAACCCTCTGATTTGCTGGATTAAACATGAGATAAAATATGCAGCAGCCACAGAAATTGCTAATGAATTAAACATTACACATGGACGACACCTCTTAGAGATCTGCGCTCAGACGATTTGTCTGAGCGTTGTGCTTGGAATGTAAATCAGCTTAATTCCAAATTATTGCTTCATTTTTTTTTCTCCTATAAGGAGAAGCAATTAAAATGACAGAAATTAGTGAAAGGATAACTCCTCAAACAAATGTATATAATCAAAATGAAAGATAAAGTTCAAAGCAACACACTAAATCACTATCAGAACAAAACAGAATACAATCATAAAGATATTTGTAATGTCATTAAAAAAATAAAATATAATAAATAATAAAATATAAATACAAATATATTATTTATATAATATAATATAATATAATATAATAAAACAGTGTCTTAACTTTTTGATGCCAGTTATGCATTTTCTGGCAATGTTCTGGCCTCTGAATAAAAACGTTTGAAGATTTTTTTCTCGAAGGACATTGTGTACGAGCTTTTATGCTTTTTTACTGTATTACTACTATATTATTCTCTGGAAATCATTTAGTTTCTATTAAGTATTAAGTTGTTAGAGTACTGTTAAATTGTAAACCTGAAGAAAAACATAAAACTAAACATAAAAAATTACATTGCATGATTTATGACCAATCTTTAGAACACAGAATGAAACTCTAATAATGCCATTTTTTCCTTATTTTATTATTATTTTTATTTATTATTATTTTCTTTTACTGTGGACCACCTAGCATTTCCTGGGGATTCCCATATCCCGGTTTGAAAACTCCTGAACTAGCCAATCTTACTAATCAACTAGCATGAACTCCCACAATGTTATCTGCTCTATCTATATTTATATGCTGGCAGAACAGCAAAAAACTGAAACTCTACCCAGCAAACAAGCCCAGGCTGGTCAAGCTGTCTGAGAAAACTCATATTGCAGAATTAAGACAGAGGCAGAAGACCCTTAATGCTCTCTATTAGCCTGAAAAAGAATCAGCTAACCAGTGACCTTCACCTCCCAAACGCTGACTAGAGCAGTTAGAAAAGGCATCATCGTGCCTGGTTTAGTGTGCAGATGTATGCTAAATCACAGGGCTGACTCAAGAGCAGCACTCCAGCACATGACCAGACAGTTCACCCCACTTACTCGCTGCTAAATGGAGGAGAGAAAAAGCATTTCTCCATGACAAAGAGTTTTAATTGATTGGAGCTGTAATGAAAGACTGGAAAGATCACATCTGATTTGGCAGATACATCTGGCAATGAGAAGAAAACTACTCAAACTTACTTTTCGCCAAAAGACCTTCTCCAAAAATCGGCGGCGTCTGCCTTGGTAATGCGGAATGTGTCTCCTTGGAACTGTCCACCTGGAAAGATGGCTTTAATCTCGGCCAACATGTGACTGAAGATCAGCGAGAGCTTGGTAAGATTCCGCCTGCGAGAGAACGAGACAAACAAAGTACATTAAACAGACAGAAAATCAGCAGTCAGTGCAAGTGTACACACAGAGAGAAAAGTGAACTCTCAGCATTCTCTATTGAGCCAGTTTCTTGTCCTTGAGCTTGTCTGGAAGTTAAAGTGCCGCACACGTCTCCCTTCAAACAGCACGAGGATACAGTGCAATCTGATGCACGCAGTCTGAAGGGCATGTCGTGGCCACAGCAGAAAACAAACACTCATTGGGCTCCGGCCAACAGAACGGAGATGATCTGCTTCTGATGCAGCTGAATACTGCAAGATGATGACGACTGACTGTCTATAGAGGTGTATCGTCACAAATCTGATTTATGAAATACTCCACTTAGGGGGAAAAATATAAATTATTAGTAATAATAGTATTCTCCTATAATGCCTGATGAGTTTGGGGAACACCTGACAAGAGATCAGAGACCATTCCTCCATACAGAATCTCTCTAGATCCTTCAGATTCCCAGATCCACGTTGGTGCTTCTCCTCTTCAGTTCACCCCACTCATTTTCTATAGGGTTCAGGTCAGGGGTCTGGGATGGCCATTGCAGAAGCATCATTTTGTGCTCAGTGACACATCTGTGTGTTAATTTTAATGTTTGTTTTGGATCGTTGTCCTGATGGAAGATCCAACCACGGCCCATTATAAGATTTCTAGCAGAGGCCATCAGGTTTTGATTTTTTATCTGTTGGTATTTGCTAGAATCCATGATACCATGTATCTGAACAAGATGTCCAGGACCTCCAGCAAAAAAATAAGCCCACAACATTAAAGATCCAGCAGTATTTTTAACTGTGGGCATGGGGTACTTTTTATGCCTGTTTGCACCAAAGCCACCTGGTGGGTTTGCTGCCAAAAAGCTCTTTTTATAGTTTCATCTGACCACAGAACCAGGTCCCTTTTGAATTTCCAGTCGTGTCTGACAACTGAATATGCTGGAGTTTGTTTCTGGATGATTTTTTTTTTTTAGGCTTTCTGACCCCAAGACTCAACTAATCTCTGCGATTCTCCACCTGTGAACCTTGGACAGTCTTTGGCCACTCAAACTCTCCTCCTCTCGTGCATTAGGACGATATAAACACACGTCCTCTTCCAGGCAGATTCGTAACATCTTTAGTTGATTGGAACTTCTTAATTATTGCCCTGATGGTGGAAATGGGGATTTTCAATGCTTTAGCTATTTCCCTACAGCCACTTTCTATTTTATGAAGCTCATCAATCTTTTGCTGCACATCAGAACTATATTCTGTGGTTTTACTCATTGTGATAAATGATTAAGGGAATTTGGCCTTTGTGTTTCCTCATATTTATACTCCTGTGAAACAAGAGATCATAGCTGGACAATTTCATCGTCCTTGTCACCCTGGTGTGCTAAACATTTTTTTATATTAACGGGAATATACTTCAGAGATATTTTACTCATAAAAAATTCTAGGGGTGACAATAATTGTGGCCAACGTGTTTTGGAGAAAAGCATTTATTTCATAATGTGAATTATGAAATAATTCACCCCCCACTCCCCCGCTTTCCATTATTTTACTTCAATGAAAGGTTAGATTTTTGTGAATTTTTTAAATAAAAGATCAAAAGGATAAACAATGCAGATACATTTTTTACAGCCATATTTGATCATATTTACCAGGGGTGCCAATAATTCTGACCACTACTATACTATACTATACTATACTATACTATACTATACTATACTATACTATACTATAATATATAAAAAAAAAAAATCAATAACCCTAAAAAGTTGTAATATAGAAAAAATTTTATTTTTACTTTTTATATGTTAAATAATCTATTCTATTCTTATTAATAATAATAATAATAATAATAATAATAATACTATTATACTATTATTATAAAATGGATAATTATAATAATAATAATAATAATAATAATAAATATTTTAATTTTAAAATAAATAACATTAGTTAACGAACTAAAAATTAACTGCACTTCTACAGCATTTATTAAACTTAATTTCAACATTTACTAATACATTATTAAAATCAAACGTTGTATTTGTTAACATTAGTTAACGCACTGTGAACTAACATGATCAAACAATGAACAGCTGGATTTGTATGAACTAACATTAACAAAGATTAACAAATACAGTAACAAATGCATTGCTCATGGTAGTTCATGTTAGTTAATACATTAACTAATGTAATGTAAACAAATTAAAGATTGTAAAGTGTTACCATTTTCTCTATAGAAAAATCGATTTATTCAATTAGTCATATAATTATTCAAAAATTCATATATATTTGTATACATATAAATATAATACAATGAGTTTTGAGTTTTATTTTTGCACCATTGTTGTTATTTGTTCCCATTGTGTCAGTCGCAATGCTCATAGGATTATAGATCATATAGTTCATATATATCACTGAGTGTGGGATGCAGATAATAATGTCTGACTCTCAAACTAATTATTCTTTTGATTGACTATTTTTATGGAATTGTTTAAACAAGAAGGCTCAAAACATTTAATTCCATTTATTATGGCACTCTTTCATAATTCAAATGAAATATCCTTTACTTGAAAACTTGTAGTACTTCTCCCAAGTGTTATGTTAACCTTGAGCATCTTTACTTTTACTCACACATACTGAGTAATTTATAAAACAGTCTTGTAGACATGCAAACAAATATAATGAGTTACACCATCATAGGTACCACAAGAGTCATTAATATTTTCAAAGGGATTTTTCCCATAATGCATTGAGGCTGGCAGAAAGGCACTCCAGCCCTTAGGGGCTTGTCCCCTTCCTCCCCTTGTGCTGTCACTCCTGTGGGATTAGAGCGGGCAGATAACCCACCTTTCAGAACAACCTTTCAGGTGGCACTCAATTACATGGGGCCACTCAGCCCGAGGGAGGTCGAGAGAAACTGGGCTGCAAGCGGTAGATAACTAGCCCCTCTGAGGCACAACAAACACACACAAACCTTCAGGATTCACAGTGGAATTTTGTGAAGCTGCAATTGGGCACCTGGAGCTCCCGGGAGCATTGTCGAAATTCGCCTTGACCGTCTAGCTCAGCACAAAAACTATTTCATCGGCATCAGACCCTATTTCACATTTGCATTTCTTGTCTAAATCTGGCTGTATTTAGAGACCCATTAATTAGTGTGCTACATAAGCGTAGCTTCCTGTCAAAACATAACTGTGACAAGGCAATTTGCACGTTAGCAGCGATGCAGAACCGGCGAGAAACTGGCAGATGAGAACCGGGGGTCAAATACGAGGTGTATTTTACTTCAGAATCTTGATTATACAGAGTTGGTATAAAGCTCTTGTCATAATCAAGGGTGCATTTAAACGGTTCAAACTGTCAGTGAATAACCGGTGTAAAAAACTTAGTTCTTAGTGGTGTTCGCTTTAGATATAGCAATAAAACTATTTTCAGCCTAACTTAGCCGAGGGGATCCTTTTATTTTTTATGAGTCTCTGATGAACCCACCAGAGAACATTTCTCTCCATAAACTTCAGTTCAGTTAATACTTCCAAGTCTTCAAGTTTTCAATATGGTGAGTCACCGTTCATTTTATCACCCCATTTAATGCAGTAATACTAAAACTAGTGAGGGATTCATATATATTCAGTGTCAGTCTGGAGGAAGGCAGGGATGACTCTGGGCTTGCTTTTTTAATAATAAAAAAAATATACACACACACACACACACACACACACACACACACACACACACTACTATTCAAATGTTTGGGGTTAGTAAGATTTAGTTTTACTTTTTTGTCTTTTGAAAGAAATTTATATTTTTCTTTTGCAAGGACATAATAAATTGATCAGTAACAGTAAAGACTGTTGTAATGTTACAAAATAGTTGTTGTTTTTTTTTCAAATAAATAAATTTTCTGTTCTTCGAAGTATCCTGAAAAATATATATGATATACACCAATCAGGCATAACATTATGTCCTAATATTGTGTTGGTCCCCCTTTTGCTGCCCAAACAGCCCTGACCCGTCGAGGCATGGACTCCACTAGACCTCTGAAGGTGTGCTGTGGTATCTGGCACCAAGATGTTAGCAGCAGATCCTTTAAGTCCTTTAAGTTGTGAGGTGGGTCCTCCATGGATCGGACTTCTTTGTTCAGCACATCCCACAGATGCTCGATTGGATTAAGATCTGGGGAATTTGGAGGACAAGTCAACACCTCAAACTCGTTGTGCCCCTCAAACCATTCCTGAACCATTTTTGCTTTGTGGCAGGGAGCATTATCCTGCTGAAAGAGGCCACAGCCAACAGGGAATACAGTTTCCATGAAAGGGTGTACATGGTCTGCAACAATGTTTAAATAGGTGGTACGTGTCAAAGTAACATCCACATGGATGGCAGGATCCAAGGTTTCCCAGCAGAACATTGCCCAAAGCATCTGCCTCCGCCGGCTTGTCTTCTTCCTATAGTGCATCCTGGTGCCATGTGTTCCCCAGGTAAGCGATGCACACACACCCGGCCATCCACGCAATGTAAAAGAAAATGTGATTCATCAAACCAGGCCACCTTCTTCCATTGCTCCGTGGTCCTGTTCTGATGCTCACGTGCCCAGTGTTGGTGCTTTGAGCGGTGGACAGGGGTCAGCATGGGCACTCTGACTGGTCCGCGGCTATGCAGCTCCATACACAACAAACTGACATATTATTCTGTATTCTGACACCTTTCTATCAGAACCAGCATTAACTTCTTGAGCAATTTGAGTTACACATATACATATACATACATATATACATAGACTTATATATATATATAAAAGACTAAGTCTTAGGCTCGCTAGTATTTTTACACACAAAAAGTGGGTTTAAGCCAGTTATTTATATATTTTGCTGTAGTGTGTCAGTAGGATTATAAAGTTTACATTTATAAATTAATTGCCATTAATTTTAATAATCCAGTGAGATTTTTGTATGCATAAAGAGTCTGACAATAGTCTCTATGCTCCACATGGAGATCTGATCTCATCTTCATTGAGTCTGTCTGTGATTACATGAAGAAACATAAAAAACTGAGATGGACTAAATCCAGAAGAACTGTGGCAACATCTCCAAGACACTTGAAGAAACCTTCCTGCAAAACTACATGAATAGGTGTAGGAATAGATGCAGGTGACAAAAGCCGTTTTAAACGCAAAGGGTGGTCACCCCAAATATTGATTGGATTTAGTTAATAGAAGTTAATTCATAAATAAAAGCTATTTATGTTATTATTTTTGACAGCATTCTCACTTTAAAGCATTCTGACAAGTGCCTGCTATCAGACTTCATGTGCATAAAAAAAATTAAAAAAAATATCTCACTGGATTATTACAATTAATTGCAAAATGAATGTTTGGAAATATAAACTGATATTTCCTACTGACACACTACAGTAAAAGATATAAATAACTGGCTTAAAAACATTTTTCGTGTGAAAATACCAACATGCCTAAGACTTTTGCACAGTACTGTATATATTAGGGATGTCAATTTACATAAATTCCCATGATCGATCATCGTTTAAATGAATGATTAATTAATCGATTAATCGTTAGCCCTAATACTGCAATATGCGTCTACATCAGTGGCTTATAGCCGACAGCATGACAGGGTGTGCAAATGCTGCTCAAAACACCATGTTCCTCACCAAATGAATGAGAAGGGTTTTTAGTCTAAATAAAGAGCTAGTAGGATTGTAAAATGAGTCAGTGTGATTGATAATTTAATTAAATTACTTATTTAATAATCAAATATAACCTCTAATACAACGCATCACCAACGCCGCCTCATATCTGTTATTCAGAATGAACGCGCTCTTCCTGAAACAAAACACGCTGAACATGGCAACTAAACCCAATGAATTCACAACGATTTTTTAAAATAGTGTTCTCATTAATGTTATGTAATATGACAGTCCCAATCAAAGTTATTGTTAGTCGTGCATTGCTGTTTGAGCTGTGCGCGCTGAATGAACACTGGTACACTTAAGTTCTTTGCTAGCATGATATTTAGCTCAAAGAAATGCATCCTATATGAGATTAATCAGATATATACAAAATAAACATAATATTACAAATTTTATCTGCACAAAATGATGCAAATGCACAAGTGAACTTGAATTAAGCTATTCAGAATGCGTGACTCGTGCTCTTCCTGGAGCAACGCGATGAAACGGCAAACTAAACCCAAATAATTCAAAATGTTTTATTACAATAGTGTTCTCATTATAATGTTATGTAATATGACAGTCCCAATCATAGTCATTATTAGTTGTGCGCAACTCAAACAGCACTGCACTTAAGATGATCACCGGCATGCTTTACTACCACGTTAATTCTTAACCAAATGCATCCTATGAGATAAATCAGATATAGACAGGCCCACACAAAATAAACACAACATTACAACTTACATTTGCAAATGCACACGCACACTTATAGTCATGATGAAGGTGTAACTCCAGCTGTAAAAT
Organism: Rhinogobio ventralis; assembly: GCA_039654625.1. Classification (NCBI taxonomy): domain Eukaryota; kingdom Metazoa; phylum Chordata; class Actinopteri; order Cypriniformes; family Gobionidae; genus Rhinogobio; species Rhinogobio ventralis. Next base: position 4,836,909 of record CM077215.1, read on the forward strand.
GGTCCCAAAAATAACTCTGGTGCTCGCTTAATTTTTTCCTCGTGTGTGCTTTACATTTTTCGCGGTTGAGCGGCACGCACGCGCATGATCCTGCTTAATCGATGATCAATAAGTTTTATCGATTAAATGTATTATCGACAATTAATCGATCATCGATTAATCGTCAACATCCCTAGTATACTATAAATAAATAAATAAATAAATAAAAACAGTAATTTTTTACAGTATTTTTGTTCAAATAAATGCCGAATAAATGCATAAAAGACTTTCAAAATCTTAAAAAAATCTTATGAACCCAAACCTTTGAATGGTACTGTGAATGCATACATGTATGATAACAAGAATATCTTTCTGAACTGCAAGTTGTTGCAAAGCTAAGTATAATTGCTGATCTGTTTACAAGGCAATGTACAATTTACAATATAATGTAATATACAGTACTGTTCTGAATATAAGACAATATTTTTTTCTTGGAAATACTAAAATAAAAAACGGGTTTGTCGTATATTCAGGGTCTAGACTTTTACATGTCAATAATACACCCGCAACAATAGGTGGCGCCAAATATGTGTAACGCAAGTGTGCCAAGAAATACAGTGCGTCAGAGTGTAATGTTAGAAGATCAAGAGCACAAAAAGAGTCTTAAAAACGCAAAGCATCAAAGAAAAGCCGCCTAAGAGCCGCGGGACTGTCATGTTTGCATGCCTCAAAGACGGGACCAAACTTCCCCCGTACGTGATTTTAAAACAGAGGACGGTACCCAGATTTCAGCTACAACAAGATTTCACTTCTACTGTTAATGAAATGTTGGTAGGCTACATGGTTTTCACTATGAGATGAATAGGCTACAGGTAATTTTTTTGGTATGCCAAAAAGTGTTTATTTTTAAATGTGATCATTTGTACATTTTACCAGTATTTACTATACTTTCAATTCAACAATTTTAATATGAAAATTATTTTCAAACAAAAGCATGCCTCAGAGGGGGTCGTCTTCTAATCAGTGTCGTCTTATATTCAGAACAATACGGTAATATAATATATGTATTATTTATGTATTTGTTATTACTGTTGCAAATGTATTTTTCTTACTACACATTGTCAAATAAAGAGCAAGTTAGTAATGACAGAGATTTAAGTTTTACCAATAGTTAAGAAAAAGAGTCATAAGAGTTATTTGATCAGACTCCACAGATTCTCTATTTGCATAGTCAAACTCATCCGATCACATGTCTATAGAACATTTACACACATCTCTAATCTCTAACATCCGACATATCCATTACCAGCAAACAACATCCATCCCACATCAAACATGGTCACACCTGCTGTCTTCATAACTATCACAGGAAATTGTCGGCATGGTTCACACAGGAACTACATTATAATATTTCAACATCTATAACACTCAGAGAGTGTCACCATTACAAGGATGAATCCTAGAGATGCCCATATGCTGACTGTTGAGTTCACAGCGATCATTTAAGCTTCAACACCTCTGACACACACAAGTTCCCAACCATGTCTGTGAATCATTTAAACCCAATCCATGCGGTGCACACTGATAACATGTCACATGCTAACCACAAAGCCAGGGAGAAGACAGCACACCTTTGAGGACACTGAGTGACGGATGCACAGAGAGAGCTAATCCTAGTACAGAGGCTTGTCCTGAGGTAGGAAAAATTGAATTCAAGACAGAATAATAATCTCGGCCTACAGGCAACTAACGTATGCTAATTCCCTTTGCGCTGCTGGGGCGGATGAGGTTTTTTTTATGTGCCTCACCTCTTATCGAGAGGAGCGGGGGGGTGCTTGAACAGAGCCATTACTCCATAGGACACATCGCTACCTCACGCAACACCACAGCTCAGCAGGATATGGCTGGAGCTTAATCTGGGATATGCAAAACTACTCTGTAGTCTTCATTTATAAAACAGCTACAAGTGCAAAATATATGTTGGAAATGACTGAAAGAACACAGGATATTCTTCAAGCTTGTTTCTCTTTATATTTGTGATTTCTCCTTAGTTCTAGGGTCATATGCAACTAGACACTACCGAGAAGCTATAGGTTGAATGGTTGTCAATGCATTGTTAAGTGGTTGCCAGGGTGTTCTAGATGGTTGCTGGGAGGTTGCTAGTGTGTTCTGGGTGGTTCCTAAGTGGTCTGGACAGTTACTAGGTGTTTTGGGGAGTTGCCAGGGTGTTCTAGATGGTTGCTAGGAGGTTGCTAGTGTGTTCTGGGTGGTTCCTAAGTGGTCTGGACAGTTGCTAGGAGTTCTGGGTGGTTGCTAGGGTATTGTAGATGGTTGTTCGGAGGTTGCTAGTGTGTTTTGGGTGGTTCCTAAGTGGTCTGGACAGTTGCTAGGTGTTCTGAGGGGTTGCTAGGGTGTTCTAAATGGTTGCTAGTGGATACTGGGTGGTGGGTTGATGAACATACTGTGTGGTTGCTACGTCTTGGGTGTTCTGGGTGGTTGCTAGGGTGTGCTATTTGGTTTCTAGGTGTTCTGGGTGGTTGCTAGGTCATTGCTAAGGTGTTTGGGTGCTTCCTATGTGGTACTAGGGTGTTATGGATGGTTGCTACTGCTAGGTGATTTCTAATTGGTCCAAGTCAAAAGAGTCTATCAAGACTATATGACATTCTGGTCTCTAGACATGACTCTGCTCCCACCTTCAATTTTTAGAAAAGTAAAGTAATAACACACATTTTCCCTCAACAAGCCACATGATAAAGGTATCAGTTATGTCCGTAGTGCAGAATGACTAACAATACTGAATAATAATAATGATGCTAGCCTGAGCCACTAATAAAATAGACTGCACATTTGCGTCTGTTGAAGGGACAGAGAAATAGTGACTCTTGTCTCACATAAGCACCATGTGACTGGTCTAAAGGCAGCATAAAGCCTAATCATTTCAGCCTTGCTCAAGTCATAGAGTGAACATGTTGAACTTAAAGTAAGAATTATAAAAGCAGCTGTGACAGGAAACAAAACCATACATAATACAAAATGAAATGCAGCTTAGTTATTGCAGAAGGCATGCTGCTCTACTACCAGGGCCTAAAATGAACACTTGCCAAGCGCCAAATAAGAGTAAAATTCGGTGTTGGCGAGTACATGAAATGGTGTTAATTGCCAGTTAGCCGGTTCACATATTCTTTCGCTTAAAAATGCCTGATTGGCGAGTTTCCTCGTAAACAGTCAGTTATGTCTTAAGTGAACGTAAACAGTTGAGAAAGAAAACATCTGTGTATCAGTATATTGATCCGTGCATTCACTCTTTAAGTGACAGCAGCCTAATATTCCTGCTGCTGTCTGTGTCCTTAATGTTAATCAAACAACAAAAGACAACAAAAAAAATTACTCCCTGCCCTTGACAGAATAACTTTTGTAACTTTAATAAGGATTAATCTATCTTTAATATAAACAGTGAAGACTATGCAGTGTTATTTTACATTTGATTACTTCATTAAATTTCTGTACTAGAAAATTAAAAATTTTCACTGGTATCTTAAATTTTGGTGTCATAACTGCCTGTTATGATGGCTAGTAAAAAAAAAACATTTATTGCCGGTAAATTTTGCCAGGTGTGGAAAAAGTTAGTTTTAGGCCCTGTCTAATACTATTCCCGCTGTTTCAAGACACTGCTGCCTAAGTGGCCAAACCAGAGAGTCAGACTTCCTACCATCATCTCTTTGAACTCTCCAAACCCTCAGTGCTTCCTGTGTGTGTTGTGTGGACCGGATGACTTCTGCCTTTCTGAATGAAACCCCATAAAACATCATATATTATTGGGAGACGGAGGATGACAGTGCGGTATTTGAACATAGATGATTTTATGGTAATTGCAGATAATGGTAGAGTGCCGGTGTTGGTGTTCATCCAAGCTCATCTGGAGAGGGGAGGAAAAACTGTGAAATGACTCTGGAGAACCTATATTTTCAGCCTTCAATTACGTTCAAGCAATCTATCTGGATTTTCAGTCGAAACCTCTAATAACCACCCCCCATACACACTGAAACACACACACACACACACAGTCAGTTCATGATGGTGCCACGTGGCAGCTGTTGAGTGGTCCAATGAGGGTTTCCATTTGCTGCATTGTGGCTGCTCCATATTACATAATGTGAAGTGTGTTTTCAGGTCTTTAAGAGTCACATCTAATCTGACCAGCTTAGAACTACTCCAACGTCACGTTAAAAGGTCACCGTAGCCTAGCAGGAATTGACCTCTGTGAGGAAAGTCAGTCAATAATCACACGTTACTAGCAGTTTGCAAAATGAACCATGGGTCTCAACTCCACTGGAATAAAAGAGAAACCCCCTCAGGCCTTTAGGCCATGCCGTTAGTGTTAATGAAGTGTGATCACGTAAAGTATTCATTGCACTCGGGTTTAAAGGCCCTCATCAGGGAGTGTCAAGTGCAGGGCCATAAAGGTAGTTTCAGGACTGAACTATTACTTGCACATGTGATGGCCAAGCAGAGACCAGGCATTGATTTGATTAACAGCCTGACCATTATATGAGAGAGAGAGAGAGAGAGAGAGAGAGAGAGAGAGAGAGAGAGCCCTCCAACCAGCCCAGTCAAGCACCCATCATGCTCTCTGGAAACTCAACATTTACTTAACTCAACACGGTAATGTAAAAATATAAAATATATAATTAATGCAGAGCAGTGCCAATCTGTGAGAGTCATGCCCACTAGTTAGTGATGTAAAAACTACAGAACTACAGCTCAACCTCAATCTGCAAAACACACAACCCTGCAAACACCTCAAGCAAGGTGCAGTTGACACCCTACTAGACGTGTGTGGTTCAGAGGCACATGGAAGCACCTGTCATGTCTAACGGCCGGTGTGACATTCTCTTAGGCTTCCTGACACCTGTAGGAATCAGCGCTGCTAGCTATTGTCTTTCAGTTTTTGTTGACCTACATTTAGCAGCACACCCCCTCCTCCATATATACTGTCATTACGTCAGCTGTCAGTCAGGGCACATGAACGCAGCGGATGAAATGTAATCGATATGCGGAAGAGCTTTCCAACTTCACTGCGCATGCACTTATTTCCTAGGCCTAGTGGTTAGTGATGGGAATGCTCTTTACTTATTTTTGCAACAAACAAAAAAACACAATGAAAACAAACAATACAATGAAATTAATAAATGCATACTAAATCCATATAGAATATATCTTAACTTACATATAATTTAGTTGAAAACACAATGCACAGCAGCATATTACTAAATATTTTGCTACAAAAAAGTCTGACACCTTGCATGGCTATTACCAGACCAAGCTCAATTTAAGATTGAACATTGGTCTGGGGAGTCTGCTATGTATTTTCTACTGCACAAGAGGCGTGATAAACAAGCATAATTCAAATGACTCTGTATGCAATTGGATAGTCCTTCAACCAATCAGACCACAAGAGGCGTGATCAACAAGCAACGACCCATCGCTTCTCTCTCCGTCATCGTGTTAAACCCACCAATAGCGCGCCAGGTGGATAAGCCAGTCTGTGATTGGTTCCTGCAAAAGTGTAACAGAAGTAGTAGAAATGAATGTACAGGTTTCCAGACTGAGTTGCAGGGCGAAATCAAATCGCCGGCAGATCAGGCTGGGTTTACCCAGTCTATCTGACACCGACAGAGAGCGGCTGAATTCCGAAAAGCATACTACTCTTAATATTTCTGCCATATCTTTATTGCAATATTTAGTATATGTAATATGCTAGAATGCAGAATGGTTTTCCAATGCTAAATACAGAAGAGAGAAACAATGGAAATTTTAGGATAGCATGTTTAATAATTGCCTTAGTTCACTCAAAATTTAAGCTGTGTGCACAATGCAATGTAACAAAAAAACACCAAAACAAATGCTACATGGCTAATTATAGAGTACCTTTTTACTGATTGCTAAAGGCGGTGCTATTTTGAATCTGGCTAGCTCACTGCCAGTCATTTCCTGTCTTTACAAGTATGCCACTGTATGTTGCTCGTTTACTTACAACAGAGTAATTTCAAATGCAGAGCGCCAAAAAGGGTGTGTTTTAGCCTGAAGAGAGATGAATGTAATTAGTGATAAATTCACTCATTCTCTTCCTCTTTGTTCTGCTTTTATCTGAAGGTTCCTTGCAAAAGCGAGGATCACCAGGCCAGTGACATGATCATCAATAAAACACCTGGCAGACTGCTCCACAGCAGGACCATCCCGAGCGCAAGAGTATGGTAATAGCAGCAGGCCCATATAAGAACATATAAGATATCTATCAGGACCTCCTGCTGCAGGCCAATCTGCCACACACACACACACACACACACACACACACATGCAAACACATTACTGGCAACACCCATACACAAATCACTATGAATTATTAAAACCGTCAACAATCATTTTGCAGAGAAACTGACAAACAAGCCTGTCCATTAGCCAAGTACAGCTGCCTTTTCTGCCTCAAACAGCTGAACCTTGAAGTGGTCTTCTAGTGTGTGTAATAAGGGGTGGGGTGGAAGATACAGGAAGGAGAGACTAGCATATTGGGGGGGGGGGGGGGAGGGGGGGTGTGGGGTGAGACATCACAAGCCTGTTTTATGACTAAATCAATGCTGCCACAACTCCTTCTCGCTTTTCTCGCTCTCTCTCCCACACACACACACACTAATCCACTCCAACTCCACTGCTTTGAACACATTCATGAAAAACTGATGGGATTCCAGTAACTGTACTGTTCAACTATTTTAATGAACGGTTTGGGCATTAAGAGACAAAAAAAACAGGAACTGCAACACTTAATTAAAAGTTTGTGCTACAGACATGAATGATCCCTCGAAAATGTGTGTTTTTTTGGAGGAAAGGTATGTTATTACTTTTCTAAGCAATCATTATACATTTTCCAAAGTACCAAATCAACCAGAAAACCCCATAGAAATGTATACGTAGATGCCACATTCCACTGCTCCAGACACGTTGACTCGTCCACCATCTTGGAACGGTCAAAAATTCAGATGCTGTCGTCACTCACAATAAAAATTTCCAAGATGTCACAACATTGCGCAGCCTCTGGTTTTCTGATTTCATCGGTATAACCTTTCACAGGTGAGAATGTGTTGGTTTGCGTTTTCAGGGGGGGCTATGACACATCTTCTGAAAGAGTACTGAATCTCCTGATCAAAACATATGTTAGCAGATGCAAGTTAATAAAGAATTGTGATTGGATGGTATTTTGTTCTCCAAAATATACTATGACAGGATTAGCTATCTTTGATTAGGCTATTCTGACAGAAGACTATGATCACCTAGCAAAGACAATTTAGGAAAGAAGAAATACAGGACAAAACCAGCGGCCGGCTCCACCCACTTTGGGCTTAAAAAATGCTCTTCAGAAACCTACAGGTGATGTCACAGACATTTGTTTTATACAGTCCATGGACAAAACATGATTTTTCATAATAAGCCAGGACACTAAAAATAGAGCTGAAATAAGAGAAAACATGATGTCTCTAAGCTCGATTATTGCCAGTACACAGCCCTACTAAACAGCATTGACACAACTCACATTTTCTTTGGAAAACTGTAAAAATGTAGGGTTTTTTTTAGAATTGTTTTATTTGCTTCATCAAAACATGGACATTTATTCATCTGTGCCTTTGTGTTTTGACCACCTCTATGCACATCAACAACAGGGGGCATTTTCAGCTTCAATGAAACTGATAGTGTGGGTGACGAGCAGAATGTAGGTTTCACACAGCGGTGGTCTTCTGAGGAGCACTTCCTGATAGTTACCTCATCTATATCCCTCACCCTTATCTCTTGCTCCATTGCCACTTCTATAACCATCTAGAAACCTGGTAGAAAAAGCTACAATTTGGATGAGTTTTTACAGTCTGGCTGTGGTGTGAAGTAAACAAACGTCTCTCAAACTTAAAAAGAAACCACCATGAATCACAAAAAAGGCAAGCGCTGAAAGAAAAGAACAGACGAGAAGAAACTTCAAAGACCTGCTGAGGGCTTAAGACAGAAGCGATCAGTTAGAAGTTATGCGCTGCGCTTAATCTCATCTTAAAGTTTTATTCTCGTCATTTTATCTCCATTTCTGCCACCTTAGTATATTCTGTCTGAAGTGCTGCAGTTTCTCAGTAAAAGCTTTGTGATTTGAAATACACAGAGCTTTTACAAAAGGCAACAGAGCTTTATTCATTTCATATGAGGCAATGCATGTTTTATTAAAGAAGTCCAATGTAAACAGATTCACAGCTTATGCAATCTAATGAAGAAATATTCAAATAATTAAATGGTAATGTGTGTCTCTGCTCAGGGCTAAATCATTAACATGCAAATGCTGCCAAACACAAATTCATGTAGCCAGAATCATGCACTCGTTAGCAAGTCCTCCCTCTCTTTATGCTAAAATCACTAATTCCACGTACGCCGCCACAAATGATCTTTGAAAAAAACTACATGGCAGAGATAACGGCGACTGCACGCAGGATATTACCCGCAATCTTATAAACACAAAATTGTGGGGCAAAACAATTTCTATAAAAGAGCAATTTCAATCTCATTATCCTTCTATAATGAGTCCTCTGAGACAGCAGGCGTTCCCTGTTGCTCACAGCGGTTGAGATACAAAGTGCAGACTCGAATTACATGACAATCAGTTCGATTACGAGAAAAGAGACTAAAGGAGAGTGGTGCACATCAGCCTCCTCAACCGTGTGTGAAATTTGGGCGTGATGCATGTAATTAAAAGGTCAAGTTCAATGTCTCAGAGTGAAGAGGAATCAGCTTAGATGGGCCTAGTACGGAGCCTTGGGGAACTCCTGAACACAGGAATGAAGAATGGAGAAACTATATATTATTTAAAAATTTACTAAAATTGAGTAAAATGGACTAAAATTAATGAATTCTTGACATTGTAATTTTCGTAAAGGTTGATGAAAAATAATAAAAACATGTCAAACTGTAATAGACCAAACTTTAACCAATTAAAAAAGCACAACATTTAATAATGTAAACATTAGGGGTGTAACGATACCCTCATGTCACGATTCAATACATATCACGATACTGAACTCACGATATGATATTATTGGTAAAAGGTTAACAAAAAATGTACTGTTGATTAAAATGCTAAATTTGGTATTACATTGGGGTGGAAATGGTGCTGCTGGGAACCCAATGCAAAGGACAATGGTGACACCAGAATAAAAATATTCATGATTCTGAAGCGGAAAATACAGAATTATTTTAGACGAATATGCTTGCACTCTAAATAGATACATTTAAAATAATGTAGAACACTTTTTAGTGGTAACAAAGATATTTGGCATTATCAGGACCCACAAATATTCCTCCCATTGCATTATTATACAATATACATATTCATCATTATATATAGTTGTTTAATGTAGTACTAACACTAAAACTCTGAAAGCTTCATCAACTTAAAATACAACATGTAAAATGGTTGTTGTGAAACCTGAGCTCCTAATAATATAAGAAATAAAAGTCCCGAAATAATTGTAATGAGTTAGCACTTTTAGTAGCTACTTTAAGTTGCTGTTATATGATATTTAATTATATATAGTTTCACAATGTGAGTCACAAATTCTGACTTGCCTAAACATACCAAAGACTTCTTCTAAAAGCACTGCATACATCGCAATATTATTTCTTTTATTTTGCTAACTAAAAAAGAATGCAACATTTAAAAAAATAAAAATCATTAAAACTGTCCACCATTCGCCCTCTCTATATGCAGAAGATTCTCTCATCTTCAACCTGCAAATAAACACAGACTCAAAGATGGAATCTAAGAGACAGAATTCTCTTTGAAGTTGGGGGTATAAGAATATTAACTCCAGGCTTTTCTGTCTCCGTTTCAGAGGGCTAAGCTGCTGGGACTCTGTGTGTGTGCAAATTTCTGGAGAACACTGCCTCATGCCAATCAAAACAATGACTGGGGACACTTCTGTCTCATCAGACCACAGCCTGGTTAAGGCCTGTCCCAGGAGAAAGGAGGACACATGTGCCTGAGGAAATGAAAAAGGGGGTGGTGTGCGCAGACGAGCTTGTCCCCTGCAGAAACCCCCCTAAACCCACCCTGCCAATCAAACCTTCTTGATATACTCATACCACATCCTGCACACCCCCCCCATCTCTTTGTTTTGTGCCCCCACATACTCCCCCGCTTTCAGCCTTCAGTGCTACAAATAATACATTTGTTGAGAGTTGGGCAAGCAGCACACGTGCACTTCATTTCAATGGCCCTGATTGCTACAAAGTACACTTACAAAAAATATCACAATATCAAATATTTATTTATTTATAATACTATACATTATCAGACACACAAACACATACATACACAGTGTTTATAAATAGCTTTGTAAATATTCCTTCAAAACTGCAGAAAGGCTTGTATCATTGCTTTTTTTGTATAATTTTGGTGCCAAAGTAGCACTATTTTTATACTCTGTGTGTATTCATTAAACACTGATTCATTAAAGAGAGAAAGCATGAAGCACAAGAGGGAAAAAAGAGAGTGAGTGTAAAAGAGAAAAAGAGATGTGCAGCACAGAAATCAATTTCAACATTCCCACCACATTGACGCATTGATTCAAATCCACTTATAGCAGAATATTATCTAACAAACCATAATCAACTTGAGCATGCCATTTTTTTACATATCATAACAAATGAATATTTGTCCAAAAACATTGCGATGGACTGTGCGAAGCAAATGTATTGCCAATTAGCAGCAAAATGGGGTTTTCATTGATTTGTTTATCTAAAACTACACTCTCTGCTGGCATCAGGCTTGAAGTCTGTGTGTGTGCGTATGAGTGCATGCATATGTGCATCAGACGCCATTACAAAGGGAGTTCTCTGATTGGCTCCACACCGTCAGCTCTCTCTCTGTGCTAATAGATTGACAGATTTTAGAAGGATTCTATAACCTCTGATTGGTTCAAAGATAATGTCTCTCTCCCTCTCCGTCTGTCAGATGGTGGTTAGAAATGTGTACATGAGTATGTTTGACCTACTCTTACATCTGTAAAAGAACAATTTATTCTAATATGCTGATTTCCTGCTCAAGAAACATTTATTATTATCAATGTTGAAGTTGAGTTTTTGCTGCTTAACATTTTTGTGGAAACGATATCATTCAAACATTTGTGGTAAGATTAAAAGAGAGAGAAATTAATACTTTTATTCATCAAGGACGCATTAAATTGATCAAAAGTGACAGAAGACATTTATGTTACAAAATATTTAATGCTATTTAAGAAATGCTTTACAATTCAATAATTGCCTTTTAAAATTTATATTTAATGTGTTCATGTGTTCATGTGTTCATGTGTTCATGTGTTCATGTGTTCATGTGTTCATGTGTTCATGTGTTCATGTGTTCATGTTTTTCTATCCAGGTGGTGTTGATGAAGCATTTTAGGCAATGATAAAGCCCAAAATAATAAAAACGTGTCAAACTGTAATAGACCAAACTTTAACAAATTAAAAAAGCACAACATTTAATAATGTAAACATGCATCAACAACACACAAGCTTCATCAACATACAACATGTAAAATGGTTGTTGTGAATCTTGAGCTCTTAATAATATAAGATATAAAAAAATATATCTTATATAAAAATATAAAAGTCCCAAAATAATATTGTAATGAGTTAGCATTTTTAGTAGCTACTTTAAGTTGCTGTTATATGATATTTAATTATATATAGTTTCACAAATTCTGACCTGCCTAAACATACCAAAGAGGATCAGTTAACTTCTAAAAACACTGCATACATCAATTCACAATGTTATTTATTTTATTTTGCCAACTGAAAAAGAATGTAAAATTAAAAAAAGCATTAAAACGGTCCACCATTCGCCCTCAACCTGAACGCACAAAGGGACTCAAAGGGATTCGTGTCACCGGGGGGACCAAAATTAAGGTCCCCATGAGGAAACAAGCTTATAAATCATACAGAATGAGTTTTTTTTTTTTTTTTTTTTGAAAATGTAAAAATGCTGAAAGTTTTGTGTGATGGGTTTAGGGTTAGGGCAAGATAAGAGAAGATACAGTTTGTACAGTATAAAAACCATTATGTAGCAACACCACTATGGAAAGTTCCCATAAAACGTGCATGTATGTATATACACTCACCTAAAGGATTATTAGGAACACCATACTAATACTGTGTTTGACCCCCTTTCGCCTTCAGAACTGCCTTAATTCTACGTGGCATTGATTCAACAAGGTGCTGAAAGCATTCTTTAGAAATGTTGGCCCATATTGATAGGATAGCATCTTGCAGTTGATGGAGATTTGTGGGATGCACATCCAGGGCACGGAGCTCCCGTTCCACCACATCCCAAAGATGCTCTATTGGGTTGAGATCTGGTGACTGTGGGGGCCATTTTAGTACAGTGAACTCATTGTCATGTTCAAGAAACCAATTTGAAATGATTCGAGCTTTGTGACATGGTGCATTATCCTGCTGGAAGTAGCCATCAGAGGATGGGTACATGGTGGTCATAAAGGGATGGACATGGTCAGAAACAATGCTCAGGTAGGCCGTGGCATTTAAACGATGCCCAATTGGCACTAAGGGGCCTAAAGTGTGCCAAGAAAACATCCCCCACACCATTCCACCACCACCACCAGCCTGCACAGTGGTAACAAGGCATGATGGATCCATGTTCTCATTCTGTTTACGCCAAATTCTGACTCTACCATCTGAATGTCTCAACAGAAATCGAGACTCATCAGACCAGGCAACATTTTTCCAGTCTTCAACTGTCCAATTTTGGTGAGCTCGTGCAAATTGTAGCCTCTTTTTCCTATTTGTAGTGGAGATGAGTGGTACCCGGTGGGGTCTTCTCCTGTTGTAGCCCATCCGCCTCAAGGTTGTGCGTGTTGTGGCTTCACAAATGCTTTGCTGCATACCTCGGTTGTAACGAGTGGTTATTTCAGTCAAAGTTGCTCTTCTATCAGTTTGAATCAGTCGGCCCATTCTCCTCTGACCTCTAGCATCAACAAGGCATTTTTGCCCACAGGACTGCCGCATACTGGATGTTTTTCCCTTTTCACACCATTCTTTGTAAACTCTAGAAATGGTTGTGCGTGAAAATCCCAGTAACTGAGCAGATTGTGAAATACTCAGACCGGCCCGTCTGGCACCAACAACCATGCCACGCTCAAAATTGCTTAAATCACCTTTCTTTCCCATTCTGACATTCAGTTTGGAGTTCAGGAGATTGTCTTGACCAGGACCACACGCCTAAATGCATTAAAGCAACTGCCATGTGATTGGTTGATTAGATAATTGCATTAATGAGAAATTGAACAGGTGTTCCTAATAATCCTTTAGGTGAGTGTATGTGCGTGTGCGTGCGTTTAATTTTGTATCGGTGAAAAAACTTGGAATTGGCAATGGAAACTCAAGATGAGTAAAATGCAGATCAGCACATGGTAGTCATGAGTGTTTGTGGTAAAGACACTGATTATAGAGAGTTGAAGAGGCTACAGCTCTTTTACACTGCACTCAAACAACTAAGAACTAAAAAAAGCAAATACGTTAACACATACACAAAACATGGTCAAGAATTCATGCACAAACAGGAACAGGAATTAACACAAAACACTGTATACACACACACACAGAGCTACACGTCCCGCATGGCCCGTGTGATGACAGCAGAAGATTATGGTGTGTAGAACAGCTCAGACTGTTTGTCTTGTGCTGCGCTCAAACTCAAACAAAACAGCACATGTCAGATTCTGCCACTGCAGGACTACTAGTACCACTATGCTCTTATTGTGCTGTGAATGTATGGGGGAGAAGTCCTGACAGGTCATGTGATTGAATTAAATTGTGTGTGGGTGTGTATATGCGTCTTAAGACACCAGGTGTGAAAACCTCTTGTTATGTTCAGCCAGAGGAAATGTTTTTTTGCTTAGAGCAAGGGTCACCAAACTTTTTGACATTTATAAATTTCATATCATCATATCAGTACTAAATGTGGCATCTCACTACCAACCCAGAGCTCCATTTGCAATACATAAAAGTGTTTTTATTATTTTAATTTCACATTTTGAAAATGCTATACACACACACACACACACACACAATCGTTCACATGGTACTTCAGAAATCATTCTAATATGTGGATCTGGTGCTTAAGAAACATTTATTTTTATCATAAACATTAAAAACTGTTGTGCTGCTTACTTTTTTGTGTGAATAGAATCATTTTAATGCATCCTTGCTGAATAAAAGTATTAATTTCTTACAAACAAAAATCTTACTGACCCCAAACTTATTATCTCATTGATGACTGAATAAGTGCAATTCACCTTTATTCCACAAGATGTCTGATACACAATGATGAAGTGATGTTTCACTCATAGTTACTGCAGGCAGAAAACAAAAGAATAGGAAGTATCATCAGCAAAACTTAAAATGGCTCAGCGATTTACTGCAGAGCAACTACTGAACACAATTGAATATTAGTGTCACTGTCCCTTGATGGTGGATCTGGTGAAGGAGCTGTCATCGAACAAAATGTTGATTTTGAAGAGGTTGAATGAATGATAGTTTGTGATCACGAATATGATCCAGATGATTAAAGGAACACACCGACTTTTTGGGACTTTAGCTTATTCACCGTATCCCCCAGAGTTAGATAAGTCCATACATACCATTTTTATCTCCGTGCGTGCCATAACTCTGTCTGACGCACCCACCACTAGCCTAGCTTAGCACAAAGACTGGAGGTAAACGGCTCCAGCTAGCCTACTGCTCAATAAGTGACAAAATAACACCAACATTTTCCTATTTACATGTTGTGATGTGTATAGTTACATCGTGCACTAAGACCGACGGAAAATTAAAAGTTGCAATTTTCTAGACCGATATGGCTAGGTACTATACTCTCATTCCTGCGTAATAATCCAGGAACTTTGCTGCCGTACTATGGGTGCAGCGACGCAATGATATTACACAGCGCCTAAAAAACAGGCTACCTTCCATCAACATAACCAACGTGACAACCTGCTTGCACAGAGAGCGTGCTGGGGACTATTTTCAGGCGCTGCGTAATATATCATTACCCCAATATCTCTGGGGGATACAGTGAATAAGCTAAAGTCCCAAAAAGTCGGCTATTCCTTTAATGTGCTGGGAAATGAGCTCTGACGAGGACAGTGATGATGGTATAAAACATCTGCTCAAACTGAACCCTTCCAAGCTCCAAAAGGCAATATGCTTTATTTTATTCTTCTGTAATTGTTACTCTAATACCAGGAGAGTTTTATATTATTGCGACAGGTAGAAATCCATCCGTGTTAGATATAGATCCGGGTCGCTAAAGACCCAAATATGTAATAATGATTGGTGAAACATTCATATTTAAGGGTTTTCTTCAATTGATTCGAAATTAAAATCAATCACTCAACAAGGATCTGATCATCATTTGTACTATTCGACTTCTCTCAAAATGATGTAATGTGTTAGTTAATTGGTAAATCTAGAATTTGATGAGAAATGTTTGCATTTGAAAATTAAGTTCAATTTTCAAATTTTCGATTTGAATCCATCCTTGTTGGACCTGAACAATGGAGACTAGAGTCACGCCAAGATCTCCGAGCACAGTTTGGTGAGTGTAGGTGTCAGCCTACACTGATCACACACCAGCAGTGAGTCACCAACTCACCAAACTCAACTGATAACTGCAGTTATTACTACACCTCGTCGAGCTGCATTGACACGGAGCGGGAGCCAATCGCCATACAGAGCAGAGAGGCCTAGGATGAACATGCAAGCTCCTCAACCAAAGCCTACCATCAATCATTCTAGATAACTAATAAATGTCACTCTATCCCGGAGCCCCAGCCTGGCGCCTACACGCGTGCTCACACATACAAACACATGCATACCACACAGACACAAGCAAACAATCTCGCACAAAAGTCAGCAAACAAACCCACGCATCTCATCTCCTCTGGAGCCCAGATGCTAGTTCTGCCGGCTTCTAGAATATTTTCTAAACTCTTGTGGACAAACTTCTGATGAGTTTTTGAGTCTCCAAAAAAAAGAAAAAAAGAAAGAAAATCAATCAACCTGTTGCTAACAGAACAAGAACGACAAAGAAAGAGAGGACGCGTTTTGTCCTCCCACAGACACAGGATGTGCTGCAGGAAATTCACTGGAAATCATATTCACATACTTCTGTTCACTTCCTGCATCAAGGATAGCATTTCTGACCCTTTAAATCAACAGCATGCATGACTTGTGTGGTTAAAAGGTTTTCTTCATTAGCGCAAGGAATAAACGGATGAATAAAACGGCATCCGCGCCCACAAAGTGACTAAGCGCGTGTCATTGAGTCTTTACAGTCAGCATTTCTAAAGAAAGACATTGTCCTCCTCCTCCTCTCCACCCACATGCTACACCTCACTCTGGCATGGCCTGAGCCATAGGCTTATAATTACTAGATGGCTCAACCCCACTCATGTCCGTCTCACCACATCCTAGCAGATGGGCCCCAGACTTCAGGCTCAGAATGGGTTGTTTCTGGGCCACGCTGAGCTCTCAGGCCATTTGCTGTCATATTTGCAGGAGGGATGGATATTTTGGTCATTTTTCTCAGGTACTTCTAATTAAACAGAACAATCAAGTATACAGGGAGTTGGATTCTGTCAAACTGTTCTACGTACAGCACAAGATAGATAGTGTTAGCTTTTGCATAACTTCTCAATAATAAAAAAAAAAAAAAATGCATTTTTAGAATTTTTTCTTTAAAAATAAAATGAATAAAATAGAAAAGAACAAAAACGGCAAAATAAATTTAAAATAAAATTCATGCTCAATTCTTGCTGTTACTTCCTAGTTCTGGTACTCACGCCCATCCCTAATTTCCAACCAAAAACTTAAAGGAAAAAGTAGATCAAAAAGGAAATGGTGTCACTCTGAAGGGAGGGTTTTCCCTTACTGCGCAATGATGCACCTGGAAACTGTGGTGTGTAAACCATAACCAGGAATAGCTCGACATACACAAGCACTATAAATTATTTTTGTGTGTATGATCGGAGGAAACTCAGAAAGAAGGCATTACGTATCAGAGCCTGGGTAAAGAATTGGGGACTCCCTGAATTTGTCACAGTGAAAGCACAGCTTTGTAAGTATGCAGGAGAGAGTGTGTCAGTCTAACGGCATTCTGGGTGATCCCCGAGTTTGATCATAGTGTGGGAATGGCTCAGCTTTGAGCAAGTCAGAGCTCTGCAAAACTCTCATGCTAAAGGGAGACTCCGCCATACCTTCCTCCTGTGTCACTCACTCCATGACTTACTCACAGACGTGAGTAAAACACCCCTCTTTCTCTCTAGCTCAAGCCCCCTACACACTCACTCCAACCCGTGCTTTTATTTCTCATCTCTTTCTAAGCCCATTTCCTCTGCAGATGGCGTAGATTAATAAATAGATTGATAAAAGATGTACTTTATTTATTCCTGAAGGAAATTTCTGTCCTAGAGCAGCAATAATTCTGAACAAACAACCAACACAAAATACAATACACAGCGGGGCTATATAAAAAGGATTTTTTCTGTTAGCCTGGTCAAAAAAGTTGATTTAATATTTGTAATTTTGTAATAATAGCTGTACATTAACAGCTATAAATTGAACATGAACACACTTTTGCTGGAAAGCTATGGAATATGGCGATTTGTTTGTCATTTTCAATAGGGATGTGCTAAACTGCAATATTTTAATCAATTTGGAAAAGATGTAGTCAAAAAAAAGCTAGCACAGCACAACATGGTACGCTAATAAAATCAACTCTACTTAAAAAAAAAAAGGAAAAAAATTTAAAGGAAAAAAAGAGTCTATAAGTCAACTAATTACTAGTTAGTTTCTAGATGAGTAGGTAACCATTGTAAGCCATTCCTACACACATTTTAAGTGATGCATCACAAATCATTCTTGATCATGGTAAAAATCATAAAAATCACAATTAGTATTAGTATCAGTATTAAGATCATAAATATGTAACATGATTATTGACTTAAATGAACAAATAAAAAACTAAATTAGTATTTATTTTAATAAATGTAAAATAAATTAATGAAATATATATTCAAGCGTGGTACTGTGATAGGTTGCCACCTGTGCAATAAGTCCATTCGTAAAATGTCCTCACTACTAAATATTCCACGGTCAACTGTTAGTGGTATTATAACAAAGTGAAAGCAACTGGGAACAACAGCAACTCATAAGCCACAAAGTGGTAGGCCATGTAAAATCAGAGCGGGGTCAGCGCATGCTGAGGCACACAGTGCGCAGAAGTCACCAACTTTCTGCAGAGTCAATAGCTACAGACCTCCAAACTTCGTGTGGCCTTCAAATTATCTCAAGAACAGTGCGTAGAGAGCTTCATGGAATGGGTTTCCATGGCCAAGCAGCTGCATCCAAGCCTTACATCACCAAGAGCAACGCAAAGCGTTGGATGCAGTGGGGTAAAGCACGCCGCCACTGGACTCTAGAGCAGTGGGGACGTGTTCTCTGGAGTGACCAATCACACTTCTCTGTCTGGCAATCCAATGGACGAGTCTGGGTTCGGTGGTTGCCAGGAGAACGGTACTTGCCTGACTACATTGTGCCAAGTGTAAAGTTTGGTCATGGGGGGGATTGTGGTGTGGGGTTAATTTTCAGGGGTTGGGCTTGGCCCCTTAGTTCCAGTGAAAGGATGGACAATTTGGACAATTTCATGCTCCCAACTTTGTGGGAATAGTTTGGGGATGGCCTCTTCCTGTTCCAACATGACTGCGCACCAGTGCACAAAGCAAGGTCCATAAAGACATGGATGAGAGAGTTTGGTGTGGAGGAACTTGACTGGCCTGCACAGAGTCCTGACCTCAGCCCGATAGAACACATTTGGGATGAATTAGAGCGGAGAGCGGAGACTGCGAGCCAGGCCTTCTCGTCCAACATCAGTGCCTGACCTCACAAATGCGCTTCTAGAAGAACGGTCAAAAATTCCAATAAACAAACTCCTAAACCTTGTGGAAAGCCTTCCCAGAAGAGTTGAAGCTGTTATAGCTGCAAAGGGTGGGTCGACTCCATATTAAACCCTACGGATTAAGAATGGGATGTCATTAAATTTCAGGCGTTTGTCTCTATCTTGTTTTCATAATTGATACAAGCCAAAAAAAAAAATAGTAATTGAACCACTCATCACAATTAACAAACCTCTTCTATGCTAGCCAGTTAGATATCATAGCCTTGGTGACATATTTAAATTGCAATTTAAATATTTAAAATAGCAAAGTTGCAACAAAAGAGTTCATAACAGTAAACCAAATGTTTTCTAAGTTTGCAAGCTCTAGTGTGTGGGCAAAAGCATCTGCACTCTTCTCAGAAAACCAATTCTGCCATTTTTAATAATGTATCCTTGCAAATTTATAGCTTTAATCTGCATTATAGTCCCCAAAGCCAAGAAATACATTAAACCCTCTACTGCTGCCAAAGGCTACTCTTGTACCTCTGTGTGTGCACTCTTTGAGAGGCAGATGGTTTGCAAAGTTTCCTAACAAAGGATATTCTGGATTATTTACAACTTTAGTCTATCTGCATCTGTAGCATGCTGTCAACTACCTCAGTTTGTAAAAACCCAGAACACTGCATCAGGTCCCTTCCTGGTATAGCAAGCCAAATATTCCCTGTGCTAATTGACAGCATGCTACAGATGGGGTCCATAAACATTAAGTTGTAAATAACCTGAAATATTCCATTAAATTACTCTGTATGCTTGCTTTTAGTATACCAGCAGTCAAACAATGTCAGGTTGTTATTTCATAACCTTGCCTTGTTGTCTTAATCTAATGTGTGTTGGAACAAGCATCTGGTCTAAACTGCAAGTATGACCTTATAACCATATGTGACGATACAGACTTTTGTGATAAAAAAAACACATAATACCTGTGTGGGTATTACGAGGATATCCTGGAGAAGATATTTCGACCATCACTTCCAGAACACCACAAAGCCACATTGTTTCATTTCCTGTAATACTGGGGTATTAAGAAAGCTGTATCTCTTCAACAAAACAGAAATATTTCTCCCATTCACCACTGGCTCTGAGCTAAGGCTGTCTCACCAAATCTCTACCCAAACTGACTTTTCTGCGAGTGACCTGAAATGCCATTTCTGAATCAGCGGAACATGTTACAGTTAGTTCAGTGACAAACAGGAAAAAGAGATCTGAGATTAGTTTTACGATGATCAGCTTTCTGAAACCTAGCTACAAACTTAACCCTTTAACTCTCACCCATAGAAAAAATATTTTTCTTAAAATTCTTATTATTGAACATATAAAAAATGACCTCAGGCTGTCAAAATGTTTGTTTTTCACTAAAAGATATAAAACTCTACAGTACGGTTGAGATGTCAGTTTATGGTAAATCTTGCTTTACATTTACAGTAGTTTATGAGTTTTTTGAATAATAAACATACCTGTAACAATGTTTGTACAGTATACAGTATTATTGTACTATATATACACCAATCAGGCATAACATTATGAAACTTTATGAGTAAATTATGAGTAAAACTCCTATATCGTGTTGGTCCCCCTTTTGCTGCCAAAACAGCTCTGACCCGTCGAGGCATGGACTCCACTAGACCCCTGAAGGTGTGCTGTGGTATCTGGCACCAAGATGTTAGCAGCAGATCCTTTAAGTCCTGTAAGTTGCGAGGTCGCGCCGCTATGGATCGGACTTGTTTGTTCAGCACATCCCACAGATGCTTGATTTGATTGAGATCTGGGGAATTTGGAGGCCAAGTCAACACCTCAAACTCGTTGTTGTGCTCCTCAAACCATTCCTGAACCATTTTTGCTTTGTGGCAGGGTGCATTATCCTGCTGAAAGAGGCCACAGCCACTAGGGAATACAGTTTCCATGAAAGGGTGTACATCGTCTGCAACAATGCTTAGGTAGGTGGTACGTGCTGCCTAATATATCCCACCCACTAACAGGTGCCGTGATAAAGATATAATCAATGTTATTCATTTCACCTGTCAGTGGTCATAATGTTATGCCTGATCAGTGTATGTGTAACATCATTGAAATTGTATTTTAGATTCCTTTTTTTTTTACTATGTCTGCTTGATGAAAAAAATAAAATATCCCAATGGACATCCTCATAATTGCCCTATTGTCACACTTCAGTCTGTCCTACTATCTGGCTATTTTATCCCTTTACAGACATATCAACCGTACGGTCACACATACTTTTGAAAAATTATTGCAAACAGGTGTTTCTGTATTTCTCTTATATTTTGCCATATTTTTATTGTTTAGACTCCACCCTACTAACTACAACATTATGGTTTGATTCCCTACTTAACTGATATCATGTTTGACCCTATTATTTGATGACCGATCAGCAACTTCATTATTTTGTGTGACCGACTGAAGTGTGCAAACTGATGCGGTCACCTAAAAAAAAAAACTGAGAAACCCCTCCATGCCAAAAGCAGACAGGGGGGTGAAGCAATAGAGCTGTAGAAGATTTTTGTCTCATCTCGTTCTTTTGACTGAATTTTTTCACACTCAAAGTAAGGTCTACCGTACGGTTGAGAAATCAGTTAAAGTCAAGCCACCACCAGCAGGAAGCAGAATGACATCATAGCCACATGAAGGACACTGTTTTCATGGTCATTTCCTGATTGAGTAGCCTATACAGTGATAAGATTGACACACACACACACACACAAACTAGATACTGACCACACTTACTGGCAGGAAACTGATTGGTGCTGAGGTAAGCTGTAAAAATAACCAATTCACATTTTTCAGCTTTATAACTAATTATTAAGTAGTTCACTGATACCCAATTCGGAACCTGTCTAGTGAGTAGCTTTACATTGTAGAGTCCAAAAACAAAAGAGTAAACAAAGGTAAACAAAGAGAACAATATCTATGGCCCAGCAACATCCTGTTTCCTGGTGCAACACTAAGAGTGGAGCAGATTGAGTGGTGATTACTTTAGGAAGCTACAGCGGGTACGGCTGTCAGATCGGCCATGAGAAGCAGAAACTTATCGCAACAGCTGGACAGATTTCCCATGCTCTTGTGTGTTGATATCAACTGCTCTAAGAAGCATGAGACATCATACACTCCACACCAGATGGAGCTTATCGAAAAGACTCCACGTTTCTTGGTGCATATCTAATTTTAACATGTTCTTAAATTGATGTTTATGTTTGAGCACAATATATAATTCAAGACCCCATGAAATCAAAAGTTCATGCGTGTTAGATTTGAGGCCTTTACATACTCCTAAACTTCTACTAAATAAACCTTTAGCAGATATATATTTTCAGTCTGTCTAAAATAAAAGCCAAAAGTTTGTTCTAACTTGTGAAAACATGCCTCAAATAGGATAAGAATGCAATATAGACACGGTTGGGTAGTGTAGGTTGTTAGGTCTGGTTCTTAGAGCTTAGAGAATCGGTCCTTATGAAAAAGTGATGAGTTTGTTTCACAAATATGTTCATGGGCTTGATGAGGATGCTGCTTCCAGGACAGAGCAGATCAATACTGGTTTCAGTTCAGGAAGGTTATAGGAGGATCTATCCTGGCTTATCAGTGTAAGTGCAGGTCTGAGCCTTTAGAAAAAACACACACACACACTCAGACACTCGCAGTGCGGGCATGTCCGAGCACTTAACCGTGATGCTTTAATTAAGGAAAAGTCTGAGATATCCAAGAGTTTCATTACTCTAATAAAAAAAAGATGCTTAAAAGTTGAGGAGAACAACTAATGAGGTAGCCTTTCTGTCATCTTAAGGCATGCCACTTAAGACAATGCTAAAAAAAACAATAAATAAATAAAAGTAATTTTCTGAAGAAAAAATATGTGTGGTTGCTTACTGAATTCTGAATAACAAAGAATTTAAGGTGAAAATCATATGTACAAGAGCAATGGATTGATAACTGACGAGACCGCACACTTCAGAATTGTCTCTCACACCCAGCGATGAGTGACACGTCTCTTGTTTTGAGTGACAGGCGGGAGGCAACCAATCCCAGAGGGACTAATCCAGTCTGACAGTTTAAACAGGCGTTCACACTGAGGTAGCAAGTCGGTCGCAGTGCTGCAGGCAGTTTCAGGCCACGTTATGCTGTGTTGAGTATACGGGAGGTTTCTGATCAGAGAAAGAAAAAAGAAGCCGTCGTCAGCTCAGAGTTTCCATCCTGTGCACCTCAACAGCACAAAGCACAGCCTGGCAGAAACGTTTATGTGGTCCCTCTGATGAGGTCACTGCATTTACGGCGGGAAAAGACAAAAGCTATTCAGAACTCTGGCAGGTGTTCTTCTGTGGCTGCTTTAAAACTACAAGCCTGAGGTTTTATCGTTGCACATGCAAGCAAATGTTTCATTGACATCAACTGGATGCATGATGACAGATATGAGAGTTCACACACAGGGAGGCATTTTTTGAATGTTTTTGAAAGAAGTCTCATGTGCACCAAGGCTGCATTTATTTGATCAAAAGTAATATTGTGAAATATTATTCCAAGTTAAAGTTTTCCTGTGATGGTAAAGCTGAATTTTCAGCATCATTACGCCATTCTTCAGTGACACATGATCCTTCAGAAATCATTCTAATATGATGATTTGATGCTCAAGAAATATTTCGATCATTTTGCTTATCATCAAATATTGAAAGCACTTAATATTTTTGTGATGCATTGTTCCTATACTATTTGCAATAAATAAATTAAAAATAAAACACTATTAAAAAACAAAAAAGAAGTAAATTTAGTAGGCATGCACCGATATGAAAATTTTGTCCGACACAATAACCGATAATTCTTTATATTTGAAAGCCGATAATCGATATATTGGCCGATGAATCTAAATCCAAATTTTATATAATTTTTGAAAGCCTGATTACAAAAACAAAAGGCACACAATTATAATGTTCTCATATGCTCCCTATATAACTATAATCCATTATTTATCTGCTTTAATAGATAGGCCAAATGTTTTTTTTATCAGGCCGATAACGATAATATTAAAAATGAACATATATTGGCCAATACCGTTATGGTGACCGATATATCATTAATCCCTAAAATTTAGGCATCACACATTTACCAGTGTTATTAAATGATTGAGGTCTTTATTAAGTTTAAGAGAGTGTTATAGATGATGGCTAAGGCAATCAAAATGTAAAACTAACAGATAAATGGCCAACAACCATAGAAATGATCAGGATTCTTTAATGAATAGAACGTTCACTTATTTCAAATAGAAATCTTTTGTAACATGATAAAAGTCGCTTGTCACCTTTGAACAATTTAATGCACTCTTGCTGAACAAAAGTATTATTTTCTTTCAAAAACTCAAGGAGGAAAGCATGTTGTTGGTATAAGGATATTTTCCGTATGTATTTAACATGTTTAAGTACTCTGGCTCTGAGCTTTTTGTTCACAGTTTGCCTCCAGGGATTTCATTCACAACAGCAGTGGATGATGACTGGGCTCAGATGGCCTGGTGAGTGTGTGGGTGTGTGTGTCAGAGTATATGAGGAGGAAACAGAGTGAGAGGCAAACACATCACAATAAATCAAGCACGTCAGCCAGACTCCCAGAAGACCAGCACCACATAGACACAAAGACGCAACACAGTCCCAAAAGGACACCCGTGAAACCTCACAAGACAAATCCTCATTCCCTCTCCAGACTGGACACACATGCCCAACTCCCCAAGCACCTTGCGGGAAACAAGGCAGGTTTCTGTTCTTGTAAGCACACATCTGCCGTGATGGACCTAACCCAGAGCTCAAACGGGACATTACTAGATGTAGAGCAAACATGGAAACAAAAAGCTTGTTCTCTCTTCTTCCGCTCCTCTCTCGCTCTGAAAGACACCTAACCATACGAGACACAGCTGTCGAGACAAGTATTGATTTGCTGTTGGTTTGATTTGAATTCATCCTGAAGTTCCACCTGCTGCCCGCACCATCCGCTAGACAAAAAAAGCAGCACACACACACACTTGCAGTCACTTAGTAGACAAGAAGCTGTCACAAATGTGGCTCTGGTTTCAGAGAAACACATTTTCACTGCTGTGGAAAGTGTGACACTCACCCACTCAGTTCATGAGCACGACTGCACCCCGTGACACCTAAGACGTAGAACTTAAAGACTGAGAGGTAAAGACAGAGAAAATGAGAGATATTAGAGAGGAGAGCAGATGTTCTGACATTTAAAACCACCAGCAGAGACATAAATGAAACCACAAAAGCTGATAATTCATTAGATGTTCATTTGAGGGGGCGTCCGGGTCTGTAACCTTTTCCAGATGAGATCAGCAAAGGTTGAACCCCTAATTTTGGGAGGCTGGGGCACAAGACAAAAGGGTGACGTGTGTGCTTTAAGGTCAAGGAGATGCTATATCTGAAATCAGCTAATTGCATTATAATAAGGCTAGAAATATATATGCAAGCACACAGACATTGCAAACGTACATTTAGGTTTTAACGTGCACTTTACTGTGGTGCTAACCTCAGTAAACATTGATACTAAAGGGAATGATTAAGTCCAAATATGCCATTTAGGGATGCAGTGATATTAAATTCTGGCAGATACAGATAAACTGATAATATTTTCACGTTATGGTCGATAACCGATAAATGGCCGATATTCAAATTCTATAATTTTTTTCTAAATAAATGAAAAATAAAACAAAATCAATAGTTATAAATGCTACAAGGAAATTTAGGCATCATACATTAACATTTAACAGTGTTATTAAGTTATCAAAATGTAAAACTAACAGATAACAGATAAATGGCCGATATTCGAATTATATACTATTTAGGGGTGCACCGGTATGAAAATTTTGGCTGATACCAATAACCGATAATTCTTTATATTTGAAAGCCGATACGTAACCGATATATTGGCCGATAAATCTAAATACAACTTTTAATAAACTTTGAGAGCCTGATTACAAAAACAAAAGGCTCACAATTAAAAGCCATGTCCCAAACACTTCAACATGAATCAAACCTATACAGCACAGCCTATTTGAACCAGTGTAAGTTTCCTTAACTTTTCAAATTAATTTTACACTCCTATGTCCAACTTACTTTATTTAAAAAATGGTAACACTTTACAATAAGGTTTAATTTTTGTTAGCATTAGTTAACCAACAATGAATGAACAATACTTCTACAGGATTTATTCATCTTAGTTCATGTTAAACTCAACATTTTCAGATCCAAAGTTGTGTGTGTTAACATTAGGTAATGCACTGTGAATAGACTGTTAATAAACAGAAACATTATTAACAAAGGTTATTGCTCTCTGTTTGTTCGTGTTAGTTAATGCATTAACAAATGAGACCTTATTTGTAAAATGTTACCAAAAATTCTATTGCCTAACAAAAAATAAAAATAAAATACCTAAATAATGCAAACAAGTCATTGGACAGCATTACTTAGGCTGCATATAAAGAATCAAAATGCATGTGCCATGCATGAAATAGCCTCCACATAGACCATAAGGAAAGGGTTTTAATCAAATCATATTGTTGATGAAAATAATACAAGAACAATAAAAGTGCTAGTTATTAATAATAATGCTTCGGTGTTTTTGAAAAAAAAAAAGTGTTTTACAGTATTAGTAAACGTCTTTAATATTAGTCTATTAGTCTATCAAATAACGTTGCTGTTTGAGAGCGCGCGCTGAAGCTGAAGAGAATGAACAACCGTAAACTGAAGCGCTTAGAAGGTTAATTAACAACTAAACGCATCATATATGAGAACAATCAGATATTTAAATATAAAATAAATATAATATTACAACTTATATTTGCACAAAATCACGCACAGGTGAATTAAGTTACGTAGTCAGAAGGCCTGTAACTCCTGTCGATGCGCTCTTCCCCTGTTTAAGAGTGCGCGCGCTGAAACTGAAGATGATCACCGGTACAATGAAGCGCTGCGGGTTATCAACTCAACGAAACGCATCCTATATGAGATTAATCAGATGTTTATTCTACATAAACTTAATATTACGACTTATATATGCTTAAAATGACGCGAATGCACAAGCGAACTTTACTGTGTACGAACACAACAACTAAACCCAGAGAATTCACAATGTTTTATTACAAAAATGTTCTCATTACAGTGTTATGTATATGACAGTCCCAGCAGTTATTAATGCTGTGCATTTCTGTTTGAAATGCGCACGCTGAAGCTAAAGACTGGTACAATGAAGCACTTTACTGCATTGTAATTAACTCAACCAAACGCATATGAGATTATATACACAGAATAAATATAATATTACAACTTACAATGGCACAAAAGGCTGCAAAATGCACGAGCGAACTTGACTGTTCTTGTCATGAAGGTGTAAAGGCCGTTACACACTCCGCAAGAACAGAGAAAAAACTTGAAGCCCTGGTTTGGCAGTTCTCGCAGCTTGTTCTCAACACATCATCTGAGCAGAACTTTTTTTCTTGTGGATATCCGAGAAATATAGACCCTTTTCACATTTCCGGGTTTCTCAGAGCGTAAGTCGTCATAGTTGGGTTAATTTTTATACACTCTTCCCTCAACAAATGCGCTGAAACACAACGCTCTTTTACAGTCGTGTACTCATTATAATTTTATGTAGTTTATATGTTAGACTTGTTGAAATACATGTTGCGCATAACTGTATTTTCCTTTTCGAAGTGATTCCAATCATATTTCGAGCAATTCAAACCCATCATGGCGGACAGCGCGTCTGAAGTGTCTCAGCTGAAGGAAATAATACATTATATATCGGCTTGAATACATCGCTCAAATTTTCTTATCGGATCGATAACGATAACATCAAAAATGATCATTTATCGGCAGATAACGTTATGCTGCCGATATATCGTGCATCCCTAAAACTATTTGTTTCTAAATAAATAAAAACAATAAAAAAAATTGTTTTGACCCTTGAACTATGAATTGCATTCTAACATCTTGAAATGCAACAACTTTGCTTGCGTGCCTAAACTTGCATATCATATGTATTCGGACCTAAATGTGTTTGTGTTCACAGCAAAAGGATAATTGTGGAAGGGAAACAGAAGAACAGGATGTTGTGGGGCACTTCCTCCTTGTGTTTTCCTCAAGATGACTGAAGAGAGGGATAAATTGTGCAATGCATCAGAAATCATAACAGATATCTGCTCTCAGTGCAGATTTGCTGCATAAAGATTGGGTTGCACTGGGTGTCTGGTCTTGTAACAGAGAGTGTGTATGTGTGTGTTTGCCCTTCCTCTAGAGGTCATATATCCCATGTGTCTTTGTATTCCGGTTTTCACCCCAGACTCACTTCCTTTAAGATCTAGAGAAGTCTTGGGATCTTGAGAATTCCCATCCAGTTAAAATGTGGAGAACAGACAGAATTTCTTCAGAAGTTCTCGGAAGGAGGTCTTTTCCAATTAAAGCCAATTCAAAACAGCATACAGAGATATCTCCCAGATCTGAGGTTCGGAATCGGTCCGTGACTTCCTCATTAATGAATCCTTTTCCATCATTAGCCGGGCACCAGATGAACCTCATCATCACACTGCAAGAGCAGACGGCACGGTAACTGAGGCGTGGTGGGGTGGGGGAGTTCGGATATGTGGCTCGCCATCTGATTGGTGGTAAACTGGGGGCTGCTAATTGCGCTTTTACCCAAACACAGACCTCCGCTCATTAATCAAAGCGCCGGGCCAACATTTGACAAGGCACTTAAAGAAAAAATAAACATAAACATGATCACAACAACACCACAGGAGGACTTAATTGACCCTCCGATGCAGGACAAACACGTTAAACAATGGGATGATGAAGGAAAAAGAGCGGGAAAACATAAAAGACTGACCAAAGAGCGGGGAGACCCCTAATTGAGTAGAACATCTGGCTCTGTTCCACTGTTATTTGGCTGTTTGAACTTCATTGTGCCTGTGTGTGATGGATGCAGCTGGTGAAGGCTGAGATTGGGGGATGTAGAGGGGCGAGGGGCCCATTTGGTCTGCAGGCTCTGACATGAGGGGAGGATATATTTTCCTTTCATTCTCTGTGGGAGGGCATTAACTTACTCTGTAAATAACTCCTATTAACTCCAGTCAAGGGGTGACATGCCCTGCTGCAGTCCATCACGTACCATGTGCCCAGGTCTGGCAGGTATTAGACATCACTGCAGTCAGTGATTACTTGTTATCTTAAACAGTAAGGTATGAAGCTGTGCTGTTAAAACTAGGGATGCACCAATAATACAATTCTGGGTATTACCATAAGCCATCCATTTTTTTCCCATTGTAGCCAATAACCAATAAATGGCCAATATTAAAATTATACTTTTTTTGTCTAAATAAATTACAAATAAAAACAATTTTAAATGTTACAAGTGAATTTAGACATCACAACACTAAAATATAGTTTTAATATAGTATTAATGTATTTTGATAAATTTAACAATGATGTTATTACTTTATTAGTCATTTCAAAGATTAACTGAGTGAGCGTTAGATAACATCAAAGGTAATCTAAATATAAAAACAGGGGAAATGAGCTTGAAAAATTAAATATATGCAATAATGATACACTACTTTAATACTTTTGTTCAGCAAGGGCACATACAAAATATTTCAATGTAAAAAAAAAAATCATCAAAAAATCAATTATCATGTTTCCACAAAATATTAATAAGCACAAATGTTTTCAACACTGAAAATGTTTAAAATGTTTCTTGAGCATATTAGAAGGATTTCTGTTTTCCTAAGGATCATGTGACACTGAAGACTGGAGTAACGACTGCTGAAAGATCAGTTTCACAGGAATAAATTACATTTTAAATTGTAACTATTTTTATAATAATACAGCGTTTTCTACTATTTTTACTATTTTACTGTGATCAATAAAAAAACATTTACTAAGCCCAAATCTTTCAATGTTAGTGTAAACATGTAATATCAACCAATATAGTGCAAAAATATTATGCATCCATAATTAAAATGTTTCTTCATTAATCAAATTCATTAAAATTGGTAAACAACAAAATGGTATCGTCCAATCAGCTTCCAGGACTGAAACTGTCTGCCTTAAAAAATAAAAAATAAAAAAATTTATTCAACTCACAGCGAGAGCCTGAAACATAATGCAATTATTACTTTGGATGAGAGAAATAATCAGCTGCATGCTGAAACGTCTTCTGGAGTAGAATCTATTGAAGAATGAGCAATTGTCCTCATCAACCAATCAAGCTAATCTATAATTAGTTCCTCCTTGGGAAGAAAACACTGAACATTAACTCCAGCTTGTGCAGTAAAAATAACCGAGTTAACATTTTAAGAGATGCTCTCTGCAGTGTGCTTATTCAAGGTCAATGGAAACAAGGCAGGCCGGTCTTTAAGTTCCCCTACCAAGCAGTTTCAAATCCACAACTCCGTTTCCATCAAGGTCTGCACTTTCACTTCAGCTTTTCATCAGACGGCGTCCTGAGATAAAGCTACATCGGTAACCTTTTCTGTCAAATCTGCTGCTGCATTAGCAATCTAGCCTATTTCAGCACAGCGTTCATTCCAAGTATCATCCCGTGACGTTCCTGCCCCCTGTACTGTAACATGTTGATCCATTTCGGTTTACTCACAGCAGATGGTACTGGCCTCCGAAAGAAGGCAGTTTCAACAACCAGAGCATTGTGTTTGTCCACAGTGAGCATGCTGGAACATCTGCGTAGAGAACATAGTAGCTAGAGTCCTTGCGGTCAGACACAAATTAAGGATGGTTGGCCGGTAAACATCCTGTGCTTTAAGGAAATAAAAACATTCCAAACATCACATCATGGTGCTAACGCCTACACAAGTTTACAGGTGCGAGACAGAGGTTTAAACTGGGAAGAAAGATCACTTTTTGCACATTTGCGGAATACAAAAACTTCCCTGAATGTTCCATAGCTGTTAAGCGGCTTTAAACTGAATGAATTGAGTAAGGAGATTTAAACGGACGACTGCCATTCGTGAGCCAGTCAGTATATTAGCTTTCTCAGAAGGGAATTAGCTCTCTCGAAGGGCTCTCAGAGCTTAAAAAAACTCTTTGTGCCATTCCGTTTTTTGGCGTGATGGGACTGGAAGAGGTAGAGTAACACACAATTAAGAATGAGGGTAAATACACTAGGGCTAGGTACTGAAAATTCACAAGTTTGCCATTCATTTCAATTTGTTATCGATTGATTTGTATATAGTATATCAGGTACAGTACTATAGAGGCCAAAACCTGCTAAAATTAGTACTAAATAAACAAATAAAATATATAGATAAATAATTACATGTAATAATAGGAAATATAAAAAAGGAATAAATTACTTGAGAAAAAAAAAACCTCACTTTTTTCTTCATTTATTATTTTCTTTTTAAATTTTATTTATGCATTCATATATTTATTTATTCCCACATGTATTTATTTTTACTTTTCCATGTGCAAATGAGGGAGGTGGTCCTTGCATAGCTCCAGTGGATCACTGTTTGAGAGCTCACATATAGATTTGTCAGTGATATTTATTGTTGGAATTTCATAATAAAGTTTACAGAATGTTAAAGCTGAGACTGTTTCATAGACTAAAAGATAAGTTAATGGGATTTAAGAATCGATATCGGTTCATCAAAAATTAAAATCGAGAAATCTATACTTTAAACCCAGCCCTGAAATACACAATGTGATTTCACAGTCAGTGTGAATGCAAATCAGCTCTCTGGACCGTCCCCGCTGTCTGTGGCCTGCTTAAAGGCCAAACCTCAGATATTTTCTTCTGCGAGTTCGAGAACACTACATCTGAAGTCTTTATCTCTGTTGACAGCAGTCTCTCACACCTCAAAGCCACAGGAACATTAAAACATCTGCCGATCTTCTCATGATGCACAACGGCTAAAATGCAAGCACGCCAATGAGGCTTCGGCGAAGATACGCGTCTACTGCACGGCTCCACGCTTCTCTCCACAATGCCATCCATCTCTGTCACTGAAACAGACACTGAGGAGATTAAAGCACGAAAGGTCCAACACTGTAAGGTTTAAGACTGCCACCTCAGCCCCAGATACAGCAAAGCTTGCCAACGTCCTCTAGATTCAATACATCCGGCCCATTCATCTCTGTTCCAGACCACCGTTTTGTCCGCCTCTTAATGTCAATACTAATAGATAGTAATGCATTTAGATCTTTCCAGTAAGAGGAGAAACTCAGAACCTCAGCAATCCTCTGATAATTATCAAAAAGGGTTGACATTGCAGTACAGTACAGTACAGAATCTGAACATGTCGATTTTATAGTATGGTTAATTTTGTTCTTTTTTTGTTGTTGTAGTAGCCTGACTACAGCTGTCGCAACAATGTAAACAGAGAAAAATACTAACACAGACGTGGTCAACAATGAGATGTGTAGTTTAAAAAAAAACAAAAAAAACAAGGCATATAAATAAAAAGAAACATTATTTTAGCAGTGATTAAAAGACATTAAATGCTTTAAAACTAAAAAAGTTTTTAAAAGTGTGTAAGAAGTTTTATAGTGCATTTGTAGACTTCTGAAACTGGTGTAAAAATCACGAACACACCAAAACTATGCATTTTACGTTGTTTAGGGAGCATTTCGTATTCCACAGACTGTCTAACGCTGCATGGCAGAGATGATATTTATGGCAGGAGGGTGCTGGGGGAGAAAGACAGAAAAAGAGAGTCCCATTGTTGGTCTCAGGAGCTGCAGTATAATTACTGTAGCACATGCGGGGCCTCCGCGAAGATGCCTGGCTGCAGGCCGGGGACCAACTCTCTATACTGATGTCTCCCCGCAGCCCCACTGCACTATGAATGAACTCGCTTTTCCACATGCCTCTTTCTCCTGTTTCCCTCCTCTCTTACTGTCTCTTCTGTACATCTCATTCAGGGGACTCAATAATAAAGAATGTTTCTGCTGGCCTAAGTGGGACTTTCACTTGCCCTGCCAACATTTTCACTGGTCCTACCACAAAGATAAATGAATTAACATGAAAACACACACACGTTGAGTTTCCATGAATATGATTTTTATACTGTACAAACTGTATATTCTATCCCCTAACCATAACAAAAAAAACTTTCTACATTTTTACATTTTCAAAAAACTGATTTATAGTCTGATTTGTAAGCCGTTTTCCTCATGGGGACCAAAAAGAACTATTTCGTATTTTGCTAGCTTTGTGGGGACATTTTGTCCCCATAATGTAGGGTATCTGAACATCACACACACACACACACACATGATCACTTCACAAATTCAGAATTTCCTAAATTTGCCTTGCGCCTTAAGTTAGACTTTACACATCAACGCCAACAACAGACAATAAAAAAAACTCTACATCATACCTTATATCACGTTACAATAACTGTCTGTGATATATACACTAGTTCACATGTATATGCATATTAGTAAATTATTACAAATATTTAAAATATATATTGTTTTGCACTAAATTATATACTGCATTAATAATAACCTATCATGCCCTTTTATAAAGTCTTGATTTTGTTTTTGAAGTGTACTAAAATATGCTTTTATGCTTGATTGTTCAAAAAACACATTCTTTTTCACATATTTTACATTATTACAGCACCTCTGTCTCGAACACGCTGTTTAGTTCCTGTTTCGCTAAAGCCCCTCCTTCCAAAATACGAAATGTGCTGTGACTGGTTAGCTGGCCCGGTGTGTTGTGATTGGAACCGCTTAGCATGTGTTCGGGAATTGTCACGCCCCTTACCATAACCGCGAGTTTCATCTGCTCAAGGGATGAAACGGTATGAAAATTTCATATCACGATTATAGTGACCCAAATTATCACGATTATCAATATCATCACGGTTTTGTTCAAATGAGATGAAAGTGTTCAAAAAGAACTGATGCACACACTGAAAACATTTCAACAAGTTTTATATTTGAAAATCAACAAACAACAAATATAACAAGCAGCTCTATGCACTTTTTTAAGCAAGATTCTATTCTGTGGCATTCCCTTCCTTATAATGACCGTCGTCAATAGCAACGCATCATTATAAGGAAGGGAATGCCACAGAATAGAATCTTGCTTAAAAAAAGTGCATAGAGCTGCTTGGTTTATTTGTTGTTTGTTGATTTTCAAATATAAAACTTATTGAAATGTACCGTTAGTACATTTTATCATGGTTTATCGTGAAACCGGTAATCGTTCCAGATGTAAATATTAAGGATGATGTCAATTTCAAACCAATTCAAGCCTGATTCAGAGTTAAGAATGTTAACAAACAAGAGGATCACCCAGAGCAGATTGAACGCACGGACTTTGCAATGACGGATTTAACTGGACATTTCAGAGTGGTATGTTTTTATTGTAATTTTCTTATACATTTTAGATACTTTAATACAAACAGTAATCGATCACAAAAATCACAGGTTAATTTTTCTAAGGGTGAACAGCCTTACAAAAGCTACTAGAAATAATAAGACATACTTACAAGTTGTGATGTACAAACAGATTGTCCCGACAAAGTGGGAAATGCTCCATTTCAGAAGATTTTGTGCGTAGCCGGCATTGTAGCAGTTCTCCGTAAAAATGCAGCACACAGATAAACGTTGGGGTTATAATGTTCAGGAGCAGCGTTTAAAATAAATTAACCACTCATTCGTCAGCCTTGTTGAAAAAAAAAAAAAAATCAACATGAAAAATAAAAACGCATATTCCGTGAGCGGGGATTATATAAATGAGTAACATTGTGACTTCACAAGATCCGGAAAAAAAGGCTTTAGTCCAAACGAGTCGTTCGTTGTAGTTCTTGGAAGTAAATTCTATTAAATAAAATATTTCCCTTTGGAGTGGACTTTGAGCTTTGCAGATGTTTTTTTATGCTCAAACAGCACCATTACACACTAACTAAAGTTGAAAAAGTGAAAAAGCAAGGACCCCTTTAAATATAAAATATATATATATATAATATATTTTATTAACAAATTAATGTTATTTTTATTTAGTGCAAAACAATATCAATAGGAAAAGATATGTTATAACAAATATTTCCAAGACCAATTGTAGCGATAAAACCTCATCAGTTCAAGCCAGCTACATAACGTTAACGTGGAGACATATTTAAATTAGCAGAATTTTCAATGTTCACAGAAAACCAAATGTTTCAGTTTGCAAGCCACAAAAACACATACACATGATCATCAAGCACAGGATATGGTGACCGCGTAGGACTACACCAAAAACCTATTCTTATTGTTGAGCCCTGCACTCATCTCAATTTCTTTTCCTTCCTCTCTGCAACCTCCAAAAGGACACATTACTATCCCCCTTTGTGTGGGACAGGGAGCCAAAGGCTGGAAGGCAGACTAGAGGATCTCTCCCTTGAGATTTAAGACAGAGTGACACAGCAGACGTGGAGGGGCTGTCAGACGATATCCCTGCTCCTGTCCGGAGAGAGCGTCACAGCTTCTGGATACGACAACGTGTCAGGACAGCCTGTCAGTTGGCATCCGCGGGCTAAAAAATGCTGTTTTACCTATCCATCAGCCCTAAAAATTTAATTTCAATCATCTCACCTCTGCAGTATCTGGTGAGACTGGGATCGAAAGCATTACTAAAATTAAACTCTTCTGCCAAAACCAGAGTCAGAGTTGCCAATCAAAAGCACTGGGATGTAAACCAACAGCTGAAACACTATTTTTTGCTGGCAGTATCAAATGCCTTATGATACGTTTTCAAACTGTGCAGTATTTACCCAAATAGTCAGTGGCCTAAATGCAGTTTAATTGATGTGAGGCTACGCTCTAAAACAGATGCTGGGAATGTTACGCTTGGCTGTCAGTAAAACAGAATGCTAAGATTTTCCTCTTTAGTCAAGGCCCGTGTTTCATGTCTGAAATGCACAGGCTGACCCAGAGCTCTAATGGCCCCCGGGGAGAGTATTCTGCATGTGTCAGCTTATGCCCGAGACACACTTGCTCTGTTAATAATGTCTCTCACTTTGTTCTCGCCTTGCGCAGAGTCTGCTTGGCCCACCAAGGGTTTAGATCCAGTGGGGGTCAGTCTCTTTCATTAGGGCTTCTGCTCTTAATCAGAGTTGGACTTCCATGATAATTAGCCATGACTCAAGTTGACATGAAACACCAGAGGAAACTCAATGGACAGACCAGTCATGTGACCTGACCTCTCCTATGTCTATGTCCATCCGGCAGGACGTTCAAAGGGCAACAGATCAGTGTCAAAAAAAAATGCTGTACAAGTTATGAGACTGACAACCGTGATAACGCTTGAAGATGACCTTAAGAACCATCTGCTGGTGTCTTGATGCGAAATGCACATAGAACAAAGGACAAATCTCTGCCCCATTTCACTTCACAATGGACAAAAACAATCCTTATTTCACAAAACACTGACCAGACCACAAGCGAAACAAAAAGCATCCTACCTGTCCTGTGACTGTTCTTCGTACATTCTCTCCTTGGCTTCCTTAAAGAGGCGGATTGCTCTTTTGGATTTCTTCATCAGGCTGTCGATGTACACTTTGAAATAGTCATTCTCGCTTAGCTGAGTAAGTCTCTGGTTCTCCTCGTATTTGCACAGAATCAGCCTCAGGTGCTGGTAAGTGTCAGGTAAAATATCCAGGATGTACGGAGGACTGTTCTTTAGCTGTAGTCTGGGGTTCTGACATAACCTCACCTAAAAAAACACACACACACACTGTCAGCTTAGAAAAATCAACTCCTCTTCACTGAGGACACACTACACAGCCATTTTCACTAAACAATTCAGTCTGAGTAAAGAACCATTCAAAAGGTATAAATTAACTGTACCAGGACTAAAAACCTTCAGGTCTCAGTCCAATAATTAGCACAACAGACTAGTCAAGAGAAAATGAAATGCTTGCACTTTGTAACACAAATCATGATCACCACACTGTGTACAGAACTCTGTATACAATAAAGTATTTCATTAGTAATGAAATATAAAGATGGACTTGTATAAATTATATAAAATCACAAAGTATTGCATATATAAAATAGAACGATACATAGATAGATAGATAGATAGATAGATAGATAGATAGATAGATAGATAGATAGACGATGGATGATAGAACGACAGATAGATAGAACGATAGATAGATAGAACGATAGAAAAATAGAATGATAGATAGATAGACAGATAGATAGATAGACGGATGGATGATAGAACGATAGATAGAACGATAGAACGATACATAGATAGATAGACAGACAGATGAATGATGGAACGATAGATAGATAGATAGATAGATAGATAGATAGAACGATAGATAGACGGATGGATGATAGAACGATAGATAGATAGAACGATAGATAGACGGATGGATGATAGAACGATAGATAGATAGAACGATAGATAGACGGATAGATGATAGAACGATAGATAGATAGAACGATAGATAGACGGATGGATGATAGAACGATAAAACGATAGATAGATAGAATGATAGATAGAATGATAGATAGATAGATAGAACGATAGTCAGATAGATAGATGGATGGATGATAGAACGATAGATAGACAGATAGATAGATAGACAGATAGATGGATGATAGAACGATAGATAGATAGACGGATGATAGAACGATAGATAGATAGATGATAGAACGACAGATAGATAGAACAATAGATAGATAGAACGATAGAAAGATAGAATTACAGATAGATAGACAGATAGATAGACAGATAGATAGACAGATAGATAGACGGATGGATGATAGAACGATCGATAGAACGATAGATAGACGGATGGATGATAGAACGATAGAACAATAGAATGATAGATAGATAGATAGATAGACAGATAGATAGATAGATAGATATAGATAGATAGATGGATGATAGAACGATAGATAGATAGACAGATGATAGAACGATAGATAGATAGATGATAGAACGACAGATAGATAGAACAATAGATAGATAGAACGATAGAAAGATAGAATGATAGATAGATAGACAGATAGATAGATAGACGGATGGATGATAGAACGATAGATAGAACGATGGAACGATACATAGATAGATAGACAGACAGACAGACAGAAGGATGATAGAACGATAGATAGATAGACAGACGAAAGGATGATAGAACGATAGATAGAACGATAGATAGATAGAAAGACAGACAGAAGGATGATAGAACGATAGATAGATAGATAGACGGATGGATGGATGATAGAACGATAGATAGAACGATAGATAGAACGATAGATAGATAGATAGAGACAGATGGATGATAAAACAATAGATAGAACGATAGACAGACAGACGGATGGATGATAGAACGATAGAACGATAGATAGATAGATAGATAGATAGATAGATAGATAGATAGATAGATAGATAGATAGATAGATAGATAGATAGATAGATAGATAGATAGATAGACGGATGGATGATAGATAGATAGATAGATAGATAGACGGATGGATGATAGAACGATAGATAGATAGATAGATAGACAGACGGATGATAGAACGATAGATAGATAGAGACAGATGGATGATAAAATGATAGATAGATAGACAGACGGATGATAGAACGATAGACAGACGGATGGATGATAGAACGATAGAACGATAGATAGATAGATAGATAGATAGATAGATAGACGGATGGATGATAGATAGATAGATAGATAGACGGATGGATGATAGAACGATAGAACGATAGATAGATAGATAGATGATAGAACAATAGATAGATAGAGACAGATGGATGATAAAATGATAGATAGATAGACAGACGGATGATAGAACGATAGACAGACGGATGGATGATAGAACGATAGAACGATAGAACGATAGATAGACGGATGGATGATAGATAGATAGACAGATAGATAGACGGATGGATGATAGAACGATAGATAGATAGACAGACGGATGATAGAACGATAGATAGAACGATAGACTGACAGACGGATGGATGATAGAACGATAAAACGATAGATAGAACGATAGATAGAACGATAGATAGAACGATAGATAGAACGATAGATAGATAGATAGATGGATGATAGAACGATAGATAAAACGATAGATAGATAGATAGATAGATAGATAGATAGATAGATAGATAGATAGATAGATAGATAGATAGATAGAACGATAGATAGAACAATAGATAGATAGATAGATAGATAGAACGATAGATAGATAGATAGAACGATAGATAGATAGATAGATAGATAGATAGATAGATAGATAGATAGATAGATAGATAGACAGAAAGACGATGATAGATAAATAGATAGATAGATAGATAGATAGATAGATAGATAGATAGATAGATAGACAGAAAGATAGATAGATAGACAGACGGATGATAGAACGATAGACTGACAGACGGATGGATGATAGATAGATAGATAGATAGATAGATAGATAGATAGATAGATAGATAGATAGATAGATAGATAGATAGATAGACGGATGATAGAACGATAGACTGACAGACGGATGGATGATAGAATGATAGATAGATAGATAGATAGATAGATAGATAGATAGATAGATAGATAGATAGACGGATGATAGAACGATAGATAGATAGATAGACAGAAAGATAGATAGACAGATAGATAGATAGATAGATAGATAGATAGATAGATAGATAGATAGATAGATAGATAGATAGATAGATAGATAGATAGACAGACGGATGATAGAACGATAGATAGATAGAGACAGATGGATGATAAAATGATAGATAGATAGACAGACGGATGATAGAACGATAGACAGACGGATGGATGATAGAACGATAGAACGATAGATAGATAGATAGATAGATAGATAGATAGATAGATAGATAGATAGATGGATGGATGATAGATAGATAGACGGATGGATGATAGAACGATAGAACGATAGATAGATAGATAGATGATAGAACAATAGATAGATAGAGACAGATGGATGATAAAATGATAGATAGATAGACAGACGGATGATAGAACGATAGACAGACGGATGGATGATAGAACGATAGAACGATAGAACGATAGATAGACGGATGGATGATAGATAGATAGACAGATAGATAGACGGATGGATGATAGAACGATAGATAGATAGACAGACGGATGATAGAACGATAGATAGAACGATAGACTGACAGACGGATGGATGATAGAACAATAAAACGATAGATAGAACGATAGATAGAACGATAGATAGAACGATAGATAGATAGATAGATAGATGGATGATAGAACGATAGATAAAACGATAGATAGATAGATAGATAGATAGATAGAACGATAGATAGAACGATAGATAGATAGATAGATAGAACGATCGATAGATAGATAGATAGATAGATAGATAGAACGATAGATAGATAGATAGATAGATAGATAGATAGATAGATAGACAGAAAGACGATGATAGATAGATAGATAGATAGATAGATAGATAGATAGATAGATAGATAGATAGACAGAAAGATAGATAGATAGATAGACAGACGGATGATAGAACGATAGATAGAACGATAGACTGACAGACGGATGGATGATAGAATGATAGATAGATAGATAGACAGAAAGATAGATAGACAGATAGATAGATAGATAGATAGATAGATAGATAGATAGATAGATAGATAGATAGATAGATAGATAGATAGATAGATAGCTTTCGCTACAATGTATCAAACAAACGTTTCCAAACAAGAAACTTCATGGAAAAGTATCATTTAACGCGTGAGAGCAGAGGAAACACTGTTGCGTCATCGGCAGGAAGACTGTAAACACACTCAGGACACTTACTACTTTGTCCATGAGTTTCCATGTCTTCTCTACGGTCCGGCGGTCCGCGGCCGCCTGTTTGGGGGGTCCGACAGCGTCCTGGATGGCGTCAATAATGCCTAAAATACGGCCTTTCCTATTGTTAGGTGGGCGTCCACTGAGAGCAGTTGCCATTTTCTGCACACTGTAACATACAAAAATGTTGAAGGCAACAAAAACACATGTGGGCAGATATGTGACAGTATAAAGGAACTGTACCACAGGACTGATAACCTTTTATATCAGGCCAGCGATTAGTACAAACAGACAAATTAAGATGCTTGCACTCTGTAACCCATTTAATAGCACCGATTACATTGGTGAACATGCGTTTGTATATTGTATAACGTATCATACACAAATACAACTATAATTAAAGGTTCGTGTAAATGTATGAACGAGATTTGTCTGTCTCACACACATCATGATCACCAAACATGTAAACAAATAAATAAATAAATAATTGAATCCCATTATAAAACTTTTTTTAAGCATGCAGTTTGTTTTAGTGGGCTGTCTAAGCAGTGCCCATTTAGCTGGGAATAATTTGGGATGAAACTGTTTAAAACCCACCCTGCAGAAATACAAGATTACTGTGTTGCACTTTTTAAGAGAGCATGTAACAAAATGCGTCGTAGTTAGAAACACAACTTGATCTTCAAAGACTATAACAACTAATTAGCCAGAGCAGGGATCTTAAATTCACTGTAAATTGCTCTTTTGTATCATCTAAAAACTCCAGACTTACTGCGGCAAAAGGAAAACAGTGTAGCTGCCAATACAGGGAATGTCAGAATTCCTTAGTTGAGGCTTTAGGGAGGTCCCCACAACAAATTACAACAAAAGCAATAAAAACAGAGCGCCAATGCCAGAAAACTGTTACATCTCTGCCTAGATGTTCAACAACTAGAAGCGGCTCGTCCGTATCCTCACGCAGAATCCGCTTAAACGCAGTACAATCCCGCTTTTCTCGCTGCCTGATATGGTCGTGACACTGCTCGGTTAAAAATCAGTACTGGAACAAGAAGCAGCGAAAGCAACAGGGAGGAGCCGAGTGGGCGGAGCCGATGAAGCAATCGCTCTCAAGTGGCCAATCAGAAGGCGCGAACGTCCTCAGCGGTGACGGAGTTCTCCAATCGCCAATTGGAGTTGAGACTTTAAGTGCATACTTAATATTTCCGTAAATGAAGAGGCAATGAAATCGTGCAAAGCGTTTTGTAGGTTGTTCCTATTGTGCAAATTGTATATTCAGTCATCTTCACTTTCTCCGATGGAAACAAGTCGTATGGCAAGCCGTTTTAGCATTTATACCGTCTAGAATAGATAGCCTAACTTAAATCTTTGTATATTTTTTTATTACTAGTACCTAATCCAATATTGACTAGTATATTTTCATTTTAATTACTTCTTTGTCACTGGTAACAATTGGAATAGAAAGCCTAGTAATAACACATATAGCCTAAATATGTACCAATAAAGATTTAATAGACATTAGGTAGTACCAGCAATAACTACTAGTCAGAAGTGAATAGATGTTCGATCCTCAGATTCCCATTCAATTGCAAAAAAAAATTGTTAGTAGTCTAACAGAATTGTTGAATTGGTAAAGTAACTGGTTGCAAAGTAGTGGGTACACTAGATCAATTGGTGTATAAACAATTTTCACTCAAAAATTGCTAGTGAATTTAACAAACAACACTGAACTAAATGTAAAATTCTGAAGTAGAAAAAAGAAAATATTTTTTTCTTGTACAACTTTAATTTACAACTTTAAAAAGAATGTTTACAGTGTACTAGCATATAATGAATAAATAAATAAGTAGGTTAAAAATGTAGATATGCCTACAAGCTAGTTTAAAAGAATAAATGTTAAAATGGCTTTCCACACAAGTCCCGTTGTTTAGGTGCCCTAAAACCACGTGGGCCATTGGCGGAACATTTTGTTTTGCTCCTTTAATAAGAAATGTCTTGATCTTCCTCTTCTACATGTTCTGTCTTCCTCTCTTTCAGCTTTATTTCATCTTATTCATGTTTGCATTCTTAGCATGAAAAGCCTGGAAATATCAGGAATTTTCATTTTGATTTCTAGGCCTCTAAGTTTCTTAGTTTTGTATTTGAAGACTTGTTTTGTTTGTGAACAGTGCATGTTTTTGAAAGGATTTTTTGACAGATGCTATTGAATCGCAATGTCACAGTCTGGCTTTCAATTTATAATCATATTTACGGGCGTATCATATCCAATTTTGTGAATATAAACAATATAAGGCCTTTTCGATCTTTCAGATTAGCATTCCACTCATCCTTCGAGACCAGCTACATATGGATTTCCTATTCTACTCTTCAACAGAAAACTCACTGTGAAACCTAATATAGTTACAAGAATGAGTGATGCTCTACAGAACCTGTGTCAAAATGTGAAACTGTGAGGTCAAACCACTACATAAACATGGTATAAGCACTCAACAAGGAAACAGGAAGCAGCAAAAACAATGAAACATCTTTGCACCTCAAGACACACCAGAATATCCTTACGAAAAAGAGGTTTATTCAAGTGCTATTGGTATACATTTACACAAAAAAAAATACTTTCAGTCTACTTTGTATACTTCTCAGAAGCACACTTTATGTACTTCTCAGAAATATACTTCAATTTGCACTTAAGTATACTTGACTTGTACTGACAGAAAAGTGTAAGTATATTTGGTTTATACTTGTCCACAAACTTTTGATCAAGATATACTTCAAAGTAAAATTAAGTATTGTAACTAAGTACACTTGGCTTGTAGCAAAGACTTTATATATAGGAAGACGGTGCACTCCAATTACTTATGAATGGGAAAAAGTGCAACGGCCAATATGGCGAATAAGCCCCGCCTTCTAAATGAAAGAGCTAATTGTTGATTAGTAAAATCATCGCACTGTAGCTGCCGTTAGAAGCTCTAGTTGCTTTAGAAACAGGCAGTGTTCTGTGACGTGCATTTAGGACTGCACAGCATGCCCATTAGCCTTGTCCAGGCTGAAAAATGCTGGGGTTTTTTTCATAATTCGAGCGTTTAGAAACAACATTTATGAGATGGTTGTTGTCAGATTTCTATGGAAGCCCGTTAGCCCGTTTCCGCCACTAAATAAAAAAATTAAAAGAGTAATTGCGACTTTTTATCTCAGAATTGTGACTTTTTTTCTCACAATTGCGAGTTATAAAGTCAGAATTCTGAGATATAAACTCGCAATTGCGTGATATAAAGTCTTAAAGACTTTAATCTTTAATCTTTAACTCTTTTAATTTTTTTATTTAGCGGCGGAAACGGGCTTCCATAGATTTCACTGGTGATTTTAAATATGAAATTTAATCGTAAGCTTGGCAAACAGTTTTGGAAAACTTGATATTTCCTCTTTCAAAGAGATAGGAGCTGCACTTGCATGCCTGAGAGGCGTTTCAAAGATGGCCACCGAGTGAAATGACTTTTTGCTTGTAGTTGTGTTTACTTTTTTGATTGAGTAGCTATTAAATACTTTTTACACATAGTTTACCATACTGTCTTATAAACTTACATTGTTGAAAATATTGATTTATAATGAAAACAGATATGTTCCTAATTCTGAGTATCTGAAGTTTTGTGTAGGGTAGTCCACTGCTAGTGTATATAGGAATTGACTTCAAATCTACTTTACGCTTTCCTCGCCACTGACTGAATTTTCCGGCCATCTTGCGAGCACCTTTGCGGTCGATATGCGCCCTCGATGAGCACTTTTGCACTGATGCGGGCTCTGCAGCGGACTTCTTCCTAACAGTCAAAGTGTCGTTACGTCACGAAAGTGCAGACTCGTAGGAAGACCGCAAGGATTTAGGGTGCCATTTGGGACAGGGCCAAAATTACTTATGCAAATGTAAAACAACACGATCATCAAACATTAAACAGCAAATAAATCAAATGGAAAGATTTAAAGGTATTTCAAGTATAAAAAATGTATACCTAAATAGGAACATACTTAAAGTGCAAAAATA
Organism: Rhinogobio ventralis; assembly: GCA_039654625.1. Taxonomy (NCBI): domain Eukaryota; kingdom Metazoa; phylum Chordata; class Actinopteri; order Cypriniformes; family Gobionidae; genus Rhinogobio; species Rhinogobio ventralis. The sequence goes on from CM077215.1 coordinate 4,881,837, forward strand.
ATATATACATAGTAAACTATATAAGTATGATGTTCTGTTTACTTAAAGAAAACTTTTATGTATACTTGCAGTATAAAACTACTAAATAAACTAGTAGTTTACTGAGAGCCAAAGTGTACTATCATAAACTAAAAGAAATGTACTACAAGCATTAAAATAGTAAACTACTAGTATACTTATAAGTTCACTTGTAGCACAGATGCAGTACAAATGAGAAACGTAGTTGTGAACTAGTTGTGTACTTAAAGTTTACTATACTGTTACACTTATAGTACACTTAAACGTATACTTTTTATGTACTAAAGTGGGCCAATTTAGTCCCAAGCAGTATTGAAATAGTACACTTACAAGTTTACTACTAGTACATTGATATTAGTATACTTACTAAATAATGTATACTTAAAAATATACTTGAACATTACTTAAGTATACTTAATAAAATGAACTTGAAGTATACTTGTTTTTCGTAAGGGTATGCACACACAACAGAATGGTTTATAGAGATGATTTAACATAATGGTCTGATAATGGTTCAATCTGTCAATCAGTAGCGGAAATCAGAAATTTAAGACATGACTCATTTAACCGAGAACCAAGGTCTTTAATGTATCCAGAAAATGCTCAGACATGTTTGGATTAAATTAAGCTATTCATGTGGTTAGTATATATCCCTTCTACTTTAAATTTTCTTTTTTTTAGAAAATCACCCAAAAAATCTGTTACTTTTCATGAATGAAAGAAAATATCATATCATCCCGGATTGTAGGTACCGTCTGATGACAAATTTGAAATTTTTAACTTGCCCCAATCTGCAGCGAAGCACCATGGATGATGTTTGTAATGAGAATGGGGGTCCCTGGGGCCATGACCAGGAGGTCACACGATACAGCGCAGTGCTTATTAAAGCACAACGCTCTCAGTTCCACTTCCATGACACTACACACACACACACAGGAAATGTGATCCAATGTCTCCCGGGCATATCTTTCAGCAAAGAAAGAACAGCAGATAGAGAAAAAGGAGCAATGGAGTTGCACAAGATGAACAATCATATCATTACAGGGTCTGATGATGGGTCTTTCTACTTAATGCACATTATGACTCATTCTTTATGCCTCAAATATTTCAGAACGACTCTAAACATGTTTTAGATGTTTAATAAATAAATTATACATATATGGTGTGTATATAAGTCAATAAGTGTGTGTGTGTGTGTGTGTATGTGTGGCCTGGTAAACCCTACGTTATGGACATTTTTTGGTCCCCATGAGGAAAACAGCTTATAATTCATACTAAGTGATGTTTTTTGAAAATGTAAGAATGCAGAATGTTTCCTGTGATGGGTAGGTTTAGGGGTAGGGTTAGTGTAGGGGGATAAAATATACACTTTGTACAGTATAAAAAACATTATGTCTATGGAAAGTCCCCATAAAACATGAAAACCCAACATGTGTGTGTGTGTGTGTGTGTGTGTGTATGTGTGTGTGTGTGTGTGTGTGTGTGTGTGTGTGTGTGTGTGTGTACACACACATATATACACATACACTGCCGTTCAAAAGTTGGGATCGATAAGTATTTTGATGTTTTTAAAAGAAGTTTCTTCTGCTCACCAATGCTGCATTTATTTGATTAAAATACAAAACAAACAGAAATACTCTGAAATATTATTGCAATTTAAAATAACTGTTTTTTATTTGAATATATTTCAAAATGTAATTTATTTTTGTGATGCAAAGATGAGCATTCCAAGATAAATGCAGTTTCTATTCATCAAAGAATCCTGAACAAAAATTGTACACAACTGTTTTCAACATTGATAATAATAATAATAATAATAATAAATGTTTCTTGAGCAGAAAATCGTCATATTAGAATGATTTCTGAAGAATCACGTGACACTGAAGACTGCAGTAATGATGCTGAAAATTCAGCTTTGCATCACAGAAAATATAAAATATATTCAAATAAAAAAGTTATTTTAAATTGTAATAATTTGTAATAATATTTCACAATATTACAGGGTTTTTTTGTGCAAATTTTTTGCAATAAATGCAGCATTGATAAGCATAAGAGACTTATTTTAAAAACATTAAAAATCTTACCGATCCCAAAGTTTTGAACAGCAGTATGTGTATATATGTATATATATAGACAGACATATAAATGATAATTAAGTCATATATCATATATGTGACCCTAGACCACAAAACCAGTCATAAGGGTCATACATTATACATCAAGCTGAATAAATAAGCTTCCCATTGATGTATGATTTGTTAAGATAGGACAATATGTGTCCGAGATACAACTATTTGAATATCTGGAATCTGAGGGTGCAAAAAAAAATCTAAATATTGAGAAACTCGCCTTTAAAGTTGTCCAAATGAAGTCCTTAGCAATGCATATTACTACTAATAGTACAATTTTATATATATTTACAGTATGAAATTTACAAAATATCTTCATGGAACATGATCTTTACTTAACATCCTAATGATTTTTGGCATAAAAATTTTTTTTTGATAATTTTGACCCATACAATGTATTGTTGCATGGCTATTGCCACAAATATACCCGTGCGACTTATGACTGGTTTTGTGCTCCAGGGTCACATATATTCAATAAATATTAAAAACTCACCATATTCTCAGTATGATTTTACAGGATGTAAAGCGATTGTTAAGTTATGCTTGAAAGGTCAACATAACTGATTTCCTCTCAAAAGTATCGGACGGTCAGCATAATATCTTGCTTCACTGTTAGAATGTGACCCTGCTTTCGATTTCCCTTTTTCTGACCTATGGAGGTCAAGTATGTGATAATAGTTTAGAGGGGAGGAGGCAAAAGAGCTCTGGTCAGTCAATAACCCCCATCAGTAAGTTCAACCATTAATAAAAACATACAAACAGAAAGTAACAATCAATACCATATCAGTTCACAAATCGTATCTGTCTCAACCAAACGAATACATTGCACCGCATGGACTTTGGCACAGTACGCTGAATAATGAAAAATATCATCTGCATGTTTATGAGTTGTTTCATGAGTCATTATTTCTCTGTTATGACTAAGCACACTTCTGTATTTCAGAGCAAGTCTTTCAGGATGTATGTGGCCTAATAATGTGAAACGTGACAGTGACAGACTGTATTGTATAACAGGCTTCACAACAGAGGTGTGGAGGTTCACAATGAATCAAGATTATCAGAATTGTCTCATTGTTTCGATGACGATATTGTTTTTGGCTGCAGTGATGTCATCGAGTGTTGCAAAATAATTCCCAGGGTGTTTGCTGAGATGTAAAATTATGAAACAAATTCAGTAGCTTTCCATACAGGAAGCTGTATAGCATGGAGTTAATTCAATCAGGGAGTTATCATGCGTGCCAGTGTGTGTTCAGTTCAGGGAATGTAAATGGCCTCATTGTGCCCACAGGAATGGCCGAGGGGCATTTGGCTTCAGAGCAGCCTGATAGTAAAGAGAGTATTATGCCTGTGCTCGACTTATCTGTGCCTACTTAACTTCCACTGTAGCTCATTTCTAGCGGTTCCAAGCACATTCAGATTGGTTTTGATGATTGACTAGGTCTAGGACTATCAGTCCTGGCCATTTGCTCAAGACCTCTGCTGCAAAAACATACCGGATTAACCCTTTAAACCCTCTAGAGTTGTTTTTTTCTGAGTGACATACACTAAAGTCATAACTTTTGGGGAATATATTACATTAAAAGACAAAATAACTTTCTTATTTGACATGCAATAACTCAGGAAGCAAATAAGGTAGGAGGAAAATTCCTGAAGTTCCACTACATGTGAGCTGAATCTTAAAGGAGTAGTTCACTTCAGAATTAAAATTTGAAACCCTTATTCCTCGTCTGGGATAATGTCGAGCTCTTTGAATCTGCATTGAAACGGCAATTTGGACCTTCAAACCATTGTACCCCATTGAAGTATACTATATGGAATGTTTTCCTCAAAAACTAAAAATTTTTTTGACTGAAGAAAGAAATACATCTTGAATGACGTGGGGGTGAGTAAGTTATCTGCAAATTTAAATTCTGAAGTGAACATCTATTTTGTGTTGATCAATGCAGTAGTTTTAAAAAATATGATTATTCTTTTTTTCGTAGCCAGGTGGCCCCGCGGACGGTACACTCCGGTTTAGAGTGACTACTCAGCACTCGTTAAGCTTAGGTGCATTAAAAAGCAGCGTTTATAAGATTTAAAATGATACCTATTTTTCATTGATCAAGCAAGTGGTTATGAAGTTACAGGACAACTACTTTTTGTTTGACTATGGCGCCCCCGATGGCCCGGTACCAGGCTGCTCAGAGTTTAACAGGTTGTGGTCCAGATGGTTTTTGGAACGTGTTAGCTGGGTTCTTACTGGTCTAAGATGGTCTACCAGCCCAGCCAGGTCACTATGTCAGGCCAGCTGGGCCAGCTACCATGTTCTGGATTTTTCCAGTAGGGAAGTCATGTGTCTTGATTTGAACAGTCTGGATACAGTCTTCAAAAAGCTCACTTCTGATTCCTAAAGTTGGACATAAAGTTTAGCTATTTGTTCTGGTAATGGTATAGTAAACAAAGACTTCGGCACACAAATACAAATATCCGGCCCAGACAGTCTAAGCCCTGCCAGGACAGGAGATTGTTACCCACTATTTTTCTCTGACAATAGAGTTTCCTGAGGCCACAACTATTAGCTTTGCTAAAATTAACTTTTTAGACACACAGATTCAATTTTTAAAACATATAAGCATCAATATTAATCTAACCCTTCAGTAATTTGATCTGAACTGTCTTTTTTCTGAAATATCTTTCTGTCGTTCTTCTTGGTTGATGTCAGGCTGTGTATCCACAGCGATGCCCATGGCAACAGAGCTATATAAAGATTCATGAAAGGCTGTGGTGCTCAGATAAGACATAGGAGTTCTGTCAGAGAGGAAACAGCTAAAGATGAGAAACAATCCAGTCAACCAGAAAACCACACAACCTCTAATCTGTGCTGCAGCTGGTCTTTGAGCTACTTTGCACCGAACTTATTCACCCACACACACACATAAACAGATATGCACATGTAAACACAGGACTTGCTCTGTGGCCTCGCAATGAGATCACATAACTGCACCATCATCGCCATCGTCTACATTCATGAACCCAGGCCCGGATTAACACAGTGTAGTGCCCTAGGGTGACCACATTTGAAGTGCAACCCCCTCATATCTTCTTTCTATAAACTTTGGAAGCCAAAATCGAAATCAAAAATAAAATAAGATTAATATCACAGCCATAAAGTGTAACCAGACAAAAAATTTGTTTAGTTCTCTTGGCCATCGTCACTCATTAAACTGGGATTGTCGTGTTGTAGCTCCGCGTGGGAGAGCTGAGCTCTCTCTCTCTCTCTCTCTCTCTCTCAGAGACAAATGGTTTAATATTATCTCATATAGAAACGGCTGGCAAAGATAGAATTTGCAAGATAACATCTATATAGCAATAATAAATAGTAGGCCAAGTCTATTTTCTTAATTTCCCCAGTACCGACAGCAGAACTGATAGCGTCAGTTGACCCAATCACAATTCTTTATATATTTTATATTCTCTCTGTATATATTGTATCTTTAACTGTTCATTTTGTATCTGCATCTCTTCCAGCAAAATAATATATATACAAAATATTTTAAAGGTCTAGTCATTATCTTAATCACTTGGTGCAGCCCTATTGGCAGGAGCCCCAGGGCACTCGCCCAATCCCGTCTACGGATAATCCGGCCCTGCATGACCCAAACCCTGATTCATTTATTCTTAAAGAAACAGTTTACCTAAAGTCCTTTACTCACATCATTCCAAAACCATATGACTTTCCTGGTGGCTTGTTTCCATCCAATTATAATAAATAGGGATGAATAAAGCTTTCAAAAAAGCACAAAACACCATAAAAAATCATTAAAATGGTCAATACATCTTATGCACCTTCTGAAACTATGAAATTCGTATTAAAAAGAATCAAAAACAGTCAGATTGAAAATACTTTTAGCCATCCAGCCTCCATACTCAAGGGGCAATACAGTTACATTTAAAAGTCTGTGTTATTTTTCATGTTTTTCAAGTTTCTATAAACATACTAGGTGCATCCAAAATTGCATCCTGTCCAAGTATGTACTACATCTGATGAGGAACAAACTTTTTTTCTTTTTTTTACGTTTGAATGAAATTCAGTCACGGGCCAATGGGGCTAAAAGCACACCTTAAAATGTGCTTTTCACTACTCACTTAATGTATGATTGAAGAAAAAAAAAATATTTTTGTATTGAAAATTGATGGAGCAACAGATTTTGTGTGAAAATAAATCATAAAAGTGGTTTATTTTGTTTAAAAATCTTCTAAATGTATGAGGTGGCGAGGTGGGCCTTTTACCCCATAGACACACGGGGCAAAACCAGCATGGGGCAAAAGACACACAGTACTGATACTAATACTTCAGCTAAAATAATATGTTTTTAGTAATGTCTAAGTCCTTGTTTAAAATAACCACTTTAGCAAAGTTTGTACTATTTTCTGTTTATTTTAATAAATAAAATATATTTTTTTCAATAAATATACTGTCATTAAAATATGTTACTATAAAAATAAATTTTAAAAATACAGAAACAAAATTATTTTAAAAAGTAAAGATTCTGAAAGCATTGAAGGAGATACTAATTTAATATAGAACTACATTAGTAACAATAAATTATATTTTATTATATGATATTATTATCATCATATTTTTAAATATGATGGGTTCATTATAAATATGGTGATTATCTCTAAGGTGGACACCCAACTAAATATATGATATTTACCATCTGAATCTAACTATGTCATGTCAGCAAATGGAAAAGTCAGCTAACTATTTATTATCATGTTAATTATTTTTCAGGTGCAGGTGTGCCTATTACCCCAATTATAATCCTTTTAGATATTCTTCCGTTATTGAAAAACTGTTGCTTTAATTAGCTTGAAAATCAAGAAGACCTTTGTCTCAAAATATATTCAATTATTTTAGCGATTCTCACCTTAAATCTACAACATTTAAAAAAAAAAATCAAATATTAGATCACTGCAAAATCAACTTCATGGATCAGCCAAATTTCCACATGCATCTTGAAAAGCGGATGTTTTGGAAAGTGATACAGCATATTTTTGTGCCATCTAGTGGTTTAGGGGCACCTTTTACCCCATGGAGCCTTTAGCCCTGTTGTACCCTACTACATACACCATATTGTAATGTGTATGACGTCACATCAAAGTACAGCAAGAGCGATTTGAAAGCATACAGAGCCGACTGGGTACCCAGACAACCCAGTGTCTGGGTACCCAGATCCTGGGTCAGACGTAACAACCCAGTGTTTAAGTAGTTTTTGTTTAACCCAGATCCTGGGTCAGGTGTAACAACCCAGTGTTTAAGTAGTTTTTGTGTTACTCAGATCCTGGGTCAGACATAACAACCCAGTGTTTAAGTAGTTTTTGTTTAACCCAGATCCTGGGTCAGACATAACAACCCAGTGTTTAAGTAGTTTTTGTGTTACTCAGATCCTGGGTCAGACGTAACAACCCAGTGTTTGGGTAGTTTTTGTTTAACCCAGATCCTGGGTCAGATGTAACAACCCAGTGTTTGGGTAGTTTTTGTGTAACCCAGATCCTGGGTCAGACGTAACAACCCAGTGTCTGGGTAGTTTTTGTGTTTCTCAGATCTTGGGTCAGACATAACAAACCCAGTGTTTGGGTAGTTTTTGTGTAACCCAGATCCTGGGTCAGACGTAACAACTCCGTGTCTGGGTAGTTTTTGTGTTACCCAGATCCTAGGTCAGTCGTAACAACCCAGTGTTTAGGTAGTTATTGTGTTACCCAGATCCTGGGTCAGACGTAACAATCCAGGGGTTGAGTTATTTAATGCAGGCTTTTTGTGACCTCTTCAGAAGAGAGCAGTGCAAGGATGTTAAAATATGTTCTCAGAGCTGTTCACTGATTGTTTATGCACAGCATATTTCGGCTACAAGTGAAACTCACATCCTGGGTCAGACGTAACAAGCCAGTGTTTAGGTAGTTTTTGTGTTACCCAGATCCTGGGTAAGACGTAACAACCCAGTGTCTGGGTAGTTTTTGTGTTATTCAGATCCTGGGTCAGATGTAACAACCCAGTGTTTGGGTAGTTTTTGTGTAACCCAGATCCTGGGTCAGACGTAACAACCCAGTGTCTGGGTAGTTTTTGTGTTACCCAGATCCTGGGTCAGGATGAAGGAATGAAGGAAATATCATGCAAACCAGTGGTTGTGTGGAGTATTTTATTAGAGAGAAGAAGCTAGTATTATAATAAAAATGAATCAACCCATTATGCTAGGTTAAAAAACAACCCAATTTGCTGGGTAAAGTTAACCCATCATGTGTTCTGTCCTATATTTACCCAGTCCGTGATTTTTAAAGTGTATATAGTAGGGAAGTGTGCATATTCGGACATGGGGTTTGATTTTAACAAACCTGTTTTTCATCAAAACGTTGCTTTGCCATGACAGTAGGTGACCTGAAAGAAAAAAACTGACCATAAAAGAATACATTTACAACACTTTTTAAATTTTAAAATGCTATATTAAGTATAAACATTGTATTGTTTGAACGACCCCATGCACAGTAGCAACATTGATTGAGTTTAATGACTGAGTTTGTGACGGGGCTAATAGCAATCATTATTTTTGTGATTTCATTTAAAATTAGATTTACCTTTAAATGTTCTCTTATGGCTTTAGCCTGTAAAATCTTTTTTTTTTTTTTTAATTGACAGTGTCAGACATGGTGACACACTAACCAAAACTCCTTCCCTGCAATCTGACCTTCAGATATTTTTCTCCTGAGGTATCCATGCCGAGCTTTTGACCATGACAGGAAGTGGCAATGACGTTGTTAGGATGCGTGGGCCGCCCTTACATCACCAGCGTAATATTTATCCCACTCTTCTCCTGAAATCACAGAGACGCAAGAGCCAGAAGAATGCGAACACTCAGGAAATGGCATCTGCGAGGAGGAGGAGGGCCTGCTGTTGCACCATCGTCCTTAAAAGGAAGCAGCACTCCATTCCCAAACACAGAGTTCTGGATCCACTGTTGTGAAATGTGACTCCCTCGCAGTCTGACACGGGACACACAACTCCACTTTACCAATTCCAGATTAGACTCTGGGATAAATCTGGAATGTGTTCAAGAAATTGACAGTTAGTTAAAGGACTAGTAAAGTTCAAACTATGTCTAAATGAAGTTAAAAAGTAAAAAGTATTGTTCTTGTACTTTTTAAGAAAGATGTGGCTATAGCTTGATTTCAATTGAATCCAACAGAGTTTGATGTTAGCATGTTGCTAAGCTAACAACTCTAATAAGCATAAAATAACACATAGCACATAGCACAAAATATCAGTTTTCATGTGGGTTTTTGTAGGGAAGATATTCAGAATATTTCTGAACAACCTCTAACACCAAGTATGAGCAATAGTAATAGTAATGCTTGCTCTAACTAGCAGTGTTGTTATTGCTAACTAAAACTAAAACTACTTAAAAAAAAATAAGTTATTTGTTATTGTTAATTGAAATAAAGTTGAAATAAAATATAAACATTAAATGAACAACTTAAACTAGTTAAATAACTGAAAAAAAATAAGTTTTAAATTAAAATGAATTAAAAGAATTAAAATGACTAAAACATAAACTGAAATAAACATTAAAGCTAAATAGAAATATAAACATTTGTAAAATGACAAAAGGACATAACAAAATGACAAAACATTTAAATGAAAACTGAAAATATAAAAATAAAGGCTAATTAAAGTATGAAAAAATACTATAATAGTATTTATAAAACAGTTCCAGTCCTTGATTCTGATTGGTCAATAGCTTTGTTTTATTCCTTAGCAACCACTCTTAGCAGTGTAACAATGTGAAAATATGTTTATTGTTCATTGAAGCTTACTGTATTATGTAGAAGAGTATTGTGAGAGAAAGAGAGAGCGATCGAGTGAACGAGTTTATTACCTGCATTCAGATTTAGCATTTTCCTTCAGATCAGTCCTATCGTTCATAATAACAGTCCGCTGCGATATCTTCTCCTTTTAACAGTTAACAGTTTCCCGGTGCCCTGACACTAACAGCACTAGTCAAAGCATTTGTCAGTTGCGTGTTCACAACAAGTTTCAGTCCTTTCAATATAAAAGTCTTCGCTACTGAGTCACTCGTAAAGACAGTCTTTGCCGCCATTTAATGGCGTAATATGTAACTTCTGTTGCTGTTCACGGTCAGGGACTATTTTTTCAAGCGGAAGGAAGGCTTTTAGTGATTTTACTTCATGAAAGTTGCATTGACACGACCTCTAGTACCTTATTGCTTACATAAATAATAGTAAAATAACACTTTACTAACACTACTAATACAAAAACACATTGTAAATATAAAATGCAGACAATATTTTGACAAATGACCAAGAGAGAGATATTTTAACTTTATGCATAATTACATGCAACTAACCCTCAACCAAACCCTAATCCTACCCTAAACCTAAGTACATGTTGTTAATTAATATTACTCAGTACTTAAATATATAATTACACTGTAACAATGACACCTTAAAATAAAGTGTAACCAAAACAAAACCTCACATAATGTAAATAAGTTGTCAGCTCAATTTTGACAAAAATGTCAGATCGAACCTTATCATTTTCCAAGGTGACGAAATATCAAATTATTTTTTAGGTTTGCAGATCTAAATGTGTATACTATGAACCATATAATGTGTACCTACACTGTACATTTTGAGTTTCAGGTCACTGCGTGTGCAGTCTGGAATTGTGCTGCCTGTGACGGACAGATAAAGGTGCATTGTGTTTTGTTTCAGTCACTGTGTGGTCTCAACGCACAGCCGCATAACAGAATGATTCCTTCAGTGCTGCTTTTAGTTGAAACTAAGTGTAGACGTGTGACTTATAACCATCTTACCCAGACCACCATGACAGAGTCTAATCAGATTCACCGCAACTCTCAACATGTGTGACACAATATATAGCCACATATAGGGAGCGCCTGATGGGAAGCATCCTGGATTTCATTTAGACAATATAAGTCACAGAATCAAAGGGGGCATTGGCCAAAAAAAGAACAGGATTTTAAAAGATTTAAATCAGACTAGCATCAGCACAAAACCCCAACTTAGCATCAAGATGATGGCTTGATTCAGAAAAGCTGTGTGCAGAAGAAATTATGTGGCTAAAGTTATTTAAACTATTTACAAACCTTTTAAACAGCCAGACTGGAGGGTTTATAAATGTTAATAAATACATGTAAATTTAAACCAATATCTAAACTATAGGAGCCAAAGAAAGGAGAGTTGTGATGCCACTGCATGGAAAAGACTAAGCTCATGAATATTATTTTGTTTATGTTGACTGGTTGTTGTTAACTCTTTTGAGAATTTTTTAGACTAATTAAGGAAAACAATTTTTAATAGTTTTATTTAACAATAAAAACACTGGTCCGTTCTTTTCACTTACGAGCTTGAATATAATGTGTTTTGTGAACATACACTATCCGCTTGTTAAGTCGTGACGTAAGGAAAGCCGTTTCTGGGCCCAGGCCTCAACTCGTTTCACTTGAGAATGCCATCGATGGCCGTTTATGAGTGCTATTTATTCATATTAAACATCAAACATTTTAAAAAGTTAAACATTTTAAATACTTACATACTACACAACAGTCTCTGTGCTCACAGCATCACAGACATTTATAATTTTGGTATGGAGATAAAGGTTATGATTATAACTTTTTTTGTAGTAATGCACCACATTGTGTGTGTATATTAGCACCCTTTGTTGTTTTTCTTGTGGTATGAGATGCCACGTAATGTCAGACTTAACAACCGAATATTGCCAAAAGTTTTGGGACGCCTGCCTTTACATGCACATGAACTTTAATGACATGCCATTCTTAATCCGTAGGGTTTAATATGGAGTTGGCCCACCCTTTGCAGCTATAACAGCTTCAACTCTTTTGGGAAGGCTTTTCACAAGGTTTAGGAGTGTCCTTATGGGAATTTTGGCATTTGTGGCACTGATGTTGGACGAGAAGGCCTGGCTCGCAGTCTCCGCTCTAATTCATCCCAAAGGTGTTCTATTGGGTTGAGGTCAGGACTCTGTGCAGGCCAGTCAAGTTCCTCCACACCAAACTCGCTCATCCATGTCTTTATGGACCTTGCTTTGTGCACTGGTGCGCAGTCATGTTAGAACAGGAAGAGGCCATCCCCAAACTGTTCCCATAAAGTTGGGAGTATGAAATTGTCCAAAATGTCTTGGTATGCTGAAGCATTAAGAGTTTCTTTCACTGGAAATAAGGGGCCACGCCCAATCCCTGAAAAACAACCCCACCCCATTGTAGTGATTTTACTTTTGTCCATCCATGGACGCTAAGTAAGGTAGTGATTGGTACTCACGTCACCGCTGACGTTGTGATTTTTGGATCACCCGTCACTTAAGGTGTGGTTATGAGTACATCAGATGACCACCTTCCCCCTCTCTTAGTTTGGGACACTAGTCAAGGTCTTTTACCTTGGCTGTATGAGAACACTCCAAACAGGAGGCTGTCCAGTCATTTTAGATTGAATGTAAAGTGGGGAGAGTTGGTCAGCTGATTTATCTGAAAGATTGTTGAGATTTCTATCTTGTAGAGTCTCTTCTGTATTATCAGCACAAGGAAGACACAATTGTAATAAAATAAATTTTATTACCAAAGATAAACAAGAATAACCAACACAACTACTAAATGAATACAATGAATGATAAAGGAATAAAGTGCATAAGATGCATAAAATACATGTGATTAAGTTGAATGTGGCTATGGAAGAGTTGCGTTATCTTACGGAAAGATAAACTGTTGTTTCTCTGAAACTAAGGTGAAAAACCTTATTATGCATCAAACTAATAAATGAAAGATTATTTGTTATTAACTAGCATCACTTATATTACCTCTAATGTAAATTTAAAAAATCATATACTGATAATATACAACAATGCCAAGTTCTCTGGAAAGAGGTTTGGTTAAGTAATATTTACGTTCCACGTGGTTGAATGAGCAGTCCGATGGCGGTGACTTCTTCCAGTGGTTGTGCTGGGTGACAATGCAGTGGGGAAAAGCTGGAATCCGTTTCAACAGCCTTGAACACGAAGATCTAAGGGATGCTGATCTCCTGGAGCACCGAAGGGTCCTAAAATCTGGAACATGCAGATGAGGCCCTGAAGTAGGTGCAGAAGGTCCTTAATCTGGAACACGCAGATGAAGGAACCTTGAAGTGAAGGTTTGCTCTCCTGAGCTTAACCTTGTTGCAAATTTCTCTGTTGTGTGTCTTCTGCCTCTCTGGGCCAGACACTCAGAACTTGGTCAATCCGCTTTGGTCTCTCTGGCATGGAGACTCGGGACGTGCTGTAGTCATCACTATCTCGCTGGACTAAAACTCTGAACGTAGTGTTTGTTAATGTCTCTTTCCTCACAGGCTGGATGCTCAGAACGTGGTCGTATCTGTTGCTGCCTCACAAGCTGTAGACTCCGACCCTCTGATCTTTTGTTGTCTCTCTGGATTAACCAGAGGCTCAGAATGTTACGGTATATCTGTTATGTCTTATCCTTGGTGGACAGACTCAGAACTTGGTGAACTGTTTCAGTCTCATCCTCGCAGGACAGACTCAGAACTTGGTGAACTGTTTCAGTCTCATCCTCGCAGGACAGACTCAGAACTTGGTTGCTCTGTCACAGTCTCATCCTCGCAGGACAGACTCAGAACTTGGTTGCTCTGTCACAGTCTCATCCTCGCAGGACAGACTCAGAACTTGGTTGATCTGTCACAGTCTCATCCTCGCAGGACAGACTCAGAGTGTCTGTTGAAATGTTACCTTTATCCCTTTCCGACGAGGAGGAGATTGCAATTTGGTGCTTCTCTATTCCAGTGCTGTGATTGGCTGCTGGCATCAGAGGGGGCACACAGTGTGGCCCACCCTTCTTTCCCCTGTGGAACTAATTTGCATACTGTACACAGTTAGAAGTCTTTAAAGTGTCTTTACAGTTTACCAATGCATTTCTTACTTTCCAAACCACCATTAGAATACCCTTGGCAATATTCTAAACAAATAGACACCAAACATGATGGGAAAAGATTGAAATGTCATGCGTTCATTCATTTGTTCATTAACAGCTGAATCTGTGTAAAATGTTGCATTACAAATAGCTGTCACTGAGATTACTTATTTCTCTGAATAAGTATGAAATGGATGTGTGTAGTTTTCATCAGTCTTAAGGTTTCCAAACATAGTTATGAATGGATTTGGATGGATCATTGTGCTTTCTTTGTTTCACCCACTACTGCGGAGGTCCTGAGGAATTTTTATGGCAGTCACAGACCAGGACATTAGGGATCAGTCTCTAGGTGGGTGAAGGGCACAAACTGCATGTGGACCAATGAGAAGTCCTGTCCTTCCTGGGCTTGGTACCAGAGGTCTTCTTCTTGGCCTCTAAGAGGTGTCTGGCTGTTGTCCTAGCATCTTTATCTGATGGCGTTGGACAGTTTGTGTTAGTCACCCAAGATCCAATCAAAATGTAGCAAACCTTTGTCCACTGCTATGGGCAGAGAGGGGCCCGGTCATAAACTGGGCCTTGGAATGTGCTGTCCACTACACCATAATGCCCCCTCCACCAAACTTTACACTTGGCACAATGCAGTCAGGCAAGTGTTCTCCCAGCAACCGCCAAACCCAGACTCCTCCAGACTCGTCCATCGGATTGCCAGACAGAGAAGCGTGATTGGTCACTCCAGAGAACACGTCTCCAATGCTCTAGAGTCTAGTGTCTTTACACCACTGCAGCCAACGCTTTGCATTGCACTTTATACACCTGTGGCCATGGAAGTGATTGGAACACTTGAATTCAATGATTTGGATGGGTGTCCCAATACTTTTGGCAATACAGTGTATATATTTTATTTAATAGCTTTATTTTTACATCAAGAATATGTAAACTTCAATATAAAATTGGAAATATTTTGTGATCACGAATGACTAAGCAAAGTCAAATTATCCACTGGAAAACTGGCGGAAATGATGAGAATTGCCTAAATTTGGTTGAGCAAGCGCCAATGATTTGAACATACTAACAATTCCCTCAAACAATGGATTTTTTTGTGCATGGATGTGCACAAACGGCTCTTTCTGTGTTTCTTTCTGTGTTCAAAGAAAAAGGAAGATGGATGTGGACCTTGAAATCTCTATTTCTCTGTTTTAGAAATAGTCACACTTATTGAATTTGCCAGTAGATGTTCATTCACACAGCACAAAGCGAACGGCTGAAACGGAAGCATGCAAACTGAGGCAGTGTGTGTTGTACCACGATGTGACAGGGTTTGATTGTTCTAGTTATATAAATAGGCACTTCAGTTGACATTCTTTTGGTCAAGCTGAGGTAAGTGCATAGGCTAGGTTGAACGACAAGCATATTGGACCTATTTCCTCTAAAACAGAGCCCACTCAACAGGCCTCCCCACAGAGCCACAGGTGTGTACAAAGCAGTGACGTTCAACCCACAGGAAAACGAATGGACAAATGTCTCCTTGTGTTCAAATTACATAGTAACCTATGTAATTTTCAACTCCTCTTCATAACCACAGCAATATCTTTCACAGCCATGCTAGCTTTAGCGTTTAGCCTTCATGCTGCACATATCGCCTAAAAGATTCTTGACAGCTAGAGAGTTAACTGTTTGAACATCAAGGATAAAGTTCAAACCTCAGCATGGGAAATGCAGCAAACCCGCAGCTAGTTGCTGAAGATGGGATATTAATACTATAGATTGAAACTGTCAAAGATAATAATGTTGTTGTGGAGGCCAAGCTTTCTATCCAGCCTGTCATTGAGGAAATTATAGTTTATTCAAGTATATTTAAAGAGTGATTACCATACTGGATTACACCAAAATGATGTGGGTCACATATGTGCGCATTAGCCATGTTATCTCGTCTGCCACACTTCCACGTTTGTGGAAACGGCAGAGGATAAATGCAGGATGACTGCTCCATCTGAGGAGAGCTCCTTCTCCATGCCTGTCGGATCTCAAATATTCTGTCTCTCTCCACCTTCCTACACAGATCCAAATCACAGATGGATTAACCCACAGACCTGCCGGGCACTTGTCCAGGGCACCAGACCAGCAGGGGGCCCTGATGAGCTGCAGTACCTTCATATTGACTAGACATTTAAAAAAATACATATGGGATCGCCCCCTAAACCCTCATTCACTATTCCCTACGTTAGTCCACTAATACAGTTCACTTGAAGGAGTGAATGAAAACGAGTGAGTGAATTCGGACTGTGCAATGTGAGATAGAATGAGAGCACTCAATAATGTCCACTATGGTTTCGGACACCACTACAAATGGCTGTCCCCTCAAATAATGCCCTATTTTAGGGTATAGGGGGCGATTTCGGATTCAGCCGTTGTTTTATGTTGAACACTATGGGTGTGTCTCAATCAGCTCCCTAGCTCCCGAGCTCGTGAATCAGTATATCGTGTACACAAATTCGGGCACTGGTAAGGAAGATAAAGGACGCTGGCTCACTACACATTATGACACTCTATTTCTGGCAATGTGGCAACGTCCTCATTGCTCAGCATCATCACTACTGGTATTTATGAACAACAGCAGAGCTGATAGCTTTCTGACATTACTTGTAATGTTATTTAAAGTACATTACGATAAATACTTTGCTTGTTTTCATATACGTGCAACATTTCAGCCATAAATAAATTATAAATGTTAGCTAGATTATGTTCATTACCTGTCTAGCGATGTATGTTTATGTATGTAATAAAACAATGGTTTGTATTTTTAAAGAACATCTATCGCGTGTTGTTATGTGTAGAGTTGGCTTACTTGATTTAAGTTTCGTGCTTCAGAACTTCCATAAGGGAACATAGTGAGCATCGTGAAGCTTTTTAGGGAGCGAACATTTCAGTGCACTGTAAAGATTCTGCAACTGAGACAGCCCTTAAAATGGCTGACTACTGACCTAGGGAGATGATTGAGACTTGAAACATTGGATTTGTTAATTATTAGCGATGCACAACATATAAGTAACAAACATTTTTTAGATTTAAACATTTTATTTGTCGGTATCAGATGTGCTCATTTACCCTATTTTTACATTTAGCTTTACTGCCATCCTTTAATGCTCACTTAAAGTTAATCTTTAAAAACAATCATTTAAAAACACTATTAAATCTAATGATTAGCTTTTTGATGCTTAAATTCACTTTCAGCTTTTAAAAGGATTGCAACGATTTTTCATTTATTTAGACAAAATAGTATAGAATTTTATAGAATGGTTATCAGCCATATCATGAAAATAATTACTGGCTTATTGTATCAGACATAATTTTTAAAGGGATAGTTCACCCAAAAATGAAAGTTTCAACTCACTCTCAAGTTGTTCCAAACCTGTATGAGTTTCTTCTGTTGAACACAAAAGAAGATATTTTAAAGAATGTTGGTAACCAGACAGTTGATGGGCCCAATTGACTTCCATAGTGGGGAAACAAATACTATGGAAATCAAGGGGTGCCTTCAACTGTCTGGTTACTAACCAACATTCTTCAAAATATCTTCTATTGTGTTCAACAGAAGATTAAATAAAGTTTAACTTGGTGAGCAAAAGAAGAGGCTTCTTTCAAAAACATAAAAAAAAATCTGCCAACCCCAAACATTTGAAACGGTAGTGTAGCTAGACGGACATCTTTGCCTGTCACAGCACATCGCACTGGACAAACACCATGAGTGTTACATTTGCAACAGTGTATGAAATGTAATGCAGCTATAAAAATACCTTCAGTTCAGTTCTGTTGCAGTTCGTCTGTTTGTAATGGGCACCATCCGTGCCCAGTGCATGCCAACATCATAATCCATAATCCATCCCTGATCCACACATGTTGATTTACTTTTACCAAAACCACTCATTCTTCTGTTCTCAACAGCTACTGTATCCACAGAAAGAACTCCCTGAAGTCTACACATTGAACCCAAAGTTACCTTTGACACAGACTGAACAATAATTCCCTGAGTCTCTTGGCAACAGCAGTGACAGTCTAGTGGGAAGATGTGATTGATGTAGAACATGAATAACTAGAGAGAATAAGCACCTTTCCAGCCGAGAGCAATCTTGGCATGCTGAGAGTATGTGGGCTTTGTTTGGATTAAATGTGGTGTGCAGAGAGTTTTTGGGAACTCTGGGCGATGACAAACTCTTGACTGTAAAGTATCCAAGGGGCTCTCAAAACAAAACCTACACATTTCATTAGCTTTGATTCATGGGAGTGATGTTGATCCTCTGTAAATTGCTCATAGCTCTTGGCCACAGAAGTGGCTTCTTCAATTCAAATGAAAGTTAAGCTTGGAGATAATGTCACTTTGTTCGATTTGAGGGACAGAGCAATGAAAATTGAAACAGACAGATGATTAAAATTAAATGTCAAATGTTACGTAGCCTGAATTCTGTGAACTTAATGATCACATCGAACTTTATGTTGTGAAACAGTTTGCAATTACACACTGAATGGTAAATAAAATAATTGTATTATACATTATGAAGCAATGCCACAGTTATGTAAAGCGCTAATTGGACAAATTTTCACTCCTGTTGCATTATGGGTACTGCATTTGACATTATCTTCAGTGATAAACACAGTTTTTCCATGATTCATGTCTGACACCATAACATAGCAAAAGTTATTTTTTTGTCATCCTGCAGTTATAAACAATTAAATACTTAAACAAATACAAGTATTTTTATTATTGGTATTATTTGACATCTTGTCCTCAGTGGTGATAACACTGATAGATAGATAGATAGATAGATAGATAGATAGATAGATAGATAGATAGATAGATAGATAGATAGATAGATAGATAGATAGATAGATAGAGTGTATATATTTTATTATATATATATATATATATATATATATATATATATATGTATAAAATTAACTAAACTAAATGAAGCACTTTACACTTTCCTGTTTAATTATTTTACTAAAGCCAGGGACTAAACATTTTAAATTTGAAACTTTTTTGTTGAAAAATTTTAGTTTTTTTCCACTGTCCTCAGACACTCTAGCAAGCCTAATAATCCATGACACAAAAGAAAGAAATATTTATATTTGCACAGGAGTAATGCGACACAATTATGACCTAAACTGTGCAAGTTAAATCCAGACCTTTCAAGATTGTCCTACACAGTCCTTTAATGTTTTACAAGCATTTTGTTCAAAGGTGTTTCCTAACAGGGGAGTATCCCAGAACCATATGCAAGTGATTCCCACTTGGCAAATGAAAGGCCATTTCACTCCAACAATGTGTTGTAAAATCGAAAGCTCTAAACCACAGACTATCGTTTACTGGATCTACAGAGCTTCCCTATAACCTGATGGGGTGTGAACACTTGCCACAGGGAAACAGCGTAACCCACTTCTCTTTTACACATGAGATGCTCTCTGCTTCTCAACTGGAAGGTGGCGAAATGATGGTGGAGTGTGACAAGGAGATGAAGCAGCAGAATTATGGCCTGTGAGAGAAGAAACTTTGCATTAATAAGGTCATTAGCAACTCCAAGGCTTGTGCAGAATATCAGCAGATCTCTACTTTAAACTATGACCTTGTAAGATCTGACTGACATGAATCTGTAGTAGAAAACAGTTTAAAATAAGGTTCTAAAATGTAACATTAGTTAAAGGCACAATATGTAATTTTGGCCACTAGAGTTTGCTTATTCAAAACAAAGGCGTAGCTTGATGACGCCTTAATTTCGTGGAATCATTGGAGTTGTCCTCTTCACCTCTACAGCCGTTGGAAAAGAATCCGACGGGACTCGGGCAGAAATCATATTCATGGATAAGCTAATGTATTAAAGATTTATTAACGTTACTGTAGTATGAAGCAGTGTGGGGTGGAACGAGGCCGTTGGAGCGATTGCTAATGAGAGACAAGCTCAACACACGGCTCGAGAGCAGGAGCTTTTATTCTGCCGCAGACGAGCACTTCCACTTCTTCTGCTCATGCCTATGTGGGGTAACGCAGCGCTGTTTTATCATATTACACACATTTGAGTGTGTTGAAAGTTATGTTATAATGCTACTCTGTGTGTTTTCGTTCAGCGGCTACTATGAGGCATTTGTTGCAGACTGCAGTAAGCTAGATCGATATTAGGCATGGTAAAACATGGTACTCGCAGTAAATCAAGAAAACAAGATTTAAACAATAAGACTAACTGTGTTGAGGTCTATAACAATGATTCGTTTTCTGTCGATGAATGTATCCAAACAGTTTCTCACCCGTCCAATAAATATTAAAGTGTCTTTAGTGTTTTAAACCGGAAATCAAGGGTAATGCGGGTATGATGTCATTGATAGGCGACAGACAGAAACGGTCCGTGTCCTGGTTAAAATTGCTTATTTCTCTGGATTTAATCATTCTTGGAAACATTTGGGATAATGTAAGTACACAAGTCAACAAAATATATAACATTGTTCTAGTAGTTTTTGGATATTTTAATCCAAAAATCTTACATATTGTGCCTTTAATGCAATAGCTAACATGAAAAAAAGTTATAGTATACACTTTAAAAAATATTTTTAATTTTACAGAAAAAAACAAAAGCTACACTAAAACCTGTACTGTAAATGACGAAAAAAAAAACTTTAAATGGTTTAATATTGCATTATTGTTTGATCACTTTAAAGTACCTCCTCTCAACAAGAAGCACAATTTGAGCTATCATTCATGTTCACAGCACAAAAAATAAAACTCAATCTTCCTAACAAATCTGGATCTTATTGCACTACAGTTCTGACTAAACATGCACCACTAACACTTCCACTTACTAACATAGAAAACTCAATGTAATATCTCATACAAGCTAACTCAGCTCACACTTTGAGACAACTCAATGATGGATACCTCACCTTCTGACATTTATAAGTCCCTGGCAGAACTGTAGGATGCCGAGTGATTTAAAGTGACTTGTCAGATTTTCTCCAAGGTGACATTTTTTTATCAAAAAGTCTCCGCCACTGAGTACTTGACAGTGGCCTTCAGTTCAGATTCTGTCATGCACACTAACCCGAGTACAGAAAAACAGCAGGGAAACTTACAGCAGAGAAAACAACCAAGTGAAAGATGGTGTTTGCTCAGGCTACCTGCGAGAACATCTCGTTCTGATTTATTACTACAAAGCGTCTCAGTTCACTAAACAAGAATCCTAAAAGACCATCTGGGTATCATGTTAATCAAAAGTGACTCGAAGCACCCTGTGTTTTTCATCAGTGTAAATGTCACGCCGGACCATGTAAATGATCTTTTCTGGGGTGAGTGTCTGATCTCCTGTCAGTGGTCTTTTGTTAAATGGCAGTGTTGACACGGCTGTGAGCTGACCTCGGTAAAGCAGAAAGCACAGAAGAACATGCACTAACGCAGGTATAGCGCTCCAGATGACCTCCAGCTTTTACTACTGACACTCAGTAAAGATGAAAGCAGCCTGCGGGCTTAAAGAGAGGAAGGTTAATAACAGAGCCCTCTGATATCTGATCACAAAAGACAGTTTCGCTCTGGCCCCTTTCTGCCTTTCATTTCTGTCTCTTTCTTCTTCTTTTCTCACACTTTTAGCAGCTAGAAATGAGGACCATACCAATGGAGCATGCAAAGCGTCTTAAAGAAAAAAGCACATCAGGAATATTGTGAAAGGTATATTTAGCACACTTATGTAGTGTGATTTCAACGTGCCATCAGTTGTTTATATATGCAATATGTAATTTGAAGTATTTTTACACTTTTACAACAGTGCCATCTATAGGCAATCCTAATTAGTGCAACACTAACTATTATTGCTATAGTCCATACTTCCGTGCTACATTGAGGAGAAATGTGCCGTTGTTTTTTTTTAAAGTGATCAATACCATTTGGACATGAAGGGACATGAGGGACCAGAATGAACTGCATAACAATGTCCTAGCAACCACCCAGAGCATAGGCAAATTGTATCTTATACTGACTTATATGCTTCTTTTTGACATCTATTCACTCTCATCCTCTTCTTTCTGTCAATCACTGTACAAAATGTCTTGATAGGAAACAGACATGCTTGTTAGATCAAGTTCGTAGTGTTTTTAGCTTTGGCCTCTGAACGTCCCAGGACACACTAACTCTCCCCAGCTGGGCAGGAGACCAAGGGGCCGGGCTGCCCCCTCTGCTGCACTTCAAAGGGCTGGGTGTAAGTCACTTATCTTTTCTTCTATCTCTTCTTTGAGGTGTGTGGCTTACACTTCACAGACTGCCTGTTTGCGAGTTATGGGTCGAATCAAACACAATCAGTGATTTTTGGTTATGTGTCATTTGAAAAGAACGGGGAACCGTTACAATAATGTAAATTTAAGTTACATTAGAAACTTGCGTTAGTCCATTTACTGACTTGTTTATAGGGGTGGGAATCTTTTGGTACCTTTTGATTCGATTCATTCGTTTACTGTTTTGTGTTACTTTTCCTATCTGACCACGGTAGACAGTTTAATAAGTCTTGGAGAAAGAAAACCCCACTGAATTAAATGTGAACCTTGAAATTTATTTCGTTTTTCTTTTCTTTTTTTAAATTAACATTAAAGGTGCGGTATGTAGGATTGACAGCTAGTGGTCGAAATAGTTACTGCAGTCCAAGTTCAAAATATTGGAGATTGCTGTTTACCCCGCCCCCGCCCCCTCCTCCTCAGACTCGACAGTTGCCAGCTTGATGACACGCAACAGGAGCAAGCGCAATTGACGATGAAAGCCACACTGTAAATTTATGAGTTGATTTATTTGCGTTTTAGTAATCTTGCGCTCCTAGAGATTTTTAGATGGATGACGAGGCTTTTTAGGTCTTTTTAGAATCTGCGATCTCTGACCCAGTTTGTTTGCTGGCTTCCATGGCTGCAATACGCTGTGTTTTACGCCAACTGGCAACGTGTGGTGTCGAAATACTATTGGGCAAACTGGCAGCGTGCGTTATCGCACAGACCAAAACAAAAACAGACATTCTGACACAGAACACACATTTCAAAGTAGAATAACTGGTTGTAGCATTGTTTTTCTGAGAAACAAGTAGGTGGATTTAGCATGTTTCCTAAATATCTACAATATCTGACATATTATGGTATCTTTATGCTTTAGTAAAGTAAAAAAAACCTTCATACAGCACCTTTAATGAAACAGACGGCAACAGTTTATGAGGCTGCTGTCCCTTTAAGAATGAATGCACGGATCTAACGCTACATTCACACAGGGCGTCTGCGTCAACACTTGACGGAAGGCGTGTCTGAAGCTTGGTGCTGACGTGACCGTCATAGTGACAACAGCCAATCATATTACTTTTCCGGTGTTGCATGAATGCAATTGGCTAGCGTCTGTGCTAGGGTATTTGCATAGGCAATCTGATTGGCTGACGCCTGCGTTGGCGCTTGAAAAGTTGAAAGCGGAACCCACAATTCAGTTTGGCAATGCTTGACGTCACCCATTCAAAGTAAGCGAGACACATTGACGCCGACGCCCCGTGTGAATGCAGCATAATATTCTGTAACATATCCGTTTTTCTCCTAACTGTTTTACGTTCACGCAGGACATAACTAGGGATGCACTGATATGATTTTTTGGGGCCGATACCTTTTGTCATTAAAATAGATCGTGTTTTGAACATGTTTTAAATCAGCAAAGTTCAAATTAACAAAAAATGTAAAACATTAAGTTATACTAGCTAGTTTATTGCTGCATCATCAAATAATTTCTAATGAACATGGATTGGATCCATTTAACATTCAGCAGGCCAACATAAATACAACAGAACAAAGATACATATGAAATAAACAGTTTTTTAGGTAGGTTTAACAGTTTTAAGGTACAGAAATAAAGTAAACAAACGTAAAATAACACTGCATATTCTTCACTGTATAAGTTAAATACATATATTATTACATTGAGACGTAGCTAAATTCTACTGTACAACAGTAATATATTTCTGTGAATTTTTTCAAGGTAAACCAAACTTTTATTTTGACGGGGTGCCATGAAGACCTTTGAGTTTCTGTGTGTGTTTATAAATATGACGTTAGATCTTGTCAAATGAAACGGTAAAATGCTCATGAAGTGTCTCTGGAGATGAAGCTTCATATTGTGGGGCGGCAGACGCTGAAAACACTGCGAGCATCACGCATGCTTCAGTGTGTGTGTGGTAAATTAAACTGCGCGACTGCACTATTCATTCACACAGAGACATGCAGGATTCATATTTAAATAGTCTTTTTGCAGTTTGGCTGTGTGTCCTTTCGCTGCTTATTGTGATTAACCACACTCTAACGTATCGATAGAAGATAGAATCGCGATTCATATGTGAATCGATTTTTTCAACCACCCCTATTTGTTTATAATAATGTGAAATTTAAAAAAATTGTGCCTGGATTTACTCGATTATAGGCTACGCACACAAGGAAAGACCTGTGTTATAACTGTAAAGGCCACATGAAACAAAGCACATAGTGAAAATGATTTATTGGGATAATGTATAACAATAGTATTGGTCATTATTTAAAATCCTAAGGTCCAGTTGTAAGGTGTGAGAAACTGTTTAATAGTAAGAATGTACGGTGGGCCTTTTGCCCCCATCTGCTGACTTTATCCGTATTATCCATGCAGCTGGGTTAAAGAAAAATTCCCACACAGATTACAACCTGACGTTGGACACACAAAACCATCGCTAACATCTGAGTGTGCGTGTCCTGAGGGACTTCTTAGTGCTTCAGCGTGACTCAGCCTGCCCTATTGGTGTAGTACAACAAAGGATCCTCTTTGGTGCATTTCCTGTGTAGCTCACACAACTCCTGACAGCCATCAAAGTTGACCGCAATGAGCAACGAGTGACTCAAACATATACAGACCCTCTTTTAAACCCAGAACTTCACAGATCCTTTGACCACAGACCTGGACTTTTCACACCGTTCTACAATAACAGATTTCCTTTCTTTCACTGTCAGTCATACAAGATCATTGTCTGCTATATACAGTACAGTGGGAATCAAAAGCATGAGAACAAAGAAAATGTGTTTACTTTGTGTTTTTAGAAATTACACAAAGTGAAGAAATTAATAAAAAATATTTCAAAATGTATTTTATTTTGAATTTATTATTAATATTTATTTTTTGTGATGTTTGTTTTAAATGACCACATCCATAGACTGTAAAAAAAAGATGGAGAACCACTTCCAAAATATATGCAAATTTAGAAATAAAAGTTTATAATATAAAAGTAAAAGTTTATTTAGAAATAAAAGTCTCCTCCCGAAAATCCTGAAAAAAAGTCAGTTGGAGCCTCAGTGAGTACTTCACTCAGAGAAGCTGTCAATCTCCCGTCCCTTTAGAATACATGGAGGGGGCGGGGTTTATGAGCTATACTGGGACTAACCACCTGGGGGCGATTGAGAGCTTTGGCTTCACTTTTCAGGATGTGTGCGGCACGCTTGGTTGCGTCCTGTCATGGTAAATTGGCCTGTCAATCATCTTGTCACAGTTAAAATCCTCCACATTTCATTTCATTTCATTTCCTACCGCATCGGAGAGAAATGCAGTATCATTATCGGAGAACTCTCCTCATGTTAATGCATAATGATGCATTTTAAAGTTAACGGCCAAACGGATCTTTATAAAAGTCCACATTGTTATTGCAGATGAAGTATAACATGGATAACATTAAATACACATTTTTTTATCAGGTTAAGCTTTGATTATTAGTCACTCAAACCTTTATCTAAACCTTTCACCGTCGGACGTGCATATCCGCCATGTTTTGTAGTTTTTAACACTTTTTACTGGTGCTTGTAGTTCTGAACAGAATCTTCCTCCAAAGCGCAATGGGTTGTGGGCAATATTAGCCCTTCTGGGCTGCGTTCCACTCCACTTTTAGACACGCACTCGCAAACTTCCCTAAGCACTTCCCCTCGGGGGAATCCCCGCCGGCATTTTGAAGTGCATTCCACTTCGTGAAGTGGACGAGGGAAGATGGGTGCGTCCGAAATCGCATACTCTCTTAAGTAGGTACTTATTTTTAAAAAGGAATTACTTCACGACGGCTAAAAAAGTATGTTCTGTATAGTATGAATGTGTGTAGTGTAGTATGGATGTAATCAGGACGTACTACATTTGCCATGTTGTCATTATCACATGACCTATCAGCGTCAGTTGCGTCGCTTCACTGCCATTCACAAATCCTCTCCCGTGGCCTCATGGGATAATAAAGAGTCCATACTATGCACACTTCAAAATCTTGACGGAAGAAGGTCCGACATAGGCCTACTTCTTTTGTCACATACTGTTTTTCACCTACTAAATAGTAGGGAAGTATGCAATTTCGGATGCAGCCGAAATGGAGTCTGCGAGCGAGTGGGAGCAAGTCTACTCTGATGTACACTTCAAGCCCTATATCCCACAATTAAACTTTATTGTGACGTCACAACAGAAGTGTATGATATATTAATTATTTTGAGAATTAATCGCATAATACTTGTAGCTACCTTATGTTCACAGTTAAAGTTTATACTACAGATTTTATTTTTCTCCAACAGCTCATATACCTATAGAATTTTATACATTTTCTCCAACAACTTAGATGCATACAGAATGCTGCATAAAACAAATTCATAAGTAAAAAAAAAAAGATTAAATAATAAATCAGCTCCATAGTGAATTCCAGTGCGTTTCATTTAAACCTTACGCACGAGTTCCGCCAGTAGTGGGCATCATTCAAAGTAAGGGAGGGAGGGAAGGGAACAGAGGGAAGTTAGCGAGTGAAGGGCATACAAATTTGGAGTGGAAAGCAGCCCTAGTGTGCACGGATCCACACGGAAAATCTACCGGAAATAGTAGACCATCCGGGGACTAATGGCATACTCTTTTCAACATACTATGCTTTAGGACACACTTATTCTAATCTCACAAACTATTTAGGATGCATAGTATATGGACATTGGGATGCAGGAATACACTTATAATAAGACAAAAACACGTTTTGGAAGAAGGATTGATTGACTCATTATTTAAATATTGTTAACTTTAAACAAAAAAGTTACATAGTGTACACTTTAAATATATTATAATATTTCACAATATTACTATTTTTACAGTATTTTTGATTAAATAAATGCTGCCTTAATGACCATAAGAGACTTCTTTCAACAACAAAAAAAATCTTACTGACCCCAAATTTTTGAATGGTAGTCATATATTATACTGCACCATTCGATTCCTTTCACACTATGTTTCAGCTGGTTAAACGTGCTGTAGACTTCTGCATGTGTGGTGAAACACCTGAGAAGCATTTTACAAGTGCTAGAAGAGGCTCTATGACAATGTCAGGCTCAATTCTGTCAACTAAGACAGACAGACTTTCAGTGTCCACTTCCACAGGAAATGGCTCCCAGCCCAAATCAAATTATGCTGACTAGCATGTCCATATCTCTGATGTAAGAAGAAAGGAAAGAGATCAGTTTGCCTGCGGAGGCCAAATGCCAAAAGCATTTATTCAGCAGTAGGATGCGCCCCGTTTTGTGTTTCTGTCTTTTAACGTTACGTCAAACTCGACAAAACTGCCGTTTTCAGAAAAGCCATTTCCTGGCATAGTATCTGAAAATGTCTCACATCTCGACAGCAACACTAGTGTTATGCATAGTCAATGACTTCATCAGGACGTGAAAATGAGATGTAATGTTACACTAAGATATGTCACATGAAACAAATCACTCAAATAGGCAGCTAGAGGCACTTTCTTTCTCGTCACGTCAAAATCAAATCAGCTCAAGTTCAGAATGTCTGGATTGCTCAAGAAGCATTTCAATGAGTAAGAGTTTCACATATACATTTTTTATGTTTTTGCAAGAAGTCACTAATGCTGCATTTATATGATCAGTAAAAAAAGCAATATTGTGAAATATTATTACAATTTAATACAATTTCCCATTTGAATATATTTTAATATGTAATTTATTTCTGTAGTGGCAAAGCTGAATTTTCACCCAAAGCTGAATTTTCACATGATCCTTCAAAAATCATTCTGGTCACTCTGGACTAGTGCCCTGGGCTCGTGCCTGGTACCGGTATAAATGTGCATGAATGTGCATGTAAATAGCAGTTTTGCAGGATCTAATTATCGTAGTGCACCCCTTTAAATACAGAAGGACCTTTTGATCAATGAACACACACAATTGTCGTCCCCCTCAGCATCTTTTATTTACTCTCTTACTATTCATCATCATTAGAAATGGGATATGATACTGTGCTGAGTCCCCTTCAACGTATTTTGTTGACCCAACATAATGGCTTCCTGTTGGTTAACATAAGTCTGAGTAAAGATAATGACTCTGATCAATGGGATTGTTTGGGAAAGGCCTAATCAAATCGCTGTGATGCAGTGCTTCCTTTGCAGGAGATCTGATGCTAAGCACATTATCTCCCCATTTCCATCAGGCCTGAGGCTCTCCCTGCCGCACACTGTCTGCCAGATGATCCGTCTCTATAGGAAAACAAAGAGAGATTTGAGAGATCTGGTCGTGTCAGTTCGTCTGATCTAAATGTCACAGGGTTGATCTTCTGTCCTTGATGCCACCAGGATCTGTTAGTGATGCAGCACATACACAACAGAGTGTGAGTTCAAGAACGGGATTGTTTAAAGATGCAAGCCAAGAGTTATTTTTGTACAGATACAGTCTGAGCTGGTTCATGTTAAAATTTTATGTTTGATCTTTTCCTTGAAATGTATGCAAACTCTACAGTTAGCATTTCAGTTTTTACATATAAATCTGCCATCTCCATGGACGCCTCAAGCATAGGGTAAAAGATAAAGTATAGCCTACTACCACCTGCTGGACATAAACATTACTGCAAAACCCTCTTTACTGGAAGTAAGACTGTAGAGTAGGGATTTTCAGGAACCATCAAACAATGGTTCGAGAGTATCTTGTTACGAGCAACAGACTAGTAGTGTTTTATTTCTGTATGAATCTGTTGAATGAATTGATTCAATGATTTCATTCCTGACTGAATCACGCTGCAATATACCTGCTTCCATACTATATAGGTGAAAAACAGTATGTGAGTAGTAGGCCTATGCATCCAAAAAGCATTTGCACATGAAGGTACCTCGGACTGACTTCTGAGACAGAGTAACGGTTTAATGATCTACAGCAAAACAGAGCGAGCTTTGGCGATAACTAAGCAAATATTTACCCTGCTGAAAAATCCAGCATAAACCAGCATCAATTCCATGCTGGTCCAGGCTGGTTTAAGCCGGTTAGTGCTAGTATAGTGCTACTGTTTAGCTGGTGCACCAGCATAGTCATGCTGTTCTCAAGCAAAAAGCTGGTAAAGCTGATTCATTAGCTTTCGGGGTTGAGTGTGAGTTGTCCAGTTGTCTGTATGCAAGCAGTGTTTTAGACACAAGCATTGTTTTTGCTTGAATATTTCTATATGTAGCACATTAATGATGTAAATGAATAACAATATAAGATTAGAATATATGATTTATTGTAATATATAATTTTTGTATTGTAATATATAACTTTGTAATTTATTTTGCTCCCAAATTATTGTTTTAGCTATGATTATATTATTAATCAATGTCATCTGAAGTTCTGAATAAAAAAAGAAACATTTAAAACTGGTGAAACATTTCAAAGGATCAAAGGATTTGTCTCCTGCTTCAAAGAATCTGTACACAAATCAGTTAAAAAGAGCTTGTGTACATTGCAAAACAAAAACATTTAGAGATATGAAAAAAAAGAAAAATGACAAATAACAGAATAATCATAAGCCGTTTGTTCAGTAGGGGTTATGAGAAGAGCTCTTTCAATGGGACAGTTAATAGCAACTTGATAATGAAAGTTCAAAAATAAAAGTTGCTCATGCTCATTTGGGAACTCACGTGTCAAAACCCAGCTGTTCGTCACTGATTCCAAAAAGTGTACATATAAAAGGTGTCATTGCAGTCAGGAGCATGAAATATTGTAGACAATAGTGATAGCATGCAATTTCATTAATTGCTGAAAAATTAATTCAACCAAAATCAAGGGCCAAGTGCCTATCTAAAGGAAACATTAATTATCATAATGGAGACATCAACAACTTTTATACATGTTCCATATGAAAGAAATAAAGTCAAAATGGTTTATAATAAATTAACATGGGCTGTGTTCGAAATGAGAGGCATGCCCTCTTGCCCTCATTCAATATTCTCTACATTAGTCCACTAATATAGTCCCAATGAAAAGAAAACGAGTGAGTAAATTCGGACACTGAGTGCGCCAGAAGGGCTGCCGCTTTTGCGTAGTTTGTACTTGCTGTTTAATAATTATTTGAAGCTTAGCAAACTGGCAGCTCCAGTAGTCAAATGAAAAGGTTTATCTTGAAATTTGTCATGGAAACTAGCATGTATAAACCTTAATTAAACAATTTAATAATTAAGTAAAAAGGAATTTATACCTGTATGATATTACACTGTACCCACATTGGACCAGCGGTTTGGAAAATGGATAGATGGATGATTCTGTGGGCGCCACCTTCTGGCCAGATGCGGGAATTCATTTAGCACAACCCTCACAGTGCATTATGGGTATTCTCTGACCATTGAGTGTACATCAGTTGTACACTGGCATGTCAGAAATTCTGGTCGCCCCTCATGAGGGTATCGCACAGCTATCGATAGCTCATGCATTTGACCATAGGCTATCTTACACCATATCATGGTCTATCGGCGTAACCTGGCACAGGGTTTATCGTGCATATTTCACACGTACAGTGTGAGCAGTCAAGTCGCACCCGACGATCGGCCCAGACAGTGTGAGCACATAAACAGTGAGCTTTGGCTTTACACCGTATGCGATCTACTCGTACAGTGTGAGTAGGTAACCTTGCTGAAATTGCACAGAAATCTCACAGTGTATGCCCGCCATAAGAAAGTGATATGTAACACATACGTGAGTTTAAACCAGCAACCAGCATCCCATGTTGAGCAGCAGCAAACCAACAACCAGCATCCCATTTTGAGGACCAACAAACCACCCACCCATGTTGAGGACCAGCAAACCAGCATCCCATTTTGAGGACCAACAAACCACCCACCCATGTTGAGGACCAGCAAACCAGCAACCCATTCTGGGTACCCGCAAGCCATCAACCAGCATCCCATGTTGAGAAGCAGCAAACCAGCAACAAGCATCCCATGTTGAGGACCAGCAAATCAGCCACCCATGTTGAGGACCAGCAACCAGCATCCCATTCTGGGTACCAGCAATCCAGCAACCAGCATCCCATGTTGAGCACCAGGAGACCAACAACCAGCATCCCATGTTGAGGACCAGCAGGCCATCAACCAGCATCCCATGTTGAGGACCAGCAAACCAGCCACCCATGTTGAGGACCAGCAAACCAGCATTTTTCATATTAAGGACTAGCAACCAGCATCCCATTCTGGGTACCAGCAAACCAGCAACCAGTATCCCATGTTAAGGACCAGCAAACCAGCATCCCATGTTGAGGACCAGCAAACCAGCATCCCATATTGAGGACCGGCAATCCAGCAACCAGCATCCCATGTTGAGGACCAGCAACCAGCATCCCTTTCTGGGTACCAGCAAACCAGCAACCAGCATCCCATGTTGAGGACCAGCAAACCAGCAACCAACATCCCATGGTCCCAGCATGCAAAACATACCTTATGTTGGTGACCAGCAATGCTGGAATATTCAGCAGGGTAATTACTGCAATTATAAGTTCTAGAAATTACTTAAAAACGTTAATCAAAAACATACACACAAACTGACCACCAACAGCAACTTTCAGATGCCATATTTATTTTTAAGCTGAACTGTCACAGAATGGAAAGCACAGGATTGTGGGATATCAAAGGCAGTGAAGGATACATGTATAATGCCTTCCAAAATCGGTCAGATGAAGGTGTCTCTGGAGACAGGAAGTGAAGCTGACATTGGATTCGGATGTGCCTTGATGCCTTCCTACCTTGGATACCTTGGATAGAATGTACTTTTTTTAATGATTGCAAAGTAAGTTTCATACCAAATGTAGTACCTACTATATAGTATGCAATTTTGGACGCAGCATCAGTGTTTTTTTTTTTCTTCGTTTAGTTTTTTTTAACAAATCAGTTTTCGCATGTGATTTGTCTGTTCAGACCAATGTGTAAAAAAACAGCAGACAGGCTGAATGAACATGCAAATTCACACTTTGGCCTGGCAGCAGAATACAGCATTTTATGCCGTTTTCGTGGATCCATGTGAATGGGGATCGTTTTGACAGTGGTCTTGTCTGTACGCAATAAACTAAGTAAAAACTTTTCCGTTTTAAGTATATCGTTGTTGTGTAAATGTACCCTAAATGTTTTAATCCTGAATGAATGAATAGTTCATTTATGGTTTTTGAACAAATAATTTGACATAGTCACTTTTAGTTTTTGCCACCTCTCAAATCAAATTCTAGGACCGGAAATAACCATTGCATTAAATTGAATTTTATAGCTTTTTTTTTAATTCATTCATGTAGGAAGAGTATGCAAAATGAATATGAACCATTTTGTGAAAGGTTCTTTAAAGAACCATTTTTTTCCTTTCTACGCTATAAAGAACCTTTTGTGCAATGGAAGGGTTCTTTGGATATTAACGGTTCTTCATGGAACCATACACCCCGCCAAAGAACCTTTATTTTTAAGAGTGTAGTTGGAGGGACAGAGGCCTACCAGTAAGTAAAGAGGGACTGTGTCTACGTCAATGGCTCTGAAGCTCGTTAGTGTGAGATAAACGGGACGCCAGGGGAGCAGAAAAAGAGGCACACACACAGAGAATCTCCATTTCAAATCTCTCTGCCCACTAGCTCTCTCCTCTCTTCTCCCCTGTCATAAATGCCAGCTGCCCCCTGCTGTACACAATGGTGTTTATCTGCACAAGACCCACTACAGTCATTAACTAGAACTAGCATCATAAAACCAATCGCACACTGGAGGAGCAGATCACCCATCCCAAGTGCTAAATTAGACGGCCTTCACAGCTGGGACAATTACACTGTAATCCCTCTTTTTATGATAATAAGCAGCGCAACCCCCTGTGTCTTTCCAACCGCTGCTCAACCCATCCAGAGAACGAGAGGGCTGCCCGGTAGGAAGACCCCACAGAGGGGCCAAAATCATCTAAAACACCGTTATCTTCCATTCTAGCGTCTTATAAGAGACATAAAAAGAGTTCTAGAACTTTAATAAAGCAAACTGCACATCTCAAGCTCCACTGGACTGATGCTGACTATATTCTGCCTGTCTCTCTCTCTCACACACACACACAGTGAGACAGCTCTCCCCTACAGCACTAACCTAGAAATCCCCAGCCAGCCAATCACAATCAAGCATGAACTGAATCCATTCGAATCCTGTAACACTGATGCTTCTTAAATGAACCAAGTATTCTTATACTCCTCATTTCATTTATCTTTTTTCTATCTCTATTTTCTCATATGACCTTATGTTCTGAATCTAGATCAATTATTTTCTTGTTTTTACATTTCTTATCATCATTATTTTTTGGCTTATGATATCTAAATTTGCCTTATGACAATTAAATTCATATTTAAAAAACACACTTGGTCGTTTCCCATACCTGTAAGGATGCTGTACTGTAGCAGGAGACCAGCAGAGGGCAGCAGGTGCCGCGGTACAAACAGAAGCTGTTATTTTAACCCTCACTAGAGAGTGCTAATGTACCGCAGAAACGACACCAATGGCAAATATCAACGTGCACAATACATCAGACTCGGTAATGAGACCAGACATCAGCAAGCAAATATACTGAGGCCACCAGGCATGCCTTACCGTGAGATAGATAGATTCTCTTCTACTTATCTTCAGGGGCCAAAGGGCAGGACAACTCGTATGCCTCTTTGCCATTGATCTACAGATGCTCCAGAATTCACCGGATTATCTGAATTTCCTTATCTGGGTCAAATATCTCTAGAAGTAATCCTTAAACCTGCTTGAGTGTGACCATTAAAAAATGGCTTGTCAAGAGAAAAGTAAGGGCAACTACTGAAACTTATATTCAAGCGGCTTTTATTGAAAATAGACATGCAATTAATAACACAATAAACCTAAATGGCAATTTAACCTCCAATGTTCACCCCCTGTGGTGAACCTGATTTCACCAAGCAACATGTTCCTGGATCAACATTCCAATCAACCAATTAGATCTGAGGGACAAGTTTACAGTTTATGTCAAGTTTAGGTTTACAACCAGGGTTAGGTGCTTCTACATCAGTTATTCACCTATTATCATTTCCCTCTGATTTTAGGGATAACATATAGGGTAGGGTTAGGTTTACGGGTAGGGCTATGGTGAGGACTACATTTTCAGACAAATATGTTGACCCAGGAACATATATCAGTGACCCTTCACCTGCAGGCTACGGATGCTATGCAGGAGAAGCTTACAATTTTGTTTCAAGTAAAAGGATAATACTTTTATCTACTAAATCCCAGCATACTGTCTTCTGTATGAATATGAAAACTGAAATCTGACAACTCACTTTATAACTTTCAATATAGGCCTATTTATTGACCTTTATTAAACTAAACTGGGAATTAAATTAATAGAGAGATGCTGCAGGATCAATAGACAATGAGAATTATCATTATTATTATTATTAATAATAATTCAATTAATGGATAGCATGGCATATTATGGCATGACAGGATCAGTACATAATGAGAATTATTGTTGTTGTTATTATGCAGTTTTTTCCTGAGACATGGAAAGTTTTACTTTGCAGTTTGGGCACTATTTGCTCACCAGACAATCAGTGTAATATGTATCAAGAATTTGATTTAAAGAAACTGGCCTCACACAATTGCGGTTGTCCTGTAAAAGGTCGCATTAGCAATTAAAGAAAAAACACGAGCAAAACATGGTCAGGTCAAAGTGTCTGAATAATTTTACTCCCAAATTTTTATCAATTTTATCAATTCTGTATATGTACGTACAGTATTGCTGTAGTGTATACTATCTCAGTAAAAAAGTCAAAAGTGAGACTGAATGTATAGCATGTGCTTTGAGGATGGATTTTGCTGCTGTATGCAGTTTCAAGCAGGAAGATTTGTCTTTATACAGAAACAGCAACTTAGGTGTGGTTTAATACAATTCATTCCTACGTGTAATTATTGTTTGAGACAGTGAACAGATTGTGTGAACTCTGCCATGAACTTCAATTGTAGGTATTTAAAGGAACTGTCCCAATAGATCAAGTTATTAGCTGGGATGTGATATTTACATTTGTAGTTTCATATTTGTTCTGTGATGTTTGCTGTTAATGATCTCTGTATATTATATTATTTATATATAATATAGATTATTTTGGATTGTAAAGAAAGTGCAGAAGGTTTGCCTGTTGAACTACACAATCAAACCATACCTGAGCTTTATATGATGTTTAAAATGAATGATTTATGCCCCCCATAAATGAAACATTAATGCAACATTTAGTTACGAAAGCCTGTCTTGCTACTTGCACTCTTTTTAATTTTAATGAGTTTTCCGTGACCTTTCTATGACCGTTAGGATTTTAAAAAACATTTTGATTCAGATTAATGAATCACTCATATTTTTCTGTGAACTGCTTTGACTGATTCATAGGATAAGACTGATTCAGATTGCCTTACACATATACACTCACCTAAAGGATTATTAGGAACACCATACTAATACTGTGTTTGACCCCCTTTCGCCTTCAGAACTGCCTTAATTCTACGTGGCATTGATTCAACAAGGTGCTGAAAGCATTCTTTAGAAATGTTGGCCCATATTGATAGGATAGCATCTTGCAGTTGATGGAGATTTGTGGGATGCACATCCAGGGCACGAAGCTCCCGTTCCACCACATCCCAAAGATGCTCTATTGGGTTGAGATCTGGTGACTGTGGGGGCCATTTTAGTACAGTGAACTCATTGTCATGTTCAAGAAACCAATTTGAAATGATTCGAGCTTTGTGACATGGTGCATTATCCTGCTGGAAGTAGCCATCAGAGGATGGGTACATGGTGGCCATAAAGGGATGGACATGGTCAGAAACAATGCTCAGGTAGGCCGTGGCATTTAAACGATGCCCAATTGGCACTAAGGGGCCTAAAGTGTGCCAAGAAAACATCCCCCACACCATTAAACCACCACCACCAGCCTGCACAGTGGTAACAAGGCATGATGGATCCATGTTCTCATTCTGTTTACGCCAAATTCTGACTCTACCATCTGAATGTCTCAACAGAAATCGAGACTCATCAGACCAGGCAACATTTTTCCAGTCTTCAACTGTCCAATTTTGGTGAGCTCATGCAAATTGTAGCCTCTTTTTCCTATTTGTAGTGGAGATGAGTGGTACCCGGTGGGGTCTTCTGCTGTTGTAGCCCATCCGCCTCAAGGTTGTGCGTGTTGTGGCTTCACAAATGCTTTGCTGCATACCTCGGTTGTAACGAATGGTTATTTCAGTCAAAGTTGCTCTTCTATCAGCTTGAATCAGTCAGCCCATTCTCCTCTGACCTCTAGCATCAACAAGGCATTTTTGCCCACAGGACTGCCGCATACTGGATGTTTTTCCCTTTTCACACCATTCTTTGTAAACTCTAGAAATGGTTGTGCGTGAAAATCCCAGTAACTGAGCAGATTGTGAAATACTCAGACCGGCCCGTCTGGCACCAACAACCATGCCACGCTCAAAATTGCTTAAATCACCTTTCTTTCCCATTCTGACATTCAGTTTGGAGTTCAGGAGATTGTCTTGACCAGGACCACACCCCTAAATGCATTGAAGCAACTGCCATGTGATTGCTTGATTAGATAATTGCATTAATGAGAAATTGAACAGGTGTTCCTAATAATCCTTTAGGTGAGTGTATACATGTATAGTGTTTACATGTACACCGATCAGGCATAACATTATGACCACCTTCCTAATATTGTGTTGGTCCCGCTTTTGCTGCCAAAACAGACCTGACCCGTCGAGACATGGACTCCACTAGACCCCTGAAGGTGTGCTGTGGTATCTGGCACCAAGATGTTAGCAGCAGATCCTTTAAGTCCTGTAAGTTGTGAGGTGGGGCCTCCATGGATCGGACTTCTTTGTTCAGCACATCCCACATATGCGCGATTGGATTGAGATCTGGGGAATTTGGAGGCCAAGTCAACACCTCAAACTCGTTGTTGTGCTCCTCAAACCATTCCTGAACCATTTTTGCTTTGTGGCAGGGTGCATTATCCTGCTGAAAGAGGCCACAGCCACCAGGGAATACCGTTTCCATGAAAGGCTGTACATGGTCTGCAACAATGCTTAGGTAGGTGGTACGTGTCAAAGTAACATCCACATGGATGGCAGGACCCAAGGTTTCCCAGCAGAACATTGCCCAAAGCATCGCACTGCCTCTGCCGGCTTGCCTTCTTCCCATAGTGCATCCTGGTGCCATGTGTTCCCCAGGTAAGCGACGCCCACGCACCCGGCCATCCACGTAATGTAAAAGAAAATGTGATTCATCAAACCAGGCCACCTTCTTCCATTGCTCCGTGGTGCAGTTCTGATGCTCACGTGCCCACTGTTGGCACTTTCAGCGGTGGACAGGGGTCAGCATGGGCACCCTGACTGGTCTGCGGCTATGCAGCTCCATAAGCAACAAACTGCGATGCACTGTGTATTCTGACACCTTTCTATCTGAACCAGCATTAACTTCTTGAGCAATTTGAGCTACAGTAGCTCGTCTGTTTGATTGGACCACACGGGCCAGCCTTCGCTCCCCATGTGCATCAATGAGCCTTGACCCATGACCCTGTTCACCACTGTTCCTTCCTTGGACCACTTTTGATAGATACTGACCACTGCAGACCGGGAACACCCCACAAGAGCTACAGTTTTGGAGATGCTCTGACCCAGTCGTCTAGCCATCACAATTTGGCCCTTGTCAAACTCGCTCAAATCCTTACACTTGCCAATTTTTCCTGCTTCTAACACAACTTTGAGGACAAAAATGTTCACTTGCTGCCTAATATATCTCACCCACTAACAGGTGATGAAGAGATAATCAGAGTTATTCACTTATGATGTTAATTTCATAATGTTATGCCTGATTGGTTTATATTCATAATTTTAAAATTCACTGAAACTTCCAGGTTTTCCCCAAACTGAACGAAATAAATATACAAATTAATTTTGCAGTGATTCAATAATGATAATAATAAAATTACATTTCAAACGCAGCATTTAATACGTTTTAGAGCCCTAAACAACAGGATATAATTCCCTCTCAAAAGAGAGGGATTGTACACAAAGGAGCCGTTTACAGAAAGGGGACAATGGAATTCTGAAGCCCTTATTATCACTCACAGGACTGTGAAAGATGGAGAGGGTTAATAATAAGACCAACGCAAACACCTTGATTTATTTCTGAGCCACTTCTATTGAAAGCAATAATCTGATCAGTCATTAATGTGATTTTCCTCAACTCACTCTCTCTTTCTTTCAGTCTCTCAACGGCCCCCGTTTTACAAAAAGCCTCATGCTGTTTTAATGTGATTAATCAAAATACAACTTTTGTGGGAACAGAATGTCTCATCAAACTTATCTGACCAGGAGGTTAATGATTGGCCCATTAGATTACCTTACAGAGGTTGATTCCTTTGTTTTGAGTGGTAGTTTTGTTACAGTCAGTCCACTTTCATTAAGCAGTAATTAATAATCACATGGTTGCTTATGGAATATCACGTTTCACATTCACGTGGTTGTGCTGCATAACTCATCATAAAAATATGATAAACAGGCTAAGTGAAAAACTACTAGAGTGATTCAGGTACATTAAATTTAAGTAGTCAAGTAATCATCACATTCTTCACTAAGCATTATAACTTGTCATCATAGTCCGTCAGAGAAAATAGCAATAATATATGAATATAAATTTGTCAGATAACAGTGATGTATCTTGTAGAACATTTTACAGGTACAAAAATAGCTGTGCACACATGCACTGCAAAAAGAAAAAAGTTTACTAGGTGATTTGCTGGTCTTAGCTGGTTTAAGATAGCCTGGCCAAGCTAGACCAGTAGGAAAGCTGACTAACTTTAACCAGCCTGGGAGAAAAGCTAAGACCAGCAAACCAGTTTAGGCTGGTATACGCTGTTTTTGTTAGTTTTTTTTCTTTTTTTCCAGCGGAAATAGAGTTAAATGTCGAAATATTGACAGAAAAGCGTGAACTTGACAGTTATAAAAGCATCGCGTCGCTCAGGTACGATTCTGCCTCTGTTGACCCCCTCTTCCTCTTCCTCGACCCTCATCATCATTCATCAACGTCATAAATAACAGTGAACACAAATAGCTTGTTTTATTACAGCTCGTGTATGGCCAAAGTTATATGTAGAGGTGATAATGCGATGTCCACTCTCGTGTTAGCACGTAGTGCCGTATCAAGAAAAACTCTCATAAAGAGGGCAACGAGACAGGAAAACCGTGGACCAGTGTGTGTGTGTGTGTGTGAGAGAGAACGAGGCTGTGACACGAATGTTCACACGCATGGTTTATCGTCTTTTAACAACACTGAGCTTTCAATAGTCGTATGTAAAGAGTGAATACGGGTCAAATACATAAATGTTGTTCACTAATGTGTGTTTTGCACTCGGGGAGTGTTTAGTGTGAAGCGTATGTCACTCGCTCTCTTTTCTCGATGGCGTCTCTATATCGATAAATTCACACCTCCTGTTGATCTAATGAATGACAGTGCACACTTCTTCTGTAACTCTTGTGTGTCTTGTGTGTTATGTGAATGTCTAGGACATTATGAAGATGTGGTTTTAATCTCTCTATCTCGGAACCGTGCCGAAATGTTTCGCGCACTCTGAGTGGTTGTCTCGGGCTGTCACTCAAGCGTGCGGCCAATCATAACTGTCCTTACATGAAAACTATATTTTCACTCACTGCATGTACAGTAGACTGTATGTTGCAAAAAAAAAAAGTGAACAGAGAAAGACACCATCGAAGGGGTGCGAGAGGTGGACAACGGAGCTGTTAAGTCACTTTGGTGGCCTGTTGCAGGTAAGCGGCGACGCACATGCACTGTTAGACTTTATTTTACCAGCGCAGCGTCGATCTGACACTAATATACAACATCCAGGAAGCTCTAGAGAGATAGTGGATCTGAATCAGAAAAGCATTCTCAGCATGGTGGTGTCATCCTCTAGAAGTAGGTGCAGTGAATCAACTTAAATGCAGCACAGAAGTTTAGGCAGAATGGTTTGACTCTAAACCATCCAGTTCAAAATTAGAAGTGTGTTTTGTAACAAGGGAGCTGGTCTAAGATGGTTCACCAGCAACAAACCAGCTATCAGTCAGTCATACCAGCTTAAGGTAGTCAAGCATGTTTTTGCAACATTTCTAGCTGGTCTAAGAGGGTCATTAAGCTGGTAGACCATTAACAAACCAGTAATCAGTCAGCTTATTGTGATTAGGTAGGTTTTTGCAACATTTTAGCTGGTCTAAGATTGTCATTAAGCTCTTGAACCAGCAAACAACAACAACAACAACAACAAACAGTGATTGGTCAACCCTTAATGGGCACAAAAAAAAAATGGTGATGTGACATGGGTAGTCAAGTGCACTAGAATGTACCAAATCAACATTCATCATACCAGCTTAAGATGGTCAACCATGTTTTTGCAACATGGTCTAAGATGGTCATTAAACTGGTAGACCAGCAACAAACTAGCTACCAGCTGGTCATTTGAGGTGGTGAAGCTAGTTTTTGAAACATGGTGACTGCAGTCAACTATTTAATTATTATAATGAACAGCCACACACTGTACAAACTAGTACTAGATGTGTTTTATTATGGTAGCTGGTCTAAGATGGTAAATAAGCTAACAAACCAGCTACCAGCTATTCATGTGAGGTGGTCAACCAGCTAATTATGATGATGATATAGTCCAGCCACACACTGTTCACAAACTAACTGTTTTGGAGCTGGTAGCTGGTCTAAGATGGCAAATAAACTGGTAGACCAGCAACAAACCAGTTACCAGCTAGTCATGTGAGGTGGTCAAGCTGGTTTATGGAACCTTGTGACCGGTCAACCAGCTAATTATGATGATGATAGTCCAGTCACACACTGTTTACAAACTAAGTAGATGTGTTTTGGTATTGTCACTAGTTGGTAGCTGGTCTAAGATGGTAAATAAGCTGGTAGACCTGTAAACAAACCAGCTGCCGGATAGTCATGTGAGGTGGTCAACCTTGTGACTGGTCAACCAGCTAATTATGATAATGATATAGTCCAGCCACACACTGTCATAAACTAAAGATGTGTTTTGGTATGATAGCTGGTCTAAGATGGTAAATAAGCTGGTAGACCAGCAACAAACCAGTTGCCTGGCTAGTCATGTGAGGTGGTCAAGCTGGTTTATGGAACCTTTCGACTGGTCAACCAGCTTATTATGATGATGATGATATAGTCCAGCCACACACTGTCATAATCTAAAGATGTGTTTTGGTATGATAGCTGGTCTAAGATAGTAAATAAGCTGGTAGACCAGCAACAAACCAGTTACCTGGCTAGTCATGTGAGGTGGTCAACCTTGTGACTGGTCAACCAGCTAATTATGATAATGATATAGTCCAGCCACACACTGTCATAAACTAAAGATGTGTTTTGGTATGATAGCTGGTCTAAGATGGTAAATAAGCTGGTAGACCAGCAACAAACCAGTTACCTGGCTAGTCATGTGAGGTGGTCAAGCTGGTTTATGGAACCTTTCGACTGGTCAACCAGCTTATTATGATGATGATGATATAGTCCAGCCACACACTGTCATAATCTAAAGATGTGTTTTGGTATGATAGCTGG
This sequence comes from Rhinogobio ventralis, assembly GCA_039654625.1. Taxonomy (NCBI): domain Eukaryota; kingdom Metazoa; phylum Chordata; class Actinopteri; order Cypriniformes; family Gobionidae; genus Rhinogobio; species Rhinogobio ventralis. The sequence continues at coordinate 4,923,913 of CM077215.1, forward strand.
TCTAAGATGGTAAATAAGCTGGTAGACCAGCAACAAACCAGTTGCCTGGCTAGTCATGTGAGGTGGTCAAGCGGGTTTATGGAACCTTTCGACTGGTCATCCAGCTTATTATGATGATGATGATATAGTCCAGCCACACACTGTCATAATCTAAAGATGTGTTTTGGTATGATAGCTGGTCTAAGATGGTAAATAAGCTGGTAGACCAGCAACAAACCAGTTGCCTGGCTAGTCATGTGAGGTGGTCAAGCTGGTTTATGGAACCTTTCGACTGGTCAACCAGCTTATTATGATGATGATGATATAGTCCAGCCACACACTGTCATAATCTAAAGATGTGTTTTGGTATGATAGCTGGTCTAAGATGGTAAATAAGCTGGTAGACCAGCAACAAACCAGTTGCCTGGCTAGTCATGTGAGGTGGTCAAGCTGGTTTATGGAACCTTTCGACTGGTCAACCAGCTTATTATGATGATGATGATATAGTCCAGCCACACACTGTCATAATCTAAAGATGTGTTTTGGTATGATAGCTGGTCTAAGATGGTAAATAAGCTGGTAGACCAGCAACAAACCAGTTGCCTGGCTAGTCATGTGAGGTGGTCAAGCTGGTTTATGGAACCTTTCGACTGGTCAACCAGCTTATTATGATGATGATGATATAGTCCAGCCACACACTGTCATAATCTAAAGATGTGTTTTGGTATGATAGCTGGTCTAAGATGGTAAATAAGCTGGTAGACCAGCAACAAACCAGTTGCCTGGCTAGTCATGTGAGGTGGTCAAGCTGGTTTATGGAACCTTTCGACTGGTCAACCAGCTTATTATGATGATGATGATATAGTCCAGCCACACACTGTCATAATCTAAAGATGTGTTTTGGTATGATAGCTGGTCTAAGATGGTAAATAAGCTGGTAGACCAGCAACAAACCAGTTGCCTGGCTAGTCATGTGAGGTGGTCAAGCGGGTTTATGGAACCTTTCGACTGGTCATCCAGCTTATTATGATGATGATGATATAGTCCAGCCACACACTGTCATAATCTAAAGATGTGTTTTGGTATGATAGCTGGTCTAAGATGGTAAATAAGCTGGTAGACCAGCAACAAACCAGTTGCCTGGCTAGTCATGTGAGGTGGTCAAGCGGGTTTATGGAACCTTTCGACTGGTCAACCAGCTTATTATGATGATGATGATATAGTCCAGCCACACACTGTCATAAACTAACTAGATGGTAGGTGGTTTCTGGCTGGTCAAGATAGTTTGCAAGCTTTGACCAGCTAATGAAAGCTTGCAAACTATATTTGACCAACAGCAAACCACCTACCAGGTAATACGGTGGTGATGCAACCAGCTAGAACCCAGATATATAAAAAAACAAAAACAGGTTGCGTGCTAGATTGGATTTTCTAACAGGACACCGACTGAATGATGATGATAATGATGATGTGACACGGTAGGCCAGTGAGTCCAGCGCTGTGAACATCCACACACTGTGCACACGGGCTTCATAACAGAGCAGTCAGTGGGAACACTTGAACGCACGGAGGGGGAGGAGGGCTGCGAGAGAAAACAAACCGAGAAAATTGTTCGCCTGAAACGAAAGTACCAACACCAAGTGGCATTGGGTCCCCACCGTTATTCGTTTTCGGAGTGATCGGCGCGATTGTGATGTAGTTTTGTCGACTTCACGCTGCGGTGTTGCTCCCTTCCAAGCATCCGGTAAAAAATAATATAAGTGTCTGTGGGGCTACTGTACGGACGGCCAGTGCAGAACTGTTCTGATGTGTCAATAAGTTTGAGGCTGGAATGAGAAGGCCCTGGCGTTTCGACCGGATTTCAGGGGTAAGTTTGCTTTCACATATGCCGCGATGACTGAAAACTTGGACATATTTTGTTTGTGAAAAGCCCGAGTTCCGATTGATCGGGAGCTCTCGCTTAGACAGTGCGAAATACGTGCCAGTTTGTTGTGCTTCGGCATAAACAACTTTTGTGATCTGCGTGTGTGACACCTGCTCTCACCGAACATCAGGGTTTCTGTGAAATTCACGACGATTTAACATGTACGACCGACCGTGCGATTATTATATGGGTCTGCTAATGACACGTTCAGGCGAGCTAGAGCAATCTCGCATCACAGGGGCTAGCAGGCTAGCCAGCTACTTTTATTCTATCTGACTAAACGGAGCGAGAAACCCGAGCACAAAACCGTCTCATCTGAAAAGTCTGCCCTGAAAACCCCTAGTTTAAGTAATGAAAGCTTGTGGAGGGGTATCTCTCTCTGAAAATGCCCTGGCGGAGTTTGACAGGAGTGAGATTTATACTTCATCTTCCCCAAAGCAAGATGGACTCTCGGTTGTCTGTCTTGTCAGAGCCCCGATCGACATTTTGCACCGAGATGCAAACCGAGCACAGTTCAGATAAGGGGTCAAATGAGTTATAAAACGAGCACGATGGCTTAAATAATCAGAGGATATCGTCGACATGGTGCTTTGTGGAGTTCTTGATTCGGTGTTCGGTAGTTGTGCAGGGACACACACACAGAGAGAGCACCGCTCTCCGGCTGTACCTGAAAACGAAACGCTGCAATACTGTACATATCGTCCATCCACTCGACAAAACTGTGTCGGATTTGCTTTAATACGACCTACATGAACGATCCGAAGTATGGCAAGCCTTTTAAGCATTGCTTTCTTAACTTGCGTCTTTATTAACGTTATTTCACACTTGATAGTCAGTCTAAACCCCAAAATAATTCATGTTTTACATCGCTCATAATTGTCATAACAATTCCTGGGGATCCCTATTGGGTGTGAATCGTCACTGCTCTCACAATTCAAGTCGATTACGATTATCATGTCAACGATTAGTTGCATCCTCAATTTTCAAAACGACTGCACATGGCTACATTTTTGTCAATGAATAGAAGTAGACAAATACATGAACTCACTTTTTATTTTATCTGCTCCAAGAAAGTACACTTCCTGAATGTAGCAAACATCAAACACAACTTAAGTCTGAACACAGCAGATGACAGAACCATTTAGAACTAATAAACACTAGTGAATACTAAAAGCGCATGAAACTGTCAAGTAGTGTAGTTAAGTTACAATAACGCTCACACTTTCACGCACATGCATGCAGCCTCGCACACACAGACGTACGTGCATGCACATAAATAGTGGATGCATTTTTTATTACTCGCTTTTGTGTTTCGACTCCCTCTGACATTTTACGTATGTGACAAATGATGTCAGAGAAACGTCAGTAGGCTATAATCGATTATGGTATTACGTCATCGATGCAGAAGCGTCCACATCGTGATGCATCAGTGCAACTATTAATTTCAACACCCCTAATTCATAAACTGACATTTCACACTGTACATTCTTAAACCTGGGTTAACGTCCTTATTTGCATATTTGTGGTGTCACTGTCACTGATTGGGTGAACGCTGCATGCAAAATGTTTATATAAATGCTCTAGCATTGCGCATCCTCATATTGTATATTGCCCTGTATTATCAAGTTTATCCTGAATTGACTTTTTGGACTATAAAGGTAAGAATGAAATGTTCTCTTCTTTGTCATTATTTGACATTTTTCCCCTCAAATGCTGACACTGCTCTAGCATACACTCACCTAAAGGATTATTAGGAACACCATACTAATACTGTGTTTGACCCCCTTTCGCCTTCAGAACTGATGTGAACAAGGTGCTGAAAGCATTCTTTAGAAATGTTGGCCCATATTGATAGGATAGCATCTTGCAGTTGATGGAGATTTGTGGGATGCACATCCAGGGCATGAAGCTCCCGTTCCACCACATCCCAAAGATGCTCTATTGGGTTGAGATCTGGTGACTGTGGGGGCCATTTTAGTACAGTGAACTCATTGTCATGTTCAAGAAACCAATTTGAAATGATTCGAGCTTTGTGACATGGTGCATTATCCTGCTGGAAGTAGCCATCAGAGGATGGGTACATGGTGGTCATAAAGGGATGGACATGGTCAGAAACAATGCTCAGGTAGGCCGTGGCATTTAAACGATGCCCAATTGGCACTAAGGGGCCTAAAGTGTGCCAAGAAAACATCCCCCACACCATCACACCACCACCACCAGCCTGCACAGTGGTAACAAGGCATGATGGATCCATGTTCTCATTCTGTTTACGCCAAATTCTGACTCTACCATCTGAATGTCTCAACAGAAATCGAGACTCATCAGACCAGGCAACATTTTTCCAGTCTTCAACTGTCCAATTTTGGTGAGCTCGTGCAAATTGTAGCCTCTTTTTCCTATTTGTAGTGGAGATGAGTGGTACCCGGTGGGGTCTTCTGCTGTTGTAGCCCATCCGCCTCAAGGTTGTGCGTGTTGTGGCTTCACAAATGCCTTGCTGCATACCTCGGTTGTAACGAGTGGTTATTTCAGTCAAAGTTGCTCTTCTATCAGATTCAATCAGTCGGCCCATTCTTCTCTGACCTCTAGCATCAACAAGGCATTTTCGCCCACAGGACTGCCGCATACTGGATGTTTTTCCCTTTTCACACCATTCTTTGTAAACTCTAGAAATGGTTGTGCGTGAAAATCCCAGTAACTGAGCAGATTGTGAAATACTCAGACCGGCCCGTCTGGCACCAACAACCATGCCACGCTCAAAATTGCTTAAATCACCTTTCTTTCCCATTCTGACATTCAGTTTGGAGTTCAGGAGATTGTCTTGACCAGGACCACACCCCTAAATGCATTGAAGCAACTGCCATGTGATTGGTTGATTAGATAATTGCATTAATGAGAAATTGAACAGGTGTTCCTAATAATCCTTTAGGTGAGTGTATATACCTCACACAGTGTTTCCACAAATGTCCAAAGCAGGGGTGGCGAACTCCGGTCCTGGAGATCCACAGTCCTGCAGAGTTTTGCTTCAACCCTAATCAAACACACCTGAACAAGTTAATTAAGGTCTGAAGGGTTAATAGGAAGCTACAGGCAGTGTACAGAGTTTTATCAGGGTTGGAGCTGAACTCAGCAGGACTGAGGCTCTCCAGGTCCGGAGTTCGCCACCCCTAGTCCAAAGCATGTGAATATGAGGCACACGTTTGGTTTTCTGTGGCAAAGCATCTAGCCGTAACATTCAAACACTGCATTGCTTTACAGTGTACAAGTTTGGCATCGCAATGGGGGTTAACACTGCAAAAGCCATGCTAACCCTGGGTAAAAAGCAATGCTAATACTGCTTCTAAATTACAAGTGTGAAATGGACCTTTACTCCAGATTAAAAGCAGAGTTTAGAATGATGATAACCCAGTGTTAAGCGCAGTTTGAAAAGCCCTACTGTGGCCCTGCATATGGCGATAAACAGGTGTTCACATTAACAGTGATCTGCAGCAGGAAATAATTCATTCGGCATAATAATAAAAGTTTATGACCTTTGGTGATGCAAAAAAGTTGAGTTCCATTTTATGCAAGCGTGTATGAGTAGGCACGCCGACTGTAAACCAGCAGTACAGCGACTCCCTGATGTCCAGCAATTTAAACGCTCTCAGTGTGAACGACCATTCACGACTATATGTGAACATGCTTAGTGTAATCATCGAAAAAGATCAAATGTAAGGTGAAAACTTGGTTCAATCCATCGGTTGTTGATTGGATTTTGAGATGTGGGTGTTGCTCTTAGTGGAGACAGATGAACGTGAGCTTGCAAGTGCTGAGTTTAAGCGGACTAAATGATTGGAGAAGTCTGGCATATGTCACCAGAGAGAAGTCTGTCATTTTCACCAGAAAATCCAGTTATTGATTAAACATTACGAGGTCAGACTATTAAAAAAAATTAAACATAAGCATGGATAAATTGTTTACTATAAGATCAGTGACATACATTTATTTAGTTCATGCTGACTTTAACAATGCAAATGTGGAGTGACTTCATGCAGTGACCTGTCTCTTGTCACCTACTGTAGTCGAGTGTTGGCAATATGGAGAAGTTAATCCTTGAAGAGTGCAATTTTCTGATGTCTTTGACTTCATGCAGTGACTATATACATTTAAATACATTAATTGTGTGTGGACCCAAATAGCCTTGTGTTTGTGGTCTTGGCACAGATAGATGGCTGCACTTGCACATGTTGATGCACAAAATTACATTGAACAACATTTTAGCGGTAGTGACTTTCATTATTATGTTAGGTCAACAGAACTAAGATTGGTACTAGCCACCAATCAATGCAGTGACTTATGAAATGCAACAATAAAGTTGCTAGTGTCAACGGAGCATTATTCATTAGATACTAGTACTCATTAGTGTTGTCACAATACTGGAATTTCCAACTTCAGTACGAAAAATATAGATATTTGATACCATTTTTGATACCATGGGGAAAACTGCTAAATATATACAGATAATTTATTATCTCATAATTTGGGTAATTTTGTTGTAATGGCTTACACACAGCACAAGGGAGGCTTTATTTGAATTGTTGAACTACATTTACAAAAAAAGACAAATATACAAATGGCACAAATAAATACAATAGAATAAAGAGACAAATTAAATAAACATAGCTCAAAGTTTTTTAGGTGGGTTTAACAGTAGTATTCAGGTAATGAAAGTAATCAAATGTAAAATAACTGAATAGTTTTCATTGTAAAAAAATAAATACAGATCACTTTAAGAGCTTATGCACGGATCCAATATAATACAATAACTATTTACATTCCATAACTCACTGTATTTACCCGAATACTCTGCAAGATGGGCATTTTGACATTGTAGTGAGATTTGACATTGTATGTATTTGACCGTTTAAGCGCAATAAGCCATGAAAAAGAAGTCAATTTGGTACTCGCAAGCTGTTTGAGAGGCAGCTTTATGTGCACAACTAAAATTAACAGAGCCCAAACTATTATATTCAACTGCTATTTATTTTTAGATATAATAATGAAATGTTTGTATACAACTGTTGCACGTAAGGTGTTTCCACAAACACTTTAACACAGCACTTTAAACACTAACAGTAAATAAGCTCCTCTCTAGGTTTTTTTATATCTAATGAACGAATTGTAAATATTGGATAACTTTCCCGAGTAAATGCAGTGTTAAGTGTTTTATGTCTTTCCACGCTTGAAACACTGATTGAGCGATTACATGATGATACATTTCGGTAAGTTGTACTGTATCTTTCAACATACCTTTTGATGTTCATGCTATAACTTGTATTAAAGTGGAAGAAAAGACTGCCGCTTGAACTGAGGCGCTACAGCGATCTATCCTGTCACATTATGAGCGGAATTGAATTTTCCAATAAAATGGATAGAATTTGAAAGCTCTTGGATTATTGGATAGGAGGTGAGCTACAAAAAATGTTTTAGAGAAAAACGTGGACCTGGCAACTACAGTTGATTCATAGGGTTAAACAGTGTCTGCTTTAATATCGTTTAAAAAAAATAAATAAAAATTAATGCGTTATTGTTGCGTTAACTTTGATAGCCCTAGACATTTTCTTCACATACAATATGAGTTGCAGTCTGACACATTTTTTGCCCCCTTTTGATTGACAGAATATAATCAAACTTGATCATCATCTGTTTTTAAACCAATGGCCGATAGAGAAAATAATTTCCTTTATTGGCCGATACATCGCTGCATCTCTAATTCCAATAAGTAGTGCAGGGGTTCTCAACCCTGGTCCTTGAGGGCCACTGTCCTGCAGAGTTTAGCTCCAACTCTAATCAAACACACCTGAACCAGCTAATTAAGCTCTTCAGGATTACTAGAAAGCTACAGGCAGGTGAGTTTGATCAAGGTTGGAGCTAAATTCTGCAGGACAGTGGCCCGTTGAGAACCCCTGATCTAGTGTCTATTCAGTTGCAATTGAATTGAATTTGATGGGAATCTGTGGTTTAGATATTAGCTACTAGTCCTTTCCAACTAGTATATGTTCCATTTATTGTATTATTCAAGTTTTAATGATTTATTATGTTGTTTGTTTATTTATAGTTGCTTGTCACTAATGGATAATACTAGCATCTAAGTACAAGTGACTAAATTATAGATTCTAGTGTGTTGGAATAAGAACAAATATTACCCAGTCTGTGAAAACTTTTTTTTTGTGATTCGCTGTTTACTACATAAAATCGTCCTACATAACGTAAAGAACATTCTGTGGAAATATAACCTTGATATCTTTCTAAGCCCATATTTGCTGAATTTTGGGCTTAGAAAGTCATGTTTTTGAAGAATTCCAATGTAAAAACAAGCTTATTTTTTTAAACTGCAACACATTTGAACCATAATTATCCTGACTATGTGCTGAGATTTTTCCATTTTCATTGATAAATGACACATTTATGGGAAATTTCTTAAAATGTTGTAAAAATTTTAAGTCTATTTATTATGATTATAAAATCATTGAGACGAATGGGATGGGAAGTCAATACACTAGTATGAGTTGTATAACTTTATTAGTAAAAGTAGAAAATGTCATTAATATATAAATTAATCAATATATAAAATATCAGTAGAAAATCTCAATCTCTTTCTGGGGAATTGTGTAACATTTGGCGTAAATCCGACAACACAAAGAAAAACGTAACAGGTCAATCTCAAACTTTGTACACACAGTCATCACTAGAGGTGTGAATCTTCACTTGTTATTAAAAATAAGAAAAAAGATGTAAATGACAAACAGTAGAACCAATATATTATAAGAAAGAATCACTATAATCAATAAAAATTGATATAATCAATATACAAAATAATCACTGCTTTAGTGTATTCATTACAAATAAACTGATTATTATTAAAGCTACAAAAGTTGTTCAGTCTTTTCTTTTATTGTTTGATTAACATTAATGATATAAACGGCAGCAGGTTTATTATATTTAGACCCAAAGTACGGGTCTAATATAATGTTAAACATCAAAAATGTTTTTCCCCAACTGTTCCCCAAACGTTCACTTAAGACATAACCAGTTATGTTTGCGTGAATACATGCCAAGACAGATATTTTGAAATCCTGTAATTCTGTGTGTATCTGCCCATTCATTGGGGATCGCATGCTGTCTGAGGTGTCTTTCTGTGTGGGAACTTCAGGTGCGTGTCAAGCCGGATTTATACTTTCACCTGTATCTGTAACGCAAGCTCCCCAAACGGACGAGGCGTTTATACTCGCACTTCCGCCAACGTCGCAATGAAGTTGACTATGTCTTGCTGACCAGTCGCAGCCATCAGTCAGCACGTAATGCATTGAGATCTTTGTGGCTTATTTTGTGCTTAATAACTCTAACATCTAGCACATCCCTCGCTTTATTTTCACATTCAATGCATGTTCTTTTTGTAAGGCGCAAGTGCTTTGCTTCCAAAGCGCAACCTTTATTAATATTAGTTCTGTTTTTAGCCTACAATAAAACAGTACATTAATATGTATAATAGGCCTATTTAATTATAAACGATAATTTTATTTAACGATTCTTTTGTTTTTATACATCGATGTAGAATCGTTCGCATTGGCATCGCAATGCATCATAAAAACAATTATATTCACAGCTCTAGTCATCACCATCCTCCTCCAGAAAGTAATCCTCTATAAGACCTGTTTTTTCATAATTTTGTGGGCAATTCCACCAAGATTGATAGCGTACAAGCCGTTTAAACACTTTTCCCACACTTCATAGGTGTTGCCATGTCAGATAGGGAATTTATCAACACATAGACACATAGCAGGGACAAATATATATTTAAAATAAGATGGTTATCTTGGCAGAATGTTAAGTTATGAATCAAATAAGATGTTCCTGAGATTTCGGTGATGACACCCGGCTTAAGTCACAATTTTCTTGCCTTTCCCGCACTGACCTGATTGTCGCGTGTGCAGATTGATATTAAGGTCTTTTTGCACTTTCTAATGGTAGAAAAAAAGTTGATGAACTGAATGATACAAGAATCAGCAAGTGTTTCTGCGCCGCTAGTAAACCCAGAGACGATTGAAAACAATGTTTAGACAGTATTTTTGTTTGCACAAAATAAAATGTAGTGTCAATAAAATCATTCATTTCAGTATTTATCATGTTATAAATGAAAATATGAGTACTGTATCTCTCCTTTTATAATTTACAGCAGTAAACGCACATTACCCATTATTGTAATTTGTATGGCTATGACTACTTTGACTCTCTTATTCTCATAATTAGATTATGCGACTTTAGCTGGGATTTTACATACGGGGTCACAAATGTCTAATAAATGAGCACTAGTATCAAATGAATTAATTCTAAATGGTTAAATTGTAAGAGATTTAGGGCTGGGGATCGTTTTTGATACCGATACCTTGACTTCGATGCCAGCTCCTGAACAATACTTTTTTAGATACCAATTTTATTTTTCCGTTTTAACAAGATTACATTGCACATAACTAAAAAAACTTGTTTTTATTTTTTTCAGTTTGTTTACTTTTTTACAGGGCGGAATATACGCCTCGCGCTTAAGCGCGCACATAAAGCTTGCCGCAAAGCACTGGCAAAAGTAGCCTAATGATTATGAATATAAAAATAGCAAGGAGACATTTTAATTGTTTATTAATAAAGCTCTCAAATCGATTCTCGATTCAACTCAATGAATATAGATTTAATACAAACACTATATTTATAAAAAGTCAGTGAACATAAGTTTACAAGTGGGTAATTAAAAATAAGTTAAGAGCCACAAACCTGTATATTAAACTCTTTTTATTTTAGGTACACTTAAACCCATCTCTATATTTCAAATGCATACAATTATGTTAAATACAATACAATTTTGATGCAACTTTATTCTAAAAAAAAAAATGTATCTGAGAGGTATTTTATACAATTGAGTTTTTATGGATATTTTGATATATTTATTCTAAAACATAAAAAGGATTTTCAGTACACAACAAGCTTTTCTTGTGATTTTGCCGCCCGTCGTGTGTGCACCACGGCACACATTGTACCACGACAACGAACAACAATATCTTAACGTGCTGACTTATGTGGACTAACTTTTATTTGAGGAAATCTGTTTATAATAGGCTATTAGGTTTGAATTATTGGTCCTGCGCTGCCTATTGACTCAGTTGATCTGAATATGTCTATAATGGTTAACGTATGTGCTTAAGTGAACACTCAAGTTTAATACAATGATCATAATGCAAGGCAAGCATTCGCATGTATGTGATCTATGTTTAGCGGTTGTGTGCTCGGCTGTGGGGGTGTTGCAATGTCTAGGTGTTGTCTCATCAAATGGTTCTGCAGATTTATAGTATTACTACAGCATTTCACCTCAGAATTACAAACGTCGACAACGCACCGGATGCCGCCATTTAAGCGCTGAATGAATGACATGCGCGCCTCTCGCTCCTTTGTAACATTGTGCAAGGCAAATAAGAAGGTGACATCTAGTGGAGAAGACTAGTAATTAGATTTACGTTAATCTTATGTTTAATGTTTGCGGAAATAAATATAGGAAAAATCGATTTGTGGCCTTTGAGAATCGATTTTGAATCGACCACATTTTAAAAAACGATTAATCGAAAAATCTTTTTTTTTTTTCTAGCCCTAGTGAACGCGCGCGTGTCTATAAAGGGAAATGCACCTATCATTTGGATTACATAAAGTATTTGTTTTCGATTCAAATTGGTTTGTTTAAAAGTACACATTTCAAGCTTTCTATAGGCCTATTTCTCATGTCTGTGAGGCAAGTAGCCTATATGGCAAATTTTCGGTTCATTTATGTGACGCGCTGCAGTTCTTCTTGCAGTCGAATACAGAGCAACTTTCTTATTCCGTGCACTGTCAAGTGCTTCAGATTTGTTGCGTTTCCAGTCTTGGCAGCAATTATCTTGTCGCAAATATTGCATCATGCGCTGTTGGCATCGAGCCTGGTGAAATTTAGCCACATTTTTTATCTTTTCCACATCTTTTACATGTGGGTTGGGGCGCTTGCCCCCTATTTATACGCCACACATCTCCAACGAGGTTTTGTTCCTTCCTCGTGCCGCGGCGCAGCTGGTATAAACAGAAGCATTGACTAGTGTGGCCACTGGAGACGGGTTTACACACTACAGCCTCGCGTGCGAGCCGCGTCTCTGGGCGTAATCGGTGTAAACTAGTGTCAGCCGATCATGCTGCATGCATATTGGCTCACTGACGTTGACGAGATTAAACTCTTAAGGTATCGAAATTTGGTATCAAACGACAAGACCTTTTACGATACTCGGTCTGTGCCTAAAAGGTATCAAACTCGATACCTAGCCCTAAAGAGATACTAGTCACTATCATACTGTTTAGTAGTAATCTGAAAATCAATGTCTGTTCACTTGGTTGCTGCAAATCACTGTCATTGTGAATGACACTTTTGTGTTAGTACCATTAAAAAATAAGTACTAGTAAATATTAGTTAGGGAGTAAATGTTACTACAGCTTGCCATAACTGAAGTGAATTGAATGAATTCAATGTATGCTGTGAGCGATGTCATAACTTTATGCTTCTATCAATAACACCAAAGATGCCACCATAGTTTGAAGCTGAAGTGGTGCACGTATGCCTCTAACTAATCAAATCCACAACACACAGTTAAATTGTCGCTGAGTGATGAGGTGGGACTTGGGACAGCGTTATTTGGTGCATTTGGCTTTGCTTTCTACGATTTATTCCTGTACTGAGGGCACAGTGTGTTTTTTTTTTTGTTTTACTTTGTAGGTCATCTTCATCGCATGATACAGCCTGACTGACAGATCCATCCTCATCTTTCAAATACCGTATTTCCATATTCTGTGGCTCTGTAAGTACGCCTTCACTTCATGCCATGTGTTTTTCCCTTTCATCGGTTGTTGTATCTCTTAAATTCACAGACTAATTGGGATCTGATGCCTTAACATTACGGATCAAACACTCATTACATCACAGATTTTAAGCTCGTGTCTGTACATAATCACCTGCTTATTGGGTTGTGCTCAATCCGAGATAAAACACATATTCATTCTTCAACCTTTTATCATGTAAAGAGCCAGTCTGTTCAAACATGATCTACTTTTTTGAATGACTGCATCAATAACAAAGTGTACTTTTGATCATCATATTACGGCATATTATAAAATGTATAGCATGTTATTCCTTTAACCCTTCCATTGTAATGTAATCTGTAAGAATAGGCTATAAATACCACATTGTTTTTGGTATTGGAGCCAGTCTTTGTGACATTGCAATGCATATCTAATACATATCTAATTTTCATATTTTAATCAAATTGATTTTATTAAAAGAACTATTTAAAAAGTGTTCCATCTGTGGTATTTATAATTTGACTCATATTTTAAAAACCAGTTACGACTTTTGACCTTTCAGCTTGTCTTGCTGTTTTTAAATAGTTAAAACTATGTATATGAATCAAATTTGTCTATGATAAAAATGGAAATACATTTTTTTTTTATCAAAGGCAATACAGAAATTGTTATAAAATGTGAGATACTATGAAATGCTAAAAGTGAATGAATTTAAGGAAAAGTTCCTAATCAAATTTGTATATTTTAACAATGATTTTCATCATCATATATTTTAAGACCAGCAAAAGTGATTTTCTTTAAAGGGATAGTTCACCCAAAAATGAAAATTACCCCATGATTTACTCATCCTCAAGTCATCCTAGGTGTATATGACATTCTTTCAGACGAATACAATCGGAGTTTAAATAAAAAATGTCCTGGCTCTTCCAAGCTTTATAATGGCAGCCCAAAATTTTAAGCCCAAAAAAGCACATCCATCCATTATAAAAGTAATCCACATGGCTAAAAATATCCATATTTAACATATAAAGTAAATATCTAGCTTCTGGCGGACAGCCTTCCGTATTCGACTTACGAAGAAAGTGTAACGCCTCTCGCAGTTTAAAATGCTTACGCTACATCTGATGTCATTGTCCCGCCATTTATGCTTTTTCCCGTGTGGATTACTTTTATAATGGATGGATGCACTTTTATGGGCTTCAAATTTTGGGCTGCCATTATAAAGCTGGGAAGAGCCAGGACATTTTTAATTTAAACTCCCGATTGTATTCGTCTGAGAGAATGTTATACACACCTGATGGTTTGAGGGTAAATCATGGGGTAATTTTCATTTTTGGGGGAACTATCCCTTTAATTAATGTTTCTTTAGATCCGTTGAACCCTAATTAAGAATTAATGAATTTTCGATGTTGGTTAAATTAGGGTTAAAGAGCAATTCATTTTTGTATGTTTATGCTATTCAAGGTTTTTTTTTTTTTTTTTTTTAGCCAATAGTTTGATAAAGCAAACCCAATTTCACTGTTGATATTTTACTTATGAATACCAAAACGGCTGTTGTTTTCTGAACATTTCCACTTTCACAGTATCATCAGACTGTTGTAGGTTTGTATTGCATTCATCCAAATTTCATCATTAAAGTTTGATTTTATTCTATTATTTCTGCTGGTAAGTAGCAAATTTTTAAAAATAATAATTTGTATGATTTAGATATTGTTTATGTAATAATACAATGTATGTGATAATATTATACCCTTAATCCATTACACATAATCCATTACAATTTTAGTTGATCAGTTATTATTAAGCATATAATATAAATAAGATTTAGAATCAGTAGATAAAACTTTAAAAATAACCACGTGAATATATTAGCAACTATATAAACTAACTTCACAACTTTTTCTTGCACATATATAGCAAGATGTTATCTTTTAGTTGTCCTCTTTCATAGGCAACTTTTTTCTTCGTGCTATGTATATTTTTCAATCTTGTAATATTCTGCAGGTGAGAGAAGTGAATTTGAGAGAGAAGTGAATGTGATTGGCTGTTCGCTACTGATGTCACACTTTTATGTGCACATGCTCCATAGTTATTCATAAACTCAGGATCAAAGCCTGAGATGACAGAGAAAGTTGATGATCATGGTACCAACAAAGCCTTATTGGATTGGTTTGGTTTTGTCAACTCAAAACTAATCCTGTAACCCTGAGTTTGTTCATCTACCATTATGGTACGTGCCCCTGAATATTGTTTTATGTAAAGCAGTCTTGAGGCTTAAAGCCACATAATTGCATTCTGACAGATCAGACTGAAAGAAGGAAGGAATTTTGCCACACCTCTGCAGTGTAAAAAGTCCCACTAAACTGTTTATGATAATCTTTACATTTTGACCTTTTAATTGATCATCAAGCTATATCTTTATAAGTTAAAATGATTGGCCCCACTTTATATTAGGTGGCCTTAACTACTATGTACTTACATAAAAAAATAAGTACAATGTACTTATTGTGTTCATATTGTATTGGAAAACACTTTTGCTGCTATTGAGGTGAGGTTAGGGACAGGTGTGGTGGTATGGGTAAGTTTAAGGGTAGGGTTAGGTGTAAGGGAAGGGTCAGCAGTGTAATTATAAATGTAACTACAGAAATTAATTACAGATGTAATTACATGCAGCTAATTTTAAAAATGTAACTACAATGTAAAAACACGTATGTACACAATAAGTTCATTGTATCAAATGATTAATTAAAATGTTAGTACATAGTAGTTAAGGCCACCTAATATAAATTGGGTCCAAATGATTTTACTTTACAGACAATAATAAGGTGCCACAACTTGTATATACTGTTTCTGCCCTGTTAAGCTTTATGCTTGCTTTTCAAATAGAGCAGTTTAGACTGCATTCATATTAAAGTTATGATTAATGTCATGCACCAGGGTTACATTCAGATAAATATACCCATTTGTTTAATCTTGGATGGCTTAAAGGATATAGAATAGGATTAAATCGCTAGCTTGAAACATATAGGTTTCTTGGAAGTATAACGGCAAACCTGTTGCAAGTCCTGTATCCCTCTCTTGGTTCTGTGAGGTTTCAAACTCTTGTTTCATTCAAATTTTGGAAATTTAGATATAATTTGTTTTTGAAAGTTCTTGCATGGCAAGTGCATGAGAGTACATAAGATAGGAAGGTCGGAGAATCCATGCAAACAAAACGCATGCAGGAAGGGTAAAAACTTTTATTGTAATGTCCCTTTCAAAATTTTCTATTTAATTTTATCATGTTGCCTGAACTGAAAACAAAGCATTCACTTTTCACGCAGATTTCCTTTGACAGTAATGATATTGGTATTCACACCAGAGAGGCAGAAACACGGGTTTACACAAACTAAAATCAAATAATACATGATCAAATGTCTACGAGATGTATAAAAATTATTATTCAAGTCTTGTTAATTAGAATATTTATTCATCTAAATTTCTTACATTGCGATTGTAAACTCTTTTTTTACATACTTTAATAGTAATGTTAACCAGGGCTTGAAATTAACTTTTTTTTCTTCTCGCCAGCCACTGTGGCTAGTGGTTTTCCAAAGTTACTAGCCACTCAGCGTTTTCACTAGCCACAATTTTGCCATATAGATATTTTTAATATTATCTCAAAGTGACAGCAGCCTAATATACCTGCTGCCAAATTATAAGACCTGACGCATGGGTCCATTATACTGTTACACATGCGTGTTACAACTGTTTACGTTCATTTAAAACATAACTGACATTTTGATATTATTTTGTATATATTTGTGCGCACTTTGGGTGTTTGCACAAAATCTGCGGGAATGACTAAAATTATGCGCAATCCCATGCCGAAATTCAAGCCCTGTAACACCAACAATATTCATCCGGAGCGAATGAAACGAGTGAGTGAGGGGAGGCGGGTTTCTGTCAGAGAGATGAGAGAGAGAGAAAGAGCAGCTGGTATCATGTATCTATTCTGTGGAAAAACAGTATTGGAAGCGTTTCAAATATTTCACTATCGATATGTATCGAAAAATCTATATTTTTGACAACACATTGCACTTACTTTATTATTTCACATGCCTTTTTAAAAGACTACGATTGAAAAATGTATATATTTATATATAATGTTTAACCCGTCAAACTGGCTAGTAGGATTGACTGTGTTACACGCCACTGATGAAATCCACCCGCTTTTAGCCAAGCCCTGATGTTAATATATATTTACATTCTCATAAACATGAATTACAGTATTATCCATATATTTTGGATGATTGTTTGAGATTTTTTTCATAAATTAATGACAAATTAATGAATTCATTTTTTGTTATTTTTATTCTTATTTGATAATGTAAGCTCCTGTAATGTCCTTTTTATTGCACTTTATCAAGCCGTCACTCAATAAAAGGGGCTATTTCCACTCGGGCTGAACACCCATCAGCACATATAGTGACCGGTCATAAAGGGAGAACTGCTGTCCTGAAAGAGCTGGTTGGTAGTTTTATGGAGCTTTACAGTGCTTTGGTTTTCCTTACAGAAAAAGAATCAGCATTCCCATAAATTAAACTTCTATCATTTACTCAACTTCATGTTGTTCCAAACCCACAAACATTTTTCTGTGGACCGCAAAAAGAGATGAATGTCATATGAATGACTTGGTACTGTATGGATGTCAGAGCAACATGAACATCCTCATAAACGTTTCCTTTTGTGTATCCACAGGAAAAAAATGGATTTGAAATTACACAAATTATGCTTTTGCTATATGAATGAATGAATATGATTCGGTGAACTATAAATTTACTGTAATTTAATCAGCAAACAATTAAATATGCTAACATTTACAGAATTTTTTATTTTCTTTCATTTTTGTTTCAAGATTTATTCTAGTGACAGTCACAGTTATAGTTAGAGCAACAAAGTGACAAATCTGCATAGTTTTGTGAGAATTTTGGTAAAACTTTTTAAAGTAAGATCCCATTATTAAACATTAGTTAATGCATTAACCCTCCTGTTACCCACTGGGGTCAATTTGACCCCAGAAATTTAAACCTCTAGAATATGATTTTTTTTTTTTTAACAAAGGTTTATGTCTCAGGTCATTTATTAATAATGACAATAATAATCTGTTACATATATATAGCGCTTTTCTGGGTACTCAATGCGCTTTACATATAGAAGGGGGGAATCTCCTCAACCACCACCAATGTGCAGCATCCACCTGGATGATGCGACGGCAGCCATATTGCGCCAGAACGCGCTCACCACACGCCAGCTTATGGTGGAGAGGAGACCGAGTGATGAAGCCAATCAGTACATGGGAATGATTAGGAGGCCATGATGGACAGAGGCCAATGGAATCAAAATGTATTAGAATGTTCTAATACATTATGTCAAAAGAATAATCTATGTAAAATTTAATAATAGAATCAAAATGTATTAGCCTTTTTATCCGTTGGGGATGTGACGGTGAGAAAATTTTCCCTCACAGTCACATTACAGTGCGTGTGCACTGTGTGGCCGTGAATGAATGAAAAAGGCTGTGCGCATTTTATACTTTCGGTTTAGAATTAGCGCCAATTCAGGGGCGGGTTGCTTGAATGGTGGGTTAATTTGCCTATTATTCTTAAAGGAACATGCCGACTTTTTGGGACTTTAGCTTATTCACTGTATCCCCCAGAGTTAGATAAGTCCATACATACCTTTTTTTTTATCTCTGTGCGTGCCATAACTCTGTCTGACGCACCCACCGCTAGCCTAGCTTAGCACAAAGACTGGAGGTAAACGGCTCCAGCTAGCCTACTGCTCAATAAGTGATAAAAAAATGCCAACATATTTCCTACATGTTGTGATGTGTATAGTTACATCGTGTACTAAGACCGACGGAAAATGAAAAGTTGCAATTTTCTAGACTGATATGGCTAGACACTATACTCTCTTTCCTGCGTAATAATCCAGGAACATTGCTGCCGTACCATGGGTGCAGCGGTGCAATGATATTACAATGATATAGCTTGTTACTGGGACGTAACAGACCTGTGTGTTTTGTATCACTAGTGCAGTGTCTGTTCTTGGAGCATATCAGCCCTGCCCGCGTGAGGTGCGCCGCTTCTCGAGATTCCTGCCTTTATTAGAGAGAAGAATGTTCAGCCCCCTCCCTCCGAAGCCTCGAATATCGGTGTTGATTACTACCGAAGCTTCGAAGCTCAAAAAATGGTATTCGGACCAGCCTTAGTTAGGTTAGAGCCCTAAAACAGAGAGAAGTTGTTTAAATATTATATTGAATATATAAAATTATAGCATGTTATAGTGACCTCAAAAAAACAACCAAAACAAATTTTGATATTTCTTATGTTTATACAGCTAAAAGAGCCTGGGGTCAAATTGACCCCAAAGAACACCGATGCTACAAAATGAGTACAGGACATTGGAAAAATATCATCATGTTTACAGAGTTGTCCCCATTAAATTAGGAAAAGTCATTGAATCTGAAGCAAAAAAAAATGTAAATCGTGTTTTTACAGACGTTAAACATTGAATGGGGTCAAATTGACCCCAAAGATAATAGGAGAGTTAAATAACAATGAGCAATACATTTGTTACAGTATTTGTTCATTTTTATTAACATTTGTTTATAGAAGTATAAATGCTTATTCTTAGTTCATGTTAGCTCAGGTCCATTAAATAATATTAACATATACAATTCTGATTTTTTAGTAAATGTTGAAGTTAACATTAACTGCTTTATAATGTATTTTTTACTAGTTCATCTTAACTAATGTATTTAACTAATGTTAACATTTTATTTATTTATTTTTATTATATATATATATATATATATATATATATATATAATATAATATAATATAATATAATATATATATATATATATATATATATATATATATATATATATAATATATAATATATAATATATTAGTTAATGCACTGTGAACTAACAAACAATGAACAGCTGGATTTTTATTAACAAAAATGTATAAATACTGTAACAAATGTATTGCTCATTGTTAGTTCATGTATTAACTAATTTTAACAAATGACACCTTATTGTAAAGTGTTACCAATTTAATTTACCAACATATATTCTTAATAAGTTTTATCTATATGATACCATTTTTCTCAAACAATATACATGGGTCTTTTTACATGGAGATGTATAGCTGCCTTTAAAATACTTATCATACTTTTGGGTCCTTGGCATGAAAAAGCATGAACACATCTGGGTTAAATGACATTTACATCCACTAATAACATGCTATTTATTTGAGTTCTCACATTAATGATGTTAAATGAACGTGCAAGACCTCGTCTAGTGTCAGCATTTATTCAGTCCTGTAACTGAATTAACAGCAAGAGGGCAGCAGACACCAGCTATGGACATCGTTCCAGAAGATGTCTGCTGCTAATGCAATGTCTAGAAACATTGTACTCCCATATTCTGGATCCTTCCTGTGTGCAGTTGTAACACATGATAATTGAGGCACACGAGTTGGGACACAGTCTAGCTAGAAGTGAGCTGGTATGTTAAGTTTCATGTTGATGCTGGGTGTGTGTGTGTGTTCCTCTTCCTGTTTGTGTGCATACAGGGAACGTGTGTGAGATGTGTGCTCTGGTCCTATTGGAGAGGAGAGAGTTGGTGTATGTTAAGGTCACATGTACAGTAGAGCTGCACCGGTGCTGCAGATGCAGAAGAACAGTGCTGAGATAGACAGGGAACCCTGTGTCCGCTCTCCATCAGCGAACACTGCGGCGCACAGCACTCAACAGCATGCCTGTTTTTTTCTTAAACTAACAGTGCACACGGGAAAACACTGCACATTGAATGCCCTGTCCTGAATCAACTTTTTATCAACAGCTATTGATGCTTAGATTTGCCCCACTTGATTTACAGCCCTATCAAAAATACATTATAGTCTTGTAATCTATAATCTTATGACGCCCGTCAAATTGTATTTACAGTCTGTGGCTGCCTTTGTCTCCTTGTTTTTTTCCCCCTTGTTGTAACCAATTACACATTTCACCTTTAAATTTATTACCAGGCAATTTATTTATCAGTGTGTCATGGCCTCTTCCTGTCCTATAGTCTATTAATTGATGTTAAAGAGCATTAAAGGGCCGTGTTTAACCTCTGACCTTTGCCCTCATCAGGGTCAGCAGCAGTATGAAGGGTGGAGGTGGAGGGAAAGAACCTCCGGTGGAGGGAGAAGTCAGCGGAAAGCGGCCCAAACGCAAGTGTCTGCAGTGGCACCCGCTGCTGGCCAAGAAAGCTCCAGACTTCTCTGAGGAAGAGGAGGAGGAAGATGAAGAAGAGCTAGAGAAGGTGAAAGATTACTCAAACTGCATTCACTTCAGTGCCTTAACCCTGCCATTAGTGTTTTGTTCATTACGGCAGTTGCTCTTTTAAAGACCGGAAATCTGAAAAAGACATTAAAATTAAAAGAGAGTTTTGTGGCTTTTTAGCTCATGTGTCTTAGTGTCTTCTGTGTGCTGGTGTACTTCTAAATTAGTTTTTAGGCAATTTAAATGTTTAAAGTTAATTTATATTACCGGTCAAATGTTTGGGACGGGTAAGGTTTTTTTTATATATGCTTTTGAAAGAAGTCTCTTTAGCTCACCAAGGCAGCATTTATTTGATCAAAAATACAGTAAAAACTGTGAAATATTACAATTACAATTTAACATAACTGTTTTCTATTTGAATATATTTTCAAATTAAATTCATCCCAGTGATGCAAAGCTGAATTTTCAGCATCATTAATTTTTCAGGATTCTTTAATGGAAATCATTTGTACATTATTAATGTCAGATCAGTTGTAGGAGTACTGTCGCTTTTGATCAATTTAATGCTTCTTTGAAGAATAAAAGTATTTCTTTAAAAAAGATCTCACTGAACCCAAACTTTTGAATGTATATTAAGAGCTGTATAGACTCTTTAGAATGACAATAAGCAATAGCCTGTAGCAAATCATGGTTCCAATAACTTTAGTTGGGTTAAACGAAGGCTATTAAAAATAGACATGCCATTTCCATCCGATCTGTTTCAGTTTCAGAAATGCATCAGTACAGCAAAAACCAAAACAACTTTGCATCGTCTTTAATGTTGCATCATTGTTGAATCATTGGACTGTCAGGCTCAGTTAGATTTTTAGAATATACCACAATTTTGTAGCTTTGCAACACTGTAACTGTAATTTCTGCAGTTTTGCATCCGTCTCTGCTAGAAAGTTTGCGTATTTAATGAAAGCAAAATGCACTCCTGTCATTAATGTTTTAATTCAAAATACCTGTACTTGGAAAACAATGGTAGTAACAGAAGTGTGTCTACTTGGAATGATGTAAAAACTCTTATTTTTTGGTCAATTATTTTATAGAGGAAGGACAAAAATCGGACTAGGTAATTTCCTTGTTATTCAGATTCTGTTTGCGAACCCCTGGAGGTTTATGAGGGAACTGCATGGAGTTCATGAGTTGATGAAAAGCTAATAATTAAGTAAATCATACAAATGAAAAAAAATTCAAATAGTTTTAAAATAAAAACACAGCTGACAAAAAAACTTTGGGAATCCCTTGGGTATTATGAAGGGATTCATAGGAATGCCAACATTTTGAAGGGATAGTTCACACAAAAAATGAAAATTCTGTCATCATTTACTCACCCTCATGTCGTTCCAAACCCGTAAGACTTTCATTCATCTTCGGAACACAAATGAAGATATTTTTTAAGAAAAATCCCTCCATTGATAATCCATGCAACTTTGATGCTTCAAAAAATTCATAAAGAGATTGTTAAACGAATCCATATGAATTGAGCGGTTTAGCCCAAATTTTCTGAAGAGACTCGATTGCTTTATATGATGAACAGATTAAACTTCACATTTTATTCACACATAAACACTCATCAACGGAAGCTCAAGTATGCTTGCTTGATGTGCGAGAACCAATGAGGTTCATTCTCATCTTACGCAGCACGTTTGAGCTTCCTCAAGAACCAGTGAGGTTCATTTTTATGTTACGCAGCACGTTTGAGCTTCCTCAAGAACCAGTGAGGTTCATTCTTGTGTTACGCAGCACGTTTGAGCTTCCTCAAGAACCAGTGAGGTTCATTCTTGTGTTACGCAGCACGTTTGAGCTTCCTCAAGAACCAGTGAGGTTCATTCTTGTGTTACGCAGCACATTTGAGCTTCAGCAAGAACCAATGAGGTTTGTTCTCGCACATCAAGCAAGTACGGTTGAGCTTCTGTTTATGTTTGCTGATAAATGTTTATATGTGAATAAAAAGTGGTAGTTGCGTAGACTGTCAATGGAGGAACAGAAATCTCTCATGTTTCAGAAAAAATATTGTGTTCTGAAGATGAACAAAAGTCTTATGGGTTTGGAACGACATGAGGATGAGTAAATGATGGCAGAATTTAAATTTTTGGGTGAATTATTTAATATTGTACTATGGTGAAATATTGCAGCAACAATGTGTGATTAGGCCTTGATTTTATCTTAGTGTAGCTTTGTCCACTGTTGTTGTTGAAATTGACCAGGTCCTTGTATGTCTCTTTCCACTTTTATCCCCACTTTTCACCGCAGGAGCCGGTGTTATGTGCAGAGAGCGGAGCTCAGGGGGGAGAGTGTGGCGGGATGGAAGATGACAATGAAGAATACTCCTCTGAGCAGCGAGCTCGCCGGCCCATGAACGCCTTTCTGCTGTTCTGCAAACGCCACCGCTCTCTGGTCCGACAGGAGCATCCGCGACTAGACAACCGGGGGGCCACTAAGATCCTGGCAGACTGGTGGGCTGTACTGGACCCCAAAGAAAAACAGAAATACACAGACATGGCTAAGGAGGTAAAAAGGAGGCAGACCACAGTCAATTATTATTATTATTTTATATTATTATTTTTTTTTAAGTGAAGTGTTGAAATGCTGCTAGTTTTTACTTCATCAAAGAACATAAAACATATGAATAGGCTTATCAGTTGTTAGAAAGGATAAGAAAAATGTTAAAGGCTAATGTTAACCTTAACCCGTTTAAATCTATTATTTGATCATTTTCTTGATAATATGTTCTGTCTGACACAGTACAAGGATGCGTTCATGAAAGCTAACCCTGGTTACAAATGGTGTCCTGCAACCAACAAGCCGGTAAAGAGTCCCTCCCACTCTGTGAGTAACGCCCGCAAGAAGGTCTGGTCTCTTCCCTCCAATCCTAGTAAGGATCCTTCAGTTGCCAAAAAACAGGCCAAAACTGACAGCACACCCCAGCTCAACTTCGCCATGGCTGGTAGGAACAATACAAGCACCCGAATATGTACACACATGCACTACTGATAATATCACAATACAGCAATTCTACAATAATCAATATATTGCTAGACAATCCTATAATGATTCATCACAATATCTGTCTAACTATGTAAACAAAATGCCTGTGAAAAGGTTAAGTGCAGGTTTTCCAGACTTTGGACTTAAACATGGCTGGGGCATCTATTGATCACTCTCACTGCTGTCCGCCATTCCGTTAAAAAACTTTTTTTTTCTTAGGCTAGTTAACTTATGTTCGAGTTTCCCTCATTCATGTGTTGAGCGCCACCTCGAGGAGCCACGAAGTAGTGACACTGGGAGCAGAGAAATCTATTTAGAGCGCCTTATTTTATTAATTAAAATATCGATATTTGACGCCAGCATATTGATTTTCATATATTACACCTAATGATGTTTTGTCCCACCCCTATGCACTACTGTTCAAAAGTTTGGGGTTGGTATCCGTTTTTAAAAAAGGTTTTATTATTACAATTTAAAGTAACAATTTTCTATTTAAATGTATTTTAAAAAATAATTGATTCCTGTGTTTTTCTCCAGCATCATTGCTCCAGTCTTCAGTGTCACATGATCCTTCAGAAACCATACTAATATGCTGATTTGGTGCTCAAGAAATATTTTATTATTATTATCAGTGTTTAAAACAGCTGAGCTACTTAATATTTTTGTGGAACATTTATTTGAAATAGAAATCTTTTGAAACTGTAAATGTCTTTGATCAGTTTAATGCATCTATGCTGAATAAGAACGTGTTAATTTCTTACAAAAAAAATTTAATCTTATGCAACCCCAAACGTTTGCACAGTAGTGTACATATTCCTTCACTGCATTCCATGTCACTGGATCACTGGTTGTTTAACTGTATTGTCGAACATTTTTCCTCCGCTGTGTTTATAGATCCCAATAAGATGGGGGGCCTAAGCATGCTGCTGTTAGCCGGGGAGCACGCGCTGACTGCCAGAGAGGTACAGTAACATCATTTTAATACATATGAACATTACTTTTCAGCACAAGTACCACCTTTGATAAAATCAAAACACCCAAGATTGCTCTGGGAATGCAAACTTTAGAAGATGTGGAATATTTCATTGTGCATGCTATTTTTATATTTAGAATACCTTTGTTGTCACTATAATTTAATCTTTAACCCCTTCTCCGCCGAGCACAGAATTTTCCGGGTTTCCATGTTTTCACTGTTATACGCTAGGGAGTGCTATGACACATCCTCTGAAAGAGTACTGAATCTCCTGATCAAAACACATGCGAAGAAGTTGCAGAAACAAGCAATATTAATATGTACTGTAATCATATGCATATGTAAAATAACGCAATCATCAGCATTAAACAGACAGAACTGAAATATCAGTGCATCCATAATTAATATCAATACATCTGTAGTTCACATGCAGATGAGAACAGCATCCGAAAACACAAATACTCCACAATAATAACATTTAGAAAAGATTACAGTGTAATTGCACATGTTAATATGCAGATCAGATGTAGGAGCACAGTGTAACCACAGTCGAGTTAAATGAGGTTTTAAAACAGGAACACAAAGAGGGCTCTAGATGAGAATAACAGTTATTAGTCTAGATCCATGTCCTCATATCTTGATGTGATTGAGACAAATCTGCATCATTCTGTACTCACGGCAGACCTCTGATATAATGAGCACATGATCAGTGCTCACGTAAATAGACTGTGACAGGCCCATCTCCGCGGATACAGCAGCGGCCTGTGACTAAACAGACTGGGATGACTGTCTTGGGCCCCAAACTGGGTTTGTGTGCCATTAGGAGGTGCATAGACTTCATAAATTGTAGAGCTTTTATGAGGCGTTCGAGACTTCAGGCCTGTGTGTGTGTGTGTGTGTGTGTGAGATTCAAGGATGTGAGCTGATTGTGTGTTTTCCTGTGGGTTCCTCAGACTCTCACCCCTGTTAATCCTCTGTAAATTCCATTTTGCTGCCACTAAGTGATCCTAATTGCCTTCGGTGCAGTGCATTTGTCACTGAACAGGGCCACGGGAGGTTAATACAAAACAAAAGGCAGCGCCTCCATGTTTTACAGAATAATGCATTGTATGTTTAGTCCTTTTTAAGGGACAGGGCTGAACCCTCTACCTGTTGACTCTCTTTCTGTTTGCCCAGGAATTGTCTTCTAAGTCCCTCTGTTGTCAAACACAATCTCACACATCGGTTGATCCAAAGTGACTGTGCCTGGCATTAGTGCACTTCAAGTCGTTCCAAGTGAAAAGTCACTGCTAAATTAAGAGTAACACCATGTCGACGGACATCTCGTTTTTTTTCATCTACTTTATTTTCCTGGATTGCCTAAAATAATGAAGTAATATCATGTGTGAGAATTGGTTTCTATTCATTTAATTCAATATACATTCAAATATTTTTTTACTGTTACGTAAAAAAACAGTATATGATATTTCTGGTACCCAATGCAGGGCAATCCTTTGCGTTTATGGGCGGCATGTGTCTGTTTTCTTGAACTGCACATCAACACTAGCTTTCAAAAGGTTGTGGCCAGTAAGATAAATATACTTTATTATTTAATATACATGTTCATGTTTTAATAATTTTATTCAGGAAGGACACATTAAAATGAACAAAAGTAATAGTAAAAACATTTATAATAATACAAAAGATTTCTATTTCAAATAAATGCTGTTTTTTAGCTTTCGTTCTGGAGTAATGACTGCTAAAAATTCATGGTTAAATTACATAATTACATATGAGGAATATATTACAATTGAAAACTGTTATTTTGAATTGTAGTATTTCACAATATTACTGTTTTTACTGTATTTGTACAGCTTTGGTGAGCATAAGAGAAAATCTTACCAGCCCCAAACTTTTAAATGGTAGTGATCTCCAGATATATATATATATATATAAAATGTGAATTAATTTTTAGTATTTAGATCATTATATCAAAGCCAGTTCATCATGTTTCTAGTCCTACAAATGTATTTGCTACTAAATTTGTACATTATGTAGCATTATGAAAAAAAAATTATAATAAATATAATTGAAAAACAGTATTCCCGGTAATTATAATCTTTTTTTTATTTAAAATATTATTTTTAAAATACCACAATTATTCACCTGTTTTACAGTACTGATGTTTTCAGTAGTTTCTGAGGTGACATGCAGCAAGCTTCCAGTGTAGACACCTCAAGCTGTCACATTGTCACTTCCTGTTTAGAGGATGTAATTGATTGGTATTTTTTATTTTATTGAATCTCCTGTGGCTTTTTCATCAAACTGTCAACAGAGGGAGGTGTTGAGTTGTAAATGTCAGTGGTCATTTCAAACAAGATGTTGATTCAAGATTGTTTACTTTTATAGCCTTGTTCTGCTTTACTGATTTCATTATTTATTAATTTTTTTCATGCTTTCATTTTAGATTTCCTCCAGCTCTTCCCAGACAGGATGCACAGATGTTGCTAAGCACACTGGGAAATCAGCCCTTTTCCAGCTGGCTGAGGTGAGACCACCTGAAGACTTGTCAGTTCTTAACAACAGACCCTTAAAAACCTCCTTAGCAGTGAGACGCCTCAGATGTGGATGGTTGTCTGCGTGCGTCTAAATGACTTTCCTAATGATCTGAATGCATTTTGTTGACACTTTTTACTGTTTCTCCTCAGATTTCTTCCAGTCCAGTGCAGTCTGCTGGAGGAAGTAAGAACGCTGAGGACACCAGCTCTCTCACACATGTAGAGGTGAGGGACAGTCAAGTATAGTTTTCGACACATAGGGCCCTATCATACACCCACAATAAGACAGCAAGTGTTTTTAGCTAGTTTCAGCCCGACAAAATGATAACTGTCGGGATATTTTTTGTGTTATTTAAAGGGCACATTAGTAATATGCACCTATGGGTGGGTGCACAACGCACACTCTGCTTATTACACACACACACAGACACGCAGCAGCACACAAACATTTTTAAATATTAAAAATAAAAGGATTCCTCTTTGGAGAAGCGTTCAGTCTTTCTGGTCACAAATTCCGCCATCTAAATAGCGAATCCGCCATGGTGCAAGCACAACTGGCTTTTAAAGGAATTTGGAGATGAGACTCTGATTGGTTTATTGTACGTTACACCCAAAACACACCCATGACTCATTAGGAGACTAGGTACAACACTTTTGGACCATGTGGCGGGCACGCCGACTGTTTTTTCCATCGTTGTGCTCAGATCGTTAAAATAGGGCCCTTTTAAGTGTAACAAGTGCTGCATTTAATGTGGAAGGTTTTGATTATCTTGTGAATTTGAAATGATATCCAAGCACTCATTTGGTTTGCTTTAATTCTTAGGCCTCTGGACCATCCCAGCCAAGCTCACCAGACCTGCCCAAGAGTTGTGTTAAATCACCCCTGTTTCAGCTGGCTGAGGTACAGTTGTAATAAACTCTCTCCTAATAACTATATTTGCCACCCTTGTAACCCCCTGCTGTCCATCCCACCCTTAATGTCCTATGGCCCACCTTACATGTTAGAGCTGGAGCCAAGCCTGCTCCATCTGTCTTATGCTTAAATGCATTTTGGGGTGTTCACATTGACTGCAATTTTTTGGGCAACAATAGAAAAAAAAAATAATAATAAAGTAATTCAATAAAGTTTTCTGAACATTTAATTGAGGTATGTTTAAAAAAAAAAAAAAAAAAAAAAAACGAGAATAACATTTTCCTTCAAACTCACTTTATTATACTAATACCAGAAATCTAAGCTAAAGCCTTCTGCCTTTTTACCTCACAACTGTTTGTTTGGTTTCAGTTATTAAGCAAATATTCTGCAGTCAATGACCACAGCAAAAACCCCTCAGTAACTCATAGAGTGCCAGAAAATGTCTCACTTCTGCTTTTGCTGGTGTATTACCTGCCAGAACACCAACTTCCTCTATCCAGGCAGCCATTTTGATACTCCTGCATTCCCAGTTGTTGCTTTTGTTTTCAGCACTTATCATCATCATCATCATTAACTGGAAAGACGCTCAGCTGATTTTGTTTGGTTTGAAGAATTTGAGAAGTTTGCACTTAAACACTGGCACAAAACGTGACAGCGTTTGATCGCATATGACACACAAGGATGGTTGTATTAGGCAGTTGTTACTGTTAACTAAATACTAACATAGTAATTAAAATAAAGAAAAATTTTAATGGAAAAACTTCAACTACTTAAATGAAGATTAGAAATGTTGACTCAGCAGTTAACTGATAAAGTTGAATTACTAAAAAATAGAGTAAGAATTAGGGCTATATACACTCACCTAAAGGATTATTAGGAACACCTGTTCAATTTCTCATTAATGCAATTATCTAATCAACCAATCACATGGCAGTTGCTTCAATGCATTTAGGGGTGTGGTCCTGGTCAAGACAATCTACTGAACTCCAAACTGAATGTCAGAATGGGAAAGAAAGGTGATTTAAGCAATTTTGAGCGTGGCATGGTTGTTGGTGCCAGACGGGCCGGTCTGAGTATTTCACAATCTGCTCAGTTACTGGGATTTTCACGCACAACCATTTCTAGAGTTTACAAAGAATGGTGTGAAAAGGGAAAAACATCCAGTATGCGGCAGTCCTGTGGGCGAAAATGCCTTGTTGATGCTAGAGGTCAGAGGAGAATGGGCCGACTGATTCAAGCTGATAGAAGAGCAACTTTGACTGAAATAACCACTCGTTACAACCGAGGTATGCAGCAAAGCATTTGTGAAGCCACAACACGCACAACCTTGAGGCGGATGGGCTACAACAGCAGAAGACCCCACCGGGTACCACTCATTTCCACTACAAGTAGAAAAAAGAGGCTACAATTTGCACGAGCTCACCAAAATTGGACAGTTGAAGACTGGAAAAATGTTGCCTGGTCTGATGAGTCTCGATTTCTGTTGAGACATTCAGATGGTAGAGTCAGAATTTGGCGTAAACAGAATGAGAACATGGATCCATCATGCCTTGTTACCACTGTGCAGGCTGGTGGTGGTGGTGTAATGGTGTGGGGGATGTTTTCTTGGCACACTTTAGGCCCCTTAGTGCCAATTGGGCATCGTTTAAATGCCACGGCCTACCTGAGCATTGTTTCTGACCATGTCCATCCCTTTATGACCACCATGTACCCATCCTCTGATGGCTACTTCCAGCAGGATAATGCACCGTGTCACAAAGCTCGAATCATTTCAAATTGGTTTCTTGAACGTGACAATGAGTTCACTGTACTAAAATGGCCCCCACAGTCACCAGATCTCAACCCAATGGAGCATCTTTGGGATGTGGTGGAACGGGAGCTTCGTGCCCTGGATGTACATCCCACAAATCTCCATCAACTGCAAGATGCTATCCTATCAATATGGGCCAACAATTCTAAAGAATGCTTTCAGCACCTTGTTGAATCAATGCCACGTAGAATTAAGGCAGTTCTGAAGGCGAAAGGGGGTCAAACACAGTATTAGTATGGTGTTCCTAATAATCCTTTAGGTGAGTGTATAGAAATGTAAGAAATATTAAAGTATTATTAAAATATCACACATAAAACCAAGAAACTTATACAAATATATTTAAAAAAAAGCAACAAAATTACTTAAACTTTAAAATGAAATGAAAACAAAAAAAATAGGCTTAATTCAAAATATGAATAAAACTATAGTATTATATACATACTAGTAAAATAACTGCTATTAGGTAGTTTTTTTTTTTTTATGGGTTTTTCTTCTGGCAGATTTTAACAGATCCCATGCATTGAATAAGGGTCTCATAGTCTTATAGGACCCAGAGTATCATAGAAATAGGGATATTTTGGGCCAGTAAGCACATAGCAATGTCCTGGAAACACCCTGGCAATCACCCTCAGTGATAGTTCACCCAAAAATGAAAATGATCCCTTAATTTACTCGCCCTCAAGCCATCTTAGGTGTATATGTCTTTCTTCTTTCAGTCAAATACAGTTGGAGTTATATTAAAAAATGTCCTGGCTCTTCCAAGCTTTATAATGGGAGTGAATGGTACCTTAGGGTGCTTTCACACCTGGCTCGTTTGGAGTGTTTGTTTTGGAACCTGGTGCGTTCTCTCTCTCAGTTCAGTTCGTTTAGCCATATATGAACACCGCAATCGCGCTCGGATCCGCACCAACACAATCACTCCGAGATCGGCTGAACGAGGTGGTCTCGGCCCAATTGCAAATGAATTCTGGAGCGGTTTGGTTGAGGTGAGAAAGCAATCCGACCCAACGGACAAACGAACAAAATGGTATCATAATTCATAAAGGCAAATGTGTTAAAGCAGCAGTGTCTGATTCTGTGAGTGTACATTAGTTATCTCAGATGAAAACCAGAGCGTCTTTTTATCTTAAAATATTGCGTAATTGTTCTTCTTCGTGCATTGCAAAAATGCTGTCCCGGCGAAGCCTTGCTTTCTGTTCTAACTGAATTATATAGGCTATATAATAATGCGGGAATGACGGCTAAATTCGTATAGTGTTTGTATGTATCTGTCGACAGTTACAAATAAGCTACAATAAGCTTGTGGAACGAACTAGGAAACTCAGTCAGAGTTCGCTCTTCCGCCAGAATTTGACTCGCGTATGGGCGTTACTGGAAGCCAGTGATTTTATAGTTTATCAAATTATAAATATGGATATTTTTCTCACAAAAACGCATCGCTTCACTTCAGAAGGCCTTTATTAACCCCCTGGAGTCATATGGATTGCTTTTATGATGGATGGATACACTTTTTTGGGATTCAAAATCTAAGGGACCATTCACTCCCATTATAAAGCTTGGAAGAGCCAAGATATTTTTTTATGTAACTCCGAGCAGTCTATATTTCCCCTAAACAAACTCCATATGTCTATGTGTTTGTAATCAGTCTTAATATCCGTGTTTGTTCTGTCTCTGTAGCAGATCTCCTCCAGTAGGTCTCAGTCAGCATCTGAGGGGAGGCAGTGCGGCCAGTCGGCTCTTTTCCAGCTCGCTGAGGTACATCACCAACCCCCGATCACACAGCACAGTCACTGCCCCGGGTTACACAAAGACACATAACAGGGGACGAATCTTATGCTGCATACAGTATTTGATGTTATAGTGCAGAATTAAAGCTCAGTGAGGCAGTGGCTGGTGGTGACCGGTTGCATGGACAATGGCAGGCAATGTTATGTAATAAATCCTAGGACAGTTTTGACGTGCATGCTGCCACCTGGTGGGTGTTTATATTTATAAGTCAATGTAAAATTGAAATTGACCCTATTTACTTTCTAAAAACATGTTCCAACTGTGAATGATTGATCAGTACACATTTCCTGAAAAATGTAAAAATCAAAATGTACAAAAATAAACCTTGAAACAACTTGGCTTTAGAACAAAAAAACAGTTTATTAACATTTATACGTCAATATAATATAAATAAATATAATATAATATAATATTTATTTTAAAATACAAATATTTGTTTTTTAAATTAAAATTTTAAATTCTAAACTATTAGAATTTTTTTTTATTTCATTTTATTTCACAATTAATCTATTCATTCAATTTTTTCCCCTTTTTAAACAATTTACCAATTGAACATGTATTTAAGTGTTTGCTGAAAATGAGTTTTAATATCTTTAATACAAATTTTGCACTTTAACAACTTTAAACAACTGCATAGCAACACCCTGGCTACCATCCATTTTATAAAATTGTTCTAAAATTACTTGACTTTAGAAAATATTATTGTTAAATATTGTATTAAAAGTTATTTGATTTAAAAAATATTTCAGTACTCTGTTTAAAGTATGATGATTAAAGTTATTTTATATTATAATTATAAATAAAATAAAATTATTATTGTTGTTATTATTATTATTATTATTATTATAAAGCAAGTACAATCTAAACCATTTGAAAAAGCAAAAAAAAACATGTATTTGCTGAAAATGAGTTTTATATCTTATGCCATTAATTTATCTTTTTTAAGTATGTTTAGATATATTTACTTCAAACAATACAAAGCTACTGAATAAGAATTTGTTTTGTGACAATGTAAACAACACTTTTCATCATTCAAAAATGGCTAGTAAATAAAATTTTTCCCAATTTAATAAGCTAAGTTTCACGTAGTAACATGTCACATTATTGAAGTAAAATAGGTTGGGAACAGCCTTCAGGTAGCTGATATGTTGCATGATATCTAATAGCCTGTAAGACATGAATATCTATGCCAGAGGTAATTTTTAATCGCAAAGCTCCATAATCTGATGTCCTGGTTTGTTTATATAGATGTGTTTGGCCTCTGAGGCTGAGAAGATGGAAGCTCGATCCTCCCAGCCCTCTGGTGGTTCCTCCTCTCTCTGTGCTCAGCACAGCTCAATTAGCACAGCCATTCCAGACCACGAAGAGCAGGGGGACGCTCCAGAACTTCCTCTCACCACATCGTCATCCTCTACCTCTGGCTCGACCTCATCCTCCCCTACTGACACCATCCCATCTGACATCAGCCCTTGTAAGACGCTGAAGAAGAAGAAAAAGAAGAAAGATAATAAAGAGTCTGACGAAAATCCTGCATCGCCCAAAAAGGCGAAGAAGCGCCAGTCGCCCGAGTCAGACCTGGAGAGTGTAATGTTCACCATTGAAGCGGTCGCAAAAGGTGCTTGGGGCTCAGAAGAGACGCCCAGGAAGAAAGCTCGTCCTTCAGAGAGTGAAAGCAGCTCCACTATGGACCAATCTCCAGCTGTGAAGAAGAAAAAGTCTAAACCGAAAAAACAGCTCAAGTTAAAAGACGACGCCACGGAAGAAGAGGAAGAAGGGGATGAAGAGGCTAATAAGCCACAGGATGTAGAGATGAAATCTGAGGAAGCTCCTTTGACCCCTAAAGCTGAGTGTGAGAATGAACCAGACATGAAGGTGGAGCCCCCTAGTGGTGTGGAGGACATGGAACCACAAAGCTCTCCTTTGCAGCCAACAGAACTGGAGGAGAAAGACACAGACACCAAACCACATCAAACCAGACAGGAAGATAAAGACCTGGAGGTTAAACCAGAGAACTGTGGGTCCAGGAAGTCTGAGCGAAGCTGTAAAGGAGCGCTTTATAAGACTCTGGTGTCTGAAGGGATGCTCACATCACTGAGAGCAAATGTAGACAGAGGTAATGCGCACGCACACACACACCTCCCACGGGTTCTTTTCCTGTTAATTGATTTTGTCATACGTGATGTCTGAGACTCTATTTGAAACTCATTTCTCACTAGTTCCAGCTGATCATTTGAAGCAAATAGTAGCATGGAAAAAACATACTTCCTCATTTATACATTCAAAAATGACAACACTACAAAAAAAAATTTAATTGTGCTTTCTTGCATTTTCTAAGCAAGTGCTTCCCAAGGCTGAAGTACCATTTCAATGTCATTTTTTTAAATGTCTTCATTTTAACTCGTACTGAATATCATTTAGAATTTTCATAGAATATGATTCAGTTGGCCATTATCTCAGTATCTCATGATTTAAAAACTAAAAACTTTTGATACAGTAAATGAAAAAAGTGCTGTTTGTGCTGCTGGTCTGTTTTCTAGGGAAAAGAGGTTCCATGCGAGGCAGTGTATCTGATCATGAGGGTGGCTGGAATGATGAAAGCTGGGGATTTTCTCAAGCTGCTACCAGCAACCCAAAAAAGCTCAAGAAGTCTAAGTCTAAAGAGGAAACCACCCCGGGGTGAGCTGTAATTTCTCCATCACAGCACTGAATCTGCAGGGAAATAGTGATTATTCTCCTGCAGAGGAGTTTTTTTTTAACCATTTTTATAATGGATTTTTTTTCCAGATTAATCAAAATGGGTTAAGACATGTTTTTTGGTGTTAAGTAATGGCCCAAACACTAGTAAATTGACTACCAACTTAGTGAATCACGTTGCTTGATTTATTTAAATGCTCTCCTCCCATAAATGCATATGCAATCAGGTCAGCCGCAAAAATAACCCTGTCCACGCCTTTTCAGCGCTAATTTCTCACTGTATGTCTTAATCCTGACAGTAGTTTTTTAACGCCAAAAGAGGTAGAGATGCACCGATCGACGGGCCAGGAATCGGAATTGTGGAAAACGCGGACGGAATCCAGTCATAAAAAACGTAATTTTACTGTATAACGCGAAATGTCACAGAATTTGTCAAATTTTGGATGAATAAATCACACTTAAATCACATCGCGATATGGACAGCAACCCGTCAAAATAATAAAAGTTTGATTTAACTTGTGAAAGAAATATATTACTATTGTACAGTATAATGTATGTCTTAATGTAATACTATTACTAATAATAACAATAATATAATAATGATTAACTTTTTTTTTGTTATTTTATTGATTAGTTGCAGCCTTATTCACCCATTGATTGCAGATTGATTATTGTTATCATTGATATAGGTTGAATCAGCATATTTGATGATGAGGCTAACATTATGGTTTGCTATTGTTTATATATTTTTAATTAGGTTAATTGTTTAAAAATAGTTGAAACGTATCTCAAAAGCTGTAATTTTCTGTGCATTAGTATAGCTTGGTAATTAACTAGATTTTGTACATTTCACGCATGTACCATACTCATATTTGCCATCCCATTACCATAGTATTCAGAGTATCATAGTTTATCAGAATAAACAATTTTAACAACATTCCATCATGTTTCATTGTGCAAGATTGAAGTCAGTTTGTCTAGAACACTGTGAATCCAGGTGAGCAGACTTTGCACACAGATTGCTAATGTTTTACTGTGTATAAAACTCACAGACTAGGAAAGCTTGAGGAGGAGTTCGAGAAAAAGTTCAACAGCTTACCGCAGTACAGCCCCCTGACATTTGACAAAAAGAGTGTGGCGGTCACCAAGAAGAAGAAAAACAGTACATCCAGCCCTCCTGAACCGCCCAAACCTTGCAAGGGTGAGTGCATCGCATGTATGGAAACTGACATCACATCCTCCTGGCCCCCACACTCATTTCCTCATTTGCTTACTTTATTAGGAAGTAGTCATCTCATGTTCAGAATGACATGACTTCCACCTAACATAGCATGCTGTGTTGTATTTTTTTTTTCTGTTTTATTGCTTTGAAAATTAGGTTCATCTTCATCTCAGAAAAAGACCTTATTCCACAAGATAGTGAACAAGTACAAACACAGGAAGGAGAAATCCAGTGCCGCAGACAAAGGTGACACCCCCACAGCCATTAGAAACTGTTCTGATGTCAGCTTCATCCTCTGTTCAGACGGCAAGAGTGTGTGCACGAATGTTGGAAACAGTGCCTGCGTGGTGTTGGTTGTTGTTTGTCCGTGGGTTTGCCAGTTTGTCTCAATATTTCCTGCCGCATAGCAGGGAACGCTGTCATATCTAGGTCACTGTATACTCTGGTTATCTTAGAGGGGCACAAGTGTTACAGTTATGTAAATACTTTGATACTTGTGGTGTAGTACAAGTGGCACAAGCTAAATGCAATACAGTATCCTAAAGCATCCATCATTGTCAGGATGTCTGCATTAGGACTTCCAGGTCTCAGTCTTGACATATTTCATGTTTTCTTTTAGACATCGCCACACCTGACCCCATGGTTACAGAATCAAGTCCAGTGAAGTCGAGCAGTCCGTGTGTGTCTCCCTCACCTGAACCCCAGAAGGTTCTGGATACGCCTGTGGGCAGTCAGAAAAGGAAGGCCAGGAAGAATAAAATCACACACTTGGTGCGCACGGCCGATGGCCGAGTGTCACCTGCAGAGGGTGAGCTGAACCCACAGTTTCCTGCTTCTGTCTTATTTATCATACACTCTGTGCCCATTTTTTTGTTTGTTTTCAAAACCATTCAAAAAAATATTTTGCTCATTGAGGCTGCATTTATTTAAAGATAAATACAGTCATACCATATGGTTATATTGTAAAATACTATTATAAAATAACATCATATATATTTAATATATTTTAAAATGTAAATTATTCCTGTGATGGCAAATCCAATATTTCAGCATCATTACTCCAGTCTTTAGTGTCACATGATCCTTCCAAAATCATTCTAATATGCTGATTTGGTGCTCAAGAAACATTTCTTATTATTTTGATTATTATTGTATTATTATAATGCATTTTGCCAAGATTCTTTGAAGAACAGAAAGTTACAATCTTTTGGAACATAAATGTCCTTACTGTCATTTTTATTGCTGTGTGTATATGTGTGTGTGTGTGTGTGTGTGTGTGTGTGTATATATGTATAATACACACAGTGCATCCGGAAAGTATTCACAGCGCTTTACTTTTTCCACATTTTGTTATGTTACTGTCTTATTCCAAAATGGATTCAATTCATTATTTTTTTTCCTCAATTCTACAAACAATACCCCATAATGACAACTTGAAAGATGTACACAAGTATTCACAGCCTTTGCTCAAAACTTCGTTGAACCACCTTTAGCACCAAATACAGCCTCAAGTCTTTTTCAGTATGATGCTACAAGCTTGGCACACCTATTTTTGGGCAGTTTCTCCCATTCTTCTTTGCAGGACCTCTCAAGCTCCATCAGGTTGGATCGGGAACATTGGTGCACAGCCATTTTCAGATCTCTCCTGAGATGTTCAATCGGGTTCAAGTCTGGGCTCTGGCTGGGCCACTCAAGGACATTCACAGAGTTGTCCTGTAGACACTCCTTTGTTATCTTGGCTGTGTGCTTGGGGTTGTTGTCCTGTTGGAAGATGAACCTTTGCCCCAGTCTGAGGTCCAGAGCACTCTGGAGCAGGTTTTCATCAAGGATGTCTCTGTACAATGCTGCTTTCATCTTTCCCTCGATCCTGACTAGTCTCCCAGCCGCTGAAAAACATCCCCACAGCATGATGCTGCCACCACCATGTTTTACTGTAGGGAGGGTATTGGCCAGGTGATGAGCGGTGCCTGGTTTCCTTTAGACATGACACTTGAAATTCAGGCCAAAGAGTTCAATCTTTGTTTCATCAGATCAGAGAATTTTGTTTCTCATGGTCTGAGAGTCCTTCAGGTGCCTTTTGGCAAACTCCAGGCGGGCTATCATGTGCCATCTGGCCCCTCTACCATACAGGCCTGATTGGTGGAGTGCTGCAGAGATGGTTGTTCTTCTAGAAGGTTCTCTCTCCACAGAGAAACGCTGGAGCTCTGTCAGAGTGACCATCGGGTTCTTGGTCACCTCCCTGACTAAGGCCCTTCTCCCCCAATCACTCAGTTTGGTCAGGCGGCCAGCTCTAGGAAGAGTCCTGGTGGTTCCAAACTTCTTCCATTTATGGATGATGGAGGCCACTGTGCTCATTGGAACCTTCAATGCTGTAGAATTTTTTCTGTACCCTTCCCCAGATCTGTGCCTCGATACAATTCCTTGGACTTCATGGCTTGGTTTGCACTCTGACATGCACTGTTAACTGTGGGACCTTATATAGACAGGTGTGTGCCTTTCCAAATCATGTCCAATCAACTGAATTTATCACAGGTGGACTCCAATCATGTTGTAGAAACATCTCAAGGATGATCAGTGGAAACAGGATGTAC
This sequence comes from Rhinogobio ventralis, assembly GCA_039654625.1. NCBI lineage: Eukaryota > Metazoa > Chordata > Actinopteri > Cypriniformes > Gobionidae > Rhinogobio > Rhinogobio ventralis. The sequence continues at coordinate 4,962,592 of CM077215.1, forward strand.
CTGAGCTCAATTTTGAGTGTCATGGCAAAGGCTGTGAATACTTGCGTACATGTGATTTTTTTTTTTTTCTTTTTTTTTTTTCTTTTTTTATTTGTAATAAATTTGCAAAGATTTCAAACAAACTTGTCATTATGGGGTATTGTTTGTAGAATTGAGGAAAAAAAAAAGAATTTAATCCATTTTGGAATAAGGCTGTAACATAACAAAATGTGGAAAAAGTGAAGCGCTGTGAATACTTTCCGGATGCACTTTGTGTGTGAGTGTATAAACAATACAACAATAGTAAATAATAAAATTGACAGTAAGGACAGTATGTGTGTGTATATCCAAAACAAATAATTAAGGTGTCATAAAGCATGCATCATTATTTTTACCTAAAGGTTTTTTTTTTTAATTGGCACTGATGCCATTGTAGAAATGAGCCATTTACAGATACATTTGTCACCTATGTACACCGCAACCAAAAGTGTCCACCAATAGAAGGTTACTAAGATAAAATGATCCACATTAAGCTTGCCACATCCTCTCAACATGGCGCAACTTCCTCATGTAGAATAAAATAGCTTTTTAGGGCATTTTTATGGCTAGATTCTTCATATCATGTGACATGAGTGTGCATCACTTAAAACATAATTAGGTTGTTAGTCTATGCTGCTCTACCAATAAAAGAAGATTAGGGGGAGGGGGGAAATATTTGTCTACAAATCTCAAATTCTTTTATTTGTATCTGTTGCCGCAGAAGACAAATCTAAGGATCAGACCAAGAATCAGGATGAAAAGCCATTCACTCAAGAGACATTATGCAATAGGGGGGTCTGCTACAATGACCCCAGATCAGCGGAAGTGGACGCGCCGGATACGTCCAGCGGCCTCCCGGCCTTCTTCAGCTTAGCTGCTCTCGCTGAGGTTGCAGCCATGGAGAATGTGCACAGGTAGATGGGACACCCTGCAAACTCATTGGCTGTGTGTGTGTATGTGTGTGTGTTTTAATAATAAAGCCTGTGTTTGTTCCAGAGCACAGCGTGCTGTGAGCATCCCCACTGAAGGTCAAGTGAAGGACATGGCTCCTGTGCTGATTTCCTGCGCGGACCAGTGAGGCCTCAGTCTGGCCCGGGCCGGGTTTAGTCCGGATTGGGTTTATGTACGGACATGCTGGGGCCTTATTCTTGACTCTCGGCCCCTGATGCAGAGGGTTTAGAGCGAACGAGAGCGAGAGAGACTGGAAAGGGATGAGGGAAGCTCTGAGTCGGATGAAGATGTTTTATCCCAGAAGCCTTCACCTTATACCCAACCCCCACCCTCCTTCCCTCTCACCCCCTCAGGACCCTGGGGGAGCCAATTCTGGTTTCCTCTGGTGGCTCCAGACCAGTTATCAGACTTTACAATCTGCAAGATATGGCTACTATTTAAGGTCAAGTTTTGCCTACAAAAAGTGCATTTGAAGCAAGTGCTCCCTCTTTTTCTCTATCTTTTACGTTTCTGTTCCTGGTTAGCTTCATTGCACAAACGTCTTTTTCACACAGCAGCGTACACCATCTCTCGGTCAGAGGAACGTTTTGTGGCTTCCTGCCCCCTTTTTTTTGCTCTGAATCGTATGAAGAGAGAGAGAGAATGAGTGTTTTCAGACTGCTCAGCCTCAGCCTCATACCTCACAAAGCTGTTCAGATTTTCTCTGCACAGAAGCACCACCTTCACCTTCATAATGCACAGTCAATGCCTAGATGCCTCTTTCTTTCAAGCAATGACCCTCAATGTGTCTGGTGCCTCTGTAGATGACAGCTAGTCAGAGATAAACCACCTGTTATCCTCTCGAAAACAGCAGCGCTACAAGCCGGATGTTTGCGCAAGACGCGCTGTGGCCGCAGGCATACTAACGAGCAGGGTCCAAAATTAGCATTTGTCAGCACCAAATATATATAAATATATATAAATAAATACGCTTCCATTCAAAAGTGTGTGGTCGGCTTTGAAAGAAGTATCATATGCTCAGCAAGGCTGCATTTATTTGATCAAAAATACAGTAAAAACAGTAATATTGTGAAATATTATTACAATTTAAAATAATGGTTTTCTATTTCAATATCTTTTAAAATGTTATTTATTCCTGTGTTGGCAGAGCTACATTTTCAGTGTCACATGATCCTTCAGAAATCCCTTCAAGAAATTAATATGCTGATTTGGTGCTCAAGAAATATTTCTTATTACTATCAATGTTAAAAACACTTGTGCTGCTTAATATTTTTTGTGGAAAAGTGATACTTTTTTAGTCGATTCTTTGATCAATAGAAAGTTCAAAAGAACAGCATTTATTTTAAATAAATCTTTTGATCAATTTCATGCAACTTTGCTGAATTTTTTTTTTTTTTTTTTTTTTTATTCTTTCTGACCTCAAACTTTTGAAAGTTTGTGTATATTAAAAAAAATAACAGTGTATATATATATATATATATATATATATATAGTTTGTTATCAGTAATCAATATTTCTGGCTAGCAATTTTCATTAAGCGTTGGCAGTTGTTGCAAAGAGTTAATTTTAGACCTTGCCTACAAGTGTTTCTGACTGAATCACCCGATGGAAAGTCAGTCAAACCTTTTTATATTGTGACACCCCGTCACTTTTAGCTCTGCGCTCTTCTCTGACATGCACAGCTATCAATGAGTTCGTTATCAGAGCAGTATGGCGATACTTGAATGAAAAAAAAATGCATTTTATGTCAATACTTGACCTTACTGCAGTGTGTAGCATCTTGCTGGCTAATCCAAAAGAGTGCTACTCCTCTCTTATATAGTTTAATAATAGACACTGCACTAATTTTTAGCTACCGTAGACGATGCTTGTAGTTGTCGTTGGCTATCGTTATAATAGCGAATTTTGTTTGTGTTTTTGCTTTGTTTTTTTAGTCTCAAATGAGTTTTTGTATCATCACTGAGATACTCAGCCCTCGTTTTCTTGTACCTGAGGCTGAAGATGCCATTCCAACTCAAAAGTTTTGCTGATTCTGTCCATTCCTCCAAGCACATGGTGGGAGAGAGTTAGAGAGGTAAAGAAAACAGGGATTGACATAGAAGAGAAAGGAGTTTTCTCTCTCTCTCTCTCTCTCTCTCTCCCTCTTTCACACACACACACCTTGAATTGTGAGATTCAGCATAGCATGTTCTTCTGCAACATGCACATCCTGTGTTTCAGGCACCTGTGAGTCAGACCCCTGCGGGGTCATCTTCTGGTCTCCAAGCCAGATTATGTGCTTTGTATCAGCGACACATTGGGAAAAAATTCTTATTAGTTTTTTGTCTTGTAAAAATATAAAAAAATTCTTAAAACAAGATCAATTTATCTGAGAAGCAAAATTGTGTAAGATAAGGCTTAATTGTATTTTTTTTACCGTTGGCTTTTTTTTTTTTTTTTTTTTTTTTAAACAAACCTAACAAAATTTTGTAAGATATGAAAAATATGATTATTTCAAGATTAGTGCTTGGGATTTTAATTTGAGTGAATAAATCATTTTGGGCCCTATTTTAACGATCTGAGCGCATGGTCTAAATGCGCCTAAGTGCACTTAGGGCGTGTCCGAATCTACTTTTGCTAGTTTAACGACGGGAAAAATGGTCGCCGCATCTGGCACATGGTCTAAAAGGGTTGTCCCTATTCTCTTAATGAGTCATGGGTGTGTTTTGTGCGGAACGTGCAATAAATCAATCAGAGTCTCATCTCCCAATCCCTTTAAAAGCCAATTGCGCTCGCGCCACGGTGGATTCGCTATTTACATGGTGGAATTTGCGAGCGGAAAGACTGAACGCTTTTCCAGAGAGGAATCCTTTTATTTTTAATATTTAAAAATGTTTGTGTGCTGCTGCACGTCCCTGTGTGTGTAATAAGCAGAGTGTACGCACATTGTGCACCCGCCTAAAGGCGCATATGTGACCCTGGACCACAAAACCAGTCATAAGTCGCACGGGTATATTTGTGGCAATAGCCAACAATACATTGTATGGGTCAAGATATTTCTTTTATGCCAAAAATCATTAGGATATTAAGTAAAGATCATTTTCCATGAAGATATTTTGTAAATTTCCTACTGTAAATATATCAAAAATGTATTATTATTAGTAATATGTGTTGCTAAGGACTTCATTTGGACAACTTTAAAGGTGATTTTCTTAATATTTCGATTTTTTTGCGAAAAATTTCCTATCCTAACAAAATAATGCGCCTGAACGCCTCGTTTTCAGACCAGCACGCCCATGGGTGCACAAATGCATTTGCTATTTAAACAATGTGGCCAGGACGTGAAAATGATAACTGCATCAGGCTGAAACTTGCAAAAAACACTTGCGTTGCGCCTGGTGTCGCATTGCGCCGGGTGTATGATAGGGCCCTTTGAATGAATTCACTAAAAAGATTCACTGATTCTTTCAGTGATTCTTTCTGTAGGTCATTATGCCAGTAAGTGGTGACAATACTGTTTCATTTAGTTAGTTATGAATCATTTACTCAACTGAATCGTTGAGTTATTCATGATTAAAACCAGCCTTATTATCATTCATTAAAATGCGAGTGCCTAAAAATCTACTTTTTTATGAGTCGTGGAGCTGAAATGTGAATGATTCATCTACTTCACAGATGTTTCACAGTGTTTTGCTTCTCAAGTCAATTAATCTTGTTTTCAGGACGTTTAGACGCTGTACTGGAAAACAAGATGACTTTTGCAGTGCACATCAGTTCCCTGTGTTCTCAGGCTGGTTTGAACCTCAGACACTTCTTCCCGAAACCCTCCTGAGGTCGCAGGGAGCCTAGATTAGAAAAATGAAGGAATTCTATAAGCCAGATCACAGGTTTAAAAGCCGCACACTCTTTCACTGTTACAGTCAAGCTTTTTCCTTATTAATAAGACGATTGATGTTTTGTTTGTTTTGCTTTTCAAGTCACCGATTTTTCTTCTATAAATGATATTGTCTGTGAATTTATGAAGTTATAACTAATAAGGTTTTTTTGTACTCCTTCGAAATACTGTATTTAATTTGTTCTGCCTAGAACACCCTCTGTAGGGCGCTGTTTTTCCTCGCTTTGTTTGTAACATTTCGTTTAGAAACCTCAGCCTTTCCTGAGGTGTGCTCTACTGGATCGAGACTGTTGTCAGAAGCTCATATACAAATATCTGTATGCTTACCTGTTAAGCCAACAAGCACTGATAAAGAATGCAGCGCCTCTAGACGTTTAGTTCCTGCTTACTGACGTGCACGTGCGAGGCAACTGCATTGCCGCATATGGCGCATATCGGGAGTGTGTGGTGGGGCGCGAGATCGGTGTCTGAATGTCCCCCTTCCCTGTTATTTATACAATAGAGGCATTTACTCCAAGCCAAGGGTTTAAACCTCAGTGTATTTTAAGTAATAGAAAGCTTGTAGGCTGTAATTGTGCCTGAGGCAGTCGTGAGACATTGATGATGTTTACCTGAAAAATCAGGACCTAATCACTTTTTAATAAGTGTGATTTTATTAAGCTAATTTTATAAATCACCTGTACGGCCCCGCTTATGAAACTTTAAAAGTGTATAGTAGGGTAAAAATATTTAAAATCATTTGCAATGTCATTATGGACGATTTGAATTGTATCAATCAGTAATCTGATCGTGAATTATCCTCTTTTCAGCTTCGACCTTAGTCAGAGGGGATGCCCTGTTTAATTTTATGCAAATGCATCCACCCTGACTAAAGGTGCGGTCACATTTACCGTTGCTCTGCGAAGTTTTTGCGTGCGAAATTCTGTCATTACAATTGGGATCTGCGTAAAAAAAAAGTCAGATGAATTCACCGTGCTGACCAATGCTTCATGCATCTCTACGCTATTGACAGCGGACATGTTTTTACACACTAAGGGCCAGATTTACTAAACGGGGCAGATTAGCGTGAGAGCGGAATTCCTAAAAAACGCTGATGGGAGTGGAAACTTCAGCGTGTGATCTACTGATGACATGCAAATTAAAGAACACAGATGCAGCTGGATCATTTCCATAATGAGCAACACATTTCACCAGTTATGGTGTGTGCACACCAAAAGCGAAGCAAACATTTGCATTGCATTACTTGCAGGATAAAGTGTTTTTCGCGTCACTTGTGCGAATAAAAGGAGGAGTGTTTTCACTCACATCATAATTTCTTTCTGCCATTTTTTTCCGTCATCAAACATGTTGGAGATAACAATTATTGCTGCTCTGTATCTGTTGTGGAAGTCCCATATACGGCGGAAAGCCAAACGCCGACGTGTCTGGGTTCACAGCACCAGAGCGATGTGAATTTCACTGTCTTCTCGAGGAGGAACTGTGCCTGGATGACAGCCGCTTCCAGCGCTACTTAAGGATGACGGATGCCCAGTTTGATAACCTGTGAAACCGGACGTGTCAATAAGCTCTTCACTGATTGGCTTGCACATCAACGCGTCATGCAAATTTTCCGCTCAAGTAAAAAAAATTTAACTGACGAAAATGCGTTGCTCACTTCGCGTCACCCGGTACGAATTCACGTCTTTGCATTGACTTTGTATGCAATCTACTTGCGCAAATAATTAAATTTGCGTTTGGTGTGCACACACCATTAGCGTCTGGTTTAAGACATGCTTTTTTGGACGGTAAATAATGGCGCAAACACCAGTAAATTGACGAGCGCAAACCTTAGTAAATCACCTTGCATGATTCATTTAAATGCTCTCCTCCCATAAATGTTGCGTCTGAAAGGGAAACTCCTACAAATGCATATGCAATAAGGACAGCCACAAAAATAACCCTGTCCACGCTTTTTCAGCGCGTATTTATCACTGCGTGTCTTTAGAAAATCCTGACAGTAGTTTTTTAACGGCAAAAGAGGGTTTTGCACAGGTGCAAGCTGTTAGTAAATCTGGCCCTAAATTTTGCTGAACTGTCGCTAATGTGACCGCACTGTAAGGCCCGTTGGAAAATGATCCGTTTCCTCGAAGGACGATATATATTAATTTACACAACACACCCGAGTCCCATGTTTGTTGTTCACAGGAAGTTACCGTAAGACGTCTTCCCTCACGCATAATGCGCCCCGGACGCAATTTTAAGTTCTTCTCGGCGATCAGGAGACGTGTTGTATGCGCGTCACTCTCTCAGACATTTGCCAAAGAAAAGTGAAAATAGTCTGCAAGGGAAATTCATGATGCAGAGAGCCAGGCTTTATTCCGCTGGGCTTAGCCGGTGGGTCCGTCTTCAGGTTTCAAATGTATTTTATCAGCACAACTAATTCTTCTAATCTTTTCTGATGGTTTTTCCTCTGAATTAACCTGCAGTGAGAGTGGTGTGCAAAATGTTGGCACCTTTTTAATGCCTATTTTAGAAAGACAATATTTGCACCTTAAACCCATACCAAAACAACATCATGTTTTTAAAGGGATTGTTCAGGCAAAAATGACAATTCTGTCATCATGTGCTCATCCTCTTCTGCATGATTTTGAGGGAGGCTGTACTCTTAAATAATTAAAACACCATAAAAGTGGTTCATATGACTATTTCAAGTCTTCTGAAGCCATATAATAGTTTTGTGTGGAGAAAAGGCATACATTTAAGTCATTACTGGATACTTTTATGGTGCTTTTTTTGGGTCGCCATTCATTCATTGTACAGAAATGTGGTCTACACAAGAAAGAAAGTCCTTCGGATTTTGGAATGACTGGTGGCAGAATGCCATTTTTGTGTGAACGACCCCCATTAAGATTGATCTCCCCATCTCGCCAGTGTCCCATCATGATTGTCATTCCTAATCGTAACCTCTCGTGCATATCCAGAGGGGGAATATGTGTATTTTAAAATTATTATGCGTTGAATGATAACACGGCTTATTTGAACGTCCCCCGCATGATGCATCTTTAGAATCTGATCCCATCCCATGATGCCCCCATCATGAAATTCACCCCACTTTTTTCTATTTAGAAGATGCCTCTTAGCAAAATGCCTCTATGAAACAGAAATTCCTATATTAGCTATAAAGATTATAATATTACCCTTTTGTGCTAGATTGTCTCTTGAATGTAATGGATTTTGTACCTGTATTTTTCTAATTCCAATCCAGTCTTTCTGTATGCGGTGGCTTTATATGGAGGAATTCTAGGCTGCTTCCTTACAGTACGTGAATAATTTGTAAAAACTTCCAGTCATCCTCAAGACACACCCTGACCTCCGTAGTGTGCAGTGTGACTGCCGCCGTCATATCTGACATCCAATAACCTTCGCTTTTACGCATTTAGACCTGAAACGTGCAATATCAGCCATCACGGATATCATTTGCCAAACCTTCCATGTTTCACCTTCTCAACTCGTTCCGAGTCTTAATAACCTTGAATATGCACCCCGTCGATGATGAGGATTTTCTCTGCTCTGTACAAGAATGTACGTTCATGGCTTTAGATGCAGTTGTGGCACCGTCTTTTTAAACGCTTACCCGAGATCCTGTTCTTGATTCCTCTAAGGAGTTTATACTTGTGTGCTTGATCTGATTATTGTCACTAGTACTGTATGATGCGATGTATGGATCTGATTGTTACAGCCCAGTTGTTGATGCAGCCTTGCCTTACTGACCCCCTGCGTAGAGAGAGGGACCCCTTTGCCATTGCCCTTCTCACTGAGTCTTATGTCATAACACTGTCTGCTGACGCAAATGTTATTCTTTAAACACCTATTAAAGTAACATACATATGAATCTGTCTGTCTGCTGTCTTGCTTTCACTTCATGAAAGTCTCAGATAGCCTGATGCATTCTGGGTCTGGTCTCGCAAGAATCTCTTTCAATCAGAAAAAGTAGGTTTAGACAATATATTTTTGATTAGTTCGCCAATATGAATATTGCTTTCTATTAAACGTTTTATTTATTTATTTTTTATTTGTCTGATGCGTTTGATTTAGATTCATCACAATTAAATAAAAGTTTGTGTTTACATAATATATATGTGTGTACTGTGTATAATTATTATGTATATATAAATGCATATATGTATATATTTAAGAATTAATTAATATATACAGTATATACATGCAAATATTTCTTAAATATATACATGAATGTGTATTTATATATACATAATAATCATACACAGTACACACACATATATTATGTAAACACAAACTTTTATTTTGGATGTGATTAATCGATTTGAAAGCACTAGTTTGATTTCATTTTTAACAAAAAATTAAATTTTTTAACCATAATTTATTTTTAAGTGATATATTTTATTCATTAAATTTATTATTAAAAGAATATAAATTAAATCATTATAATTTGTTGGAATTTGGAATTATGCATACAAATGTATATTATTATTATTATTATATAAACTTGGCAATAAAAGAACTTAAATTTGGTAATAAAATTAATTTTTATTGATAAAAATAAAATAAAAAAATGTAATTGTATATTTAAATGTTTTATTTATTATACGATTTCATTATTATTAATAAACAACTGCACTGTTAGACTTTGATTTCACAATCTATTGGGGGCTGTAAATAATTAATAGCAGTAATATGAATAATATTTATCATCAATAAAAAATAATCATGATCATGATTATAAACAATTCTTTTTTCTTTTTTTTTCTTCTTCTGTTTTTAAACAGCCCTAAAGTGAAAATACAACACAAAAAGGTTTTGAGCAGAACTGTGGTTCTGTGGTTCATTTATTTAGGCTAGTGCTCTTATTGGCAGTGCACACCTTAAACAGGTAACGCCTTCATTCATTATGAATTAACATGTTCGACGTGAAGGAACCAGCATTGTAAATCAGACTGCATGCAATACAATGGCCTTTTTACTGGCTGTTTACCACCTTATTCTTACTACTTTCAGCTTTACAATGTGTGGATGTAAGGGTAAGCAACTGATATTTTTTGTTATTCCTTATGAAAAGAAATTTGGGTTGCTTTTATGTGAGCACACTCTTGAAAACAAAAGTTCTTGGGTCAGTTGCAAAAAAAATAGCCATTTCTTAAGACTGTCTTAAGAACTAGTTAGACCTATTAGCAGTTAGTTGGGGGTAATCGGTCTTACTGTTCGCTATCAAATCAGACAAATTGGAGGAATAATTCGTAAGACTAGTCTTTGCAGTTTATGCAACTGGTTAGAACCTAAAAATGTTTTACTCTCTGATTCTGTTAGACCCTGTTAGTTCTCTTTTACCTAAATTTACTTAAAATCTGTGTGCAAAAACTTGCAAAAGAAAAATTAAGTAATGTTCACATATGGAATTGAGTAAACTCTACATGACTAAATAAAGTAAAACAAATAATAAGTAATTTTAACTTGGCCAGTAAAAGGTTGAGTAATTTCTACTTTTCACAATATAACATTGAATTAAACCATGCTTTTAGAGTGTATGCTTTACTTAGAAACATCTGAGTAAATAATACAATAGATATTGTGTAGACTCCATGATGGTATTCCAGAAAGCAGGTAATGTGACATACCTGGGTATGTTTAAGAGTAAGTAAGGGAACTTTCTCAACTTTCGGTTCCAAAAACGCAGGTACATTTCAGGGTATGTAAGTAGCCATAGCAACTTACTCTCTGAACATAAACTCCGGAGCAGGTAAAGTAAATTGACTAGCGCAAACCTTAGTAAATCACCTTGCATGATTCATTTAAATACTCTCCTCCCATAAATTTTGCATCTGAAAGGGAAACTCCTACAAATGCAAAAACTCCTACTCCATCCATGCCTTTTCAGCACAAATTTATCACTGCATGTCTTTAGTAAATCCTGACAGTAGTTTTTACCGCCAGAAGAGGGTTTGCTCTGGAGCAAGCGGTTAGTAAATCTGGCCCTGAAGGTTCTCCACCCCAGTTGTCCTTTTAATCCTCATTTATTGGCAACCACAAAACTCTGATAAAAGAGTCACAAATAGGCTTAGGTACCGCTAAGTTGATACTAAAAAGCACCTCCAAGTATATAATGTGCAGACGTGCAGTAATTAAAACAGTGACAATCCAGCTCCTAAAACAGAGCCAGAAGAACACCATTATTATTGTGCTAACACATAAAAAAAAAAAAAAATCCAACATTCATCAAGTATACATAAATAAGAAAAACATTTGAATACATTGAAGCAGAGCCGTAACCACCATAGACATTGAGGGAGTCAAGTGGATAGCGTGAGGGTTCGTTTGTGAAGGGGAAAGAATGATGGCTCTACCCACAACAGCACTGTCGTGCAAGGTGTAATTTATTTGATGTATACAAAAGTCCACGAGTGATGGTGCGAAGATTTATATACAGTGTAAAATTGTGAAATACAGTGTAAATTAAGTTACAAAGAAACAAAAAACTGGAAAATAAAGATGAAAAAAAAAATATATATATATATATATATATACACTCACCTAAAGGATTATTAGGAACACCTGTTCAATTTCTCATTAATGCAATTATCTAATCAACCAATCACATGCCAGTTGCTTCAATGCATTTAGGGGTGTGGTCCTGGTCAAGACAATCTCCTGAACTCCAAACTGAATGTCAGAATGGGAAAGAAAGGTGATTTAAGCAATTTTGAGCGTGGCATGGTTGTTGGTGCCAGACGGGCCGGTCTGAGTATTTCACAATCTGCTCAGTTACTGGGATTTTCACGCAATACCATTTTTAGAGTTTACAAAGAATGGTGTGAAAAGGGAAAAACATCCAGTATGCGGCAGTCCTGTGGGCGAAAATGCCTTGTTGATGCTAGAGGTCAGAGGAGAATGGGCCGACTGATTCAAGCTGATAGAAGAGCAACTTTGACTGAAATAACCACTCGTTACAACCGAGGTATGCAGCAAAGCATTTGTGAAGCCACAACACGCACAACCTTGAGGCGGATGGGCTACAACAGCAGAAGACCCCACCGGGTACCACTCATCTCCACTACAAATAGGAAAAAGAGGCTACAATTTGCACAAGCTCACCAAAATTGGACAGTTGAAGACTGGAAAAATGTTGCCTGGTCTGATGAGTCTCGATTTCTGTTGAGACATTCAGATGGTAAAGTCAGAATTTGGCGTAAACAGAATGAGAACATGGATCCATCATGCCTTGTTACCACTGTGCAGGCTGGTGGTGGTGGTGTAATGGTGTGGGGGATGTTTTCTTGGCACACTTTAGGTCCCTTAGTGCCAATTGGGCATCGTTTAAATGCCACGGCCTACCTGAGCATTGTTTCTGACCATGTCCATCCCTTTATGACCACCATGTACCCATCCTCTGATGGCTACTTCCAGCAGGATAATGTCACAAAGCTCGAATCATTTCAAATTGGTTTCTTGAACATGACAATGAGTTCACTGTACTAAAATGGCCCCCACAGTCACCAGATCTCAACCCAATAGAGCATCTTTGGGATGTGGTGGAACGGGAGCTTCGTGCCCTGGATGTGCATCCCACAAATCTCCATCAACTGCAAGATGCTATCCTATCAATATGGGCCAACATTTCTAAAGAATGCTTTCAGCACCTTGTTGAATCAATGCCACGTAGAATTAAGGCAGTTCTGAAGGCGAAAGGGGGTCAAACACAGTATTAGTATGGTGTTCCTAATAATCCTTTAGGTGAGTGTATATATAGAAATGAAATGGCCACACATCCAGTGAAAAACGTGGATATCACATGGAAAAACGCTGCATATAGCTACTGTCAAATAGATATTTTTAATATTTATTTTTTTGTCCATCTATTGAAAGTCTAGGCAATCAAAAATTTCTTCTGAAAAAATAACTTTATTTGATAAAGCTTTTAAGCTTTTTTTTTCATATATAGGCTAAATGATCAATTAGCCTACCATTATCTCACAAATATTTGATAACTCAGTGTATTTTTTACAACGGGGTAATTTTGTTGCAATAGCTTACACACATCACAAGGAAGCTTGATTTCAAATGGTAAATTAAATGTAAAAAGACAAGTAAACAGTAATAAAATAAGAACAAATTACTAACAATAGCACAAATAAATAAAATAGAATAAAGATACAAATGAAATAGACTGCTTTATTTTTCAGGTAGGTCTAACAGTGTTTAGGTAAGAAACTGAATTTAAAAAACAAAATAATTTAAAATAACATTGGATAATCTTCATTGTAAAAAATGTAATACAGATTAATCCATTAAAGTTACACAAGTTAATGAGTCAAGAGCAGTAAGTGATCGTTTGTCTTTTTGTAGTTTGAATAACATTAACAATATTCGGCTGCTCTCCCTTTAAGACCTGCCGCACACATGGACCCAAAACATGGACCTTCCTGAACTGTTAAAGACTGTGTTTACGTTAGTACTCACCCAGATGGGCATTGTGACATTATTTTTGAGTGTATTTAACCATTAATAAGCTGGGATTTTTGCACTTGTATGTCAGAGGCTGCTTTATTACTGTGTGTGTGTGTGTGTGTGTGCGCTTCAGATGTGAGCGTGAAATATGCGGGAATGAACTGCAGAGTCGGCGTTTTTAATTTGGTCATCTTTCCAATCGGCTCTTCTGAGGGCTTGTAACCAAAGACATCTGCGGCTGGCATTAGTACTGTGAGTTGATGGTATTCGGTAAAACTTAAGACCACTGTTTACAGATTTTCGATTCTGGCATCCCACTGCACAACATGACATTTTCCCGATCGTCTTTTGCAACCGACATGCGCAGTTGAACCTGCGTGACGTCAGTGTGACGTAGGCTGATAATTGGTTTATAGGGAGCGGCGGTACTGCGCTCAATATTTGATATTGATGATGCTGCTCTGCTGTTTGTTGCTAGTATGACAAAGTACAATGTTACATTATTTTAGGTTGGTCTGCCTCAGCCGTCTAACAGCGCTTGTCACTGTCAGAATGAGTGAGATGGCCAATCAAATCAAAGAAGGCGGGGCTTACTGTTAGTGCGAATTCCAACGCGACACTTTAGTTATAGTAAGATATAAATAGTTAAACATGTACATGATTTTACATTAAAAAAAACTTTTAGCGACCAACAGTTATATAAAGTGATTTTATATAACAAACTACTTGGCATTTTTTAAATGAAATTTTACCATTTTGAATTGAAAATATGACATTATTTATGTATAACTGAATCTGACGTGACAAAAAACGTTTTGCATTTTTAAATATTAGGCAGACGAAAATAAGAGTGAATGTGTGCATAAGTATACTTCATAACTACAATAGAACTTTTATGTTCTTTTTTAATTTTTCTTTATTTCCTGAAATTCCTTTAATCCTTAAATAATATAATACCTTTAAATAAACCAATAAGACCAATACCCCACACCACCCCTTCCCCAAACAAAAAAAACCTTTGGTCCCCCCAATGTCTAAGACATGGTTACGGCCTTTCATTCAAGTACACCACAATATAACAACTCTTAGCACAATAAACAACCCAAACATGCACTTCAGCGGTATATCACGTACCTGGCAACAGCTTTTAACAACTGTTTTTGAACCCAGGCACAAACCATCATTACCGTCTGCACAAAATATTTTGATACACGATTATACAAAATATCACATTTGAACACCATTACATCACAGCATGATTTACCTCAAAGAAAGAAAGAGATCGCAGTAATTTACTAACTTTTTCATGTAGAAATTACGTTTGTTTTTTCTGTAGTATTTACTTCATCATAAATAGAATCATTTTTATCAGTGTTGTTGGATTATTGAACCAATAAACTTCTGAAGAACCTATACTGTGCAGGTTTCCAGTTGGTTCGTCAAATATGATGGTATAAATGTTGTATATTGGTGTTTTGAGCAAATATATAATTTGTTTAATTAAAAAAAAAACTGTCGTGACTTTATTTTAGACATCATTTGTTATCCTTACTCCATTACATGTATCGGTGTGCTGTGGAATGTAGATTTCTATTGAAGACTATTTTGATGTTTTGATAGGGGGAAATGTTTTTATAAATTGATTTAATATTTATAAATATTAATATTAAATACATTTTATAAATAATATTAATTTAGAGTTGATCTGAATTCACAGATGCAAAGTTTATCAGAGAAGTTAAAGGAGAGACTGTCCATCTGCCCTGCCACTCACCGCCTGATGACAGTGTTGAAGGTTCTGTAAAGTGGACAAAAAATTGGAAATTTAGTAATAAAAGTGGGCCTCCCACCGGAGATTGCATTCCTCATTTTACATTCAACGGGAAGTCTTTTACACTAAGTATAGAAAATGTTAATCTCAGTGACTCTGGAAATTACAGCTGTAAAACAACAAGAATGATTCCACCACCGACACTGGACAACATCTCAAATCTGACACTCCATGTTGAAGGTGATTATGCCTTTCATAAATTATTTATTTATTTGAAATGTCTTCTTGTTGTAGACCATCACCTAGATATCCATATACAATGGTAATATAAATGTTAACCTATTAAAACTTAAGTTTATTATTGATGTTGCTCATCTTCCTCCATTACAGCACATCTGTCCCTGCAGCTACAGAACAGCAGTGATGACACCTGTGTCCATCTGATCTGCTCTCTGGAGAGTCTGAACCCTGAGCTGGTGAACTTCACCTGGACCAGAGAGGGTCAAGGGTCACTTCATCCATCCACATCTTCTGCGATGAACAGTGAGCTGCATCTGTGTAAACCTGACTGGAGTGATGGAGACACGATCATCTGCCACGCCAGCTACTCAAATAGCCAAATCCACAGCCAGTTTTTAAATTTCTTAAAAGGAAATTATTTAAATTAAAAAAATGTAATCAACCAATCCATCATTTTCCAGAATCCAGACAGGACTTTCCAGCTGTTTGTGTGGTCTTTTTCAGCATCTTCATCATCACCATCGTCTTCATCTGGATATTATTCTGCATGTTCAAATGTAAGACCTCCACTGATATCTGCTCTCAATGTATGCAAAATCTGACACTCTATAATAATAATAATTATATTAAATACATAAATTGTGTTTTTCAATCTAGCAGTGTTTGTGATTTCTTTTAGAATCTCTAATCTAGCATCAATTGAATTTGATTTGAACATGAGATTGTAGTTCACAAACCACTGCTAAAACAAAAGCGTTGTACAAAAACAAGCTAATTTATTGTCTCTATCCTGCAGACAAGATTCTGACCTGCTGCCGTGGACCCTCGACATGAGAGCGTCAGAAGAGTGGAGACACACTAAAAACGATAAATTCGATAAATTGTCTGCTTTGTGTTTTCCAGAGAATGTGAGTTGATATGAAATAGCAATTATAGACCAACTTCTGTTTTATGTAATGGGCATCACTTATAAATAAATATCTAATATGCAAAGAATTTTCTTATCCACTGATTGTATAAAACCAAACATTTTAAATATAAAATTAAAGCTGAAGTTGTCCTATGACTTGATGGTTTAAATATGGTGTCTGTGAGGGCTGTCCTGGCTCACTCAAAGGGGTCATGAACTGCATTGTTTTATTGTTGTATAATGTTTCCTGGGGTGCACTTCTGACATCTAAAATTGTCATAATTTAGAAATAAAAGGCATTTTTCTCTGATATGAACGCTCTGTTTGAAGGGGCGTCTGCTGTGAGACTTCAGTGTAAACGCCCACTGCTGTGATTGGCTAACATCTTTGCTTATGAAATAGCTAGTATTACTAGTATAATAGTTAGATTACTCTCTCAAAATCTTTTAGCACATTTTTACTGTTACAGCTCTCAAGGTTAACTAATCTTGTCATTGCAACTCGATTTCTGCACACTAACGAATGCTTTCATCATAACTATCAGTGCGAACACAATGTAAATAAGAGATCTGTTGATTATAACGAGAGTTTTGGCTCGAGTCCAAAACTCAGTCACTGATAAACTTGAGCGGTTTGATTGACAGCTCCAGCGATTGCAAAGGGAGTGTTCTTTGAACGCTTTCTATATATAATTTAATCACAGTTTAAATAACAGAATATTGTCATCCTATGAGACACAATGTGAAGTTGAGCGTTTAGTCACTGGTTTGATTTACTGACACATAGACAAAGAACATCTGACTGTACATGAATCCTTACATATCAGAAATCACTGATCACAGATCAGGCATTAGAATTAACACGGTTACTTACATGTTGTGTTATTACGGTCGAGTCCATATCGTAAAAAAATCCTGAATAATGTGGTTAATTTACCAAAGAATCCACAGTGAAATGTACCAAATACAAATAAATAATGCGACATTCACATTGTTGAAAATAAATAAAATAACCACATTCCTAATATTAGGATCCTTTGGAAGGTAAAGTTATTTTTAGTTCAGTGATCCTGTATCGCTCTTCTCACCTCATCATCTCACTAACACGCAAGTGGGCGGAGCCAAAGTTGCGACGACGAAGTAGGCATTGATCTTCTGCAGAGGCGGTCTTTCCTGTCTATAGATAGGCACATTCCACAATGAGTCGTTCTCTGAGCTTGGTTACAATAAAAGCTGTTCTGAAATGTACAGGATATTCTAATATGATGACCTCTTATGTCAAAAGCTCAAGGAAACTTTTATTTCTCAGTTCATGACCTCTTTAAAGTGATAGTTCACTTAAAAATGAAAATTCTTGCATATCATTCTGCATGAGTTTCTTTCTTCTGTGGAACATGAAAGAAGCAACAACCCTGATTTTGTTTGGTTACCAACATCCTTCAAAATATGTTGTGTGTTCCACAGAAAAGAGAAACTCGTACAGATTAGGAACAACAATAGGGTGAGTAAATGAGGACAGAATGTTCATTTTTGGATTATTTTAAGAATCTCAGAAGTGTTGTTCTCATTCAAACCAACCCCTCAGATTCTGAGAAGTCAACTTTAATAATTCATTTCTATGATTATTGTAGATTATAATACTTTAGTGCTGTGAACTCGTTGCAAAATTCAACATTTTAAGTCTAATATGTGATTTACATGATTTGTACAACCAATGAGCTTCTGCGGTCAAGTGTTTGGGGGCATAATTTTTAAGGGATTTTCAAGCCCTTTGCTTGGTTTATTATAAATAACTCTTGTTCACTTGCAGACTTAACTAAAATGACCATACTAGACTATCATGCCCATGATCACAAGAAGTTGTGCCACGACTGTCACTCGTGCCCCCTCAAAACATTAAGTGCTTGACACATCTGTTTGGACTAGTAGTCTTCAGAGAGCATGTTGTGAAATGTTGTGGTCTCCCTTTCCAGTATACTGTGGCGTCTCAGTAGAATTTTACATGGAAAGCAGAACCACAGAAAAAGAAAGAGAAAAACAGACAGCAGACTCTGTGTTCTATACCCCTCCATGTTTGAAAGTAATATGACTTATTTTAAAATGTTACCTCTTTAATTTCATTTCCTCAATCGAATACGCAACAACAAAGACAATGAGTCAGAAAGATTTCAGTTCAAGATAATTTAAGCTCTATTTAAAGCAATAGATAGAGTTTTATATACACAGTCCTTTCAGAATAGTGTAAAACAATGAAAATTTGGGTTAAAGTTAATCTCTGAGTGCCTGACCAATGTAAGGGTTTTTTTTTTGACTTGTGTTCTATATTGTGGGTGGGTGCATGGACAGGAAGTTCATCACTCAGTGTGTGTGTGTGTGTGTACGTGTGCAGAAGTGTCAGGCACACTGAGCGCATCAACATGTATTTAAAACGGATTACAAACTGTCTTTTATTTTTTACTTTAATTTATCTCCTGCATACAGGTAAGAGACTTCAGTGATGTTTACTTTGCACTTTTATTTAAAGCAAAGAAGTATAATATAATATATAATATAGCCTAATGTCTTAGTTGTGACTTACACTGTCTAAGAAATATTATTGACTAAAATCAGTGATGTACTATATGAATGCATCTTAGATCTTTCTTTTTTTTTTAAATGAATGTGATATATGTACTGTATATTTGAAAGGAACATTCTGCTGTTGGTTACACAAAACAACAACCCCAGTAATGGACTTAATACAAGCAGTAACACTTTACAATATGGTCTTGTTTGTTAACATTAGTTAATGCATAAGATAACATGAACTAACTATGAGCAATATATGTTTTTGCATTGTTTATTAACCCTTATTAATGTTAGTTATATTAAATACAGTTGTTCATTGTTTATGTTAGTTCACAGTGCATTAACTAATGTAAACAAATGCAACTTTTGATTTAAAAATGTGTAAATGTATAAATTAACATGAACTAAGATTAATAATTGCTGTAAAAGTATTGTTCATTGTTATTTCATGTTAACTAATGTAAACTTTATTGTAAAGTGTTACCAATGCGTCTTGTATGTGGTTTTCTGTGATATCATTCACAATAATTTTTATATATGTGCTGTATATTTGAAGGGAACATTCTGCTGTTACACTGAAATGTGTGTCAATCCACAGATGCACAGAAGTTTATCAGAGCAGTTAAAGGAGAGACTGTCCATCTGCCCTGCCACTCACCGCCTGATGACAGTGTTGAAGGTTCTGTAAAGTGGACACAAAATAGTAAAACTATTTGTGATTGGAAATTTAGTAATAAAAGTGGGCCTCCCACCGGAGATTGCATTTCACATTTTACATTCAACGGAAAGTCTTTTACACTAAGTATAGAAAATGTTAATCTCAGTGACTCTGGAAATTACAGCTGTAAAACAACAAGAATGATTCCACCACCGACACTGGACAACATCTCAAATCTGACACTCCATGTTGAAGGTGATTATGCCTTTCATAAATTATTTTTTTATTTGAACTGTCCACTTGTTGTAGACCACCTTACCTAGATGTCTGTAATAAACATAATTTCCATCTCCATTACAGCACATCTGTCCCTGCAGCTACAGAACAGCAGTGATGACACCTGTGTCCATCTGATCTGCTCTCTGAAGAGTCTGAACCCTGAGCTGGTGAACTTCACCTGGAACAGAGAGGGTCAAGGGTCACTTCATCCATCCACATCTTCTGCGATGAACAGTGAGCTGCATCTGTGTAAACCTGACTGGAGCGATGGAGACACGATCATCTGCCACGCCAGCTACTCAAATAGCCAAATCCAAAGAAGTATACAACTCACATCACAGAATGCTCCTGACAATGGTGGGTCATTTAAACTACCTGTCACTTTAACCAGGATAAACTACTACAATGTTTCATTTAGCTAACTAAACCAAGTCAAGTCTTTCAAATTTCCACCAACCTTATCATTTTCAGCCAAACTGCTAGTGGAAACAATACTAAAACCACATATACCTTTTAAATGTTAGATATGGTGCAGTTTGTTCAAATAACGGGCTTTGACTTTAACCAGACTAAAAATAAATAAATAATTGTTTTTCTGCTTTATAAAGATAAGGATCAGACACGCAGTTCTTTCCTCGTCAGTATAAAAAAAAAAAGGTGTTGACAGTCACTGCCAGCATTTTTTAACATTTTCACAAAACTTTCATGGCCCTTAGAATAGCCTATTTTGTTGTATGAATATCTGAACATATATCAAAAGAACCATATGCTTTTAAAAAAAAAAATTTATGCATTCCTTTTTATCAACACTTAAATGTAGGTAAATTAAATTTTAAAAAGCAACATTTTGAGCAAAAAAGCTGAGAAAATCACGTTTTTGTCCAAGACTACGTCTGGATCAGATTCAGAACGATAATCAAAACAGATGGAGTAAATCGAGTTCATCAACACCCCTCACAGTCCTGGGTCGACATTTCATTCAGTAACATTAGGCAGTTTTGATTTATATGCTGTTTAATATTGATGATCTGCATATGATTACATATGATGTTTCTTGTTTCTGCATCTTCCTCACATGTGTTTGATCAGGAGATTCAGTACTCTTTCAGACGATGTGAAATTACGTGCCCTAGCGTATAACAGAGAAAACAAGGATTGCCGGAAGATTCTGTCAATGGCAGAGAAAGAGTTAAGGTGTCCGTGTGACAGTGTAATTATACATTTAAGTACTGAGTAATAATAATTATACATGCACTTACTATAGCATCATTGTTACATATGTTACATGTAGGCCTAGTTACTATAACTATAAAATATGCATAATTACATGCAACTAACCCTAAACCAAACCAAATCCTAATCCTAACCCTATAGTAAGTACATGTAGTTACTTAATATTACTCAGTACTTAAATGTATAATTACAGTGTAACAAAGACACCTTCAAATAAAGTGTAACCGTAACTACATAACGCGTGTAACAGACCCTGTAAAATAAAGTGTTAGACCTACCAAAAAAAAAAATTTTCTTCCTCAGTATTTTTTCATCATTTTCCTTTTGTAAGGGTCGGTCGACTACAGTGGTTCAGGCTGCAGGGTTGCCGAAAGACTAAAGAAACGTTATGAGCAAGATGGTAGAAAACTGTACATTTCTCGTCTATATCCACCCACTGTACTTATACCAACGACGGAAATAAGCGCAGTTACAATAGCTAAATATGTGGGAGAGCGTTGCTATACTGTGACTATATTGTATTGCAATAGAGGTAGCACTTCAAAGTCAATACCAAATCAAAACTAGTTAGCAATCATTTATAATTGAAAGAATTTAATGACAAAATCTGGTTATGGTTACACTTAAAATAGTTACAAAATAGATGTATGAGATGATAAAAATGTATACCATTAATCGTACCCAGCATGAATAGAATGTTACCTGAGGGATAGAAAGAGAGAGACCATGTAACTCAAACCCTATTGTGATTTCATTCAAACCGACCAATCAGACTACAGGGGTACTACAGGGGTGACATACCTTTGGCCTACAGGCCTTCAGAATCTCTTTGTCTTTAGGAATTCCAAATGACCCTTCTGATAAGAAAGATGGGGGTTGAAAACAGTAAAGCAGTATGTCTTTGTTCAATTGCAAATATCAAATATCTTTGATTATTTTCAATCCTACACTTTTAACTATCTAAACATACTTAAATCAAAATATAATTATTGAGAAGAAAAATGACGTTAAAATTTTAACAATGTATCAAAATTAAGTGGCTTTACACTTAAAACAAGAAAAAAATCTGTGTCAGAGAAACAAGCGCGCAGCCATCTTTAGAATTGTGTCTTTCAACTTCTGTTTTTGCGATAGCTGTATATTTCTATGGCATCGCTGTCTGGGTATGTTTACAAGACAATGATATGCATAACACTGAGAAGTTTTTCCTTGTAGTTTTCCTTACATTATGAATAGTTATGTTTTTATTACCTTAGAATGAGCCATTTCAATCTACATGGCACACTTCATATGCACTTTCGGTCTTGTGGACAATGGCTAATACACAAGGCCGTAGGGTGTCCAATTTGTCATTTTAGGTCTCAGAAATGTGCTCGCAAGCACCCCTTTTGCGGTCGATATGCGCCCTCGACGCACACTTTGCAGAGCCCACACTGATGCGGACTCCCCAGCCGATTTCTTCCCGACAGTCAAAGCGGCATAACGTCACGAAAGTGCAGACTCGTAGGAAGACCACAAGGGTTTATGGTGCCATTTGGGACAGGTCCATACACCGCGGGTCCCCTTACAGTGAAGTCGCCATTTTGCGCCGCCATGTTTTTACAGTAGTCCTAAAGGGACAAACTGCTCTACAGAGCGCTAGCTACTCTCTGCTCTCTCAGACAACATCTTTGTCCTGTGTCGGCCACCGTAGCTTCTCCATGTGCTTCGAAAGGGAGGGGTGAGCGGTGGGCAGTTGCAATTCACAACCTCACCGCTAGATGCTGTTAAAATTTACACAGTGCACCTTTAAATTAAGTTTATTTTTCTGAACCCATCACTACCAGATATTTTTTCTTGCTTTAAGCATGGTCACTTAATTTTGCTCATTTTTTTCAGAAAGCAAGACTTAATTTCTGAAGTAATTTTGCTTATCAAGTAATTGCATCTTGATTTAAGAAAAACAAGGAAAACAAAAAATCTGTGTGTATGTGTGTGTAGACCTGTGTACCTCAAACCTAAAACTGAAACTAAAACCATAAAAAAAAAAATTAACTGAAATTATATAAAATAAAAACTTTATTTTATTTCCGCTACTTGCCAAGGCAACATTTCTCATTTTAATTTAGCTTAAAAATACTAAAATAAATAAAACTGAATAAACACTATAGGCATATATATTTAAATATTAAAATATTAAAACTTTAAATATTAAAAATGTCAACAAAAGATTACTAGAACTAAAATTATAATGAAAATATAAAAATTTAAACTGATTCTGTCACATGTCTAGTCTGTCTCTGTTGTTCTTTTGCATTTGTCACATGTTCCTTTGTCTTAGTTTCCTGCCACTTGTGTGTTTCCTTGGTTACCCTCGTTAGTCTAGTTCTGTTCAGCTGTGTTTAGTTAGTCTTCCCCTGTATCACCTGGGCCCTTCATTTATTCAGTCGTCTGTTTGTATTTAGTTCCTCTTGTTCATTCACTCGTTGTCTGGTCACCGTTATGCATTGTGTTTGTACCTGCCTGTATTTTGAAAGCTTCTTCAGTAAACTTCGTTTGAGCTACGTATTTACCTGTCTTTGCCTTCCTGCCTGAGTGTTTGTAACAGATTCAAAACAAAAATCTATAACAGTATCCTAATTATACTAAAATACCACTGCCTCCAAATACATAATTATTTACAGATGGTAGGAGACTCATTGTGATGGTCTTTAGCAACCTGACTGGTTAACTAACTTGTTACTGTTTTCTTGTTGTCTGTATGTCAAACATTCATCTGTGTGATGTGTATGATCTGATCGTACCCTGGTTGTGACCATGACAGCCCTTAGCAGTGGGTCGTTCCGGATGTGGATCATCATATGCAGTGGTGCTGCTGCAGGCCTCATCCTCTGCATCATCCTCATTGTTGTTGTTTGCAAATGTGAGTATGGTTATGTTTAACTCTTTAACAACTCAGATTACTTCGATTTATAGAAACCATTGACTCCCACGGGGGAAAATAATTTATAGTAACAGCTGAGACTTCAATAAAAATAGGAAATTGCACAAATAATTACTGTAGTCATATGTTACACAATAATGCAAGTTAAGAAATAGTTCAGCAGTTAAAGAAGGCAAGAATTTGACGGAAATAACGACTCCCTCCCTCTGTTCAAACACATCTCTATCTCTAAATCAATATCCTTTCTTGTGTCTATTTCTGTTTTCTGTCACCATGATGTCAAAATCTCAAGGACAGTATTTGTATATTTCCTGAACAACATCTGAAATTAAAAACAGTGAATGAACATGTCTGTTTATAAAGCATAGCATGCACTATGGTGAACTGAAAACAGCTCAAATAAAAGGTACGGTTTAGGGTAGTAGGGTTTGCTGGTCTTGGCTGGTTTAATATAGTCTCCCAACAAGACTGACCAGCAGACAAAACCCCAGCTGAACACCTATATGACAAGACTAGTTTACCTCAGGAACATCAAATTAGCTGGTTTTATCTTATTTTGAGCAAGGAAGTGAGTAAGACAAAACCAAGTTATCACAGTTTAACAAAACATACAACAATAGGCTATCTGTAGTAGTTACATAGGAAAGTAACTAAGGATGTGTATTCATCTCCACTAGATGGTGACAAGCAACTGCGTAAATTATTATAACCCCTCTTGCCCCTCCCCCCTTACTCCCAAAGTATTGGAGGATTCCCATAAAAGCGTTCTGTTCCGCAAAAAATCCACTAATTCCCTCCGCAGCATCGCTCACAGTCTGTGGCAGTGCCCGCTCTCTGTGCATGGTTGATCCGCGGAATTAGTAATTTGGTAGTTTGTTTTTGTATTTCTGTCGGTAATGTTTAGCTCCTGGTCTTCTAATATAAATGACACCAAATTTGCTGTTGTCGGCACACTTTGTAGACAACAAACAATGACTTCACAAAAAAGAAGACAGAGTGAGAGAGCAAAGGGAGGATAATGCCCGTTCAACATTGCAAATATGGATTCAAAGCTCCAGCATGCCAGCGGGTAAATCATCATATAGAATATTTAGCTGACAGTTTCGTCACACTTTAACTCCTGTAAAGTATATTTCCTGTTATAATCAATTGTCTGAGTTAATACTAGTATCTATAACATGCATCATATTTATGATATTTTATTAAGACCATATTAATAGTATACACAATTAAAAAAGGTAATATACTATAAATGTTCTAAATGATTTGTATCATTGTAGGGTACAATGGGGCTGAAGGCACATCCTAAGAAAAATATGCCCATAAAAGTTAATACTTGTTAAAAAAAAAATCTTGATGAATAAAATAATTTGTTATTGTTCAATAAATATTAAAATGTTAATATAAAAAAAATTTAAGATTCTGAAAACATTGAATGAGATCCCATAATACTTTACATACTACTTTACAGTAGTAGCCTAATAAATAAATATATTTTTTATTATATGATATGATTATTATCGTATTCTTAAATCTGATGGTTTCATTATAAATATGATGATCATCTCTAAGGTGGACAACCAACTTAATATATGATATTTACCATCTGAATCTAACTATGTCATGTCAACAAATGGAAAAGTCAGCTAACTATTTATTATCATGTTAATTATTGTGCTGTTTACCCCAAATACCATACTTTTACATAATCTTCCGAAAAACTGTTGCTTTATTTACTTGCTTTATAAAACTGCTAATGTAGACTAGTAGGCTACAATTGACTCTCATAGTTTACAGCATTAGTTAAGAAATTAGTTTTCCTTGAGAAAATTTGCCATGTATTGTACCTGATATATATCCCAAATAATCGAATCGAAGTCGAATTGAATTGCAAGCTTGTGAAACAAAATCGAATTGTAAAATGTGTCAATATCCAGCCCTAATAGTTATACTGTTAACAACTCAACCCTATCACATACAATTAAGATGGAAAATAATTTTTCTAAATTTTATTTTAATCCATAAGTGTACACAATGTACTTATTTAATTGCTGCCATGCATGGTCTACTCTCCTACACTACAAGAGGAGCAGTGGCCATTTTATGCAAAAAAAACCTCAACCCCGTCACACTCAACCTTGAAAATTGTCCATTACAGGGTTAAGAATAAAATGTGTTTAAATCTGAAAAAAAAAAAAAAATAATAATAATAAAAGGTCTTTAATGCCTGAGGTGGGAAAATATGATTTGCTAGAGGTTTGATATGTGCCTAATGATGTGGGGTATCTAGAATATGAATTATATGTAGTTTAAGGATGAAATTTTACTGAATCCCAGGAATGACCCACTAACATTAGCCACCATTATCGTAAAAAATGTTTAAAACGTTTTTCTAATTTTACAGTTATAGGCAATTTTAGTAGCTCGACTTTTTTTTTTACCCTAATTACCATAACGGTTTATATTGCAGAAACCACTGTTATAAATTATTTAGGCCTATCTGTGGAAAGGAACTGTATGTTGACGGTATTTCCTATGTTTTTTTCAGTCTAACTGAGTATTTGTTTGATTGCGCAGGCAGAAAGCGAGACGAAAGCGGATCTATAGTGTTCAGCAATAAAGTCTATGAGAACTTCAGTTTCGCCATGGCCCACCAGAACACACAGTCCATTCCTAAACCTCAGCCAGAAGAGTGTATTTATGAGAACTAACTGCTTACAAAGACAGTACCTGTGTTATGTGATTTTTCTAAGATATTTCGAATGTGCACTGAATGTGATGCAAATGGACACTTACTAACTTAAAAACTGTAAGTAGGCACTCTTATCAGTGTTTTTGAAGTAACTATGTTCTCACTGTGTTTAGGTTACTAAACTATTATGTGTCGTAAATTATATAATTATGAACAGGAATTCATATCTGTTTTTATTAGATAAAATGCTAGGGCATTATTACAATCTCTCTTTGCACTTTTTGTCATGTGACTGTTTTGGTATGGTATTTGGACACATTATTGTAGCATTTCATTTCTTGTAAATAAATAACATCATAAAAGTCTTTTTGTAGCCTCTCTACTGTCAAACCAAACTTTTCTACAAAAATAAATGTAGTAGCTCCTGCTGTTTAGGGTTGTGACTGGGCAAACAACATGTATATGATTCAAAATTGGTAAGATTGTGATTCCTTTTTTATTACAATGGCAGGCCATTTGCCAATTTAACAGAAATTACAAACATTTTGAATTAAATTCTAAAATAGACAGGAAGCCAGTGAAGATAAACTAAATTTGGAGTGATATGATCAAATTTTGTTTTGCACTAGTTAACAGTCTGGCTGCTGCATAACCATCTGTAAACGTGCATGAAGATTGAGGAAGACCATGGTATAAAGAATTACAATAGTCCAGCCATGATGTAATAAATGCATGAATAACTTTTTCCAAGTCTTGAGAGGAAAGAGTCGATTTAAGTCTGGAAATGATTCTCAATTGATAGTAGCTGTTTTTAACAACTGAGATAATTTATTTTTTAGTTTCAGAGACTTAACACAGGGGTTTTCAAACTTTATGATGCCAAGGACCCCCAAAAATGATGAACCT
This sequence comes from Rhinogobio ventralis, assembly GCA_039654625.1. Lineage (NCBI taxonomy): Eukaryota > Metazoa > Chordata > Actinopteri > Cypriniformes > Gobionidae > Rhinogobio > Rhinogobio ventralis. Next base: position 4,990,071 of record CM077215.1, read on the forward strand.
TTTATGAGGGACCCTCTTCCTAAAATCCATATATTTGTATGTATGGAAAAACATTTAAACAGTTAGATAAATAGTAAGTGTGACATTATAAATACAACATATTGTTTCCAAACTTAAATCGGCTATGCTTAATATTGGATGTATAAACCTGAAGAAGAACATTTTCAATTAAATTATTTCACTGAGAATCAATTTATCAGTTTTGACCATTATGTGCATTTAGTTATTGTGCAAATTGTAGACAATTGTATACTCTTTTGCACACATATGCCAAAACGCATGCAATTTGCTTAGATCAATTAGAAACTCAAATCTGATGTAAACAAGAAACTAACTTTAAAAAAATTCTCATCCGAGAATTGAGTCAAAGCGATTGAGGCAAAACTGTGTTATGCCACATGATGTGCTGCTGTCGACTTCTGTATTCTTAGAGTCACCATTAAATCAAAATGGAAGTTTTTTGGATTTTAGTATAAATATGTTAGCCTTACTTTTATCTATAAGCTAGTGTGCTCAATGACAAAATTCGCATTTAGAAGATATAAGCATTTAAAACGTACAGTCTCTCACTTTCTCAATATGGATCAATGATTTTGATGACATCAATCTGCACTTCAGCTTCTCATCAGTCCAATCAAATGCTCTCTAGAATCTAAAGCGTCCCGCCCCCTAAATTATAAATAGATGCCGAAGCTGCAGCCAAAATCGGTCACTTGTTCACACATTTACAATTTTCTACATGGTGAATGGCACAAAGTGCACTATATAGGGGATAGGGAACGATTCAGACAGTGTAGATATGGGTTGCATGCCGGAAGGAACTCTCTGTATAAACCTTAACATTAACGGCTCTGACCGAGCTGTGATATAAACGAAACGCTATTGACTATTTTAAAATAGGCGAGGGGCTGTTCGATATGCCCGGTCTTCATGTTTCAGTGGGAATTTCCCAGCACTTCTTCTTTAAATAGGAAATCACCACCTCCTCAGCCTTACAGCATGAGACACTTCAGCAAAACAGTGAGACAACAGCCACACGCAACACTCTTCTTGGAAAGAGGGATGGTGAGTGTGTGAATCTATTTTTTATGTAGGATATGATGCAACTTGGAAGAATCGTGTTTAATTAATCTTTAGCTTTAGTTGTTATATTAAAACAATAGTTATTCATATCACCATTTGCAAAAAATACTTCAAAAGGTAGTTCACAATGTAATTTCTGTAATTATTTACCCTCACATTGTTTAAACCTGCCTGTGACTTTTTTCTTTTTTGTTGCTTCTGGCTTCAGCTTTCCGTATAAGAATATTAAATATGCTAAATCTATGGTATATGGAGACAAAATATCCTCTAACTATGGGCCAGATTTACTAACAGATTGCACCAGTGCAAACCCTCTTTTGGCGTAAAAAAACTACAATTAGCATTGAAAAGGCGTGAACAGGGTTATTTTGTGGCTGACCTTATTGCATATGCATTTGTAGGAGTTTGCCTTTCAGACACAACATTTATGGGAGGAGAGTATTTAAGGGTTCATAACACACACAGTTTCTGCCAATCTCATGTTATTTTTGAGTACCTATAGAGTAGTATTGCATCCTGTAACGGGCCTGTTCTAGGTGGAGGAGGTTACAGGATTACAGGAGGTTACAGGAGTCTCCCCTCTAAGAACGGCTCCTGATGTTCCCTTGAAGGAGTCTTTGGGTACGATGAAAAGCCGTAATGAGTGTCAGGTCCAGAATGTCTCGAGCAGGCACCCATGATCGCTCCTCTGGGCCATAACCCTCCCAGTCAACCAAATACTGCACCTTTCCACGGACCAGACGAGAATCCACCAGCCTGCGCACAGTGTAAGCTGGTTGTCCGTTGATGATACGGGCAGCTGGGGCAGGTTTGCAAGCTGGGGACAGATAAGAACAAACAACAGGCTTTAGCTGAGAGACATGAAACGTTGGGTGGATCCTCATAGACCTGGGCAGAAGCAGACGGTAAGATACTGGATTTATCTTCCTGAGGATCTTAAAAGGGTCAATGTAACGTGGAGCCAGTTTGCGAGATTCCACCCGCAGAGGAAGATCTCTGGTTGCGGCCCACACTCTCTGACCCGGACGAAGCATTGGTCCCAACCTCCGGCGTCGGTTCGCCTGACTCCGCTGTTGTTGAGTGGCTTTCAGTAAAATTGCCCGGGCCTTCTTTCAAGCCCGTCGACACCGGTGAACCAGTTGAGCAGCAGCAGGAACCCATACCTCTGGCTCCTGTCCAGGGAACAAAAGAGGGGGGAAGCCATACTGGCACTCGAAAGGAGACATGCCTAGGGAGGAATGGTAGAGAGTATTATGTGCAAACTCTGCCCATACTAATCGAGAGCTCCAAGTGGTCTGCTGCTAAACATCTCAAAGTCTTCTTTATCTCCTGATTCACCCTCTCTGTCTGCCCATTGGACTGGGGGTGAAAACCAGATGACAGGCTGATGTCAGACCCAATGAGGCGGCTAAATGCCTTCCAGAACCGAGAGGTGAACTGAGACCCTCTATCGGAGACCAAATCCTGGGGAAAGCCATGAATCCTGAACACATGCTGCATTAGGAGCTCTGCAGTCTGGCTTGCTGTGGGAAGTTTGGGTAATGGCAGGAGGTGACATGCTTTAGAAAATCTATCCACCACTACAAGAATTACTGTATTACCTTGGGACTTCGGTAGACCTGTGACAGTCTAGAGATATGTGCGACCAAGGATGTTTAGGGATAGGTAGAATATGCAGTAGCCCTTGAGGGTGGATTCTAGGCTCCTTGTTCTGGGCACACACAGTATAAGCGGCGACAAACTCCCGGACGTCTTTTTGAACGGTGGCCACCAAAACCTCCTCCGGATGAGCAAGTTCTAGTGGCCCCAGGATGCCCAGAGGGGAGGGAAGCATGTGCCCACTGTAACACAGAGCGTAGTCGGTTATGTACAAAGAGACGATTACCATTACCTGGACCTGACTGCTGCTGTTGGGCCTTCTTAATTTCAGCCTCAATGCCCCACTGGATAGCTGCCACTATTCTAGAGGTGGGTAGGATGGGTTCCGGTCTGGACTCCTCCTCTGGGGAATCAAACTGCCTCGAAAGTGCGTCTGGTTTTGAATTCTTGGAACCTGGGCAGTAAGAAAGAACAAAGTCGAACCGGTTAAAAAACAGAGCCCAACGTGCTTGGCGGGAATTCAGTCTCTGAATCTCCGGCGTGATGCCTCCGATCTTTCGAATATTCCAATCTAATATGACTTCTGACCTGTAAGGCTGCCAAAATAATAATCATACACTGTTTGTTAATTGGCCAGAGGAGAACTGGCACCCCGACTGAGCCTGGTTTCTCCCAAGGTTTATTTTTCTCCATTATGCCACCTGATGGAGTTTTGGTTCCTTGCCACTGTCGCCTTTGGCTTGGCTTGCTCAGTTGGGGACACTACATTTTCAAATAAATATCCAAATAAATGGTGATGCAGTTAAGACCCCTTTAGTCGATGCAGGGCCTGAGGTTACCATCCTTCTCAACAAAAAAAAAAGCCTGCTCCAGCAGGTGAGGTCGAAGGATGAATGAAACTATTATCCAAGGCTTCTTTAAGGTACTTCTCCATAGCAGCCCTCTCAGGGGCAGAGAGGGAGTAAAGTCTACCCTGCGGTGGGCATGCTCCAGGAACCAAGTCTATAGCACAATCATATGGTCTGTGCAGAGGAAGGGAGGTGGCTCGGGACTTGCTGAAGACTTCGCTGAGATCAGCGTACTCTGGAAGAACTCTGGACAGCTCAGGGAGAAACATAGGAGGCATAGTACTCAGAGTCTTCGAAATAGGATGCTTCAGTGCCTCTGTGGGCTGGGGAGCTTGAGATGACTCAGGATGAAGGACTTGAAACCTTGTGGTGGCAGATTTGAGCTGGGATACAGGTAGCCCTTGAGTGATAGATATGTCTGAATTGGTATTGGCAGTCCACCTGGAGAGTGTTGACAAAAGCCCTGTGAATACCTCCAGTATCTCGGGAGAATGGCAAAAAGAAAGCGCAGAAATACAACAGTTAGTTCCCCAACCTTTAACTATACCTCTGGACCAGTCAATATGTGGGTTGTGACAAGTTAGCCATGGAAATCCAAGAACTAAGGGGAGTTCTGGTGACTGGATCAGAAAAAAAATTGCACTAGTTCCTTATGACCTCCAATCTCAAACTGTAGGAATGAAGTGCAGTGACTGACCTGTCCCGACCCCAGAGGTCTGCTGTCTAGCACCGTAATGGTTAGAGGTTTCTGAAGGAGCACGAATGGAATGCCCAAACGCCTGGCTACATCTAGATCCAAAAAGTTCCCAGCAGCCCCAGAATCAATGAAAGCACCAAGCTGGTGATGCTGGCTGTTGTGGAAGATGGTGGCTTGGATTGTGACTCCAGAGGTTGCAGGATGGGGGAAGATATCTACCAGACGAGAACTGGCTTTTCCTGACAATTCAGGGCAGTTGGATCGGAAATGGCCAGACTTCCCACAGTACAGACAGCGTCGTTCCCTCATCTGGCGATCCCTCTCTGTCTGGGTTAACTTGGTTCTACCAAGCTGCATCGGTTCCTCCAGCTCATTGGGTTTCCAGGGTGGTTCAACAGTATTGGAGGATTCCTGAGGACGATACAAACCGGTCTCCTGACATCGTTCCTGTTGTCATTTTCAGAGACGATGATCTACTCGGATAGCTACATTGATGAGGGATTCCAAATCCGGAGAAGGGTCTCTAAATGCCAACTCATCCTTGAGTTCAGAAGACAAGGCTTGGTGGAATGTGGCCTTCAAGGCTCGCTGGTCCCATCCACTTTCTGAAGCCAGGGTACGAAACTCAATGGCAAACTCCGCCACACTCCTAGTGCCCTGAGAGAGTTGAAGCAAACAGTAGTCCACATCGCCTGTGCAGGCCGGATGGTGGAAGACCCTCCTCAGTTCAGCAATGAAGCTGCCACTGTTTGCAGTTAATGGTGACTGTTGGTGCCACAAAGTTGAGGCCCAGTCTAATGCCTTGCCAGTGAGAGGGGTGATGATGTAGGCCACCTTGCTGCTCTCTGTGGGGAAGCTTCCGGGTTGCAGTTGAAATACTAAGGTGCGCTGGGTGACGAAACCACAACACTTCTCAGGACTGCTATCAAATCGTTCTGGTGCTGGTAGTTTGGGTTCTGACAGGGAAGCTTGAGAAGGATTACCAGGTGGCAGCTGGGACTCTTGGGATGAAGTGGCTGGAAGCTGAAGATTTAAACATTGAAGAATATCAGAAAGAATCTGCTCATGTTGCTGGATGGCTGCAGCCTGCCCTGATATGGCAGACAGAATGTGATCCACATTGGAGGGTCTTCTCCGCTGGATTCATGTTTCTGGTTCAGTCTTGCTGTAATGGGCCTGTTCTAGGTGGGGATCTAGTATTCAGAGTCACTAAGCTTACTGATTGAGCTAAGTCCCCAGTTAATGAATCCAAGGGCAGAGGTGGCAAAAAGCAAGGAGTCGTTGATCTTCAACAAAAGACAATCTTTACTTTAGAAAATTACAACAAAACAAAGGAAGCCGGGCTTCCAAGAAACAGAGAAAACAAAACAGACACAAAGGTCCAAACATATAAACCAATACAAACTTAGCTTGCCGCTGACAACGGGTAGCATAAGCTCAAGACTGAACAATAAAGCATGGCACAAACCAACTTAAATAGGGCAAAACACAGGTGTCACATATCAGGCATAATGAGTGGTAGTGTTCAGCAGGAGCCTGGTGAGAGGCGCCACCTGCCAACCAGGAGGAAAATAGCAGTCCAGTGATGAGTTCTTACAAATCCTTAATATCTCCGTAGAGTCTTTAGTTTTATCATATTTATAAAAGACAGATACGCTGTACCGATTCTTTCTGAAAACAGCCAAGCTCGTGGAGGTGTGCAGTGGGTGGAGCTAAAGAGTCACGAACATATACACACACAATACATCATTGCATTATTCAATTCACTATACGTTCGTGTTGTTCACATTACATGCACTTACACAGACATTTGATGCAGTTTCACCAAAAACACACTTCTTTAGTGACATTGATGATTTTGTGGTCTAAAAACAAAATGACAGCGCTGCCGACGGCTCCCGTAACTCGAACGAAGCTCGTTGATGGCCATGCTCTTGCTCTCGCTCTGCTTGACATGTACACGCGCTCCTCCGGGAGAAGTGCCCATACAAGGAATTCCGCCCTTTATGACGTCATACAGGTCCATCCTCGAAAAAAAAACGTTCTGAAACTTATCAGAATCAGAGTGTATTTGAGTGTAGTCGGGGTAGGGCTAATTAGCATATTCATGGATCTGTGTATTCTAAATGAATCAAGGGTGTAGAGTTACATTCAAGCTATTTTAAGGCATGAAGATTTTTTTTCACAGGAATTTTTTTAAAATATGTCATTTAGGTGATCAAAGATGAGTTTTAAGGGATACAATTGTTGACTACAGGGGGACTTTAAATTAATGATGCAAGGTGATTTACTAAGCTTTGTGCTAGTCAGTTTACTGGTATTTGCATCATTATTTACCGCCCCAAAGCATGTCTTAAACCAGGTGCTATTTTGCGCTGCTCTTGGTAGATTGCGTTGGTCAGTATGGAAATGATCCGGCTGCATCTGTGTTCTTTAATTTGCGCGACATCAGTAGATCACGTGCAAAACTTTACATGGCCATCGGTTTTGTTGGGATTGCACTCTCACGCTAATCTGCCCTGTTTAGTAAATCTGGCCCTATATGTGCAATTTACAGATTGGCATGAGAAATTCCATTGGTCTTTGTTTTTCAGCTTTTGGCAATGCAGCAGTAAACCACACTACAACTTTATTCGTTGATCATGAATCAGTCTGCCAAAATTACCTGCAACTACAGACCAACAAATGACACAGAAATCATGACAGTGAATCTTCAAACACTAAATCATACACTGTGTTACTTGCATATGAATTCATGGAAAAACCCTGACTGTAAAGATCACATCAGATTCATGTGGATTAAAGAGACTATAGAAATATCATTTGAGCTATCAAATCTCCAAATTCAGGATACCGGCACATACACCTGTACTGTGAAGAAGATCGCAAAACCACCTGAAGAGGATCTGGGAGTAGAAAGAGTTCAAGTCATTTGTAAATACTTCTTTGTAATCAGAAAAAAATAGATTAGACGGACGGACAGACAGATAGATAGACAGATAGAAAGATAGATAGAATTATTATAATAATGATTTTGTATTAACTCCTGATGGATGCAAATTATGGTTCTCCCATGATTCTGTGCTCTGTGGGATTTTACCATGATTCTCTTGAACAGCTGTGGATCAGAGATGGAGACGTACTCAGCTCATACTCACACAAATCATTCAATGGATCCTTCAATCAGAAATCACACCTTACACTGTCGCCACAAACCTTCACTGACATAATCTACTCTTGCTGGGTAAACCACTCATCTTTAAACAAACCATTTGTGGCAAATTTATCAAGCTCTGTCTGCTAGAGGGGTTAAGTTTTGAGATATTACTTATTTAATTAGTAGGCAGTATAAGGTGGTTTATTAGAGGCCTTTGCAATAATTCTGTCTTGTAGATTTAACTGTGATTCTGGCAGTGGCATTTGTCATATTTGCGGTGTTGACTGTCTTTTTGATCATTGTAGTGGTGTAAACATTACAGTAAGTCTCTGTAAGTAAAAATTCTGTTTCTATACGAAGCATCTTTTTATTTCTGTTTTAATTGTCATTCTGAAACTGGAACTGTAAACTGCTGTTTCTCAATTCTTAGTGAAGAACATGAAGAACAGGCCTGTGTTCTCGCGGAGACCTGTCTTGTTATCTTGAAGGACACAAGGAACAGCACCACCCAGTGCACAATAAATAAAACATGACATCACAGATGTCAACCATTTCCAGAACATTTACTTGCATTCTTTTTTTGCAAACATTTTGCAAACATTTACTTGCATAATTTTTTTTTATATTTTATGTCTTTTTATTTTACTGCATATTTGTGTAAATGAGTATGTATATTTATGCTTTGTAAATATTAAAAGTATTGCAGGCTCTCTCTAGGTATTTATCACTTTATTAATATTATGCCAAACAAAACCACAAAGGTTTTCTTTCACGAGCCATCATGTATATTTGCAAGTTTGTCACCATAAAATCAAAATTTACGATTCTTGTTTTTTATGGAATATTGCAGTATATGTTGTATCACGGTAGGTTGGTGTTGTAGAGAAGAGCACGACAACGGAGTAATGAACCGAAATAGCCTTTTATAAATCTAACAGGGAATAAACAAACTCAACCACGTTAAACTACGACGATACCAGACAATGAAACACAGGAAACAGGGCTTAAAGGGTTAGTTCACCCAAAATTCTGTCATTAACTACTTACCCTCATGTCGCTCCAAACCCGTAAGACCTTCGTTCATCTTCTGGACACAAATGAAGATATTTTTGATGAAATCCGAGAGCTCTCTGACCCCTCCATAGACAGCTATTTAATGAACACTTTCAAGGCCCAGAAAGGTAGTAAAGACATCGTTAAAATAGTCCATGTGACTCCAGTGGTTCAACCTTAATTTAATGAAGTGACAAGAATACTTTTGTGTGCAAAAACAAACAAATTATTTCTAGCCTGTGTCAGACTCATACGCAGGTCCTACGGCAGCCGATGCTGTTCACACGAGCACCACGACGCATGCGCGTGATGATGACGCAGGAGCTGCACTGTATTTACAATGTGCATTTTCATTTTTAAGTCAACTAACCCTTTACATACACAGAGGATGAGTGACTAAAACAGAACAGGAGCCCGTTTCAATAAGGAGGTTCAACCAACTGTGTTGGTGTGTTTGTTTGTTTGTTCCCGGTCATGAGTTGACTTACCCTTAGATGGGAAACTCTGAGTTTTCAGTTTCAAAACATCTGAATTGAGTTACTTCAATCAACTCTGAGTAGTTTCTGAGTTAAGCGCGTGCACCACGACTATGGAAAGCCATGATCAATGGAGCTCCGAAATTACGGTTCACCATGGCAACAGCACCCAACAAAAAGATGTCTGCATACTTCCGAATCAATACATAAGTTTAATTCGTAATTAGTTTAATTATTAAGTTTAAGTTTCGTGGTGGATCACTTGCTTAACTCAGAGTGAAACTACTCAGAGTTGATTGAACTAACTCAAAACCCAAAAAGAGTTTCCTCATCTCAGGGTGAATCAGAGTTCAAGTTTTAACTTGGTTTAACCTCCTTATTGAAACGGGCCCCTGCTCCTGACTAGGTTAGGTTCACAGAGTAAGTTACCATGGCTTGACTTACCCTGCTTTCTCAGGTTTGACATACCTTCCATTCTGAAACGGAAATTTCAGGGTTTCCCTCATTTCAGGGTTAACATACTCAGAGTTTTCACTTAAACTCCTTTCTGAAAAGGGCCCCAGGTGTAGAGCTAATTAATAACCAAGCAATCTAACTAGGCAGGTAAAACAGGAACGTAACAGAGAAAACAAAACCAAAACTGACTACACATTACAGTAGGCCTATTTATTATAATTATTTATCCGTGCACATCGTTATTATTTTAATTAATGTGCCCTTCTATAATCAAAATAACTTCCCCTCCCTCTTGCAACGACATCTCTTCTCTTCTCAGATGACGTGTTCACTGGCGTGATGGTGAGGCAACCTGTCACTCACATGACATCACAGCAATAGCAAACCACAACCATCCAATGATCCAATCAACATTTTTGAGAAGCCATTTTACTTAGATATACGTCACGAGTGGTGCAGGTATAATGTCACACACTTTGTAGGCCAAAATGCGATTAATTTTTCGGAGTACAATATACAGTAGATGACCTCAAATAGATTTAGACTAAAAAATTCTGAGTCTAGTGATGGCTTTGACTGATATTATGGGATAATTTAATGACATGGGGGAAAAAATGGTTTCAGAGTATGGCTTCAACACACAACAGCCTAAAATAACAATGCATATATTATATAAATGATCATGAGGAAATGGCTTTCAAAGAGAGTGTCTTATGACAGCCCTATACGATGTGCAGCTGAAACGTGTGAGCAACTGCAGACAGTAGAGGTCATGATAAATAATCTTTTACTTTTTGCACGTTCACCATTGACCTACATCAACTTTTAATGCATCACCTGCCTCAATATACATTTACAACCACCCACACGGTGTGGTTAAAATAGCCAGACCACTTCATCGCTTTTTCAGTTCAGCTACCCAATCAGAGCATGAAGACAAAAGAGGTTTTGGTGGAAATGAGGTTGACAGGTCATTTGGTTTAGCCATTTCAGAGCATTCACTCTAAAGAAATCTGTAAAAAATAGGGCACAATGTACTACATTCATTTGACAGAATGACAGAATTTTTTAACAGGTGTTTTACCTGTATTTTGAACTTCATTGCGTTGTGGTTTTGGGTTAACAGAAATGTCCGTAAAAATTACTGGATAATGTCCTGCTAATTTTCTGGCAGTGCATTATCCATTTTTCTTATAGATTTTTTTACAGAGTTGCTACACTGTATCTGTTACTGTTATACTGACCCCATCAACTGTAACCAAAAAAAAATATTTTCCTGCCTGACGAAAATCATAAATGTGTGTTAACTTTGGTAAATTACCATGAAGAGTCTTAATTTATTAATTTATTCATGTTTCACAATAATGCAATTATTGTGAAACATGAATAGTAGTTCAGCAGTTCAAAAAAGAACTCAAGAAACTCTCTCTCTATATAGCCTACATCAGGCTATACCTTCTACATCCTTATGTCTATTTCTGCTTTCTGTCACCATGATGTCAAAATCTTTTGCATTTTATATTTTCAGAACATGATCTAAAAATAGTGAATGAATATTCATAGCATATGGAGAACTACCCTTACATATCCATTTAACAGGGAACATACTCAGAATGTTCTGGAAAGGTTCTTTCAAACTTATGACAAACAAACATGTTTTTTCGGTGAATTTAATAGAACGTTCATTCAAAGGTATCTAGTCTTTAATAATATTTTCAAAACCAGATTATACAGAAAAACTCTAATTATACATTGTTTGTGGAACGCTATTTTTAAGTGGATAGTTCACCCAAAAATGAAAATTCTGTCATTAATTACTCACCCTCATGTCGTTCCAAACCCGTAAGACTTTTGTTCATCTTTGGAACACAAATAAAGATTTTTTTTATGAAATCTGAGAGCTCTCTGACCCCTCCATTGACAGCTATGCAACTATAGCCATGCGACTCTTTGACGCTTCAAAAAGTTCATAAAGAGATCATAAAACTAACCCATATGAATTGAGTGGTTTAGTCCAAATTATCTGGAGACTCGATTGCTTTATATGATGAACAAATTGAAACTTGAGCAGAAGCTCAAACGCGCTGAGTAACATGAGAATGAACCTCTTTGGTTCTTCCTGAAGCTCAAACGTGCTGCGTAACATCAGAATGAACCTCATTGGTTCTTGCAGAAGCTCAAACGTGCTGCGTAACACGAGAATGAACCTCATTGGTTCTTACAGAAGCTCAAACGTGCTGCGTAACATCAGAATGAACCTCATTGGTTCTTGCTGAAGCTCAAACGTGCTGCGTAACATCAGAATGAACCTCATTGGTTCTTCCTGAAGCTCAAACGTGCTGCGTAACACGAGAATGAACCTCATTGGTTCTTGAGGAAGCTCAAACGTGCTGCGTAACATCAGAATGAACCTCATTGGTTCTTGCTGAAGCTCAAACGTGTTGCGTAACATCAGAATGAACCTCATTGGTTCTTCCTGAAGCTCAAACGTGCTGCGTAACATCAGAATGAACCTCATTGGTTCTTGCTGAAGCTCAAACGTGCTGCATAACATCAGAATGAACCTCATTGGTTCTTGCTGAAGCTCAAACGTGTTGCGTAACATCAGAATGAACCTCATTGGTTCTTCCTGAAGCTCAAACGTGCTGCGTAACATCAGAATGAACCTCATTGGTTCTTGCTGAAGCTCAAACGTGCTGCGTAACACACAAGAATGAACCTCATTGGTTCTTGCAGAAGCTCAAACGTGTTGCGTAACATCAGAATGAACCTCATTGGTTCTTGCTGAAGCTCAAACGTGCTGCGTAACACACAAGAATGAACCTCATTAGTTCTTGCAGTAGCTCAAACGTGTTGCGTAACATCAGAATGAACCTCATTGGTTCTTGCTGAAGCTCAAACGTGCTGCGTAACACACAAGAATGAACCTCATTGGTTCTTGCTGAAGCTCAAACGTGCTGCGTAACACACAAGAATGAACCTCATTGGTTCTTGCTGAAGCTCAAACGTGCTGCGTAACACACAAGAATGAACCTCATTAGTTCTTGCAGTAGCTCAAACGTGTTGCGTAACATCAGAATGAACCTCATTGGTTCTTGCTGAAGCTCAAACGTGCTGCGTAACACACGAGAATGAACCTCATTGGTTCTTGCTGAAGCTCAAACGAGCTGTGTAACATGAGAATGAACCTCACTGGTTCTCACACGTCAAGCGAACATGCTTGAGCTTCCGTTTACCATAACTGATGTGTGTTGATGAATGTTTATGTGAATAAAAGCCCAAATTCAATCTGTTCATCATATAAAGTCTCTTCAGAAAGTTTGGACTAAACCGTTCTATTCATATGGATTAGTTTTACGATCTCTTTATGAACTTTTTGAAACGTCAAAGTGTCATTTGCATAGCTGTTAATGGAGGGAAAGAAAGCTCTCAGATTTCATAAAAAAATATCTTAATTTGGGTTCCGAAGATGAACGAAAGTACGGGTTTGGAACGACATGAGGGTGAGTAATTAATTATAGAATTTTCATTTTTGGGTGAACTATCCCTTTAATGTGTTTTGTTTTTCTGGAAGCAAAATTTTCATAGGGGGCTTTCACACTGTGCATGTTTGCTGCGGTATGAATCAAGTGTGATTATTCCTGGTGCCCACACAGCATGGGCCTACTTGATTCTATTGAACCCTGGTGCATTTATGTTCATTTTGCATCATCACAAACGTGCACAGTGTGCATGATAGAAAACACAACGCAGGTCAATATATTGTACATTGTGTTTTGAGGTGACAGCTGAATGCAAGCCATTCATTTGCCGCTCTGATATCCTCAATCTTCACAATTACTCCACACGCTCACTCTCACTTGTATCCCAGGTAAATCTTCACCACTCTCATTTCATTGAACTAAAAACATCTCCATTGGTAAAGTATGTGCATGTTATTTTACTTCCTGAGAAAGTGCAGACTCAGTTTTGAGTTGCTTTCACTACATACGAATCGCGCCACAGTTCCTATGCAAACGTCTCAGATTTATGCTGCGTTCCAGGCAGGTTTTTGAGCCCGTAAGTTACGACTCCAAACCACAACTCACGACTTTGTAGCGTTCCAGGCAAAGTCACGCCAAACTGCCTGAGCAGTAGCTAGATGTAAACAAAGCATGGCGGACTGTACGGGGCTTATGCTCATTTACAATCATTCTATCGCCAAAGGTGCTTACTCCTTGCTTATTTAAGGGAAACGGAGGAGGAAAAAACGGCGCATAAGGCAAGAGAAACTGTTATACCTTTTATTTTACGGTATTTGTATATTTGTAAATGTATTTGGTATTAATTTATTCTTGCACTCAATGGACTGAAAACTAGCTAATGCTAGAAAAGCTGCTGATAATGTATAACATTTGCGGATATGCAACGTTAAAGCAATACCTTATTTTAATAAACAATTTGGTTTTTAATGTACGACTTTCATAAACACCGCATTCGTAGGAGCTGCCATTGTTGTTTTTGGCTATGTGACGTCAGAGCTCGTAACTGGGAGTACATCGATCTAGTACGAGTTCACGGGTGGCAAGTCACTGGTTTGACTGCCGTTCCAGTGCACTTTCACAGGTAGAAGGTTGGAAAAACACAGGTTACAGGTTGCCTGGAACGCGGCATTCGTGCCCGGTCCTCGTGACAGCTTTCACATTACCAATTTTTTATGCAAATCTTTGTTGAACTAAACTGCCATTATAAAAGCCCCCTTAGTTGCTGCCAAAATATGGGAGTTACAACTTAGCAACTGAAATAAGCTAACATTACCCACTGGGTTTGTTTGATTGTGCAGAAAGACAAGAGTCGAAAATGGATCTAAAAAATCGAATCTTCATCACTGCCTGTTTAACATAGGCCTAGAGTTAAACCATCGAGCTACAAAGCAATAAACATGCCATTGAGGATTACAAAATATTGTGCAGTGACTGGGTTCAACAGTAATGCGACATGTAAGTAACTGTGTTGAATCTAATGCCTGATCTGAAATGATGATTCATGTAGTCAGATGTTCTTTGACTGTGTGTCAGTAAATCAAACTAAACATCTACTTGCGTTGTTTCTTAGTAGGATGAAAATAATCTGTTATTTAACAGTGATTCAATAGGGCTAGGGCATTATTGCAATCCCTTTTTGTCACATGACTTTTTAGTTTTTGTTATGGTATTTGGATTAATGATATTGAAATTGTATTTTATTTACAAATGAATTGTATGTATTTTTTGTAAATAAATAACACATCTGATAACATATGAATAAAACACAAAAACGTTGTGCGTCAAATCCGCTCTACAGTCAAACCAAACTGTTTGTCTCACGCTATCTCTAGGTGCTGATGAATGTGGGGGGTTGCAGTGAAAAATGGTTATATTCTGTTCTAAGGAAATACTGGTTTACACGTTACACATGGTGCGTCATAGGCCTTAAAACAAAATTTCCCAGTCCTGCCCATTGTTGTGGTTGATAAGCATATATATATACATATGATGCAATTCTTTTACATAATTTTCTTTCACTTCCAGCTAACAAGCTAATTTAGGGTATAAAATTAAACTTATTTACATCTCTTTATTGCTGTCTGTTGGTTGTTGAAAACAAGATAAACAGTCCTGAGTGTATAATTTTGTTTAGTTAGTTGTGTTCTTATTTGTTTAGTTAAATTTTTGTCTAGTCAATTCTTCTTTTTAAAATGTATGATGAAATATACAAGGAATTTGACGGGATCCAGATGATGCATTGTTGTCAACTGTTGCTAACTTCTGCATTACTTAAAGAGGAAATCACCACCTCTGCCCCGTTTCAGCATGAGACACTTCAGCAAAACAGAGGCAGCAGCCGCATGCAACACTTTTCTTGGAACGAGGGATGGTGAGTGTGTGATTCTTATGAAGATATGATAAAATTATATTTTAGATCTAAATTAATATAATGCATTTACTAAGCTGGAAGCATGTTTAGTCCTTCTTTTGCTTTTGTTACAACGAAGAAAAAATGCAGTTATCAAAAATGTCAGTGTCTTAATTAATTCAAAATATGCTGCTCTGAATCTTATCACATAATACAAAAGATCTTCGTTGAAATTATATATTTCATACATTTCTGTTTAATGTGTAAACTTTTTTTTTGCAGTGTTTCTCTCTGATCTGTTGTGGGTGGATGCTGCTGTCTTCGGTTTTCGGTAATAGAAATTGCATTAAATATCCTCTTACATAAATAAATCACAATGTAACATCAAATACTTAATGTTGAATCTATCAGAAATGTTGTGCCTCAGCAAATAACACAGGAAGCACACCTACATGTGCGACGAGAGAGAAAGCATGAGAAATTCAAGTTCCCTTTCAGTCAGTACACTACGAGTTACGTCAGTTACTGACGGAATGGGGGTTTCGCTTAGAAGCCAATCGCCTTTGAGCTCTACAAAACGAGCCAATGGCATGAAAATGCCATGGGTCTGCGGAATTTGCATGCCGCAACCCCGCCCCACGGCGTGGGTATAAAGGGCGTTGCGTGGCAATCTCGCATTATGTTTTTGCTTCAGAGCCGAGTTTACTGCCTGAGCGCTTCCTCTTCAAGACGAGTTTCTCTCCAGAGTGTTGGTGTTACGGCACGTTCCAGCGAGTTCCGCATTTCCTGTCTGATCTGTGCAGTGATCGAAGCACAGCGTGCGCGTTCTCCCTGGGTGCTTCGGCATTCTGCAGAGCTTTTCACTCCTCTCTAAAAGAGCTGCACGTGGCACGTCTTTTTAAAGATGGCTCGCCCGTGCTCCGTTTCTGGGTGCGGTCGACTGGTGCCTCCGTTTGATGGTCATGATCGCTGTTTGGCGTGCTTGGGCCTCGTGCACGCTGAACGCGCGTTCATGGATGAGTCATGTTCTCACTGCGGGAACATGACCATCTCAGTGTTGCGATCGAGACTCCATGATCTCCGTAATGGGGGGAGAGTCCCCTCTACCACACCCCAATCTACTTCCTCCACTGGAGGGGGTACTTTGGCTGGTGGTCAGGGTGATCTGAGGGTTACGGTGTGGAACAACTCGACGAATCCTCCTCGGGCCACACCCCCCTCCTGCACACTGCAACCCGTGGTGTTGCCTGATGAGGGCGCCGGGGCTTCCCGTTCGGGGCCCTGCGTTTCATTTGGCGCACCCGCGGAGGATGCTATGTCGATCGCCGCATCACAAGGTGGGCTGGACTCCTCCGGAGATGACGATTCGGCTGTGTTGCCTCCTTCGGGAGTCCCAGCATTGCCCGAGTCCGATCCGGAACTCACAGCCATGCTTGCCCGGGCGGCCGAGGCGATTGGGCTTGTGTGGAACCCTCCGCCATGTCCCGAGCGTTCCCGGCTAGATGATTGGTATCTGGGGGCGGCCCGTGCCGAAGGCGCCCGTCAGCCCCCAGTGCCTTTCTTCCCGGAAGTGCATGAAGAGGTGTCGAAATCGTGGAAGTCTCCCCTGACTTTTCGCGATCGCTCGGCAACCACTTCCGCCTTCACTGCCCTCGATGGCGGCGCGGTGAAAGGGTACACTGGGGTTCCCCCTGTTGAGCGCTCTGTTGCGATGCAACTGTGTCCTCAGAGTGCTTCGACATGGCGCGGTGACCCAAAGCACCCGTCCAAAGCCTGTAGATTCACGTCCACGTTGACGGCGAAGACCTACAGAGCTGCGGGCCATGCCGCGTCCGCCCTGCATGCCATGGCCACCCTACAGGTCTATCAGGCCAAGGTGCTCATGGACATGCACGAGGGCAATGCTGACCCTGCGTTAATGCAGGAGTTGCGGACGGCCACCGACCTCGCTCTACGAGCGACGAAGGTGACCGCTCGCTCTCTTGGTCAGGTGATGTCCACTTCGGTGGTCCAGGAGCGACATCTATGGCTCAACCTGGCTGATATGAGAGAATCTGAGCGGACACGTTTCCTCAATTCTCCCATTTCCCAGGATGGGCTATTCGGCGGGGCGGTCGAGGACTTCGCCCAACAGTTCTCGACCGCTCAGAAACAGACTGAGGCAATTAAGCATATTCTGCCCCGGCGCCCAGCTGCTGCCTCCACCCAGCCACCGGCTCAGATGCCTCAGTCTGCTCCCCGCCGAGGCCGCCCCCCTGCGACTCCCGCCCCTCCTGCCCGGCCCCAGCAGCAGCCTTCACCCGGGCCGAGGCGTGGAGGACGTCGCAGAAAGGCGGCCCCGCCCGTCCCAGCCCCCCAGCCTGCCAAACGGCAGTCTAAGCGGCGGTCCTGAGACGGGCGGCTCGGAGGTGTCCTCGGTTCTTTCCCAGGAGATGGTAACAGGACCACTCCTTCCCCCGGTGGAGGGCCGGGGGAGAATCTTTTGTTTTTCCCTTCCGCCGCTGGCCTCACGGCCGGCGGTACCCTATCAATGGTTAAAGAAAGAACTGACATTCTCACCTCCGAGCCTCAAGAGGGCGCGGCGGGCAGTGCGCGACGCCCCATGGCCTCGCCGCTCTCGGCCCCCTCTGTCGCCAGCCCCCTGGCAGACGAGACCCCCGTGGAACGCTGGTCCTTCCCTGGTCTCCTCTGTCAGGGCGCGGAATTCGACCCCGCCCACACCCCGGGACGCTCCCATGCCTCCCTTGTCTGGGCCGGTCATTCCGCCTCGCTGCCCCATCGGGGGTACGCCGGTGGTTCGCATGACCCCGCTGGTTCAGTCCTTGGGAGCCTGGCTAGCGCTTCCCAACCTGTCCAGTTGGCTCGCTCGCACCATCCGGCTCGGCTATGCGATTCAGTTCGCTCGGTCTCCTCCCCGCTTTCGGGGAGTCCGCTACACCGTGGTGGGTGGCAATGCCCCTGTCATGCGTGCGGAGGTCGACACCCTACTGGCGAAGGGTGCGATCGAGATCGTCCCTCCAGCCGAGATGAAGTCCGGCTTCTACAGCCCTTACTTCATTGTACCCAAGAAAACCGGTGGGTTACGGCCAATCCTGGACCTGCGCGTCTTGAACCGAACCCTGCACAGGCTTCCATTCAAGATGTTGACAGCCAAACGTATTTTCGAGTGCGTTCGTCCCTCGGATTGGTTTGCAGCGATCGACCTGAAGGACGCGTACTTTCATGTCTCCATTCTTCCTCGACACAGACCGTTTCTACGGTTTGCCTTCGAGGGGCAGGCATATCAGTACACGGTTCTCCCCTTCGGGCTAGCCCTGTCCCCTCGCGTCTTTACGAAGATTGTCGAGGCAGCCCTTGTGCCGCTCAGGCAACACGGGGTTCGCATCCTGAACTATCTCGACGACTGGCTGATTCTAGGCCACTCTCGGGATCAGGTCTGCGAACACAGGGATCTGGTGCTTCAGCACCTCGCCCGTCTGGGCCTTCGGGTCAACTGGGAAAAGAGCAAACTCTCCCCAGCGCAGAGGATCTCTTTTCTCGGTATGGAAATCGACTCGGTCGCCATGTTCGCGCAGCTTACGAGCGAGCGCGCGCAGTCTCTGCTGACTTGTCTTCGCCAGTTCGAGGGCAAGAGTGCGGTTCCACTGAAACTTTTTCAGAGGCTCCTGGGGCATATGGCGTCAGCAGCCGCGGTGACTCCGCTTGGTCTGCTCCATATGAGACCGCTTCAGCACTGGCTTTGCGATCGAGTCCCGAGATGGGCATGGCAACACGGCACCCTCCAGGTCCCAGTGACCCGAGCCTGCCGTCAGACCTTCACCCCGTGGTTGAACCTCAGTTTTCTACGGGCAGGTGTTCCCCTAGAACGAGTTTCCAGGCATGTTGTTGTCACAACAGATGCCTCTTCCACGGGCTGGGGCGCCATGTGCAAGGGACATGCTGCCGCGGGCTCCTGGATAGGACCCCAGCGCCTATGGCATGTCAATTGCCTCGAGTTGCTGGCCGTACGTCTTGCCCTGCACCGCTTTCGAGCCCTGCTCAAGGACAAACACGTTCTGGTCCGTTCAGACAGCACGGCAACAGTAGCGTACATCAACCGACAGGGTGGTCTACGCTCCCGCCGGATGTCGCAACTCGCCCGCCATCTCCTCCTATGGAGTCAGAAGCATCTGAGGTCGCTTCGTGCCGTTCACATCCCGGGAGACCGGAACTGCGCAGCCGACGAGCTGTCGCGGTTCCAGCCGCTCCCGGGGGAATGGAGATTCCATCCCCAGACGGTTCAGCTGATTTGGGAGCAGTTTGGCGACGCACAGATAGATCTGTTTGCCTCCCGCGACTCTTCCCATTGCCGCTGGTACTACTCCCTGACCGAGGGGACCCTCGGCACGGATGCACTAGCGCACAGCTGGCCGCGGGGCCCACGCAAATATGCGTTTCCCCCAGTGAGCCTTCTCGCACAGGTTCTGTGCAAGATCAGGGAGGACAGGGAGCAGGTCCTTTTGGTCGCCCCATATTGGCCCGGCCGGACCTGGTTCTCAGAACTTGTACTCCTTGCGACAGCACCTCCCTGGTCGATCCCTCTGAGACAGGACCTCCTGTCTCAGAGACGGGGCACCATATGGCACCCGCGTCCCGACCTGTGGAACCTCCACGTGTGGAACCTGGACGGGACGCGGCAGGTTTGAGTACCCTGCCACCTCAGGTGGCGGCTACCATCACTTCCGCTAGAGCCCTGTCTACCAGACAGGCCTATGCGTTGAAGTGGAACCTCTTCGTCACCTGGTGCTCCTCTCGGCGAGAGGACCCCAGAAGATGCTCGATCGGGTCCGTGCTCTCCTTCCTCCAGGAAGGGTTGGAGCGAAGGCTGTCTCCCTCCACCCTGAAGGTCTATGTGGCTGCTATTTCAGCTCATCATGACCTGGTGGACTCTAAAACGGTTGGACAGCACGACCTGGTCAGTAGGTTCCTCAGAGGTGCGAGGAGGTTAAATCCTCCTCGCCCACCTCAGGTACCCTCTTGGGACCTAGCAGTGGTCTTAGCTGCCCTGCAAAAGGCTCCCTTTGAGCCATTGCAGTCAGTCGAGCTGAAGTTCCTTTCATTGAAAGTGGCGCTCCTGACTGCTTTGGCCTCCATCAAGAGGGTAGGGGACCTGCAGGCATTTTCGGTTGACGAAGCGTGCCTGGAATTCGGGCCGGCCAATTCTCACGTCATCCTGAGACCCCGGCCTGGATACGTGCCCAAGGTTCCCACCACTCCCTTCAGGGACCAGGTGGTGAACCTGCAAGCGCTGCCCTTGGAGGAGGCAGACCCAGCCTTGGCACTGCTCTGTCCAGTACGCGCCCTTCGCGCTTACGTAGACCGGACGCAGTGTTTCAGGACCTCAGACCAGCTCTTCGTCTGTTACGGAGGGCAGCAGAAAGGGAAGGCTCTCTCCAAGCAGAGGTTGTCCCACTGGATAGTGGACGCCATTGTCCTGGCATATCAAGTCCAGGGCATGCCATGCCCCCTCGGGGTAAGAGCACACTCCACCAGGAGTGTTGCCTCCTCTTGGGCTCTAGCGCATGGCGCCTCGCTAACAGACGTTTGTAGAGCTGCAGGCTGGGCGACACCCAACACATTCGCAAGATTTTATAATCTCAGAGTGGAGCCTGTATCCTCTCGTGTACTCGCCCCTACTGGCCAGTAACCGGACAGGCTCAGGTGTCTTCGCTTGCTGCGCCATTCCACTCCGCGGACTGGATGCGTGCGCTATTCCTCTCAGGTGAGCTTCCCAGTAAGCCCTGAGCTCCTCCAGCACTGTCGATGTCGTCACCAGAGCGAGTGCCCTTTCAGGCCACCCCTCGTGTTCGGCTAGGTGCCTCCGTGTGCATGGTTCCCCCGCTGGGTAACCCCCACATGTGTATTCCACGGTAAGTCTCTTGTAGCTCGTGTCTTCCCTTGGCAAGACACCTTGCCACGCCTGGGGTTGAAATTTTCCACCTTCGGCTGGATACCCCAGAGTGTTCCCTATGCAGCTCCTTCGGGTCATAGGTGTATTCTTCAAGTCCCCCCCTTTGGGTTGGCATTGTGTTGCATTCTCCACGTGGGATATGCTTCCCAGTGTACCTTGGTAGCGTTGAGCCTAGCCCCTCGTTCGTGCCACACTCACGGCAGGGAGCCCGGGTCAGCGCAGGACGCTGGAAGACAGCCGTCATGGCGAGATTGTATTGGACCCCCATTCCGTCAGTAACTGACGTAACTCGTAGTGTACTGACTGAAAGGGAACGTCTCGGTTACGTATGTAACCCTCGTTCCCTGAAGGAAGGGAACGGAGACGTTACGTCCCCCTGCCATGACCGCTGTACCGCTGGAACTGGCCGGGCGCTCATGCCTCGGCTCTTCAGCAGGTAAACATAATGCGAGATTGCCACGCAACGCCCTTTATACCCACGCCGTGGGGCGGGGTTGCGGCATGCAAATTCCGCAGACCCATGGCATTTTCATGCCATTGGCTCGTTTTGTAGAGCTCAAAGGCGATTGGCTTCTAAGCGAAACCCCCATTCCGTCAGTAACTGACGTAACGTCTCCGTTCCCTTCCTTCAGGGAACGAGGGTTACATACGTAACCGAGACGTTGTTGCTGGTCTTTGTTTTTCAGATTTTGGCAATGCAGCAGTAAATCACCCTACAACTTTATTCGTCGATCATGGACAGTCTGCCAAAATTACCTGCAACTACAGACCAACAAATGACACAGAAATCATGACAGTGAATCTTCAAACACTAAATCATACACTGTGTTACTTGCATATGAATTCATGGAAAAACCCTGACTGTAAAAATCACATCAGATTCATGTGGATTAAAGAGACTATGGAAATATCATTTGAGCTATCAAATCTCCAAATTCAGGATACGGGCACATACACCTGTACTGTGAAGAAGATCGCAAAACCACCTGAAGAGGATCTGGGAGTAGAAAGAGTTCAAGTCATTGGTAAATACTTCTTATGATATATAGATAGATCTATTATTATAATAATGATTTTGTATGAATTCCTCCACTATTTGCAGTTCGTCCCGTCTTGTCTCTGTCCTGCGTGAAGAGCCCTGATGGTTCTCCCATGATTCTGTGCTCTGTGGGATTTTACCATGATTTTCTTGAACAGCTGTGGATCAGAGATGGAGACGTCCTCAACAGCTCATACTCACACAAATCATTCAATAGATCCTTCAATCAGAAATCATACCTTACACTGCCGCCACAAACCTCCACTGACATAATCTACTCTTGCTGGGTAAACCACTCGTCTTTAAACAAACCACTTGTGGCAAATTTATCAAGCTCTGTCTGCTATAAAAGAGGGGGTAAGTTTAAAGATACTGCATCTTTTTTACATTTAAATGTGTTATATACTGTATTTACATATGAGGTCTTCACACAATTATTCTGTCTTGTAGGTGTAACTGTGACTGTGAAAGTGGTGTTTATCGTCTCTTCGGTGTTGGCTGTCTTTTTGATCATTGCAGTCATGTGTAAATGTTACAGTAAGTCTCACTGTGCATCCTAAAAGTCTCATTTTGTTTTAAATGTAATTTTGAAACTGGAACTGTGTAGATTTTTTTTGCAAACACAGGACTGTTAAAGGTGTTTCTCTCAGAATATCTGAGAGATTAATTACAAGCAAAACGTTTACACAACCAGCTGTGAAAAAGTGTGTATAGCCTCGGTCGGTGACGTCACACGCGCACCTGCTGCACGAGGCTATAAATAGATGAGCCACAGCTGCAAGCCTTCAGGTCTTTTTGTTTTCAGACCAAAACTGTGTGGTGTGCAAAACAATCTCTCTGAAAAATCTCTCTCTACCTTTCAAAAACTTGACTTGAGATCTTTGTTAGGAGTTAGTTTTTATCTGGCAATGTGCAGATTTCTCTCTTTCTCATCTCTGTTACAATACATCAGTGAAAAGAGTTCAAGCTAAAAGAAATCTATATCAGTTGAAAATGAGTCAGCAGGTTAAGCGTTGTGTGCCTCCATGCTCTCGCCCGATGGCAGACATGGACACACGATTACTGCTTTGTGTGTTTGAGAGAAGAGCACGCAGTTGCTGCATTTGAGTCGGGCGAGTGCTGGCATTGCGAGCTGTTTACAGTCAAAATGCTGCATGCTCGTCTGGGCTACTTTCAGTCCGCACCCGCAATAAGATCGTGGGGCTCTAGAATGGATTTGGCTGACGAGCAGGAGACGGGTGCGTTCTTTTTCGACTGCTCGTTCACCAGATCCACACATCTCCCCGCGTGATCCCGAAGTGCACTCAGGTGCTTCTTCGGCTCGCGCGGGGGATGATGAGGATGAGGATGATGAATCTTTTGGGACTGCAGACTTCGAGTGGCCAGTCTCTGAGCATTCCTCGCACGATAGCAAATCCGTTGAGGAATTATTAGAGGTGGTTACTTGCGCGGTGGCCAGGTTGCAGCTTGACTGGCCCTGTGAACAAGAGATCCCCAATCGCAGTAAATCCGGTGGCGGGGGGGAGAGAACACAACATCAGTTTCTCCCCTTCTTTGAGGACCTCCATGATGAACTATCTAAATCATGGAATAAACCTTATACCTCATGTGTTTTTGTGCCCTCAACGTCGATCTTCTCGGCTATCATGGGTGCGAAATCACGTGGGTATACGGAGATGCCACAGGTCGAAGGGATGCTTGTGGGCTATCTCTCACCTGGGTCGCCATCTTCATTAAAGAAACCTACCCTCCCCACAAAGCTGTGCAGAACAACATCGGCTCTCGTGGGTAAAGCTTAACAGGCTGCAGGTCAGGTTGGTGCTGCGCACCAGCACATATACAAAATGCATGGATGCAGCACTGGCTCCATTACGACTCCAGGGTATTCGCATTTTGAATTACATCGACGATTGGTTAGTACTAGCACAATCACGAGAGATGGCGCCAGCCCAAGGGGAATGAGAGGGTCATCAGCTCGATTGGCACATCAACTGCCTAGAGTTGATGGCTATATTTCTGGCCCTGAAATACTTTCTCCCCCAATTGAGGGGCTGTCATGTCCTAGTGCGGGTGGACCGTACAGCGACAGTCTCATGTATAAATCACCAGGGAGGTCTGCACTCACACAATCTAAACAGGATAGCGAGACTGGGCCCAGGACAAGTTCCTGTCACTCAGAGCAGTGTACATTCCGGGGCAGTTGAATGTGGGAGCAGATTTACTGTCCAGACAGAAATTACAGATGGGGGAATGGAAACTCCACCCAGAAGTAGTCAATCAGATCTGGACCAAATTTTTACAGAGCGGAAGTGGACCTCTTCGCCTCTTATCAGACAATGTCCCCTCTACTCCTCTCTCAGTCACCCAGCTCCGTTGGGTCTGGATGCGATGGCTCATACATGCCCCAAGATGCGCCTGTATGCCTTCCCTCCAGTCCCTCTGCTCCCGGGAGTTCTAGCCAGGGTTCGCCAACAAGGGTCTTGCCTCTTATCTCGTTGGCCGAACAGAGTGTGGTTCTCGGAGATAGTGTCTCTCCTCAACGGCTCGCCGTGGGCGATTCCGACGAGGAAGGACCTTCTGTCTCAGGCAGAGGGCACGATATTCCACCCCAGGCCTGACCTGTGGAACCTTCATGTTTGGCCCCTGATGGGCACCAACTGAGGGACACTGCAGTTATTGATACAATCCTAAGTGCTAGGGCTTCCTCCACTTGGAAAGTTTATGCCAATAAATGGGGTGTCTTTGAAAGATGGTGTACGACACGTAGATCCAGTTAACTGCCAGGTTGCTTCATTTCTGGACTGTCTGCAAGAAAAATTGTCAACAGGCACTTGCCCCTCCACTTTCAGGGTTTATGTAGCCACTCTATCGGCTTGCCACGCCCTGGTGGATGGGGTGCTGCTTGGGAGGCATCCTCTGCTCGCTCGCTTCATTCGTGGGGCCAGGCGGTTGAGGCCTCCCGTAAAAACCAAGATCCCTTCATGGGACTTAGCTATAGTCCTCGAGGGTCTGGTTGAGACCCCCTTTGAACCTCTAGAGTCAGCCTCTGACAAACTTCTGACCCTAAAGATGTTTTTTCTTATGGCTATAACTTCTCTAAAAATAATTGGGGATATGCAGGCTCTGTCAATATCACAATCCTGCTTAGACTTTGCCCCAGGAATGGTGAAAGTGATTTTGCATCCTCATCCTGACTACCTGCCTAAGGTTCCTTTCTCGACTGTACATCCTGTCACTCTTGAAACCTTCTGCCCTCCACCGTTCGAAACGCCGGATCAGGAGAGACTTTATAGACTGTGTCCAGTTAGTGCTCTCCAGGTCTACGTCCACCGCACTAGCCATAGAGTGTTAATTTTCCCTCAAATGTGATTTAGACTTTCATCACTATGTGCAATGACTGAATAAATGTTTTAATGTTCTTCCAGGAAGAGCACGTCGGCAGTCTGTGCCTCCTGTAGGAGTGAATGTCACACCTGAGCCTGTCCTCCACGCTCACCTGCAGTCTGAGATGTTGTACTCAACACTGGGTGACCATCATCCAGTTCCATTCAGCCCTGTTGGTGTCCATTCATCTCCACAATAAACACTGAATGAAGACATTTTACAATGACAGATCTTTGTGTATTCACTACCCTAGTACAATTATACAACAGGTAGTTCCAGTCTTCCAATTTGATTGACCGAGTAGAGATCCAAAAGTGCATAGTCGAGGAGATTCAGCACTGAATCATTCTGGAATGAAACCACTGAGTCTTTGAATCATTCACTCAACCAAGTGATTAAAAAAACTGATTCAGTTATCAACAAGACAAATGGTTTTTATTAAAAGTGAGTCATTGAATCATTCACTCAACTGATTTATTCAAAAAACTGTGATTCGTTCAGTTACTTTTTAAGAACATTTTTACTTCATAAAAAATGAAAATTCTGTCATTAATTACTCATCCTCATGTCGTTCCAAACACGAATTAAGACAGTGTCAGCCAATAGTGAGCCGGCATTCTGACTCAGAACCCGGAAGCGCTGCACTGTTTACTGCGTCAATAGAGTAGGAGTCTGACACAGATGAGAAGAAATTGTAGAATAAATTTGTTATTTTTGTTTTGTTTTCGCACACAAAATGTATTCCCGTTAACCTTATAACATTGAGGTTGAACTGGTGTAGTCACATGGTCTATTTTAACAATGTCTCTACTACCTTTTTAGGCCTTGAAAGTTGCAATGACGTTGCTGCCTCCTGCTGCTTGTTTAGAAACCTCTCGGATTTCATCAAAAAAATCTTCATTTGTGTTCCGACATATTTCACATTTGGATGTAGTGTAAGCTTGTTGAACTGCGAGAGGCGTTACACTTTGTTTGTAAGTTGAATACGGAATGCTCTCCAGTAGAAGCTAGATATTTTACTTAATAAAGTTTTAAATATGGATATTTTTCTTGCACAAACCCATCGATTCACTTCAGAAGGCCTTTACCCTTGGAGCCGTGTGGATTAGTTTTATAATGGATGGATGCATTTTGGCCTTCAAATTTTGGGCTGACATTCACTGCCATTATAAAGCTTGGATTAGCCAGCCCAGGACATATTTTATTATAATATTCGTCTGAAAGAAAAATGTCATATACACCTAGGATGGCTTGAGGGCGAGTAAATTATGGGATAATTTTCATTTTTGGGTGAACTATCCCTTTAATATTAACGTATTGTTTATTGGGCGAAAGCAAACACTCGCAATCACACAGTTTGTCCGAATATATTAGCAAGGCTCTGATTATCTGCATCTGCTTCAATACTGTTCTTTTACTGAATTATGAACACATAATTATTTTCATTTGTCATGCAGCTACTAGCAACGAGCGTTTACTCCATGTTGTAATTACTGCAATTTTTTTCGGAGCTGTTGGAATTTTGCATTTTTATGGCAACACAATGCCTAAATGAATCTACAGCAGTCAGGTGGTACAGATCTCACAAGTTGTAATTACGAGCTCTACGAGGACATGAGTGGTTTTTACAAGTCGAAATCTCGTAATTATCTTGTGGTCCTCAGACTTTTAGACTGCCCAGTTTTTCTCTGTAAAGTTATGTTCTCCAGACTGTAAGTCACCATGAAATGAAAATTCTTGAAATTCTTATTTTTTTATGGAATGTGTACTTATAATTTTTAATCAAAATAATTTTCCTCCCTCTTGCAGTGATCTCTTCTCTTCTCTTCTCTTTTTCCTGTGCAAGGGCAGGAAAACCTGTCACTCACAACACAGCAATAGCAAACCACAACGATCCAACGATTTAATCAAGTTTTAATCAATTTCAAAACACAAACAAACAATTACATGAATAAAAGGAAAGCAAGCTTCAACATGCTGAACAAACACTAAAAATAGTATTGCATATGTAAATCTTTCAAAGAGTTTCCTATTCAACTGCAACTGAAACTGTGCAACTGTGGGCAGTAATTAGGTCTGAGCACATCATCCATGCACTGACTTTGTGATCTCTGTAAAATTCTTTCTTTTTCTTTCATGTCTACATTTTCACACGTGACCTAAATGACAGCTTCCCTGCATTTCACGTGTTTACAACCACGCTGTGGTTAAAATAACTAGACCTCACCGCCTCTTCAGAGCGTGTATATGCTCTACAAAAGAGGTCTTGGTGCAGACAGTTAGAGCAAATGAGGCCTGCTTGATATTTGGTTTAACCATTAAACACCCTTGCACTTTTAGACATTGTCAAACAGCTGCAGGTCATGATGTCCATTGTAGCTTGGACAATGAGCAATGCCTCTTACATTGGTCCCATCCAATCAGTGATCGGAATCGGAATACAGATTAACTTTGTAGGTTGTTTGTCATAGAAAAACTGCTTAAGAAACTCATAGTGCTCATGCCTTAAATTATAGTTGAACATTTTTTAAACTTTAGTTTATTTTTCGTTCAGTCTACAAATTAGGTATTCTCAGAGTGCCTCAGTCGGATTGGTGGAGCTTGATTCTGACTTGACTAAAATTGCGTCGCCACCTCAGACCAACATCACTTGTTCATTTGCACCATCATGAGTTAGAACAGCAAGTACGATGCAAAATGCAAAAGAGGATGCAGTTTCTGAAATATGAAATGGTGAGAATATGGGAGTTTTATAAATAATAGCTATATCTATGCAAAAATATTTTTGTTGCTGGTGAATTTCATAAATAGTCTGAATCAGCTTTTGCTTTCTGATGTTTTTGCATGCTTTGGTCAGTTTTATGAAGCATAGCTATATAGTAATTCATGTGATGTCTTAAAATGTATCACTTTGTGCAAAGACTAGCTGCTTGTATACTTGAATGCTTAAATCTGATTGGTCAGATGTGGCATTATATTGCAAAATATATTTGGGGGGGGGGAACAAATGCTGTATAATAACTACAGTTGGGCTTGGTAAGCGGTCTCCTACTCGTGCTAGTTTTCTTGTATTTTGTATCCTCTCATTTGACAAAGTAATTTCAGTTCAAATCAATATTTCATGTTTATTTATTTAACTAAGCATCTAAGCATGTACAGTCAGCCAGTCATTATTGCAGAAAAAAAAATAAAAAATATCTATTTGTAGTATAAATATGTATCACTGTATTTCTTTGTTTGTTCTTAATAGATATCATCAAAATGTAACTCTGTGACCACATGTGCGCTGATGCTGCTGTCCTTGTTTTCTGGTGATTATACAATACTATTTAAAATATGAAAATTCTCTGAACTTTCTGAATCTTCATACTGTGATGCAGCAATCACAATAAAAGCCCCCACTTTTTTAATATGACTTCAAATAAAAGTGAATTTTTATTGGGTGTCCTGTCTTTTTCAGTTATATCTGGACATCCAGAATTCAATGGCACCTCAGTTCAGACTGTTCATCGAGGAAAGTCAGTCAATATCAGCTGTAACTACAAACCATCAAGTGACATTGAAGGATTCACAGTGGAACTGGAAACTAATAATAAACTGTGCTCAGTGATGACTCATAACAAATCATGGCTACAGCAACCATGTAAAGATCACGTTAGATTTATCTGGATTCCAAAGACTGAGGAAATGTTATTTAAAGTATCAAATCTGCAGATAAATGATACTGGCACTTACAAATGTGTTGTGACAAGAACCATACCACCTCCTTTTGAGCTTTTGGGTGAAGAAAGAACATTTTTTCAAGTGATTGGTACGTTTATTATGAGTATCAGAAATCAGTGACTTGAGTGTAGATCATATAACAGTGTAACAAATATCTGCTACTAATAAATGAGCTTTTTACTAATAACTCTTATATTTCTTATATTTCCTAGCACACCCAAATGTGTCTGTGTCACATGTAAGAGCATGGGACGGATTTCACATGATTCTTTGCCGCTCTGAGGGGTTTTACCCTTCTGCTCTAGAGCTAGTGTGGATGAGAAATGGAGGATTTCAGAACGTCTCTCTCTCACACAACATGAACAAAACCAACCCAGATGGATCATTCACTCTCCATTCATATTTGAATGTATCCGACTGTACAAACTACTCGTGTTGGGTAAATTACTCATCCCTGAGCCAACCAATGATTCTCCACCTGTCTCCTGCTGACTGTTATGAGAAGAGAGGTATTCAAAAAATTTTTAAATAAATAACATAGTATGCAAATATTAGCATGAGTTCTGTTACAATTTTTCATGCAATCATTGTGTTTTGTAATTCTGCTCAATCCCTCTTTTATAGATAAAAATACATGGATGGCTCTGGTGACTTGTGTGCTACTGATTCTTGCCATACTGATTATCACAGTCGTGTGTGAGCGTTTCAGTGAGTTTAATATTTGATCTCAAAAATATAGTGTGAATTTAAATCTGAGTTATCAATCTCTTGGTATGGAATCTTTAACACAGAATAGGATGTAAGTGAAATCTAACAAACAAACACAAATTAAAGAATAATAAAGTTTCCATATCCATGTTCAGAGAGTTTAGACATAATTCAGAATTTTCAATAAGAAATTGCTCGTAAATTTCACAAAAAATACAAGGATATGACAATTGACATTGAATTAAATGAATTTTTTTAAGTCAAATGATTAAAATCTATTTTTTTTGTAAAACATACTTCAATAACACAGCCCTGCATCTTGAAAAAAGAGCATTGTGATTGGCTGTTCCCTGGATGAATTTCGCTGATTTGCAAAAAAGGCCTAATATTACCTAATTTGATGATGCAGAGTTAAAAAATATCAATACTTTCCATCACATACACTTTTTTTCTGCAAATTTTTTTACAATGGTGATTTTTCATTGACTTGCATATGTATATGTAATGCATTTATCAAAATAACAAAAGCAGGCAACTGTCAAAACTTTGAATCTTTAGGAGTGGAAAATATGTTCAAATAATACTAAATATTAAAAACATTTTTCACGTATGACAACGTTGTCAAAACGATCCCTGTTCACATGGATCTACAAAAAAGACTAAAAATGCTGTATTATGAAAGTCAGGCCAGTAGTTGACGATGTCACATGAAGAAACACTGTGTCTATAGACTGAACATGTAAACCCTAACGCTCAAAATAGTTCATTGGTTTCAGTTGAGCCAACTCAAATAAAAAAAATTTGTTCAACCAAAAGTATTTCGAACTTTCTTTTTCTTTTGAGTTCTCAAAACTGACACATTTTAAGTAATCTGAATTGTTTCATTGTGAGTTTTATGAACAAACTTACATTTAACTGAAACTTGGCTGGGGTTTCTATTTCCCAGCATGCTTTGCCATGACACTCAAAAGGGACAGTAAATGCTAAAATTAAGTGTAATTTTTTGTGCAAGATTAATGTTAAGTGGGAGATTTAGTAGTGTTTAATGTTTTGTTATACTAGATTTTTTTTTCTTCTACAGTGTATGTACACTTTACAAAATGACATACATAATGTACATAATGACAACGACTCCCGAGCGTGATGAAACTAAGGTTCTTTACTGTGACTGAAACTGAAATTACCAAAACATGAACAGCTTATCAGATGCTGTGTTCACTCACGCACATGGTATTTTACAAGTGAAATACGCATACGCCTCTTACCTACTCTTAGTTTATCACAGCATGAATATCAGTCTTGTTTTACAGGTTGTGCGTGTCTTCATGAATTCATTTTAAGAAAATGAACATTTAATTTTATGCTGAATATAAACAAAATAACAGTGCAAATTGTCTAGGGGTGGGCAGGGACGACTCCTCTTATGCATTGCTTTTTCTTATAGTCCCATAAAAGCCATCAGAACTACACTGATCAAGCCATTATTCTCATGTTCTTCCAGGAAGAGCACGTCGGCAGTCTGTGCCTCCTGTAGGAGTGAGTGTCACACCTGAGCCTGTCCTCCACGCTCACCTGCAGTCTGAGATGTTGTACTCAACACTGGGTGACCATCATCCAGTTCCATGCAGCCCTGTTGGAGTGCGCTAATCTCTGCAATAAACACTGAATGAAGACATTTTACAATGATTGATAGCCTGATCCATGTCTATATCATTCACTGACCAGATATCAACTTGTGTATGTAATATAGTGATTTATATTTCTATGCTTTTTTCACTTTGCTTAACATTTTGATTGCATATACACCAATCAGGCATAACATTCCTAATATTGTGTTGGCCCCCATTTTGCTGCCAAAACAGCCCTGACCTGTCGAGGCATTGACTCCACTAGACCCCTGAAAGTGTGCTGTGGTATCTGGCACCAAGATGTTAGTAGCAGATCCTTTAAGTCCTGTAAGTTGCGAGGAGGGGCCTACAGTAGCTCGTCTGTTTTATCGGACCACACGGGCCAGCCTTCGCTCCCCACATGCATCAATGAGCCTTGGCCGCCCATGACCCTGTCGCCGGTTCACCACTGTTCCTTCCTTGGAGCACTTTTGATAGATACTGACCACTGCAGACTGGGAGAACCCCACAAGAGCTGCAGTTTTGGAGATGCTCTGACCCAGTCATTTAGCCATCACAATTTGGCCCTTGTCAAACTCGCTCAAATCCTTACACTTGCCCATTTTTCCTGCTTCTAACACATCAACTTTGAGAACAAAATGTTCACTTGCTGCCTAATATATCCTACCCACTAACAGGTGCCGTGATGAAGAGATAATCAGTGTTATTCACTTCACCTGTCATAATGTTATGCCTGTTCGGTGTATGTGTGCACACAAAATACTATGATCTTCAGCGCTAAAAACCCAATAAAATGGTTTGCTGAGTGCAGTTTTCTTTCCTGTGTTGATGTATTATCTATTTTAATAATTCATTAAAAAATTGTTCATTCTTAATTTGTCATGTGTACTGCTTTTGCACCTTTTCCCATGACCTATATCCACCTTGCATATAGACATTGTGTGGTTAAAATAACCAGACCACTTCTTAATTTTCTCAGTTCAGCTGCTCATGTCAGCAGATCACGAAGATGATGCTCTAAAAAGAGTCTTGTTGGAGACAAATACCAGCAAATAAGTCTACAGTACATTTAGTTTCACTATTTGAGCACTTTTTCTTCTTCGGCTAGGAATAAAACTAAACCCTGAGTTGTTTTCAGGGCCTTGCAACACACGTATAGGTGCCATCCAATCAATGAAGGTCTGAAAGAGTTTTGATTGGCTTCTCGCTAGATGAGTACTGATCAACAAAACAAAACTCTGCAAGTATTGGTTTAAGTGATAGATTAAAAAAAAACTGTAATTAGTTTCTCTTCCACATACACACTACTATCTCAGACTGCCTCAGTCGGATTGGTTGAACTTGTTTCTGACTGGACTAAAATTGCGTCGCCACCTCAGACCAACATCACTTGTTCAGTTGCACCATCAGCTAGTTCTGTCTGTACCTGCAAAATACAAAAGAGGATGCAATCTCTGAAAAATGACAAGGTGAGAATATGGGAATTTTTAGTATTTTGTGTTGCTGGTGAATTTGGTAATTAACTTTTATCGACTTTTTATCGACATTAACTGAAACAATACTTGTTTTTCTCCAAAGTGCACTAAGGTATGCGTGCCATTTTGGAGCCATAGTAAATTCATATCAAATATTTAGTCATGCAATGTAGCACTTAGAGAAAAGACAAACTGCTTATGGCGTGGCTCTCTGACACATGTTTGATTGGTCAATTGTTGTGTTCTGCCCAAATATTTTAATAACACTTTACTAGGTTTCATTACTACATAGTTAACATGAACTAACAACATTAGGTAATGCACTGTGAGCTAACATTTACATTTTCATAACATTAACAAAGGTTAATAAATGCTGTAAAAAAACGCATTGCCCATTGTTAGTTAATGTTAACTAATGCATTAACTGATGTTTACAAATTAGACCTCATGGATTTTCACAGACCGTGATGATGCATTTCCAAAATAATTAACATTGTAAATGTATTTTAACTAGGAATATAAACAAAAAAGATTTGAAATGCTAATTTGATTATATTAAATATTTACAGCAGCAACTGAACTTAAGTTTGAATTTTAAAAAAGTAGAATTTTAGGGGGGTTTGTACATTCTGTCGGAGAATTGTGGAAATGCAATAGATTTCTTTCTTTTTCTTTTTTCCCCCTTTTTTTTTGCATTTGAGGCTAATGGAAATGCAAAAAATTATATTTGATGTGGTCTCCCATTCTACATTTAGCCTGTAGAGCCGTACTTCCACGTTCAACACTTGAAATGTGAAAATGATCAGTAATACAAATATCTATTGGAATATTTCTCCTTCTGTTTTCTCTAGATGTCATCAAGGTGTAACTCTGTGACCACATGTGTATGGATGCTTCTCTCTGGTATTTTAATTTAAAACAATGTATTTTATTTTTAATTAATAGTATCTTAAATGAAATCTAGTTAACTGATTAATGATAACTACATTTTAAAACATTATGATTAATAATAATAGTAATAATATTGGAGCCCTGTCTTTTTTAGTTATATCTGGACATCCAGAATTCAATGGCACCTCAGTTCAGACTGTTCATCGAGGAAAGTCAGTCAATATCAGCTGTAACTACAAACCATCAAGTGACATTGAAGGATTCACAGTGGAACTGGAAACTAATAATAAACTGTGCTCAGTGATGACTCATAACAAATCATGGCTACAGCAACCATGTAAAGATCACGTTAGATTTATCTGGATTCCAAAGACTGAGGAAATGTTATTTAAAGTATCAAATCTGCAGATAAATGATACTGGCACTTACAAATGTGTTGTGACAAGAACCATACCACCTCCTTTTGAGCTTTTGGGTGAAGAAAGAACATTTTTTCAAGTGATTGGTACGTTTATTATGAGTATCAGAAATCAGTGACTTGAGTGTAGATCATATAACAGTGTAACAAATATCTGCTACTAATAAATGAGCTTTTTACTAATAACTCTTATATTTCTTATATTTCCTAGCACACCCCAATGTGTCTGTGTCACATGTAAGAGCATGGGACGGATTTCACATGATTCTTTGCCGCTCTGAGGGGTTTTACCCTTCTGCTCTAGAGCTAGTGTGGATGAGAAATGGAGGATTTCAGAACGTCTCTCTCTCACACAACATGAACAAAACCAACCCAGATGGATCATTCACTCTCCATTCATATTTGAATGTATCCGACTGTACAAACTACTCGTGTTGGGTAAATTACTCATCCCTGAGCCAACCAATGATTCTCCACCTGTCTCCTGCTGACTGTTATGAGAAGAGAGAGACGTTTAGAGGTATTACACATTACATGCATACATCTTTTTATTCTGTGTAGAAACATCGAAATATAAAATGACCCTTTTAGTAATCATCTTTTATATGGATAGCTTTGTTTATCACTGCACTGCTAACTTCTGTCCTCCTGATCATCACAGTAATGTGTGAGTATGTCACTAAGTTTAAAATATGATCTCCAACACAATGTCTTCCTCATGTTTTCATCAATTGATCAGTTTTTTTTTTTGCATAAATAATCTCTTCTCAAGGTTGTCCATGGAGATCCTGTCAACAGCCTGTAGAGGTCAGTGTCCCATCTGAGCGTATCCTGCACCCTGAACTGAAGACTGAGGTGCTGCTGGATTCAGTACTGAGTGATCATCATCCAGCTAACAACCACCTCCACAAAACTGATTATTCTAGTATATTATTCCAGTGAGCCATGTATAGCTTGTACAAATACAGTTTAAAACCCTCATTTGTGTCATTTATGTATTTTATTTTTATTTTCAAGCAATATTGGTCAATCTGATTTTATCTGGAGCAAGTTTTTAGCTACATGCCTTGTTGCAATATTATTTTGTCCCTGATAATGACGATAATGAAGTGATGTGAGAGTAGCTACACTGCAAAAATGCTTTTCTTACTTAATATTTTTTGTCTTGTTTCCAGTCCAAATATCTAAAAATTCTTAAATCAAGATGCTTTCACTAGAAACGTGAAATTAGTGCAATGAGATGAAATGAGATGCTTTCACTAGAAACGTGAAATGAGTGCAACGTGAAATACTGCATTTCGTTGCCTCGTACCTGTACTTGTGTAATGACAATAAAGTTGAATCTAATCTAATCTAAAAATGACAAGATATTTTTTTCTTGGTTTTCTTACCCCATTGGCAGATAATGCTTGTTTAAAACTCACATCATTTTTATTTTATTTTCCAGAAAACAAGAAAAATCTCATGTCATTTTACTTATCTAGTAAATGCACTGTTGACAACATGTGCTTGTGCTGCTCATGTTGAAATTAGATGTAATAATATAGTCATTCTGAATAGTTTTTCACAACACAAATTCACAGTTCACCAAACACCACTTTGCAAGCTAGAGGGCGCCATTGTCCAATTTATAAAACTGCCCACAGTCATCAGTGTAATATGTGACAGGACACCAGCCTTTTATCATTTCTGTTCCCATTTCTGTTATTTTAATTCATTTGATTACTTTGTTCGATTGGTAAAATCTACAGAGCACAACACTTCCACCCTGCATCTATTTATGTGTGCGCTCAGCTCTTCTTCTCCACACTCTGTCA
Organism: Rhinogobio ventralis; assembly: GCA_039654625.1. Lineage (NCBI taxonomy): Eukaryota > Metazoa > Chordata > Actinopteri > Cypriniformes > Gobionidae > Rhinogobio > Rhinogobio ventralis. The sequence goes on from CM077215.1 coordinate 5,026,347, forward strand.
AGTGCCAATCATGGGTGGCAACCACTCGTTGCATGAATCAAAAGAACCGACTCCTGAATCATTTCCTCTGAGCATGCGCGCAAGACAAAGTCACGTCACCCGTATTCGCGCGGAGCAGATCTGGAAGGGTCTTGTGCGCCAGGCAGGCAGCAGGAGTTGTCCACATGTGGATGAAAGGAAAACACGGTCAGTATATCTGTTTGTAGTGATGTAGCGAACTCGCATATACGTAAAATGTTTATAAGCTCCAAATATTACATTCAAAATAATTTGAAATTTATGGTTTTAAAGGAAAATGTGAGAAAAGCCAACTGAAAATGGAATCGAGGCCACGTTAACTTCGGCTAGGCTACATTTAGCTAGTTTCAATTTGTTATATTTAATTCTATATTTATTAAAATGGAGTATAACTGTTAGTTTAAATATGACATTTAAGTAAGATCGCTGCCGTTAGCTCGTGTTGTCCAGTTGGGAAACTAAAACACGTTTCTTCTGTGACTAACAGTCTACCAAATAAGTTTTTACACATATAATGAACAATAACCATTAATACGTTTAAAAAAAAACAAAAAAAACCGTTATATACGAATGAAAAAAACTGATAACGGAATGTATAGATTTTTAATATGACGTTTATTTTCCGCTAGGCAATATTTGGTAAGTTAAGGTACAACTCGGGAATTAGAAAAATATATATACAATAATTATGTGTAATGCAGTTTAAAAAAAAAATAAGATGGGGGATTTTTTTTGTATACTGGTGCTATTAAGGCCCATAGACGAATGGTCATTTCTGAGGTGATCTTGTTTTTCAAACGGTCGTGATGTATTAGCGCGCCATCCCGCTGTTCTGTCCCGCGCGCCGTCTGACCGCCCAGCTTTGTGTTAATCACTGGCTCTAGTGCTCTCTAGGTTTAGTGTCCATAGACAGCCAAGATCTTTAAGAGCTTATGTTACATGCGTAGATTGGTGTTTATGATGTTGATGGATTGATGGTTTAGAAATAAAACCTGACCTCAAAGTTAATGGAATTTAAAAAAAAAAAAAATTTTTTTAAATTTATTTATTTAATTATATTATTTATTATTAGTAATAATAATAAAATGCTTTGTGTTGATTTAATTAGCTAATTGTTTTTATAAAAAAAAAAAAAACATTTAATATTCAAAAGTTGGGGGTTTTAAAAATGTTTTTGAAAGCTATCAGGCTTCATTTATTTGAAAATCTGGTAAAATAGTGTTATTGTCAAATATCATAATTTAAAATGACTTCCTTTTTAAAGCACAATATGTAAGATTTTTAAGTGTTTTCACTGTCAGACATTATTACTATTACGCATCTTCTGAATGAGTACAGAATCTCCTGATCAAAACACGCGCGAAGAAGACGGGAAAAAACAAGCGATGGTATGTAAGCGGATGCATATGTAAAATAACGTGATCATCAACATTAAACATCATATAAATCAAAATGTTACTGAATGAAATGTCCACCCAGAACGAGCTATAGGACTGTGCAAGCAGTAGGGGTGTTGATGGACTCAATCTACTCCATCTGTGTTTGATCATCGCTCTGAAAATGAACAAAAACCCTGGCTGTGGCTGGCAACTTTTTTTAAAAACGAAAGGGAAAGTTACTTTACAATTTATTTTTAAAATTAATAGCATGTCATTTAGCAACACAAGTCATCCAGTTTTTATTATATGATATTTTAATATCAATCTAGATTACTGCAAACTGCAAGCGGCCGACTGCAACGCATAATAAAGCTCCGCTGGACTCGAGAGTTGACTCTCGCAGGTGTCTCTCATTAGCATTCACTCCAGCGGCCTCGTTCCGCTCTCACAGCTTCCGATCATTAGCTCATACATGAAGAAGATTTCTGCCAGAGCCCTGTCGGATTCATTTCCATCAGCGGAGGTAAAGGCGACAACTCCCATGAATCCATATTCAGTCATGTCGTCATCAAGCTACGCCTTTGTTTTGAATAAGCAACCTCTAGCAGCGAAAATTACATATTGTGCCTTTAATATATTTTAAGCTCTTTACTTTGAATTTTCAGCATCATTACTTCACTCTTCTGTGTCACATGATCCTTCAGAAATCATTCTAGGCTAATATGCTAAGTCAGTGCTCAAAAAACATTTCTTATAATCAATGATGAAAACGGTTGTGCTCCCTTGTACTTTATTTTATATTCATTAGAAAGCATTATCACAGGGTGTTGTTGTGGTACTTATGAGTCTCTGTATTTGCGTTCACAGAAGTTGGACCTGAATTTCAGCTCAACAGCTAACGATGAAGAAAGAAATAGCAGCGGTGGTATTTTTCCTAAAGAGGTTGATAAAGAAGGCTGAGAAGTTGGACGCAAACAAGGTGGACCTGTTTGTGGAGCGGTTAACTGTAGCACTACAGGAGAAGTACAAGGGTCATTGGTATCCAGACAACCCCAGCAAGGGCCAAGCATTCAGGTACAGCAGTCTGATAAGCAGTACTGTGCAGTGACATCCTAGATCTCGTGTTCTTTAGAGTCACCTCTAGTCAGGACAGGATGCACGTGATGTTTCACATGTTAAAATGAGCTATAAATGTATCCTGCACAGGTGCATCAGAGTGAACCGCTTTCATAAAGAGGATGCTGAATTGCTCAGAGCATGTGTTGAGAGTGGAGTGCAGTACAAAGACCTTGGTCTGCCTAAGGAACTCACGCTTTGGGTAGACCCTGGAGAGGTGTGCTGTAGGTGAGTTTTTCTACTCATTTACAACTGTATGTTGCTCAAATACGAAAGAAACCTTTACCTCGGGAATGGCTGCAGGTATGGCGAGAGGAATCATGGTTTCACTGTGGCCACCTTCTCAAGTGATGACGATGATGATAAAGAGGATGTGACAAAGAAAGTAACGAGCGCTGTGGAGAGGGTCACGTCGGATTACCACTCCGGATCTTCCTCAGATGAGGACACCAGCTGCAGAGAGCCCCAGTACACCCCACCTCTCCACAACCACTCTCCATACCAGGTACAGTGCCCTAAATGTAATTGTATTGTCTTGATTGCCATAGGCACAGTACTGTTCAAAAGTTTGGGGTTGGTACATTTTTCTGTTTCTGAAAGAAGTGTCTTCTGCTTACCAAGTGACATTTATTTGATAAATGAATAAGTATTATTATGTTATCATTTAAAATGACTTTTTTTGTTATAATATTTTTTTAAAAATTCCTGTGTTGGCAAAGCTGAATTTTCAGTATCGTTACACCAGTCTTTAGTGTCACATGATCCTTCAGAAATCATTCTAATATGCTGATTTGGTGCTTAAGTACATTTCTTATTATTTTCAATAGTTTTATTTGAATTAGAAATCTTTAGTAACATTATATTTATGTATATATTAATTATTTATTTATTTATTAGGGGTTGAACGACTTCAGATTTTTTAAAGTCGACTTTTATGTGATGAAAGACGTCAACTAGTCGCTGATGACGTCATTAATGAACAAATAAGCCTGAACCTTGAGCTGAGACGCAAACACGGGTTTTCTTGTGCACAGGACAGCTGGCATATATGACAGCGCTGCCCAAAAGGTTATTTTTCTTCCGACATAACAGCTTTTTTTAATCAGTTCTTTTGGTCGTTATATTTCTCACAGATTTCTGCTCGTTCTGAATCAGATACAGATAAAGTAGTACAATAAAGATTACATTTATACGAATGCATTAAGCCGGGTACACACTGTGCGATTTTGGCCACGATTTGGCCGTCTTAGACAAATTTTGCAAATCCTAAAAGATTCCTCTGATCCTAGGCTAAAATCTGAAGTCTTTGATCGTTAGTTTGACATGTTCACCGGCAGCCGATTAATGACTGCTGCGATCAAATTTTACCTCAGACGAAATTCTGGCAGTGTCAGAAGAGTTGGTGCACAGTCCTGCAGTGTGACTTCTCCTATGACAACCGTCAAATTATCTTTGTTTTTCAAGACAAACCATGATCAAAATGAGCGCTAGAGATTTCTTTGTAGCCACTATTTCAATCCTGCGTGTAATGCAGCTCACCATCACCGAACGCGTCATTCATTGATGATATAAAACTACAGATGAGTTTTCTTGCGTGCATCCGTTTTAGCGCGCCTCAACTATCGTACAGTCTGACATTGACAACTTAGATCTTACAGTGTGACATGGCTTACAGATGGGATCATGTTCGTACTGTCTGACAAGAAACAATCGTAAAGGACTATTATAAATCGCACAGTGTGTACCCGGCTTTAGAGAGCGATTGCGTGTGAATTAATTCCACCTGGTAGCGTCTTTCTACTAATAGTGAAGCTGTGAGTTTTAGTTAAGAAATATATGCTAGAACTTTTAAGTTTCTAAGCTATTTTATTGATAAATCACAGAACAGTGTTGACAATACATGTCTGCACTACTGAATGAGTCTGTGCGCCGCGCGATCTCCGCGTGATGTGCGAGCTATGTGTGTGCGTTAAAGTACAGCACGTTTAGAACGGCAGTTTACTTACGTGTACAATAAGCTGTTTAAAACGTGCATTCTCCCGATCAATTTTAAGCATCCAGATGGCATGATCAAACATGTCTTGTGGAGGGCTCTCTGAGTATGAACCTATTTGTCATTTTAACTGTTGGGAAGGGAGCATGTGTGTCAGGAAATGGCTTATCCTGTTGCGTCCTTTATAGGCCAGCGACTAATCGACGCCGAGCCTAAAGCGTCATGGCAGAGCATTAAAGTCGACTAGTCTGTGCAACCCCTAATAAATCAATGTGTGTGTGTGTGTGTGTGTGTGTGTGTCCTTGTGGATTAGAAGTATTAATAAAAATAAAATAAAAACTCATCCCAAACTTGAATGGTATTGTAGGTTATTAATCCAATTTATTAATCTATTTAATCATATCATCTTCTACAACCCCAAAATCTAGAAAAGTTGGGATATTTTGTCAAATGCAATAAAAATCAAGAATCTGTGATTTGTTAATCTTTTCTTTGTAAGATAATTTTGATGGCTGCAACACCAGTGTTTCCCACAGGATTTTGGTGAAACTGTGGAGGGTGTACCTCGGTACCTCTAGGTCAATGTATAGGAAACACTGAACACACTCTTAAAAGGTTGGGACAGAGGCAAGATAAAAGTTAAAATCATATAGAATGTCCAAATTAAACACTTTTGAAACAGTCCACAATAAGCAGGTGAGCTGGTAATAGGTGAGGGTATCGTCATTGAGTGTCAAAGAAGCATATCAGTCTTACACGCAAAGATGGGTCATGGCTCATGACTTTGTGCCAAATACCATGAGAGTATTGTCAAACTTCTCAATACAAGATTGCAAAGAATTTAGGCCATTCACCATTAGGCCTGTCACGATAACTACTTTTTGTTGTGCAATATATTGCCCCAGAAATAATTGCGATATGTGATATTATTGTCATTTTACGACCATTTTATACCACTGAATATATAATAATAATAATAATATAACAGCATAATAATGCAAGTAGGCCAGCACACTTTCAAATGACAATGATTTAGCATTCAGATATGGCCTGTTGAGGTATCCGTTTTTCTAGAGGCATATTTGAAAAACTTCCTGTTCCATGGAAAAACGGCGCAGTGGAATGCAGAAACACGTTCTCTATGAAAACGACTAGACACTCGCGACTGCCGCGTCTTGTGAGAAACTAGCTGTAAGGCCGTGTTCACACTTGATGTCTTTTTTGAAGCTGCCAGCGTCTGTTTTACATTATAATCCTATGGAGTAAACAATGTTTTCAAAAAGTCGTGAGCGCTTTTTTAAACGTTCAACTTTTCTGATAAAAACGCCTTACTTCAAGCGCCTTTTTGACAGCTGACCAATGACAAGCGACTAGCAAGACCTGGTGCCGGTGTCATGACACCTGTCATCTCTGTATGTATATTTTAGTCTACAATAAAACGAAATATGTCATAAAACGCAACCCTGCCTCTTTTCGTTTACATTTAAAACAATATTAAACATATTAATATGTGGTTCAGACAAGTGTGCATATATGATTATCATTGTAATAAAATTAAATATGACATAAAACACAACCCAGTCTATTTTTGTTAAATGTAAGTTAATGTATGATCAATAATAGCCATTATAAAAGTAAAAGGTATAAGAAGCTATACAAGAAATAAAGCAAACAATTCAGTCAAACATACAAAGTCAGCACTAGTAGGCTAAAATGGTAAAGTTAAATAGCCTAAAAATATTTTTTGCCCTCAGCCAAAATGATTTGCCAGGGAACAAATTATAGATTCATAAGACCAAAGATCGCCTGTTAGATATACACAAAATGAATCGTATCACATGTTTAACCACTACAGAGACATCAGAGCCAGCGGCAGACTGGAAAGGCTGCTCTCGGCGGGGTTAATGAGCGTTGAATGCCCAATGGTCGACTGGATCTCACGACTCCGAAAACGCCATATAAAATATTCAAATAGGTGCTCTCTTTATAAATAAACCACTCATTTGAGCTTTAAACAAGTACATTCTCGCCTGAAAAAGTCTAAACTACATTGTCAAACATCAACAGTAGTATTTTTAAATTTCGCTGGGTTTCTCATCCGCTATTGACGTTGCAGCTGTTGTTATAGCAACAAAAGACACCCTCTGCTATTTTGAACCAAACACTTTTTTTTTTTTACTAAAAGAGAGCTCGTCAACTCTTGTCAAAAAAGACATGAAGTGTGAACACAGCCTAAGCGTGCACCATTTCGTGCTGTCATGTTTATATTTGCACCAGTGGATTGCGGAAACTGAGTGCATTTGCACTTATTCTTTCTGTCTGTAGTTGTCAGGAAAACACTATAGCGACTCGAATGCCGCATTTTTCCGCCTGTGGATGTCAGCTCTGTATGAAGGAGCTGCCTGAGCCCCACGTTCGCCTCGGAGAGCAGACGAGATGACAGAGGCAGCACGATTGGCAAAATGTCTTTGACATTTATTTTGGTGTAAACATAATGGGCAATATATCGCGTCACCAAAAATTACTGATGTCATGTCCATATATCGTGTGATAAGTCGATATATCGACTATCGCGACAGGCCTATTCACCATCTACCATATATAATATTGTAAAAGAGATTCTGGGAATCCAGAGAAATCTCTTTATATGTAGTGCAAGGCAGTTGAATGTGTGTGACCTTCGACCCCTCAGATGGCATTGCATGAGAAACTGTCATGCTACTGTGTTAAATATAATCATGTGCTCAGTAGTACTTTGCCAGAAATCTATACATCAGTTATATGCAGATATGCCAAGCTCATCTCAGATGATCCAAAACACAGTGGAAATGTGTGCTGTGGTCAGATGAGTCCACATTTCAACTTTTGTATGGGAAAAACAGACATTGAGTTCTCAGTCCCAAAGACAAAAGGGACCATCCAGACATTCATCAGCGACAGGTGCAAAAGCAAACATCTGTCATGGTATGGGGGAGCATCAGTGCAAACGGCATGGGTGACATGAATGTGTGTGTGAAGGTACCATTAAGGTAGAGGTGTGTATTGGGATTGTACAGAGACATTAAATGGCATCAAGATGACATTTTCCAGGGAAGCACCGCAATACCAGGCCTCATTCATCATGTGCTACAACAGAGTGGTTTTGTAGACACTACGCCATAGAGTGGATGTGCTTGACTTCCTGCAGTCCAGATCTGTCTCCTACTGGAAATGTATGACCATTATGAAAAGGAGAATCGGACAATGATGACCACAGACTGTTGAGCAGCTGTCTTGTATCAGACGAGATTGGGCAAAAAATCCACTTGCAAAAGTTTAACAATTAGTATCCTCAATTACTATTAAAAAGTGTCATTAAAAGGAAACGTGATGTGACCGTTTTAAACATGCCCCTGTCCCAACTTTTTTTTGAGTGTGTTGCAGCCAGCAAAGTACAATTAAGTTGGTCAGTGAAAACATTGGAAATCTTTTCTTTGTATTTTTGTAAGTTAAATGAAGTTGAAAGAGAATTAACAAATACATGCAAAATGCACAAATTGCATTTTCCAAAATGTCCCAACTTTTCTGGATTTGGGGTGTAATGTTACTAGGCAACAGTTTTATTTAGAAATGCCATGTATATATTTTTTTAAAGGTTTCATTGGAAAAATGTTAGCATTTCTATTAAATATCAAACTGAAAGATAGCTCTATAGCTTCTATATCTGTTTTTTTTAATGTTGTTAAATACATTTTCTTCTATCATCTCTTTCTTTTGTGAAGCTTATATATCCCAGTGCCCCAGTATGGAATCCTCTACCAAGAAAGAAGTTCGGCCCAGGGAAAGGGCATTACCCTCAGCGGCCACACTACATGATCCGCCCCCCTTGCAGACCCAACCATTCCTTTAAACCGCACAGCTGGGTCCAGCAGGGTTACCGCAGCAAGCACGGCTACTGGGGCAGCCCTTCCAACTTTGTACACCAGCTTCAGTGACCACTGTTACTACAGTATGTTAGTTCATTGGTGTCAATGTGAGGGATGTTCCATTTGAAAAGTGTTTTTTTTTTTTTTTTGAAGTTACCACTAAGACGACTGACCAAATTTTTTAAAAGTGTATTTTTGTAGTTCTGTCACTGTTTTTTGAATTTGTGACTGGTCTATTTTTTAAAGAAAGATAACAGTAACGGTTTGCACTTTAGATTATTTGTAATAGAACATGTATAAGGTAAACTTAGTACATATTGGATTAGGAATGTTTCAATTATTTTAATGGTATTGGAAATATGTGCTGCATTTATGTTATATGGGATCATTTGATAACACGTCATGTTTTTGTCATAGTTTCGGTGACCATATGTATTATTTATTCACATTAAAGTATTATGTATTGCATAGACCACTTAAATTATGGATAACATTAAAAACTTTTTCAAGTAATATAAAATGGTTTTTATTATTTGATGTAACTGTTTTTGTAGTTTTGTTAGAAAAACACTAGGTGGCAGTACGACAGTATTCCACTTTTTCTTTAAATGGGGCACAGCCAGCAAGGTCTAGGTGTACAATATCTTTGACTTGTTTTCTAAATAGCATAACTGCAGTTTTGTTTTATAGTGCAGTTTTTATTAAGCTCGTTCTCTCAAGCAGTGCTTCTTTATTTTGTGGTGCATGTAATTTTACATGGAAACACAAGTAGTACAGTGTGTTTTCTACAACTGAGATCAAGTTCACTATGCTGGCCACACCTTCCTCTGAGCAGAGCACACTTCACAAACTCTGACGAAGTCAAAGAGGAAATGACTATAATTTATGGTTATCAGCCCCACCATTACATACTCGAGAGGAATTAACTAACAAATTCACTTAGCTTGTTTCCCACACCCTTTTCTGTTACACGTGTGCCTCCAATATGCACCAGGTGCTTGGGAAAACAAGTTTCCGTCACAGTGCATCGTTTATAATTTGGGCTTCATTACAGTTATATTTCATATTGCATTACACTCCTTAATTTCATATTAAAGTGTTTTGTAATGCACCAATCCACTTTCTGGAATTGCATAGATGCAGAATTGATTGCTTGTGCTGTTTACAATTGCACATTTTCTATGCAAATTTGTGGTAGATTATTTGACAATTGTGTGATTTTTAATATATATACACATACAAGTTTTCCATTAATTGATTCAGTATTTGACCTAACATGCTGTTTTTATATGATTAGACTTGAAAAAATAGATGCACAAAATAAATATCTTGGCAGTCAAGTAAATAAAACACGTTCTCCAACCTACGCTTACCAAATGAATCATTTGAGTCGGTTCTATTCGGAAACGGATCCCGATTCAGTTTGGATGATTCGGACAGCTCTCATTGAATCATTCGGAGCGGGTTTTCACTCGGTAAAACGTGAGACATGTTGAACAAAAAGAGCGATTTATTTACAGTCAATTGAGACCAAACCTGCAAATTAATCCTATCGTTAAATTTCCTGTGAGGAAGAATATCTTTAAGTTCAACATTGCATTGAAAACGATTGTGTACTGCATGTTCCTAGCATAACATTACCAAATACACGTAAGCACTTTAAGTAGGCTACCGTTCCAGTACTGAACTGATTGAAAGCATAGAAACGCCCCTGCCTGTAATATACAAATAAAACATAAGAAATAATATCGGAACTGACGTCAATTCACGAGGACGAATGATGTGGCAAAAAGCAAAGGGCGAATCGCAAAGAACTAGTACCCTCAGCCTTTACGCTCAAACGTATCTTTTTAAATTCTTCTATGTTCAGAAAAATACTTATAACACATTCACAATGTCCCTACGTGTATCTTACTTACATTTTATTGTCAAACAGACTAAAACCCCCTCTCCCCCGCAATGTACGTATCCCTCCGCCTCCATTGAGATCTACGTCTCTTTCCGGTGCGTTTCTCCACCGGACGGGTTCCGCCGCCATTGCAGGTTTCTAGAGTTCCTCTCAGCGGCGGTTGACATTCTGGAGTTGAAGCGCCTCATTTACATTCAACGGGCGACTAGAGAAACCTAACACATTCCCGGTTCATCTGCCCCCCCAAAATACACAAGACCACCTCCATTCATTCCCGGCTCTGGAGTAGTTTAGATTAGGCAGAAATAATAGCAGGAATTAGAGAGGAAAGCGAAGAGGAACCACCATCATCATGGCTCAAATCCTGCCCATCAGATTCCAGGAGCACCTGCAGGTAAGGACTTTCAAACATCAAATCTCATTGTATTATGCGTTTGTAGTGAAAACATCAGTGTTTTTATTTTTAAATAAACAGACGTAGTAACATATTCCCTGATGAATATGACCTCCCACCGGTAACGTTAGCTGTAGTAAGTAGCAGGGGAGTTAGCTTAGCTACTGTCGGTGTTAACCAGCTGAATATTAAATACTGGTTGTGACACACGCACAATCTAGTGATCTGCCTTCCCAGACAGCCTTTTTAGGCATAGCTGTTGTTTGATGTAATCTTTCTGAGGGTTTTGGCTAAGTAATTCGAGTGTATTGTATTGAAACTATAATGTAGCTTGGAAAAGATTTATGGCAGGAATATTAAAGTGATTGTATTGAGAAGAATATATTGAGATTTGCAGTCACAGGGCTTATCTACACTAGTCAGCTGTCTTGGCCTCTGGTTGTGTCCTTGTGTATATAAAAAAAAACATCTACAGAGGAAAGCTTAGAATAAAAACATTCTTTTATTTGTTGTGATGAATCATTGTATATGATAGAATAGATCCAGTCTTGTTTTAGGCCTATATCCTGTTCCCTGGCCTATTATAATGTAATAAGACAGATTTTTGTTTGAGGTGTCGAGATTACCTGCTTCAGGTAGCAGGTGTAAAATGCCCCACCTATAGACGTGAGTGTGGTCCCATGATGCCTCTGCAACCATTCATTATTTGCACTGAACTCATACATTGCTTTGCTGTCACTTCTTATCTGTTTATACTAGATCAGTTGAGGCTCTAAGTCACGTTAAGTGTAACCAATTGTAATGCAACTTAACACATTGTCTCGTTTTGGGTGTATTTTGGTATTTTTTTGTGTGTATTGTTGCTTCTGTGTCCTTGAGAGGTCATATTATGACAACAGTCCTACTGCTGGATCAATTAGGTATTGTTTAACATCATATTTGCACAGTGTCAGGCCTGTGGCTGTCTGTATTTGTCATTTGTCGTCGTTTTGTGTAGGTCTGGTCCACATCACAGCTTATTTTGGAGAACCACCCGTTTAGACACGATTAGATGTCATTAATGTGGCAAACTTTGGCTATTGTCTGATTTATTTAATTCTTGAACTGTCATCAAACAGGATTTTGATTCCAGGCTGACCGATTGAAAATTTCAGCCATTAATTGTTGTTATTGCGGTTACCTTAGCTAAAACTATTAAAATAGCTTTAGGTAATTGAAATAAAGCTGGAATAAAATTAAATATTAGGCTAGAAACTAAAAGAATTTCCTTGGCACTAACTTAAATAAGTACTAAAAGTATATAAGAAATGCATAAAAAATAGCTAAAGCTGACATTAAAATATAAAAATAAATGCTAATTCAAAATTAATAAATACTGTAATGGTATATACTTCATATTAAAATAACATTGCAGCCAATCAGGTGAGAGCTTTGAGAAAGTGTGCAGATGGTCTATGTACATTACATTTGTCTTTTTTACTGAACATTCAGGATTACCATATTATCAGTGGCAGGAATTAATGTTTTTAGTTTAGGCATGCCATACTATATATCCTGTCGAATTCTGTCAGATTTTGGGATACTGTATATAAAAAATAAATTAAAAAAACAAAGAGCATAATGGTCCAAAAAGAGCCTCAAGGCCTCAGGTGGTATTTTCACTTCATGAAATGCAAATGTGGAACAGCACTTTTCCAGTGAAGTGCCAGCTAATGGTAACAGTACAACAGGAGTCAGTAGGAATATGATAAAGGCCAAAACCTGCTTATGTAGTCCGAATCATATCGTAGAGCTGCTTATTTCGATTTGCTGAAATCTGAGGCACAGCAGTCAGATGCCAATTGAATAGTTTAATGATTGGTAGGGGTGTAACGATTTAAATTACTCGCGGTTCGGTTTGCATCATGGTTTTAGGTTCATGGTTGCGGTACAGTTTGTTATGTGCTATGTTCAGGAAAACAATAAAAATAAAGATAAAAAAAAATAAGTACAAATAATCAAACTACAAGCAACAGCACAAACATAAAATAGAGCAAAGATACAAATAAAATAAACAATATTTTTCAAGAATCTAACAGTAGTTTTCAAGTACAGAAATTGAATAAAGTAATCAAATGTAAAACAACAATGTGTATAATCTTCACTTTATAAATTAAATAAAGATTAACCATTTTTAAAGTTACAAATGCTATTTGGTTAAGAGCAGTGAGTGATTTCCTTGTCTTTTGTTGTTTGATTTAACATAAAAAAAACAGACAGCAGGAATATTAGGCTGCTGTCACTTTAAGATATAATGCACAGATCCAGTACACTGATACTGTACACATGCGTTGTCTTTCTCATCTGTTTACACTTACTTAAGACATAACCTACTATGTTTGCTAGGATACTCACCAAGACGGGCATGTTGACACAATTTTTGTGCTTGAACGGACAAATTCACAACTTAAAAGAGAACTCAATATTTGTGCGTTCTCATTCTCGTCTTGCGCTTGAATGTTTCAATTGGCAAGGCTTAAACGAGTTTAGATTAAACACAGAAAGCAACGTGTGCTGTTCATGTCTCACCTGCACTCATGCGCTATCAACACACGCTGAAGACGGCGTAAATGAATGGTCATATTAGAAGCCAGAAAGCGTATCCACCGACAGAAAAATACATTAGCCTAACTTATTAGAATGTCTGTCTGTTTTACTCGTTATTTTCAACAAACCATGTTATAGATGCATCGTCAGATTTGAGATGAACCGCGGTGCAAGTGCATGCTGAACCGCGGTGCAAGTGCATGCTGAACCGCGGTGCAAGTGCATGCTGAACCGTGGGTGGAGAACTGTACGGTTCGAGTTTAATTTTACACCCCTAATGATTGGTATGTTAATGTTTACAAAACTGGTGTCTAGTCACCAAAACTGACTGTTTCCGTATAAATCATTGAGGCTGTGACCCAATTCTGATTTTTCTCAGATAGGATATGACCCACAAACTTGTAAACAGGAAAAAAGCACATGGATTCTGATATTCTCAGATCGGTTTCAGGCCTCATTTATATGTGGATATGAATCTAAAGATATAAATCTGATATGAATCAGATATGTGCATTTGTGTCTGCCATGTAAGTGGATAGATCGGATATTCCCCTGTCAATGCGAGTCGTACATCAGGTGGACACCAACCGCAGTCACATGACTCTTTTCAATGCCCAGGCTGCAACAAGGACTCTCCTCTTCTTTTTTTCTCTGCATTGAGGCCAATGTTTTGCTGACCTTTAAAGATGGTACGGACAGAAAAAGCTTTTATGTGTCCATTACAAATTGTGCCATTTTTACTTCCTTTTTGGTAACCTGTAATGCACCTGTAATTGCAGATCACTTGAGTGAATTACTCTGGTTTTAAGAGTAAGCATTATACAGCGGCAAGTCAGATGATCTTCAGATGGATTTTGTGTGTTTTATGTGATGCTGTTTAATACGTTACCTTAAAGCCCCGTGAATGCATTTGATCTTTGAACTCTATCCTGCTGATCACACATGACTGTCTCATGTAGCTGGAGATCCATTATCCATTTTGAACTGCTCCGCACTGGCTGAACTCGGATTTCATTGCGGAGAGGGTTCATTCCTCCTTTTCCCTTTCCCGTTTGCTTCCCGCTCTGCTGTCCACACTGAACCTGCTAGGCTGGTCACATGTCACCTATGGTCACATGGTCACAGCTCTTAACATGTTGATTTAGCTTTCTACACAATGGGTCCCAGCTTCCTGTTATGGAGGACGATGGCAGTGCGGTGCAAGCCTCAGCATATTGCGTATCCTTCCCCGAGCCTGCTGGTATCATAAGGCGCAAGGGGTTTGTGCTGAGCAAGGTGCCGTATTTCCCTAGACGGAGAAGGAAAGGGGTTAAATGAGCACAGGAGGTTGGAGAAAAAAATGTGCTGACAGCTTTTAAAAGTCATGAATTTAAATAATGTGCTGCATTTATCTGCTCGAACCCAGAGAGGCTCTTGACACTTCAAGTATTACACGTTTCTCTCACTCGCCCTGATTTGTGAAACTAAAGCTCGACCATCAAAATGTGCTAAAAGCATGAACACTTCGAAAATAGTCTAGGTCACTATAACAGAACAACCGCTCAAGTTAACCCAGTAAAGTCAAGTGTCCGTGGTTGTTCTTAAGGTTTAATGTGGAATGCCACACACAGGTAATGGTCAGTGAAAGTGTCAGCAGGGAGGCAAGTTTAATGTGATGTTATGTAAGTTATCTCAATGTAGGTGTAGCTGCTTGCACACTTGCCATGTTACTCTGAGTAACCTGGCAAATATATTTCTACATGCATGTGGTCTTGCCTCTATAAAGTAAAGGCCTGTTCACACCAAGAACGATAACTATAAAGATAACTATATTGGCGTCCACATCAGCGGACGATATCGTTCTGTTTATTCTAAGCGCTTGCTTAAAATGCTCGAGCTCGTTACAGCAGGATGGATTCTGATTGGCTGTCAGTGTTTTTATCGTTCATCAGCTAGATAAAATCGTGATACCAACGATATCATTGCTCTATATCTTTATCGTTATCACTGTGGTGTGAACTCTGCTATTCATTAATATTCAGGAAGATTTTACTAGCCTGTATCTTTATCGTTATCTTTATAGTTATCATTCTTGGTGTGAACGGGCCTTAAGTGAGGTACAGTACTGTTTGGGGAAGATACAATTTTAAAACTCTTTTGCTCAGCAAGGCTGCATTTATTTGATCAAAAATACTGTAAATACAGTAAAATATTATTTGAATTTAAAATGGCTGTTTTCTATTTTAACATGTTGTAATTTTATTTATTTCTGCGATGGCAAAGCTGAATTTTCAGCATCATTACTCCAGTCTTCAGTGTCACATGATCCTTCAGAAATTATATTGCTGATTTGGTGCTCAAGAAGCATTTCTTATTAATATCAATGTTAAAAACAGTTGTGCTGCTCAATATTTTTGTTTTCAAGTATTTTTGATGAATAGAAAGTTAAAAACAACAGCATTTATTTGAAATCGAAGTCTTTTGTAACATCGTACATGTATTTACTGTCATTTTTTTAAATCAATTTAATGCATCCTTGCTGAATAAAACACTAAAGTGTAGGGTCCAATTCTCACTATAGTTGTTTATTAGCATGCACATTACTATTAGTAGTGCTTATAAAGCACATATTAATGCTTTATTCTGCATGACCATATTCTACATCTCTTAATCCTACCCAATAATTTAAACAACTACCCAACTAACTATTAATAAGCAGTAATTAGGAGTTTGAGGCAAAAGTCGTAGCTTATAGTGAGAATTGGACCCTAATCTATCTAAAAGTGTTTATTAATTAATAAAAAAAAGTGTATGAAAGAATCACATTGTTGCCTACTCTTACTCTGCATCGGAATCTTTTGTTTGAAGAAATCTCTATTCAATTCAATTCAATTTAAATTTATTTGTATAGCGCTTTTCACAATGCATATCGTTTCAAAGCAGCTTTACAGAAAATGCATGCGTCTACAGTACAATTTAGAGTGATTTGTTATCAGAGGTGACTGTGTTCCAAGTTAGGCATTTCAGAAATGTGTATACAAATCACGCAGTTAGCTAACAATGTATTAATTTAAGGCAGAAACAATGATCTTATTGAAGCAAAGAATACATCTTGTTAACTAATGATTAGGATATATAGAAAAGTTTTGCATTGGTGCATGTTGATTCAGAGTTTGTGTCATCTCTATACAAGCACTGTTAGGAGGCATGATTCGGCTAACGTCGGTCTCTTTCTTCCTGTTGTTCATACCATCATCTCTTGGATGTTGTCTTTAGTTTGCTAACTCGCTGGTAAAGTTCACAGCACTGATCTTTATCTAACCACTCTGAAATAAACGGTCTAAAATGGGAAGTGAAGTATACACCAGCAGAGAGGGGACAGATTGTCTGCTTTCAAAGAACTGTTTGATAATTCCATTTTGTTTGCTAGTGTCTGTCAATGAACACATGCCATTGCCAAATTTGAGTTTGCCAAGCTGTACAAACTGCATAGTAGGGATGGGCATTTTTGTCATTTTCTCATTACGATCATCGATAGGTCTCTAAAAAAACGAGTACTCGGGAGGGCGGGGCATGTGCGGGGGGCAGGGCATGTCCGTCATGGAGATAATGAAAATACTGTTACGAAAATTATTGCTGTACAAACGTGACATGAAAACATGAACATATGACTAGAAAAAATAACTGCTAGATTATGATGCATCAATGTTTTTGAAAAAGAAACATCTAAAAACAAAATGACCGGTTTACAATAACCCAGTCAATAATATCGGGCATTGCATTTGAGCTGAAAACTGTGAATAAACACCACTCTGCAGAGCTTGGCTAGCGGGTTAATAAACTCAACCAAACGAATCCTATATTAGATTAATCAGATATACACCTATTACAACTTACATCTGCCCAAAAGGACGCGACTGCGCACGTGAACTTGACTGTGATCATTTTTACAGTCAGGTTTGAAAGGGAAAATCATTTTGAATGTGCTCTTCCTTTAACAACAATGCTGATACACAGGCAACTAAAGCACATAAGCTAGAAATTACAACATTCTATTACAATCTTGTTCTCGTTATAATGCTATGTATATGACAGATTGGCACTGCACGTCTTGCACTTAACTGTATTTCATGATCAAAGTGATTCCAGGCATCACTGCAGAGCATGCGTTCGAGTACTCGGGTACTCTTGCCCATCCCTACTGCATAGTACCACTGAAAATTTTGGACACACTTGATTGAAATTTCATCTAATCATTTTAAAAGTTTATGCTCAAATGCTTTAAATGATTTTATTTTTAATTGCCTAGTTAGATACAAGATCAAATAATAGTCTGTTATAGTAATTAATAAACAATGAGTATGCATGTCCAAACGTTTGACCTGTAGTGTATATCAGAACTTGCTCATATCTGACTTAATATATTTTAAAATTAATAGTCATCTTCAATATCTTCCTCTTGACTGAATTGTTTCTAGTACTAAAAGAGCAGCATTCCTTGTACCACCTAGCAATTATTGATTCAAATTCCTTGCCAGGATAAAATCAATATCACATCCTCCTTTGCACAGACCAGAGATGTCCACAAAGATCCAGGAAGGGACTGGCCAGCTATTTTCAAATAGATGTTTCTCAAACTATGCAGCATGTTCTTGGAGGCTGGACAGTGATGAACTGCCTAATAGGAAAGAGGGTTAGTTTCTGGGCACGTCTGTGACGACACTGATGCAAGCAGCAGGTACATGCTGTGGATGAATCACGCTTGGCCCGAGGCTGACGCTACAGCAGCGAGTGCTCTTTCACTTACGTTTGCTTCACAGTCACTCATTGCGTTATGAGAGCTTGCAAGGGCAGAGTTCCCCTCAGCCAATCAGAACTGCCTGCTCAGCATTGATGTCATCATGTGTGACGTCACATTTGAGATGCAGTAAGAAAGGTCACAGAAATGTGTGTGAGCAGGCTACAGTTCTCTCGGTAGCAATGTTTTTTTATTATTTATAATAATAATTTAAAAAATATATTTTATTTTATTTGTTTTCTGATTTTACATGTAAATTAATTTAATATTCCTATAAATTATTTCTTCTATCTGTTTATCCCTTATCTCCTTTTCTAAATAACTGTAATAATTTTTACTTCACATCTGCCAAAAAATATTTTATATAATTTGCTTTTATTTTTTTTCCATTTCATAATTCTTGCTTAGTAGCTAGTGATGATGTGGCATTCTGTGCCACATGACAAAGGAATGTGGGTGTGGCTTCGGGTGTGTCGGCGTCCGTTCCCCATTGATAAAAGGTGCTGCTAGTTCTGTTGAGCTCTTCCTAGAAAATGTGTTCCCTGTTCCTTCCAGTTCTTTGATTAGGCCTGAGAACTGCAGCATGAGACATACAGCATTTCATTGCTGGCTAAAGACAACTTACTCTCTAGTATTAGTTTATATTTAGTTTCTTAGTTTAGTAATTCAGTATTTAGCAACTTGAAGAACAAAACTCCATGACTTTGCCATCAGTGATGTTTATTATTTAACCTACAACCTCTGTATTAGATATCCAAGGCCCTTGTAATTTGGGTTAGTTCACCCAAAAATGAACCCTTACCCTCATATATCTTCTCAAACCCGTATGACGTTCTTTCTTCTGTAGAACACAAAAAGAGAAGTGCTGATTTAGTTTTTTTTCCATACAATTAAAAAGTGGGTTGGGACCAGGGGCTGTCAAAGCTCCTTAAAAATCATCATAAAACTATCTTAAATGTAGGTCAAATGATTTATGCAATATATTCCAAGTTTTCCGTAGCCATATAATAGGCTTAGTCACATAACTTTATGTAAATAATATAATAACATTTATCCTTAAAATATGTCATTGTACCTTCAAGTCATCTTTAATTCAGTTATGCTCTTTAAGTGGATTTTAGACAAAACAAGTCTTGGGAGCATAGCTTGGCACTATTGGCAAATAACTGCTAAACATTGAAAGCTTTGTTAATGTCACAGAGGACTCTCCTCCTGTACAGCATCACGGTTCATTTGTGTCACAGTTTTTCGTTGAATGCTGTAAGTGATGTTACATAAGACCACGGCTTCTCATCCCTGTGTGTCCAGCTGTCAGCTCTGATCTCTTTAATTCAACGTGTGGCAGCTGGTGCACGGTTTCAAACATTAGCATCGTGATTGGCGATACAACTGTATCGCGAACTCAACTGCCACCTCTGTTTGAGCTTACTGGTTTTCGAGATCTGTCTGGTGGCTGATAACCAAGGCTAGGCTTTGGCTGCTCATCAGAAACAAAGTTACAACTTCACCCTTTTGGCCATCTGACTTGGTATTAGAAGAGTCTTTTCAGACGCAGTTGGCAGTTTAGTTGAAAATGCCTGAAGTCAAGATGTCTCCTACACTAAATCCTCCTCTGCTCCTCTCTGAACCCATTTCAAACGTAAGTCTCTTTTCAGATTTGATGTCTCTGCATTTTCTCGTCTACATGTGGTGCTTAGTCATATGGTGTGAATCATGCTGTCTGAGACAGACAAGTTACAATTAGACTAATTCACTGTACAAGAAAAGATCAGCATTTATTAGTGTGCATTCTCTGTGTGCAAATGTAGATCTTATTCTCCGTCTCAGGGTCAGTCTTTCTGATCGAGCCTTTGGTGACTCAGACTTCTAAGGCAGCTGGTGTGGTGCTGCTAAGCTGGCGTCCCACTGACTTTTATTTTTGTCTCTAATTGACTGATCCCCAAGTCTCGTCATGGTTGGTTTAGTTCTAATAGTTAAGACCTGAATAGTGTCTCTTTACTAGCTTGAAACCTGCTTTGAAACCCATTTCATTAGTGGATTTTCATTGTTGATGTTGAGTATTACCTGTATGTTTCCGACGTGGCTCTACAGGAAAAGTTATTGAGTAGAGATGACACTGTTTATCGCTTGATAGTTTCAGCCTCGGACTGTTGGCTGCACGTCTGATGCATTTGGCACACTTTTCTGAAAACACTTCAGGAGTTTCAAAGTCGTCATCTGATTGGTTGAATTCTACAGGACGTCGCGTTCTTAAACGGTCCGCCTGGAAACAAATGCCGTGATGCAAAACTCCCTTGTGAAAGAAGAACGCTGTCGTGTTTACAACTGTGACAATGAGCGCTTACCAGGATCAACTAAACGCTGGATTTTCAAAAGTATGTGAGGTTCGCGGCTCAATTGTTGCAGTAAACTTGCACAGTGATCTTGAATTAATCATTTATAGATGCACGGCGGTCTGTTATTGCAGGAACATCGACTTTACATTTTCACGCCCCTAAACATGATGCAGAACAACCAATGAAAGCTGCGAAAAACTCCAGACCTTCTGCCGTCAGTCTGAAGGTCTGGCTATGAGAGACTAATCTCTTGATAACTGATCAAATTAAAACCATCAGCCATAAGGGTTAAAAGGCAGATATTAAAAAGTGATTACTTAATTATTATGTGCATTTATTTTGTATGTGAGGTCTATAATCAGCAAGATCTCATGTGTGTAGAGACCAGTGTGTAGATGTTATTTGCTGTTGTCTTGCTGTATCTGTTGAGTGGCTTATGCTAAGAAAAATACTCTGACCTGCTGTTTTTGTATCTGAGGTAATTGAGGATGTTCAAGTGCTCTACTAAATAATTGAAGTGTTTTTCTCTCCTCCTCTGATCTTTCCAGATGCATAGCTTCTGTGTGCTTGTAAAAAGGTTAGCCTGTTAGTGACTCTTGCAATTCACAACAATCTTCTAATAAATGAGGGGGCTTCTGGGAATGTCCTTTTACTGTTTTTCTCTGTACATTGTACAGTATTTCAAAGTTTTTACATGCAAAAAAAACAAATTCGACTATTTTACACAAAAAATACATGTGATGTTAAACCAGTAAAAAAAATTTCACCACGTATGGTAATTAAAAGTCCCTGTAAAGTCAAAATTAAACACGTTCTGAGTTTTTCACACCACAGACAAATGTTATTAACCACCCAGCCAAATAAATAATAGTAAATAAAATAGCTTATTAAAATCTTGAAAAAATAAGCAGCATTCTCTGCTCTCAAACGCTGGGGGCGTGTCCGCTGGCGGCGTCGAAACCACGCCCACTCGTGAGAGAAAGCTGCCGTAAGCACACAAGACAACACTCCCGTACAGCTCACGGCAGGACGGGAGGATGAAGGCCGGGGCGGGAGATAGTCGGTTTGGCCCCATTCTGCAGCGGATTATCAGTGAATCCCATTTGTCTCCATGAAAGTTTGTAAAACTATCCGGTGTAAAGTCACTGCAGGGGCAGGTGTTGGTGGTGATCCTCAGCTCTCCATCAAGGTAGCCGTTCACAAAATTAATCCACCTCTTCTAGATATCCTCGTTTTTGTTTTGTAAGTTGTAGGCTGTAGTGACTAACAGTACTGACAGTAACTTGCGATTGAGCGGGCGAACTGATGCAAAATGTGCTCTAGTTATGATCGTGTTAGAGGAGGAGCCAGGCTCAGTGGCTCCAGTGCGTCATCAACAGTTATGATGCTGTTGGAGGAGGGGCCATATGCACAGTGGCTTCAGTGCATCATTGAGCCACCGTTTTAGCCCCGCCCAAAAAATCCTGATCACAGCAATGGTGAAAAACTGTTTAACGGTCTAACTTAACAATTCAGCATTACACAGTTCACAGTCTTTGTAAAGTGTTGCAGCAATACATTTATAATGCATTTAGAAACAAATCTCAGAATTGCCTTTACAGGGACTTTGTGTTCCCTGAGATAAATTCCTCAAGGCCTTTTCAGACAGTGAATCCATGTGTTTGGCTTAGTGGAGTGGGGAAAGGGAGGTTTTGCTGGTCCTATGCCTTTTTTTTTCCCCCCTTTTTTTTGTGAAAATTATCTCATAAGCTACAAAAGACACCACTACTGCAAAAATTTTATGATTACAAAAGCACTTTTACACTGGAACAAAGTTCTTTTGTTGTTACTCTTTGGTGTGATTGTGCCCCTTGTAAATTATGCCTTGGATCCATTTTAATTTCAATACACATTGTACACATAGATTTTTCCTTAAAGATCAATTGTTATAATAATTCACAGGATCAGAGTGAAACCTGATATCAGTAAACATTAAGGGTGTAACAATATATCGTGTGTCACAATATAGCGCAATACAAAACTGCAACATTATGTATCAAGGATAGTGACAATCTGTCTTGTGTATAGTTCACCCAAAATAAAAATTACTCTGTGTGTGTGTGTGTATATATATATTGAATATAATGTGTAATAGTGCAATGGGAGGAATATTTGTGGGTCCTGATAATGCCAAATGTCTTACCTAACCAGTAAAAAAGTGTCCTACATTTATTTTAAATGTATCTATTTAGAGTGCAAGCATATTCGTCTAAAATAATTCCGTTTTTTCTGCTTTAGAATCATTAATATTTTTAATCTGGTGTCACCATTGTCCTTTGCATTGGGTTCCCAGCAGCACCTTTCCCACCCCCAATGTAATACCAAATTTAGCATTTTAATCAACAGTAAAAAAAAAAATTGTTAACCTTTTACCATATGTCTTGCAATACCATTGCAATAATAACGTGATATGAGGGTATTGTTACACCCCTAGTAAACATAATCCCCATGTGTATTGATTTCATTCATGGCTCTTGAAAAGGACATGCTCTTGTTTGTATACACTTTTAAAATGGAAATTATACAAAATATATATTATTTTGTGTACGATATTTTCAACCGAATTTAAACAAATAAAAAAAAATCTATTTTTTCTAGCTCCAAAATTTGGGGATCAACCCGGCCAACATCGGGTTCAGCACCCTGACGATGGAGTCGGATAAGTTCATCTGTGTCCGGGAGAAGGTCGGAGAACAGGCACAGGTGGTGATCATCGACATGGCGGACCCAAACACCCCCATCCGCAGGCCCATCTCTGCAGACAGCGCCATCATGAACCCTGCGAGCAAAGTCATTGCACTTAAAGGTAGGACATTTCGATTATTAGAGATAGATACCTGTATTAACCTAATTTAATGACTACTGCATTTTTAGCTGAACTGAATCATAAAACTGATCCAAACCAATTGTTGTTTTAAACTAGAACTTGTGTGTTGTTTTAGTTTCATTCATTAAAGCAGAGTTCCTTTTTAGTTTAAATTATACTAGACCAATTTCTGGAGCAAATGTTTTTTGTATTTTCCTCATTATAGTCTACATCTTAGCCTACAGTAACATGATATGTTGTGTATTTTTTGTCATGCAGCCATAATTGCTTTGTCTTTTTGTTTTGTTTCCTTTTTTGTTGCTGCTTTCTCATGTGTATGCAGACGGTGAGTTAATATTTTAGTACAATGATTTGTGAAAGTTATAATCCTGTTTCTAAAATGAACATCATATAGAGTTGTTTGACCTCATTGCTTAACCTTGTGTAGGTGTTTCTAGAGCCTCCACTTCAAGCAAGAAAATGTATTGAATCATGTTTTAGGATGCACATACACATTGTTCCTGTCCATTTTGCAAAGAAATGCTTACTTTATTATGACATGAAAATTTTAAAGTTCAAATATTTAGATGTTGTGAATGTGTTATGAGAAATATAGGAGAGGTGTGCCTCAAAGTTCGGACTTAGGCCCCATGCAAATGCAAGCCATGATAAGCAATGTAAAGCAAACATGTCGTGGCATCTCTCTGATATTGTTTACATAGATAAAGACTGTTTAGCCAACAATATACCACGTAATTAGCCCATTTTGGCTAAACAGGATTCGACTTTCACAAAATTCATAGCTTGAATTTTCACATCATGTTGATTTCTGTAGACATAAGTAATCCAGTTTCTCTTCCTGGGGTCTGAAATATTGTTGGGCATACATGTGCTTTTCTGTTTGTTTAATTCCAACTATTATATTGTTTTTTTTTTTTAATGCTTGCCATATTGAGTCCTTTCCTCCACCCTCAATTGTAATCTTAACATCAAATGTCTCAAGTCCATATAAATGAACCTGGGTAAAGGTAGCCTCATAGTTTTATGGTTCTTGTGGTAGTTCATAGTCCATTAGGTTTTAATCACTATGCAGCTTGTGTTTAGGTTGTATGACTAACACTGTATCAGTGTCATGGTTGATGTTTGAGTAAATAGCAATAGCTTTTAGCACTAAGCTTAGTGCTTCTGTAGAGTTAAGAGTTTTGTCATGCTGTGCAAATGGCTCTTTCATAGTCATCTCTCTAATTCTTGGCGCGTTTATTAATTGTAATTGATACATTTAAGTGAAGTTAATGTGTGACGGCATGAAAAATAAAATGTTCTGCTTTAACAAAGTTTATTTGTAGCATCAAACCTGTTTGCTTTGCCTTTTCAATAAAGGAAAAAAGAGCAGTGAATGGCTTGCATTTGAGAGCCAAAACAGTCAGTCGCAGTTTAAAATTAGATTAGCTATAAATCGATAGCTTGTTTGTGGCTACAGACCATTTTATTAGGCTATCTTGGATTCACAATATCCTGTATGAATCCACCAGCACATTTCCTGAGCAATATTTAACCTGAAGTGATCTAGACTTGCACAGTTTTGCTTTTGGCCATTGTTCACACTGCATATAAATCTGATTTGCCGATCTTCAGGACTGACTGTCCAAATTTGGAAAATTATTAAATCGGAGATTTAATCAGAATTATTAAATCAACCATATGAACCAATAATTAAGGCTTTCAGGTTAGAGCTAGGTTGGAACGAAACTCTGTATTGAGTTAGATGTCCAAAAGCAGGATTTGAGCTCCTTGACATCTATTTGTTACGTTGAAACGATGTTGTTGTCGTCTTCTGTTTAGGGTGTTTGGTAACCATAGTTAGTATTGTTTCCTGCTCCCTTATTATGTTGAGACAGTCTTAAATGTGATTTAAATCCCTTCTATCCCTTTCTCACTCTGTAATGCTTACGCTACCACCCTTGCCATGTGATTTGAGTGTTAGCTTGTATTATGGGAATCATATCCACGCAGTCCTGAAACATGTTAATTTGCTTCCGTCGATGCATATAGACTAAATTCTGACCTCTGCAGCAATCAGCTTTACAGCACCCTGCAATCTCACACTAGTTCTACTGAAAATTTAAAGTCGGCATGAAATCAATCTATTTTCAAAATCCATTTATCTTAGTATGAATTAATCATTCGTGCATACGAATTTTTTGAATTTGATCTTTCTGTGAAAATGAGACCTCTTTGATGTAAGCCTGATGATGTAAAACGTTTCTTTTTCGATAATCTGTTTCACTTGGATGTGGAAGAAAAGATCTGTCATTGCACCTTCCATTGCATCGCAACTTAAGGCCCCGATATATTCAAGGCGAAGTTCTTCTTCGTTTAGGGATAAAGCGCAGTTTGAAATACGTGAGCAGTAGGGCTGTGCGATATTGAAGAAAAATACGATATTCGATATGCGATACGATATAGTGTAATACTTCAAGTGTGTAAAATCTATATAAATTATATTTTAAATTATTTGTAAAACTGAGAATGATACCATTTATGTGTTTCACATTCTTTCTGGGAAAAGCAAGCATCGCTACAACTTCTTAAAGTGACCAGCAGTGTCACAAATCTGACAATATAATTTTAACATCAATGTAAACAAACAAAAAATGTAATGCCAATATTTAAATACCAAAAACACTTTGCTTGACTTGGTAACATATAGTTATATGAACCTAAAACTTAACATCAAGAACATCCAGGTAAACAAAGACACCTAGGGGTGGACGATTATTTTTGTTATTTAATTTATCTTTGTTCTTAAAAATAAGACATTTTGACATAACTGTGTTTATTTGACAGTTTGAGTGTGTAACGAGTCACGAAACAGAACTGAAGGGATCACATGCTTTCAGAGAGGTGGCTTGTGCGCACGTTTCGGTGTGTGTGTGTCAGACAGCAGACAGCGCGAGACTGCAAGGAGTTGTTTTTCACAAGTTATTGAGTTTAATAACTCTTTTTAACGTCAAGCAAGTCACATAAGTAACAGTCGTGTGCCCAGTCTATTATCTGCTATATGCGTCGACCTAAAACGTACACTTTTCACAATGTTGAAGTAGCCTATTAAAATCATTCAGATATTGCGTGCCGTGTGATATGCATATCGCGATATGTACATTTGCGATATTTCGATATTGTGCAGCCCTAGTGAGCAGCAATATACTGTTATCGAACATCCAACGCCGCCCACTCTGCTGAGAGCAAAGTTTAGATGAATATGTAAATATGTGCTGCACGCTTTCCTCTCAATAACAAAATAAACGACTAAATTGAGAAAACGGCAAGCATTTTAATAAAGCATAAGAAAAGCATCAGATCATAGCAATGTGGATGTTTGCACGAGCTCTACGGCACTCCAGTAAAGTCACCTTTATTTATCACTTTATACAATAGATTGCTTAAAATCAAGCAGCTTTACTGTATTAAACATGAAAAACAGTGTCAGTGTCTCGTTTCATCAGAAGTACAACTTAATTTTCTACTATAAAGCAGCTCTCCAGTGAGTTTGTTTTCACTCGCAAACGTCTAACCTCGACTGACTGAACAGCCCAAATGAACACGCATACCTATTACTTATTCGCCATTAACCAATGGTAGTACGAAGGTTTTTCGGAAAGTTTGCTCTGGCTAGCTGTTTTGAATTGAAATGAACTACAAACGAACTTCGTTTCGGCCTTATTTTGTTCTAAATGACGTCACATCAGTTTGTTCTTTGATTTCGTATAAAGTATATCGGGGCCTTTATAGTAATGCCAGCACAGAAAAAATAGATCTGACCAGCAAGCTGTTTGAAGTCAAGATGAACTCCAAATTTAACCTTTTTTTTTTATTAATTTGTATATATTTTATTAAACAAAAAATAAGTAAATAAAATGTCTTTGAAACATTAATATTCTACTGACATCACCTAAGTCACAGAGGCTGGGGAAATGTTAACCAGTCCCAAATATTTAGGCATAATTTTGGGTTACTGTTGTGCATAACCTTCCTCAACTTGCCTGTAGTTAATACAATCATTTTACATTGGTTTGCATTAATGTTTAACGTTAAAATAATTATATATTTTGAAAAAACATATTTCTAAACATAAACAAGTTTCTTTTGGGACACTTCAGCCTCCACATCCTGGTCAAATGGCTGCCTCAAAAGCAAAACCACATTGCAAAAGTAAAACATTTCATGTTGACTTTAGAAATCATTTTACTTCTATCCTTGTCTTAATTGTATCAGTACACAAAGATCAGATTAACTGGAACCTGAAGGAAATAATTCATCACATAGATTAGTGTTTGTTTTTATGAATAATCGGTTGGAAGTTAATCAGGTGAGTTGCCGCCAAGTTTTCCTTTCCCATAACACACATTATTTTGCCAGTCACAATGTGTGTGCAGTAAGTCTTGTGCTAAGATGAAATCAGTCTCTGGTGTTTAATTTGAGTTGTCAAAATTGTTCCGTTCACAAATTCTCTCCACACTCGCTTTTTGATTGCTTGGCTTTATTTGTCTAACTGCTGAATGAGCTGTCATGGTGGGCTTGCCTGATGCACTTCCAGCCATGACTGACAATATTTCTACCCTGATGGTTTTGTGATCTAATTAAAAAAAAATTGTGTATAAAAAAGTGAAAATGTTTTCTACATGACGTTTCTCCTTTATTCCTCTCAGCTGCCAAAACCCTTCAGATCTTTAACATCGAGATGAAGAGCAAGATGAAAGCCCACACCATGACCGATGATGTCACTTTCTGGAAGTGGATCTCTCTTAACACGGTTGCCCTGGTGACCGATAACGCTGTCTATCATTGGAGCATGGAGGGAGACTCTCAGCCGGTCAAAGTGTTTGATAGACATTCCAGCCTGGCAGGCTGTCAAATCATCAACTACCGCACCGATGCCAAGCAGAAGTGGCTGCTGCTCATTGGCATTTCTGCTCAGGTGTCATAATCATTTTAAATAATCATTCAGGATTTCTGATCTAGAATTATGTACACAATTATTGTTGTTCTATACATACACATGCTCGCATTGAGATATTGTTTTCTTGCGTTATTTCTTTTTCATTTAAATTATTTGAGTTTCATTATTTAGTTAATTATTTCTTTGTTTTTCTTACAGTTAGTTGGATATTAAATCAAAGGCATATTTCCAAATCTCTCAAGTATTGTTTCTTGTTACAGCAAAACAGAGTTGTTGGTGCGATGCAGCTGTACTCCGTTGACAGGAAGGTGTCACAGCCTATCGAGGGTCATGCCGCAGCCTTTGGCCAGTTCAAAATGGAGGGAAATGCAGAAGAATCCACTCTTTTCTGTTTCGCTGTGCGGGGTCAGGCAGGAGGAAAAGTGCGTTTCCAGAAGTCTTTATCACATTCTATTGCGTGAACTAAAAACTTTTTACTCAGCAAAGATGCATAAATGACCAGATTACCAGTACTCCTAACACAATTGTCTAAAAAAAATAGGAAGTGGTCTGGACAGTTTTTTTGGGTGTTAACTGCCGTTTTTGAGGAAGAAGTCATGCAGCTTGCTAGTTTTAGTTTCAGATGTTCATTTTACTAATAGTATTGAACAACATTCCCCTAATTTAATTACTTTCCAGAGCTAATTTTTTGATGATCACTTAATTTGTCACGTACATCTGTTGCATTAATTTTTGAAGCACTTTGAGATGTGTGTATTACTTCACAACATGAAATTGACTAAATTGATTCACTATGCAGCTTCACATTATTGAAGTGGGGACACCACCGACCGGCAACCAGCCATTCCCAAAGAAAGCTGTGGATGTATTCTTCCCTCCAGAAGCGCAAAATGACTTCCCCGTGGCCATGCAGGTATGTCGGTTCTTGGTCTTTTCCAGATAAATAAGAACTTTTCCTTTCCTTTCCTTTCCTTTCCTTTCCTTTCCTTTCCTTTCCTTTCCTTTCCTTTCCTTTCCTTTCCTTTCCTTTCCTTTCCTTTCCTTTCCTTTCCTTTCCTTTCCTTTCCTTTCCTTTCCTTTCCTTTCCTTTCCTTTCCTTTCTTCTTAACTGGTTGTCCTACAGTTTGTGGTTCAATATCACAATATGAATTTAAAAACAAAGTAATAAAATGAGCAAACTTTTGATTTATATGGTCCACTGCCACTTAAAAGTTTAAAAGCTCACTGCGATTTTAATAATTGCTTTTATTCTGCATAGATTGCTCAAAATTGACTTTTACATTTTCAAATAAATGCTGTTCTTTTGAACTTCCTTTTCATCACCACAAAAATGTTAGGCAGCACAACTGTTTTCAACATAGTAGATGTTTCTTGAACACCTAATCAACATATTAGAATGATTTCTGAAGGATCATGTAACACTGAAGACTGGCGTAATGGCTGTTGAAAATGTATTCATTTTAAATTGTACTAATATTTCAAAATGTTACTTTATTACTTTTTAGAGTGTTTTTGCATGCAGACATGGTGATCATAAGAGCCTTTTTTCCCTCAATTTTTCAAATCTTACTGACCCCAAAGTTTTGAATGCTAATTTTAATGCAATGCAACATATTTCTCATCACACAGATCAGCTCCAAACAGGACGTCGTATTTCTCATCACTAAATATGGTTACATTCATCTGTACGACCTGGAAACAGGCACCTGCATCTACATGAACCGAATCAGCGGAGAGACCATTTTTGTGACTGCACCCCACGAAGCTACCGCTGGAATCATCGGCGTCAACAGGAAAGGACAGGTACGTGCTGAACCTTAAAATCAGATTAACCCAAGTGTGAATGAAATTTATGCATAACTGGATCTCCTTCCAACAAATTAAGCCAAGCAATGATAAAAGTGCAGGGAAATCAACCTTCAAATGGCTTAGTTAAAGATGTCTCTGCATATTAAGCTGGGTTAGGAGGAAGTATATTAACATTGAAAAACAATGAAAAACAATATACGCTTCAGCTGTAATTAGTGTCAGTATTTCAAATTTCTAGCAACTGTGCCACTTTGATCCTGCACTGTGTACGTTTGGTCGGATCTCCGCTCTGTCAGACGGAATCTAAGGAGGACACAACTCAGCTGATTACCCTAGAGGCAGAATATTTAATACCCCCGTCTTACTGAGACACGGAAACCACCCAACCTCCCTCTACACGTTTCCCTCTATTTTCGTTTCCTAGCTCAAAGCATTTCTCATCCTGAGATTTTTTCTTAACTTGTAGATCGAATACACCATAGTTATTAGAAGCATCATGATGTCATAAATGAGGTCAAAACGATAAACCCCCCCCCCCCCCCCCCCCCGCCCCGTGCCAAATCCCAGAACATTAATAAATACTTGTGTGTTCAGTATCTCAGGTGAGTGTACACTCCTGTCCAAAGGCTCTCCTTGTTCACAATGCTCCATTATGAGCTTGTTAATGGATCCCGCGAGCGGGTAAATAATTTTCCAGCCATGCCGGAGAAAGTCTTAAATTATGCAGCAGGTGAAAGAAAGCCAATCCAAACTGTCACGCTGAACCTGAAGAGCACTGTTACCTTTTTCAATAATACAGAACCTCTGCCTGGGTCGACCAACAATGCCATGCACAACATAACAAAGGTGAACGGCATAGAGTTAATGCATTGTTCGGCAAATAGACTGAAGGGTTATGTGTTGTTTTAGCTTACAGTTGTTATTTTGTAGAGCATTACGTAATTGGGTTACAATAGGTTTATCTATTATTTAACATGTTAGGGTTACAGATCTAGTACATTATGGATGGATTCGTTAGAGTGAATTTCATAATGGAATAATTGTCTGAATATGATTTATGATTTAAGTTTAGGTAAAGGAAAAAGTATGCAGATCTCTCTTCCTGTCTCCGTTTCCCCTGCTCATACTGGCATTCTCCATCTTCCTGTCTTCTGCACCTCTCAGCACTGCTGGGTGATGAAAAGTCAGGTTCTAACCAGCTGCGTCTGCACTCGTGAGCGGAGTGACCTTGAGAGAAAGCCTTCACTGAAAATAGCTGCGGAGAATGCAAGAGGGAGACAGGCTGAGAGAGAGAGAAAAAAGTGGCAGTTATCATGTGATCTTGCCGTGGGAGGCATTGACTGCCGTCCTAAATCCTTTTGCGTTAACAGAGGCGGAACCTGACCGCCAATAACAGTGTGCGTAGGGAGAATGCATCAGCTTCTGTGACATCACGTGTTGCCCTCCCTTTTCCTTCAATTATGCCTACTACACTGTAGTACTGAATTGGACTATTGTAACATGACTCTCAATAAGTCAAATGTCTTGTCTGTCTACTTCAGCTGCTAGACAGCTCCTATGGTCTGGAAAATAAAGATTTTGTTATGTAATAGAAATATTTTTTTGCGACCACTACACATTTTCAATAAAAAAATATATATATTTATTTGTTTATTATTAGTATAAACAATAATAGTGAATATGGGTTTCTTCATTTTGGCATAATAAATACACAAAATGATTGTTGTTGTCAATTTATCGATTTGTTTATTATGCCAAAAAGTAGAAGCCCATTTTTTTTTTTAAATTAATAATTATTTATTCATTTATTTATTAATAATAAACAACAATAATAATAATCCTCATCATAAGCAATAATACCTATATTATGATTTTTTTTATGTGTATATATTTGTTATTGTAATATTTAATATTTTAATATTTATTTGTTTATTAATAGTATGAATAATAATAATTAATAAAATGGGTTTCTTCATTTTGGCATAATAAATACACAAAATGATTTGTTGTTGTTAATAATTTATTAATTTGTTTATTATGCCAAAAAGTAGAAACCGTTTTTTTTATTAATAATTAATTAATTAATTAATTAATTAATTAATAATAAACAACAATAATAGTAATCCTCATCATAAAGTAACAACTATATTATTTGAGAATGAATGGTTATTATTATACATTGCAAATATATATTGCGCTTTGGGATTTTGCTTAAATATAAAGTGCGTTACAAATAAAATGTAAATTTATTATTAATAATATTATTATATTAAAAAGATTAAATAATTCAAAATTATGTAACGTGGGCTGTTTGGCATTGTGTACATTAAGCAAACTGAAATGGATATCGTGTCCATTTGAGAACAGAGAAACTGGGATGTGCTCTGTGCAGATGTTTGAGTTTGGGGTCCTCATCAGGAATGACTCATTACTCATTACTATCATCATCTCCTCTGGCTTTTATTGACGTCAATGCAGCGTTCTTCCCTGTTGGCCACTGCAGCCTCTGTCTATCTCACACACACACGCAAATGTAATCTCTCATTCACTTGCCCTCTCCTTTTCTTTCTCTCTCACTGCCTCTTTGTGGAGGAAAGCTGATAGACACAATGAGCTGCTCTATTTTTACTCCTCTCTTTAGTGTCTCTGCCTCCCTCCATCTCTGGGTGAGCTGACCCATATTGTTGGGGGTGGACTGTGCGGGTTTAAGCGGAGAGTGATGTGCATCCATGCAGAATAACTGCTGTGACTTTGACCTGCTGATGCCGATCTAGAACACACAGTAGCGTACAAACACTTAGGACATGCAGCAGATATACAGTGTGCGCTTGTCCACCTTTTTGGTCGCAAGGAATTAAAATAGTCCTGGACTGATTAATTTAAAATAACTTGCCCTCACTTGTATGGTCTAATCCATGTTCATGCAAGTATAGTATGCATTAAACACCATAAATCTGTTTCAACCTAGTACAGTAGCTGAAGAAATTGTCCTTCCAGGCTTCAATATGTACTGTACTGAAATATGGCTGAACGTTGTGCTTTAAACTCCCAGTGAACCGGAAGTTGCAATTCATTTTATTTCAGTGCTGTGACGTATTTCCAAGTGAAACGGAATATTGAATAGAGGGCAGGGTTTTACTTCAGCGCTCCTCCTCTCCATCTCTCGCTCATAGCAGACTAACGGTTGGAGGAGAGTGGTTAAGGATATTCAAACCCAAGCCGTCAAACTGACATCATCTGAGAAGGAACGCCATTCCAGACCGGAAGTTACTTTTCAGATTTTGATTAAAGATTACCACGGCAAACATTTTTTTTCTGTGTATTAACTTGCACGGATTAATTGTTCACCCTAAGACCTGTAATGTGTGCTAACAAAGTAAATAAGATCAATTTTGATTTCATGAGGGCTTTAACTTGTGTCTTGGCCAATCCTCTACAGTAATAATGTCAAACTTTATAAGTGTCTCTCAAACGACCACCTGGCTGGTCAGTAATTCATTTAAGGTTTTATTAGTAGCACATTTTATTGGAAATAAAGATAAAAGACGCTTGATCAAAGCAGTGACTTCTTGGTTGAAAGAAGACTCCCTCCACGTCTCACTGCACTCCTGCATCTGATCGGGTTACATACTCGAGACGAGCATCAGTATGCACCTTAGCTTTAGTGTGAGGAGGTCAGCTGATACGAGGTGTTATGTTTTCTCATTAAGGGTCACTGAAAGGGGATATTACACAACAGATCAGTTGTGCTCTGTGTGTGTGATGGATTTTCCAGCTGCTTTTATGCAGGTAAACATGACCTGAATAAAAATTCTCAAGTTTGCAATATCGAAGTGAGTGTGATAACTGTCAAAAATCCGCTTATTATAGAAACCTGATGTAATTCGACTTGCTATTTATAAGTCTTAAAATGTTATAGTTGTTAGAAATTAAGTGTTTAGAGTTACATACGGTTTGGGCACTGGGAATGTCCCTGAACTTCCTGTTTGTTCTTCCTTCCTGGTGCTGAATTACAAGCTCTGTTGAGAAAATTTGACAAATAATAACATTTAAAATAGAGAAAATTG
This sequence comes from Rhinogobio ventralis, assembly GCA_039654625.1. NCBI lineage: Eukaryota > Metazoa > Chordata > Actinopteri > Cypriniformes > Gobionidae > Rhinogobio > Rhinogobio ventralis. The sequence continues at coordinate 5,060,441 of CM077215.1, forward strand.
AACATTTTGTTATTATTATTATTATTATTATTATTATTATTATTAAAGAAATCAAAAGTGGATTTAAGCTTTATTATTAATTTAATAATAATAATAATATCTATTATTAACAAATGGATAAATTACAGAATAGTATTACAGCAGTAATAATAATGATAAATGAGAGCATTTCTCAGTATTGCATGTTAGAGTTGTTCATTCTCCTCTCTTTTACTGGTCTGATTCTCTATATGTACCAGAAATGTGGTCTGAAAGATAAAATCTCACCTTACTGTACATCAGTACAAGTGAAAATTACTAATTGCAAATATAAATAACAAACTAACTTTATTGTATGTTTTCTTAGGTGTTGTCAGTGTGTGTTGAGGAGGAGAACATCATCCAGTACATCACCAATGTGCTGCAGAATCCAGACCTGGCTTTGCGAATGGCGGTCCGGAATAATCTGGCGGGAGCAGAAGAGCTGTTCGCCCGCAAGTTTAACAACCTTTTTGCCGCAGGGAGCTACTCGGAGGCAGCTAAAGTGGCCGCTAACGCTCCAAAGGTGCGGAGAGCTGAATATTCTTAATATTTAATAATAATAGCATAATATTATCAATTAAATTAAATGTATTTATTTATTACATTTATACGTTGTTGTTGTTGTTGTTGTTGTTGTTGTTGATGATGATGATGATGATGATGATGATGATGATGATAATAATTTATTATAAATTATATAACAACTATACAATAATTAAATAATAAATATTATGTTAAATAATATTCGCTTGATTCAACAATTGTAATGGTTGGGCTCTAATATATGCATGCATTTGTCATATTTGCTTGCTTATTATTATTATTATTATTATTATTATTATTATTATTATTATTATTTTTGTTATAATTATAAATCAAATGAAAAATTATTTATTTATTTATATTTTTTATTATTATTAAATATATACTTTATTATTATTATTATTATTATATAACAACTATATAATAAATATTATATTAAATATTCGCTTGATTCAACAATTGTAATGGTTGGGCTCTAATATATGCATGCATTTGTCATATTTGCTTGCTTATAATATTATATAATATAATATTATATTGTATAAATTAAAAATAATGTATTATTTATTTATTGTTAAATATATTTGTTGTTGTTGTATAAATTATATAACAACTATATAATAATTATATAATAAATATATTTAAAAATATTTGCTTGATTCAACCATTGTAATGGTTGGGCTCTAATGTATGCATGCATTTGTCATATTTGCTTGCTTATAATATTATAAATTAAATTTAAAAATAATAATTTATTATTATAAAATATATACTTTATTACTTTTATTATATAACTATATAATAATTATATAATGAATATTATATTAAATAATATTTGCTTAATTCAACAATTGTAATGATTAGGCTCTAATATATGCATGCATTTGCCATATTTGCTCGCTGAACCACTTCTCTTTACATCTTGTTTATCTCAGGGTATCCTGCGCACCCCTGACACCATCCGCCGGTTCCAGAGCGTCCCGGCCCAGCCTGGCCAGACGTCCCCACTGCTGCAGTATTTTGGAATCCTGCTGGACCAGGGCCAACTCAACAAGTTTGAGTCTCTGGAGCTGTGCAGACCTGTCCTTCAGCAGGGCCGCAAACAACTGCTGGAGAAATGGCTGAAGGAGGACAAGGTATGTGAAGGAGGTCGCAGGGGAGAGGGTTATCTCCACACACACCCACAAGAGCCTCTTCCTCTGTACACATGTGTTTGTGTGAGAGGCGCAGGGAACAGGGTGTGCTCTTCACATGTTTTTTTTGTTTTTTTTTTCCACAAACAGAAAGAATGCCTCCATATTTTTGTGACAAAGAAGGGGTCTGTGTGAAAAAAGACTGTGTTGATTGTGTGAGTGACTGTTTGTGTGTGAATGTGTGTGTCTGTTATCTAAGATGTCTGTTATCTAAGATGTTTGCTTTAGATGTGATGTCATGTGTTTGTTATGTGGGACGAGGGGTGTTTGGGTTTTTTCCTTCTAAAGCACAGAAGAGGAAACTCTTGGGATTCATTCCAGCTTGTTTTTTACAATCCACACTCAAAATAACTAAAAGTGTTCTTTCTCATAGTCTCAACAAGTAACATCTCTCGGTTTATTGATTGTACTGACGTGATTTGTTGTTCCACGACCATGATTTATTTGGAAAGTTGAGGACCATGATCCTTTGCTCAGTCCTGAAATACATTTGAATGGAATAAATGCACACAAAGAACACTATATACCAAATAAAGATTTCCTTGCATTCAATTCAACCTTACAATTGAACCTTATATGCCACCGTTAAAAAATTTGGAAGGAAATTGATCCATTTTATTCAGCAAGGACACATTAAATTGACCTGAAGTGACAATAAAACACTTTTATAATGTTACAAATGATTTATATCAGAAATGCTGTGCTTTTGAACTGTCATGTGACACAAAAACTGTACCACAAACAAACATATATTAAGCAACTCAACTGTTTTCAACACTGATAATAATAATAATAAGAAGAAGAAATGTTGCTTGAGCAGCAAATCAGAAGAATGATTTCTGAAGGATCATGTGACACTGAAGCCTGGAGTAATGATGCTGAAAATTCAGCTTTGCATCACAGGAATAAATTACATTTTAAAATGTATTAAAACAGTAATAAACAATAATATTGTTTACTGTATTTTTGAAATTCAGCCAACATTAAAAAATCTTACCACCCCAAACTTGCAAAACAGTAATGTATGCTAAACAATATCTAACAATAATTAATTTATTATATAAAACACCTTTATTAATTTATGCATATTTCACACATTCACATTGTCATATAAACTAGCAATCATTAAATAGACTGTAGATGTAAGTGTTAAAAACCTAAAATATACATCTCAGGTTCATTTCCATTCAGACATAACTGAAAAATGATTAACGGTCTAAATCACGAGCGAGATCAAAACCGTTTTGGGAACCCTTTGTGTTATTCATAAATAATTGGTTCTTAAGAATCAAATGCATGTGAATCGAACAACACTGCACTCTAAATTTGTGCTTTTAATGTGTTTTTTTTAACCTTTGTGAAATTCTGTTGTTCTCTTCAGCTTGAATGTTCAGAGGAGTTGGGTGACCTGGTGAAGTCTGTGGACCCCACTCTTGCTCTCAGCGTCTATCTGAGGGCCAACGTACCCAACAAAGTCATTCAGTGTTTTGCAGAAACCGGACAGTTCCCTAAGATCGTTCTGTACGCCAAAAAGGTATGATGACAGATCAGTCTATTTTAAGCTTAAATAGAATTGAAATCGAAATATGGGCACAAATAAATAGGTTTGAAAACATACTCATATTTCAATTGGTGATTTTATAGGTGGGCTACACTCCAGACTGGATCTTCCTGCTGAGGAATGTGATGCGGATCAGTCCGGATCAGGGTCTGCAGTTCGCTCAGATGCTTGTTCAGGATGAGGAACCGCTGGCTGACATCACACAGGTCAGGAACGAAGGTGGAGAGGAGATGAAAGTGGGAGGTTGAGAAGAAAGGAACAAAAGGAGGAGAATTTGAAATGATTTAGAGAGAAACCATGTGACCCCCTGTTATGACTCTTTGAATGAACCCAGAAGGACATTCACTGAAAAAACGCTGTTTTTCTCCCAGATTGTTGATGTGTTTATGGAGTATAACCTGGTCCAGCAGTGCACGTCCTTCCTTTTGGATGCTCTGAAAAACAACCGCCCATCAGAAGGACCACTGCAGACCCGTCTGCTGGAGATGAACCTGATGCATGCACCACAGGTACACAATGCAGAAGAACAAACTGAAAAGCATCTTGACACACTTGTTGTCATTGCATTAGACTCTTTTCAAGCACAATGGTCTCTTGCAGGTTGCAGATGCCATCCTAGGAAACCAGATGTTCACGAACTACGATCGTGCCCATATTGCCCAGCTGTGTGAGAAGGCGGGGCTTCTGCAGAGAGCTTTGGAGCATTATACTGACCTATACGACATCAAACGAGCTGTTGTACACACGCACCTGCTCAACCCGGAGGTACCCAACAAGTGTTGACTCTTTATTCATGCCGAATAGGGGTGTGAATCGTCACTGGTCTCACGATTCAATTCGATAACGATTATCTTGTCAACGATTTGATTCAATATCACGATGCATTACTGCACATGGCTACGTTTTTGCAATGAATACAAGCAGTCAGAGATATGAACTCTTTTTATTTTGTCTGCTCCAAGAAAGTTCCTGAATATAGGAAACATCAAACACAGCTTAGTCTGAACACAGCAGACGACAGGAGCATTTAGAACTAATAAAAGTAAATAGGTTTCTAAAAGCGCATGAAACTGTCGAAGTAGTGTACTTAAGTTACAATAACACTCGCACATACTCGCAAGAACACACACTCACTCACGCACGCACACAGACACATACACACTCACACACATATGCTCACACACACAATCGCACGCAAATGCTGTAAATGTTAAAATAGTGTGTGCGTTTTTTTTTTTATTCACTTTTGTGTTTCGCCTCTCGTGAGAAGCATGTATGCGACGAATGACGTCATAGAAATGTCAGTAGGCTATAATCGATGCCGAATCATCCAGGTCCGCATCACGATGCAACGATTAATTTCAATACCCCCTAATGCCGAATAAAAGTATGACCGTCTCTCTTCATTTTGTTCTGTTAATGTCTGCAGTGGCTGGTGAACTACTTTGGCTCTCTGTCAGTGGAGGACTCTGTGGAGTGTCTGAGAGCCATGCTATCTGCTAACATCAGGCAGAACCTTCAGATCTGTGTCCAGGTGGCCTCCAAGTATCACGAGCAGCTGACTACCCAGTCCCTCACAGAGCTTTTCGAGTCTTTCAAGAGTTTTGAGGGTAAGAACATCCTTTCATTCCTTCTGTTTTATTATCTGGTGTCACAGGAAAGTTCACCCACTTTGACATGAGCGCTTCCACAGTCACGGAGAACCTAGAAATATCAGGGAATATTAAAGTTTATGAAATTATTCTAGATTTTTTTGTATTTAAAGGAATTGTTCACCCAAAAATGTAAATTTTCCCATCATTTACACACCCTCAAGCCATCCTAGGTGTATATGACTTTCTTCTTTCAGCCAAACACAATCAAGAGTTATATTAAATAATATCCTGGCTCGTCCCAGCTTTGTAATGCCATTGAATAGTGCCCAAGTTTTTGAAGCTCCAAAAAGCACATCCATCCATCCATCAAAGTAACTTTAAAGCACTGCTACTACAGCATTTCACATTCTTTGCCAATTGCGCTACTGTTTTTGAGGTTACCATGACAGGTGTTGTTTTTAAGGCAGCATGTCAAGCTAAAAACAAATAAAATGAATAAAAAATAAATAAAAAATTATAATAATTTTGAAAGCAAAAACAAGTCCTGACCTTTTGAGTCGGTTTGATTGAATCTTTTCAATGCACAAATCGGTTAACGGATATCTAAAAAATAATCCTTATTCAATAATCATAAACCACTGTAAGGTTCATAAAGTTCATTCAAAAGCAGTAAGGCTGAAAAAGAAGTGTTGGATAAACCCAACATTTTTCCTGCAAATATGAATCCCACCTAGAGTTTACATTGCCCATGTAGTTTAATTTGATACATCTGGCTGGCCTAACACTTCTGTTGGCAGACAGTGCCAGACAATCACTCTTGAGTGTCTTTGAACTTGTATCTAAACAATCGTGGTCACTCTGCTGGTTGGCTTTCATAGTGCAGACACAATTTGACTGGTATCTTGGCTGTATAATGGCTCTGTTCTGTGTGTGGAGCAGCATGTAGCCTTTCGTTCTGGGCTAAGTAGGACAAAAGGTTTGGCAATCAGCAGACAGCAGCACAGGGCCTGCGGCCACCCACAATCCCTCAGGCTTTTCACATGACAGCAAGAGAAAAGTGTTTTTGACAAGAAGCTAGATTTTAATGGAAATTCAATGCTCATGCAAATGTAGCGGTCTGATCAGTAATGTAAAGGGTTAGTGCACCCTGTCATCATTTACTCGCCCTCATGTCGTTCCAAACCTGTTTGACTTTCCTCTGTGGAACATAAAATATTTTAAAAGGACAAAAAGGCACCATAAAAATATCACACAAAATCTGCATATAGAAAATGTGTAAATCAAACCGCAACCGCAAGCAGACGTCTGTCCAGTAAAAGTCAAGCGTCATTTATTGTTCTGTGCTGGATGCAGGTCTGTTCTACTTCCTTGGCTCAATTGTGAACTTCAGCCAGGACCCAGAGGTGCATTTCAAATACATCCAGGCCGCATGCAAGACGGGCCAAATCAAAGAGGTGGAGCGGATCTGTCGGGAAAGCAACTGCTACGACCCTGAACGTGTCAAGAACTTTCTCAAGGTACTGCCAAGACTCTGTCAGTAAAACCCATCTAGAAATGATCCGTAGCCGACCGCAAAAAGCACATTATATTCTCTAGTTTCTCATCTGTTAAAACTCTTTCCATCTTTTCCCCTCATTACATTTCCTGTTTTGTTCTCTTCTACTGATCTGTCTTTTTTCATATATGTGCAAGCCATTTGCAATTTCAGATGCAAGCGGTTTATATTTTCGGACATTTTTACGGAAATGTGTGTTTGATTTGGCATTTTATGGTAAAGGAATGTTGTGGGTTTAATGCAAGTTCTATTAATTCTATTAACAGCATTTGGGGTATAATGTCAGTTACCACAGAATTAAACAAAAATTGTGGTTGCAGTAAGAGGCTTATAATATAACTAGTATTAATAGTATTAGTGTTAGATATACATGATTTTAAAAAAACCAAGCTACAAGATTTAAACCTAAATGTTTGCAAATTAAGCTCTTTCAACTGCATTTGTGGAATAATGTTGATTAGCACATAAAATCATTTTCATTTGTTAGCAGTAAAAAAACGACATTAGTTAACATGAACTAACAATGAAAAATCTTATCTCTTTTCTATAAAAAATAAACCCCATTTAGATCAGGCAGCCATGTTCCTGTAGATTTCTAGTTTTAGGGAGTTGATCTCACTCTTTAATCCTCATGGTGGCTGTTGTTATCTCCTGTGCTTTACCCTGTACTTTTGGGATGGTCAGGACTTGAATCAGGTAAATTCATCCTAAGTACTACAAGACTCCCTTTACTTTATTCCCTACTCTTTTCTTTTGTCATCTCTTTTTTTTTCTCCTAATGGTCAGTTGAAGGATTAATACTGGGATTGGTGTGTGCGACGCACATACAGGGAGGTTTCGTAAAGCATTGACTGCTGGGAACAACCCTTTCTCTGCCTGATCTCGAGCCCTCCCCTGATGATCATAGCGAGTGACCGGGCTGAGATTGAGCTTGTGGTTTTGTGGTAGTGTGTTGATGTGTGTTTGGCTGTGGTTGATTTGTGGTGACCATGTTCTGCAGAAATGGAAGCCTTGGGACTTTTTCAGAATCTATTCCACCAGAGTCATATAAATTTGACCTCACAGTTGGACTCTGCCATGCCAGCTTCAGAGGGTGCATCCGGAGAGCCATGTTTTGTTGAATGATTTTGAGACTTGCTTAAGTTTAAAATAGTCTTGTTTAAGGCTACACTGCAAGTCTTCAGTCTCTGTAAATGTTTGTAGAGAAGCTTCATGTTTTGAAGGTTGTGGAGGTCGTTTTGTGATGTTTCTGTGGAGTGAATTGTACAATCCCAGTTCATTAATCCAGTATGTGTTGTAAACTGCACTGTGTGGCAGAAGAATAGTTACATGTTATAGCCAGCGGGGGGAGCAAAGCTGCCACATCAAAACCTGAGATGAGTCAAGCCTTGTGTTCAGTTATAGACCTTCTTTTTACCACTAACCACTTAATCTCTTTTGTGGACTACTCAGTTACCTTCTAATCTTGTTTATAACATGTTTTTATTGCTTAAACATTTTTGTATTATATCTTAAATTGTGAATTATTTGGTAGGTTTTTATATAACTAGTTTTTATTAAATATTACTTTTTTACTTGGTAGTTTTTTATAGAGCTATTTTTTTATTGTTTCATTATTGCTTTTTTAAAATTATGAATTACTTAGTAGGTTTTTATAGAACAAATCATTTTCAGTCATTTTAGTATTATTTATTTTTAACAAATAGTCAAATCGATTTCATAAGCTTTGTCATCCATATATACATTTTGAAGTTATGTAAAATGAAGTCTTAGAATGAAATGTAATGCAAAACATTGCGTTAATTTATTTAGTATATTGATAGTCACTCTTAAACTTTTAAGTTATTTGCAGATTTGACTGTATTACTGAACACATGCCTTCTGTCTGTCTGACATCTGATGTTATCTTCTCGTTTCCCCATCGTTTGACTGACAGGAAGCTAAACTCACTGACCAGCTGCCTCTCATCATTGTGTGTGATCGTTTCGACTTTGTCCATGACCTCGTCCTCTACCTGTACCGAAACAGCCTGCAGAAGTACATCGAAATCTACGTGCAGAAAGTGAGAAACCTTTAGTTACTCGTCATAGCCTCTGTAGTCAAGACATGAACAAAAACTAAATGATAATTTGTACATGTAGGTGAACCCAAGCCGTCTGCCTGTGGTGATTGGAGGGCTCCTCGATGTTGACTGCTCTGAGGATGTCATCAAGAACCTGATCCTGGTTGTGCGGGGCCAATTTTCCACCGATGAGCTGGTGGCAGAGGTTGAGAAGAGAAACAGGTATGAACAATATCGAACCGTAAGTTCTCAAAGCAATTGAGAGCATGATGTTATGCTATCTTGGATTCAGAAATATTCCAGGATGCTTCTGTTTATTTTTGATGATGTTTAATCATTTGTTTGTGTATATCATAAGCGTTCCCAGATGAAATTTTGATTGCACAAGTAAACAAAGAAAACAAACAGCAGTAGCTGTTCTGATTGTTTAACAATAGCGTTTGCAGTTGCAATATGGTGTTTATAGTCATTTTGTGAGGGGGGAAAAATAACTTAAACATTGTAAGTGGATGTCTGGGGGAGAAAAAAATTATATGATAGCTTAGAATTTTTCTTTCTTTTCCAGACTGAAGCTGTTGTTACCATGGCTGGAGTCTCGTATCCACGAGGGCTGTGAGGAGCCAGCTACTCACAATGCTCTGGCCAAGATCTACATCGACAGCAACAACAACCCAGAACGCTTCCTGCGAGAGAACCCGTACTACGACAGCCGTGTGGTGGGGAAATACTGTGAGAAAAGAGACCCTCACCTGGCCTGTGTGGCCTATGAGAGAGGACAGTGCGACCAGGAGCTCATAAACGTTAGTAATGCTTGACCGTAAATAAGTTTTAAGCCTGTTCATACCAAGTTCTGTGCAACCAAACAACCTGTAGTATAAAATATGTATCTTTACACTTTTCTCCACAGGTCTGCAATGAGAACTCTCTGTTCAAGAGTTTGTCCCGGTACTTGGTGCGCCGCAGAGACCCGGAGCTCTGGGCCAGTGTGCTTCTGGAGACCAACCCCTTTAGGAGGCCTCTTATTGACCAGGTACACACATATATGTGTGGCATTCATCTCTCACAATACATAAACATGACTCGTACAGGAACTGGAAGTGCATGATTGTTATATTTGATTAATTTCACATTAATATTGAATGAAATAGTCTATTTTAAATAGATTAAATTAATGTTATCAAAGCTTTGCTGTATTGAATGCATTGTAAAAAATAATCACCGTTTAACTCTACCATCTGGGATGTTTTTTTCCCCCACTTAGTTTATTGCAGTGCATTCTGGGATTCCCTAATCATAATTATGCTACCTTCTGTTTTTCTCTACTTTGAGAAGCATGTCTTACTTTTATTTAGCAAGGGCGCATTAAATTGACAGTAAAGACATACAAAAATGTCTATTTTAAATAAATGCTGTTTTTAACTTTCTCCATCATATAATACATTTTTTTTTTTAAAACTGTTTTCAACATTGATAATTAATGTTTCTTGAGCAGCAAATCAGCGTATTAGAATTATTTCTGAAGGATCATGTGATGTGACACTGAAGACGTGTAATGATGCTGAAAATTCAGCTTTGCCATCACAGATATTAAAATACAAAAGTTATTTTAGATTGTAATAATATTTCACAATATCAGTTTTTACTGTATTGTTGATCAAATAAATGCAACCTTGGTGAACATAATAGACTTTAAAAAACATGTAATGCATATTACCCACCACAAACTTAGTGTAGCTAATGTTTTAGATGTGTGGTTTATACTCTGCACTTGTCATTAATTATGAGCAATACATGTCTTAAAATCTCTTATTCTTCTTGTATGTTTTTGGAATGGGCTGGGGTTCAAGTTGTTATTTGTGTCTTTAGGTGGTGCAGACAGCCCTGTCAGAGACTCAGGACCCAGAGGAGGTGTCGGTCACAGTGAAGGCCTTCATGACTGCTGACCTGCCCAATGAACTCATTGAGTTGCTGGAAAAGATCGTCCTGGACAACTCCGTCTTCAGTGAACACAGGTGCATAAGCCTAAAAATATTCCAACATATAAACAACTGGAACAGGGCTTTTTTGTGTGTTTTCTGACTTTTACAGACATTAAATCCCTTGCCCAAACAGTCTTGCGCAAATTAATATTTAATTCTGATCTCATTTAAATAATCCCCATCTGTTCCTAGAAACCTGCAGAACCTGCTCATCCTAACAGCCATCAAAGCGGACCGCACCCGCGTCATGGAATACATCAACCGCCTGGACAATTATGACGCTCCAGACATTGCTAACATTGCCATCAGCAGCGAGCTGTTCGAGGAGGCCTTTGCTATCTTTAGGAAGTTTGATGTCAACACCTCTGCAGTGCAGGTATTGGTTATACTCAGTAAATCTCTCAGCAGCCCTCGTCCTTCACTTTCAAGTAGGCTTGCTAATGTGATTTATTGAATAGCTATGTAATAGATATGTAAAGAGCTGATGTTTCCTGTCCTCCTCAGGTTCTGATTGAGCACATCAGTAATCTGGACCGGGCGTATGAGTTTGCAGAGCGCTGTAATGAACCTGCGGTGTGGAGTCAGCTGGCTAAGGCTCAGCTGCAAAAGGGTCTCGTCAAAGAGTCCATTGACTCCTACATCAAGGCTGATGACCCCTCGGCTTACATGGAGGTTGTTCAGGCTGCTGACCAGAGTGGTACGGCCTCTTCAGTTCTAGTTCTAGATAATAAAGCATTTTTCCTCTGATTCTATATTCACAACTGTTTTTCCTGGCAAAGGTAACTGGGAGGACCTGGTGAAGTTTTTGCAGATGGCCAGAAAGAAGGCCAGAGAGTCATACGTGGAGACAGAGCTGATCTTCGCACTGGCCAAAACCAACCGTCTCGCTGAATTGGAGGAGTTTATAAATGGACCAAACAATGCACACATCCAGCAGGTAATGCACAATTGCTTTTTATGAATTGCTAATTAAATGTTATGTGTAATAACAGTGTTATTACATATATTAGTATTATTGGTTACACTTTATTTTAAGGTGTCATTGTTACAGTGTAATTATATATTTAAGTACTGAGTAATATTAATTAACTACATGTACTTACTATAGGTTTAGGGTAGGATTAGGGTTTGGTTGAGGGTTAGCCGCATGTAATTATGCATAATTTACTGTTATTACTATGGTAAGTACATGTAACGTATGTAACAAGGACAAAATTAAGTGTTACCGTATTATTTATATACTATTATATTATTTATTAATATTTTGAATTGGCTTTTATTTTGTATACTTTTAGTTTTCATTTTAGTGTGCATTTTTAATGTTTTCTAAATATTTTTATTTAGCTTTAATTTATTTTCATTTTAGTACATAAACTTATTTCAGTTAGTTGCCAGGGTAGCATTTCTAATTTAAGTTTTTCAATAGTTTTTTGAAAATTTTGAATAGTTTTAATTTTATTTCACGATAACAACACTGGTTATTAAGAGAGATGATTGACAGAGCATGTCTATATTTTTAGCAAACGAAGACAAACGAAGCATTGCATTTGAAGTTCACTTGCTTTATTATCACTCACAGGTTGGAGATCGCTGCTACGATGAGAAGATGTACGAGGCGGCCAAACTTCTGTACAATAACGTCTCCAATTTCGGCCGCTTGGCTTCTACACTGGTCCACTTGGGCGAGTATCAGGCCGCCGTGGACGGTGCCCGTAAGGCTAACAGCACTCGCACTTGGAAGGAGGTGTGCTTTGCTTGTGTGGACGGGAAGGAGTTCAGATTGGCTCAGATGTGTGGCCTTCACATTGTGGTCCATGCCGATGAACTAGAAGAGCTCATCAATTATTACCAGGCAAGTTTTGATCCTACAAAAAAGAATATTGCGCAACTAACAGAGCTGGTCAAATTTAATGATATTGTTTTAAAATGCTCTTTGTAGGACCGTGGCTACTTCGAGGAGCTGATCACCATGCTGGAGGCGGCGCTGGGGTTGGAGCGCGCTCACATGGGCATGTTCACAGAGCTGGCCATCCTCTACTCTAAATTCAAACCTCAGAAGATGAGGGAGCACCTGGAACTCTTCTGGTCCAGAGTCAACATCCCCAAGGTACACAGCAGTACTAAAGATGATTGTTATTGCAGATGTTGGTTTGTAACACTCCTCTTTTTTTTGTTTTAAGTGTGTCTCACTCAGTTCTGTTAAACAGCAGGAGTTCATTGATTTCTTCTCCCATTATCCCCCTTCAGCTATAATTTAATTCAGCACGTAATCTGATATTCTCTAAAGGGATGATCTTGGTGTCATCATCTGCAATGCACAGATGTTACAAAGTCTGTCTCCTTCACTTCTTGACATCTTTCTCTTTCAGGTCCTGAGGGCCGCAGAGCAGGCTCACCTGTGGGCAGAGCTTGTTTTCCTCTACGACAAGTATGAAGAGTTTGACAACGCCATCATCACCATGATGAGCCATCCCACAGATGCCTGGAAAGAGGGACAATTCAAGGACATCATCACCAAGGTAAAGTTCAGCTGCTTTCATATATAGATAAATACACTTTCAATTAACTTCTTTTGCGTTCAAATTCAGTTAAAAATTCTAAATCTAAAGCTATTAAATTTGTTTTTGTTAACTGAAATAAAGCTGAAATAAAATGAAATATAAACATGAATTAAATATTTATGTCAATCTTAAAGTAATTTGTTTTAACATTTACATATAGTACATCATATCATTATTAATTATAATTAATGACAGAAATAAAATGAAGACATAATTTACCAATATATCAATTAAAAACTATTTTAAATCTGTCAATTTGAAGTGATTTATTGACATTTACATATAGTAAATAATATTTGTATGAGTGTAATTTTTATAAAATGATTCTAATTATTAGTATAACATTTTAAATAAAATGAAGACATCAATTGTGAATGCATTAATTACAAAAACATGAATGAATATTCCTTAAACTTAATATTCATTAAATATTAAAATTAGAAATGTTGCCTTGGCAGCTAATTTAAATAAAATAAATGATATTTTTGAAGTACTAAAATGATTACAACTAAAATAAAAATGGCAAAGGCACATAAAATTACTAAAAATGTAAAGTTAAAATAAAAGCTAATTAATAAATAATATACTAGTATATAAATAATACTAAAATGAATTAAATAACAGTGACCATGTTTCTTGTCTTGTTTAGGTGGCCAACGTTGAACTATACTACAAAGCAATCCAGTTTTATCTGGAGTTCAAGCCCTTGTTACTGAACGACCTGCTCATAGTTCTTTCCCCAAGACTGGATCACTCACGAGCCGTCAACTTCTTCAACAAGGTAAAGCAAGCAACCCCCTTTTCTATGTGGTGAACTTTTGAACTTTTTCAACTTGCCTCTTTAAGATCAGGTAAAACCAAGAGTTTTTCATTTTTTCAGGTTAAGCAGCTTCCTCTCGTTAAGCCTTACCTGCGATCAGTACAAAACCACAACAACAAGTCTGTCAATGAAGCACTTAACAACCTCTTCATCTCAGAGGAAGACTATCAGGTACAAACAACTCCTAAAGCATTTTTCTGAAAAACATTGAACAGTTATAATAGCTTATTGCAGTAGCTCATCTGCTGTTGAACTATCCCGTTCGCAGGCGCTCCGGACATCTATAGATGCATATGATAACTTCGACAACATCTCGCTGGCCCAGCGTCTGGAGAAGCACGAGCTGATTGAGTTCAGGAGAATCGCTGCTTACCTCTTCAAAGGCAACAACAGATGGAAGCAGAGCGTGGAGCTGTGCAAGAAAGACAAACTCTACAAGGTGAGGTGGACGACAGGGTTGTTATCTCAGTCATGCTGTTTGTAAATCTGATTCATAACAGCTACGCATGTTCTTCTACCCAGGATGCCATGCAGT